>JAZEWU010000001.1:5549949-5571327 GCA_036362915.1 Geotria australis
CGCGCCCACTGGGTAACGGGCCGTTGGAAATTGTTCGTTCGTTCTCTCGCCTTCCCTGTGTGGTGACTCTTTTTTTTTACTCGTGCGGGGTTTAATGAGATGGTTGTGGTGGCCTCGAGAGTGTGTGGAGGTTAGCCTGGCGATGCCTCCAATGTTACAAATGTTGCACTTGTTCCCTCTCAATGTACATTAAGCTATATATATATATAAATTAACCATCGCAATATTCAACTGCTTATTTATTTATTTATTTGGTCAATTATGTGCAATGCTGTGTGTAAATGGTTATTTTTGTTTGGTTAATTTGGGTTTTTAGAATTATTTTTTGTCAATTCGCGTGTTTGCTGTGTGGCAGGAATCCGGTAAAGAGCTTGCAAGCTCACTGGGTATTTTTCTGCTGAAATACTAAACATCGATCTATGTATCTCTTTTTAACAGTTGTCCAGGTGGGGAGGTGTAAGCACGTTACAACATCTCAGAGCACCGGGGACAATTTTGTCAGGACCATTAACCTAGGCAGCATGTCTTTGAACGCTGGGAAGAAACCGGAGTACGCGGCGAAGACCCACGAGAACAAGGGGAGAACATGCAAACTCCACACAGAAAGGCACCCGAGCCGGGAATCGAACCCGGCTACGTCTTGCTGTGATGCGGCAGCGCTAATAACTGCGCCACGATACCCCCTTACAGAGGAGGAACGCTCGACACGACTATCCCGAAAGAACAGCTCTGAAGGGCAACCATAATGAATCGAGCCGTAAAAATCTACATCAGTTCAGTTTTCATGATTTAATGTCGTAGGGGGTCTAGAAGGCGCCCCCTGGCGGGGTTTCACCTTCACGCGCAGCGAAGCGCGTTCACTATGACAAATAACATTGTTAACGCTGCGGCCTTAAATGTAACATATATAATAGGTGACGTTTCGAGCAACGGTCCATCTTCATAGCACATAACTAGAAACGCCGGCGATAGAGTGAATGATACAAGCTGGAGACTGCATTTAACACTCCGGACCTGACGATAATAATTCATTCATTCATTCATTTTCAGAAACCGCTTAATCCTATACAGGGTCGCGGTGAGCCGGAGCCTATCCCGGCAGACACACGGCGTAAGGCAGGTAGTTCACATCGGCGTTAGACTCGCCATTACCAACCGGTGGGTCTCGACCCATCAGTGGGCAGCGTGCGCCACCTAGCGGTCCGTGGAGACCATATCCAAGTGGGACCTTGACGTGCAAAAGCTTGAGAACCTCTACTCTAGACCAGTGGCTGTTTACCCTAGGGTGCAGGCACCCCGTTGGTGGTGCGAGATGTCCTTGCTGGGGGTGCGAGGCAAGCCAGATGTTTGTATTTATTGTATTATACATGTACGTATTGTATTACGAATGTATTTATTAATAAGGGGTGTGATAACATACGTTGAGATCCAAAGGAGTTGCAGGCTCCAGTAAAGGTTAATAACCGCAACTGTAGTATTTATTTGGTCAATTACGTGAAACGCTGCGTGTAAATTGTTACATTTTGCTTCGTTAATTTGTTATTTAAATTTAACACGACGGCTTTCGTGACCAATGTTATCCATAGTCTAGTTCTTTTTTTATGAGTTAGGTCACGTGAAAAGTGTAAAAGTGTCAATTCGCGTGTTTGTTGTGTCGCAGGAATCCCGTGAAGAGCTTGCAATCTCACTGGGTATTTTTTCTGCCCTAATAACAAACACCGATCACAACTCTAGACTGTAGCGCGGCGTGTGTGCAGTACTCGGGTTACCGCTGCACGGCAGCACGCGACTAGTGGCAGTAGCAGAAGCCGACAGCAGAGGGCGCTACAGGCCGTGGAATCGCACTCACGAGCGGTGCTGTCCTTGGCACGACTGGCTTTCCGCTAGGTCGACGCAGCCTGAAATACGTACCTGCTGCTGGGTGTATAAGTTAGTCACAGAGAGACAAAGACGGCCAAGCCTTCTGTTGGTCACATCGTCCCCTCGTGTGCCGTGCCGGCCTTCATAGATGCTCACAATCCAGCACTTGCCCCAACAGTCTTTTAAAGGCTATAAGAGTATAAGGGGTAACTTTGTCCTGACCAAGTGTTACGTGCTGTCTCGGTCTGTATGTGTCTGTGTGTCGGTATGTTCCCGTGTGTATGCATGTGTTTGGGTATGCACCGGTGTACATGTGTCCGTATGTGGGGAGCGGTAGGTCGACTCAACCTCAAATGAGTACCTAGTGCAGTGTGTAAAACATTGCCACTAGAGAGACAAAGGCGGCCGGGCGTGGTGCTGGCCACCCACCCCGTCGTGTGCCGTGTCGACGTTCGCTAACAGCGCTTGACCCTACAGTCTGTTAAGGCTATACGGGGGATCTTTGTTTTCGTATATCCCACACACATGACATACAGTCTAGGAGGCTGACAGTCCGCGATCTGAGCGCGACTTATGTAAGCGTGTCGTTAGTCAGTCATTAACTACGCTGGAAGGAACCGCTTTGTAGATCTTTTTAACAGTTTTCCAGCGGGACATTTACTCAGCACGATTAACCTGTGCAGCATATCTTTGGACCGTGGGAGGAAACCTAAGTTGCCCGGTGAAAACTCTAGCGGACACGGGCAAGAACACGCAAACGCCGCACAGGCACCGGAGCCTGGACCTTCTTTGCTGTGAAGCGGAGGTGCCACTCACAGTCGAGTACAACCCAACTGTCGAACGCTACAATAGAGTGCAACGCGACACCCAGGTGTTGACAGTGATCGTCCCATTAATTAGAGACGGACACTCCAGCTGATTGACGCTCCTCTCTGTGGCGGAGGGAGCGTGAGAGAGAGAGCGTGCGGGGATCGATTCTAAAGCCCGTGCCCACTTCTAATGCCTCTGGCTACTTAAACACTGCCATCATCATGATTATCAGTACCAGCTGAAGCCTGTACAGGCTCGCGGGGATGCCCTGGAGCCTATCTCGGCAGAAACGGCAATTTAGTCCGCAGGCCGATTAACACACTGGTCATAATTATATTTCAAGTTCAATCGAAGTGACGCTTCACTGCCTGCCTGTCTATGGTTCTGCCGGTTAGTGATGTTAAAAGTCCATTGTGTTGGGATAGCCGTGGAGAGCGTTTATCGTCACTTGCCACGCTGGCCACGGCTATCCTAAAAGAGTAATTCTCGTACAGCCCACTGTCAATGCACCGCTGAACAGCGGCCTTCCTCCCTATGTCACACCGGTCACGGGGGGTTGTTTGACCATACTTCACCACGCTTATTATTAGCGTGCACTGGTGGACAGGTGTTGGATATGAGCAGCGTGGGCCATAAATAGCTGACACGTTTGTACGCAATGTAGGAAGAAATGTGTCAGTTATTTCTGACCCACCGGTAGAAATCACGCCACGAGCTTGCGACGTTTGATTCGTCGACCAAGTTGTCCCTACGAGGCAATCAGCACCCAGCACGGACGCACTATTGTGTTATCTATCTGTCTGTTGAGTCTATAGAGTGGTCCAGATGTCTTGTGCCCCCCCTCATTTCACAGGGTTTTGTTCCGGTTTGTGTTCTGGCATGAGCCCATAGAGTCAGTCAGTGTTTATTTAAGCTGGACGGAACCATTGAGATCTGTAGCTCTTTTTAACAGTTGTACAGCGGGGAGATGGTAAGCAAGTTACAATACCGAAAGATACACCAGTTGATAAAAACAACTCGATACGTATGAAAACGAAGATCACTGCAAAGACGTCACTCAATACTATATGAACCTCGTAGCAGTACGTGCACGCGCCCCTGTGTACTTCACAAGAAATTTCGCGCGTTCGTCAATAGCACGGCCTTGAAAGTAAAATAAATAAATACACATCACAGCTTATTATGTCTTAAGTGACGTTTCTGGTAATGACCCTTTTCCTATTATTTCACATCCCGGCCATCTGGGATATCCGGAGGCTGAGCACCTGTGCAGTTGGAGCGCCTGCGCACTGCACAGCCACGTAGACTGCTACGTAAAGGTTCAGGCAGTGGCTACACCCGGGTGCCTGAATACTCACCGGGTCTGCATTAATTGTTGAGTAGTAGCGTTCACGTCGCGATCCCTGTCAAGTAATACTTGGTATTACCTGCAAATTCTACCAAACACTGCGAAGCGGAGCTGAAAGACAACGATGTCCAGAAGCTCAACAGATGCCAGAAGCCCCTCAGTCTGGAACAAAAAGAGAGGCCAATGCCCGCCTTTAAGGCCAGCACTGACTAGTATATATCTAAATGTTGAAGGGCTGTCTGCAACTAAAGAAGAACTTGTTGCAATGGGAAACCTGTCACATAACCATCACGCTTCGAAGAATCGAATCGAATTCGAAAAACATAACCCAACTCAATGTGTTGAGAGAGTGCAGCTAACACAGGGTGGTCCACATATCATGTGACCCCACACCCGTCGGTGTACGAAAATATGAACGTTCAGGGAATTAAATGGGGGTCACAAGGCATCTGGACCACCCTGAACATTGGCTGTGTCGCGTGAATGTCTCTGTCTATTGAACCGCGTGCTTCCGACATGATGTAACCCGGAGGTTTTCTGCATTGAAGATTTAATCACGAATAAATACATAAACCATGATAGAGGGAAACAAATACAAATAAAAAATGTAATTTTCAAACGCCGTCTCGTTGTTATGATTGTGCAATAGCTGAAAACAATTAGGTACTTTCGTTGATTAAAAAAAGTGTAATTGAAAAGTTACTTTTAACTGGAGATGCAGAAACAAATTACACCGCGGAGATCACTAAGAACTGGCATCATAATTTGAAAAAACGAATAAAAAACTGGCAAAATAAATTATGTATACAAGTGGCTTAGATCAAAGGTTAAGACACCGTCCGTGGAATACCACACGTTTCACCTCAGTGATCCCTCTATCGCCCGGGGTTCGAGTCCACTGACTCGCAGTGGATAAAGGGTCCAGAATATACTCGTCTCTCTCTCTCTTCAGAACTAACAAATCCGAAAATAAACATTCAAAACAAACACATGGACTGCTGTCACCGCGACCCTCACCAGGACAAGCGGTTTAGAAAATGGATGGATGGATGGAACAAACACATTTTTCAATTGCAGAACTCCACACACACGCGCGCGCGATTATTCCCGAGTCCACAAACCGACTGTCATTTCAGAACATTATCGTGCAACGTGACTGGCGTCCCATCCTCGGTGTTCCCCCTGCCTTGCGCCCTGTGTCTGCCGGGATAGGCTCCGGCTCACCGCGACCCTGTACAGTGTACAGGATTAAGCGGTTTCTGAAAATGGATGGATGGATCGTGCAACGTTTGTGTAAGCAAGCAATTATCAAGCGTCCGGGCCGGTTTCCACCGCCCGGGTCTCATGAGCAGCACGAGACTCCGCTCGGCGTCTGTAGTAATCTCACGGTGTTTTCACGCGGCTCGTGAGACGCTCCCCCAGAGTCCCAGTGATTCGCGCCGTCGCCACGTTGTCCTCCGCGCCCAGCTGATGGCAGCAGAGTTGAAATAATCGGGTCGGGGCCACGGGGCGGCGCGGTGGGCGCACTGAGAAGCGCTGCCGCCTGACAGCTAGAAGGACCCAGGTTCGAATCCCGGCTCGGGGGGCCTTTCCGTGTGGAGTTTGCGTCTTCTCCCCGTGTCCGCGTGGGTTTTCACCGGGTACTTCGGTTTCCTTTCACCGTCCAAAGACGTGCTGTTGTATAGGTTAATTGGCCTGCGGATTAACTTGCCCCGGGTGCCCTGTGATGGACTGGCGTCCGAGCCTGGGTATAGCCCTGCTTTCCGCCCTGTGTCTGCGGGGATAGGCTCCGGCTCACCGCGACCGTGTATAGGATTAAGCGGTTTCTGACAATGACAAGATATGAGACTTGTCTTCCAGCCCCAGTGAATCTCAAGACTCTTTTCAGGAGGTTCCTGCCAAGTGTTTCACGGTAGGGGGCGATGTTGCAATGTGGGATTTTCAATCAACGTTTCCAGCATTAAGATGTGGCCAATATCGGTTTAGGCTTTTATTTACTATGGAAGGAAACCGGAGAACCTGGTGGAAAACCCATATAGGACAGGGGGAGAAAATAATATTCACACAATGACCCGAGTCGGGAAACGAACTGCGCTATTTTTGCTGTGTAGCAAAGCGTTAAGACTGCAGCATTGCCTGGAACAGCCTTGCCGCACCTATTGCGTCAAACACAGTCCCCCACAGCCTTCCAAAAACTCTTAAAAAGTCACCTTTTCACCGACTCACAACAAACCGACTGAGCAGGGCTCCGCGCCTCCGAATCAACGGCTGCAACGCGCCCGGAGAAAATACGCGCGTTACGAAAGTAGATTATTATTACGATTATCATTGTACGGGGATTAACAACAGGGCGGCACGGTGGCGCAGTGACTCGGGATGCCGCCGCCTCGCTGCAAAAAGGTTCCCGGGATTCTGCTGCGATGCCGGACGAGCCCGGGAGCGCCGGGCTGCCGGCCCGCATGGCTGACCGCGCACAGTGGTAACGAGCGGCGATTACGCGGCATTATTGGGCGCGATATTCTCCCGTCGCGTCGCGTCGCACTGCTCGCGCCTAATGACCCAGAGCGGCTCACGCGAGCGTGCCCAGATGCATATTCATATCGCGGGGCAATCCGCGTAAAGAGAGAGAGACAGGGTTTTTAAAACCCTTTCTGGCCAGAGTACGAGTGTTAAGAGCTTCAAACACCGGATAGACACCTCTCACAGCATGTCGGGTTTTGTTAAAAGCCACACGTGCTCGTGGCGAAACAAACCAACCAATCATTATCATTCATTCATTCATTTTCAGAAACCGCTTAATCCTGTACAGGGTCGCGGTGATCCGGATCCTATCCCGGCCGACACAGTGCGCAAGACAGGGCTATACCTAGGATGAGACGCCAGTCCATCATAGGGCACCGCGGGCAATTTAGTCCATCCATCCATTTTCTAAACCGCTTGTCCTGGTGAGGGTCGCGGTGGCAGCAGTCCAAGGAGAGTGAACCAGACATCCAATTAACCTATGCAACAGCATGTCTTTGGACTGTAGGAGGAAACCGGCTGTGCCCGGCGAAAACCAAAACAATATATGCTACTATCGCCGATAGGCATCGCGTTCTAAGTGGCAGTGCCTTATGCCGATAACCCCCGACACGCACCCCGGGCAAAACATCCAACGATGAACGAATCCGTCCGGCACGCCGCAACAGCTCCCAGCGGGGGAGGCCAGGCCCGCGGGCCGCTCGCCGCCGAGGAATAAACAACTGTGCCACGTCTCGAATAGCCAAACGGGGGCCCCTCCGCTTCCTGCCAAGACAATGGGTCCACCACCATATGGCCACGATCAAGCAGAAATGAGAAGGCGTTTGCCAAGCGTCCCCCTCTGCCAGAGGCTCCCGTGGGTGCCCGGGCGGGCGGGGAGGCAGGAGGCGGGAATGAAACGCGGCACACACTGCCCGCGGGTGTCACAAGTTGTCGCTTCATTTACCGAGAGCACATTTGTCGCGAAGGCGCCGGGGCCATGGTAATCGAGCGCGAACCCGTAGGTCTTCTTCTTCTTCTTGGCGATTGTTCGAAGCACGATGGTCAGCTTCTGGACATCGTTGTCTTTCAGCTCGGCCTCGAAGTGTTTGGTAGAACCCGTAGGTAGAACGGGATGACATCTTTGCTGTTGCGTGTGTCTATGTCGACGAGCCTTCGACACTTCACGTGGCCTCAAGGTGCATATGGCCTGGCACAGGCGACGTGGTGACGTCACCGCCACTTAGCGGCGAAAGGCGGTTTTTGTTGTTCTTGTGCTTCAATGTTATAATAATAATAGCTTTTTATATAGCGCCTTTCACCCGAGGTTGATTGTTTAATTTGGATTGGCGTTGTTTCCCCCCTCGTGTCTGTCTCTCTGTCTCCCTGTCTCTGTGTCCCTGCGTCTCCGCCTGTCGCTCACCCTCCCTGTCTCCCTCCGTGTTTGTCTTTAAGGAAGTGACGGCCATCTTAGGGGACGCTGGCAGATTTTTGCCGCTCTTAAGATTGCCAGTTTCACGACCTTTCAGTGTATTCGATGCAGTCTTAATCATTTGTTATTTAAAGGCACACTCATTAATTGGCCGATAACATCATAATATATAGCAGGGGTTTTCAAACCTTTGCACCTCAAGGTCCGCTTGGCCCACTTAGGTATCGTCTCCACGGACTAGTCGGAGGCGATAACCGCTCGGTTCAGAATGGCAGTAATATAGGACGCAGTGTTGGCGCCGGTTAACTGCGAGGCTGCCTTCCGTCCGGCCTCTACCGCTGTTTTCCCACACCTCTGAGTCGTTCTCTCTTCGAAAAACCTTTGACATTAAAGTACTACTGTGCAGTCACGCGACGTTATATGTCGTGAACTTACTTATTTATTATTTGCATCAAAGGCTCCATCCACTCCGTCATTCTCAAGCGGTGGGCCGCGACCAATCAATGGGCTACGAGCGCCACCTAGTGGTCCTCGGAGATCAGACCCAAGTGAGCCAAGTGGGCCTCGAGATGCGAAAGGTTGAGAATCCCCTGCTCTACTCCTCGGGGCCGGAGGTCGGGGGGGGACTTGTTCCACACCTACCCCGGAGACTTGATGTTGTGTCGGCGCGGTGGGACGGTGCGGGTTGTGGGTGCGAGTAAGGGTGGTGGGGGGGGGGTGAGGCCCTCTCGGAACAAAACAGGCTCGCAGCTCCAGCGATAAGGTGACCTCTGTGTTAAGTAGGAAGCGAGATTAGCTGGCAGATAGGCACGCGGGGCGGAGGGCCCAATTTCGGCGGCGGCTCGCAATCACCGATCTGGCGAGGCCTCGGTGGAGGGAACCCGTTTGCGGGCACCCGGCTCGCTGCTAAACGACCATAATCAACCGCGACACCGGTTTATTTTCTCATTTTTTAACCGTGCAATTGGTTGTCGTGGCAATGACATCCTCTGGCGCCGTGTCCGAACTCGGCGAGTTGAGCCGGCTCCTGGATCAAATTCGCACGCGGCTCGCGTCGAAAGTTTGCCGAACGAAGGCGACCAATCAGTGGGATACGAGCGCCACCTAGTGGTCCTTGGAGACATGTTTCTCCCCGGAAAGTAACAGCAGCGACAGCAGCAGCAACACAAGTCGTTAATGATGGAGGTGGGAAGAGCTGGAATCTGTTGCTGAGGAAAGGAATGTCTGGTCCACACAACTTGGACTGCTGCCACCGCGACCCTCACCCAGGACAAGCGGTTTAGAAAATGGATCGATGGATGGTCTTGCATGGCTCGATGCACGATGGTTCATTTTCAAAGCTCGGTGACACGGCTATCCCGAAAGAACAGCTGTGAAAAGCAACTATCAAACAACACAGTGCTGTTGTGATACTATCCAGGCACGTGTGACAAAGTCGGAGTGAAATACAACACAATTGCAATCACGTGCAGACATGTTCTCGCTTCACTGCTTTAGTTTGGAAAGTCGACCATCGTCATCACCGTCGCCGTCAGTCATGTTCTATCCAGCGCTGGATTAGCCCCTCTCCCCCCCAACTTGGTCGATGTTTCTGGCGGTCAAGTAGCTCACACGGTTGACGTGGCGCCTGAGCATTGCCCATCGCTCCGGGATCGTTCCCGTCTTCGGCTGGCGTTCCATCACCAGTCTCATCCATCTGCTAGAGTCTAGACCATCCCTGCGAGCGATATAAGTCGTGCGAGAGCGCACTTACTTTGATTAAGAGTGAGGGAATAAGTCTAATTTGTCCGTTCTATTTCTCTCTCTGTCGTTTGCAGGAGGCATCGTTGCTCTGCTCAGCTCTGGGCACTTGTTAGGTTTTGCCT
Organism: Geotria australis; assembly: GCA_036362915.1. NCBI lineage: Eukaryota > Metazoa > Chordata > Hyperoartia > Petromyzontiformes > Geotriidae > Geotria > Geotria australis. The sequence goes on from JAZEWU010000001.1 coordinate 5,559,764, forward strand.
TCCCATCGTCGTAATCCTGCAAAGGGTCGCGAGGCCCGGAGCCTATCTTGGCAGACGCAGGGAGCGAGGCAAGGATTATACTCTTCCCCGAATTGGACGCCAGTCCGTCGCGAGGTAGCAATTTGGTCAATAGGCCAATTAACCTAGGCAGCAGCGTGTGTTTGGATGGTTGGAGGAAGCCACAGAGTAGGCGGGCGGAAGGCAGCCATGCAACGAGCTGGCGCCAACATGTTCCAGACACTGCGTCCTATATATTATGATGTTATCGGATAATAAGCGTTTTATTTTTAAGCTGTCGGAAGAAACCGGGCAACCCGGTGGAAACCCACGCAGAACAGGAGGGGGGGGGGACACACAAACTCCAGACATAAAGGCTCCCGAGGTGGGAATCGAACCGCCGAGGGCAGGACTTTCTGTCTGAGGCGCAGATGTTACCACTGCGCCACCCTGCCGCCCAGCTATCGATCCAGTGATTGCAAAAACACGTCCTTCTTAAGCCACACGGGTATCTTGATTTTCCAAATCAAATCAGATTTTCGCGGAAAGCACTCCAGTCATGCTCTCACTCCCCTCCATTATGTAACGAATTTCCTCCCAGCGCGCCTATAATACTTCCCCAAGTTATACATATTTCACAGAGTTTTAAGGCGCCTAATTCCCATTAATATTCATTACTCAGTCGGCATTATATATATATCTGCTATTGTTCATTTTTAAAATGTCACAATCGTAAATGACTAGTATTAATATTAAGGATCACATTACGTGAACAACAGAACGACTGCACAGCGGCGCGGGACGTAGCCACACAGCACAAAGACAAAGATCCCCGGTATAACCTTTGCAGACCATAGGCTCAAGGGCTGTTAGCGAGTAGCACCTGTAAAGGCCAGTACGGCACACGAGTGGCTTGGTGGCCAGCACCACGCCCGGCCGCCTATGTATGCCAAGTGGTGACGTTTACACACCGCACCAGGTACTCATTTGAGGCTGAGTCGACCTAGGCGAGGCCCAGGACCAGTTAAGAAAATTGTCACTGATGTTGGACGTGAGCGGGATTCGAACTCGGAGAGAGCAACCAGGAGCAGAGGGAGCTGGCGCTTGAGAATTGCAATCATTTGGTGACCGCGCCGAGTCCATCAACTGGCTTAGTCGTAGCGGGTCTTATCGATAACGTTAATCAATAAAGTCTCCCTCGGACAAACTGTGGATCCCACGTGGCAACACGGCCGGTGATGTAGCCGGGTTATGGGTGAGGGCGGCACGGTGGTGCTGTGAGTAGCGCTGCCGCCTCACAGCAAGAAGGACCTGGGTTCGATTCCCGGCTCGGCTGCCGCCTTTCTGTGTGCAGTTTGCATGTTCTCCCCGTGGCCGCGTTGGTATTCTCCGGGTACACCGCTTTCCTCCTACAGTCCAAAGACATGCTGCCTAAGTTAATTGTCCCGACTAAACTGCCCCCGGTGCCTTGAGATTGATCTTGTTTCTTGCTTGCCTCTCCCCGCTGGACAACTGTTAAACAGAGCCACGTAACTCTATGGTTCCTTCCATCGCGACGTTTCGCCTCCCACGTTGGAGGCATCATCAGTTGGAGGCATCGTTTCAGAAACGCGTGATGATGTCTCCCAGCGTAGGAGGGGGGGGGGGCGAAACGTCCCGAAGGAGAGAGCAGGTACAGTCGACACGACCATCCCGAGAGCAGAGCTACGGAGAGCAATTCCCTCCGCGAGAGTGGGTCGAGCGGGCGCGTGGGTGGGTGGTGAGGGCTTGACTGGCGCATCGCAAGAAGGGCCCGCCTCTGTATTTACACGAGAAAGGCCAACGTAGTAAAAGGCGGTATTTATGGAGAGTAGCGACCACTCGCTGCCAGCCGAGGGCAGAAATACGAGGGTATTTTTATCTGCTCCGAGACGCGGCAATCAGTCGTGCCGCACCGGGGGAGAGATAAAACGCAGCGGTGCGCGCGGGTTTCCGCCTCCGCGGCGAAAGTCCCCCGGCCGTCAAACACGTCCGCAAATTCACCACGCGGAATATATATATGTAACGTAACCGAAAAACCAACACACACGCAGGCAACAGAAGAGGATAACAAAAAAATCCCACAAACCGCCTGCAAACGGAAATACATCACAGCCCCGCCAAGCCACGCACGGGTTATTCCTGCCATGCTAATGGTGGCTGAGTGTGGGGGACAGGCGGGCGGGGATAGATCTCGGCTACGGCCGGGACCAGCACTAATTTGTACCGCAGTTTTTCACTCAAATTACTGTCCGCGCGATTCGTCTCACGGAGACCGGGCCGCGCGTCCCGCCCGTGGGGCGACCGTGCGTTTTGCCCGTGGGGCGCCGCGAGATGGGTGGCCGGGCAGGCGCACCACGCACCCACACACAGGTAAAGGTCACCCGACTAGCCTTAGCAGAGTAGGGGGGGGTCAAGTGCTGTTAGTGGGATCAAGGTAGAAGTGTTCACGTCGCGATCCCTGTCAAGTAATACTTGGTATTACCTGCAAATTCTATCAAACTCTTCGAAGCCGAGCTGAAAGACAACGATGTCCAGAAGCTCAACCAGAAGCCAGAAGCCCCTCAGTCTGGAGCAAGAAGAGAGGCCAATGCCCGCCTTTAAGGCCAGCACTGACTATTATATCTCTAAATGTTCAAGGGCTGCCTGCGACTAAAGAAGAATCGAATCGAATGAGACGCACCTGTGAAGATAGATGATAGATGAGTATTATTACAGCAGAAAATATCCTGTGAGCTTGCAAGCTCTGAAAGCGGGATTCCTGCTGTACAACAGACGTGCGAGTTAACCGACGCAAAGGCTGGTACAGGCACAATACGGGGTGGGTGGCCAGTTGTGTGGATTACAAAGAGGGTTCCAAGCGAGACTCGTTGGCGAGGGCCTTGCGTCCTCACGCAGAAATAGGTTACCCGTATAGGCTTAGCAGGGTAGAGGGGTCAAGTGCTGTTGTGAGTAGCACCTGTGAAGGCCAGCACCGACACACGAGGGGGTGGGTGGCCAGTTCCACGCCGAACCGCCTTCGTCTCCCAAGTGGCGATGTTTACACATCACACCAAGTACTGCAGTATAATCATTTGGGGCTGTCGACTTAGGGAGGCCCAGGACCTGTTTAGATAATCGTCAGTGGCGTTGGCCGTGAGCAGTTATCTAGCGTGGAGGGGTGTAAGCAAACAGCGCAAGGTAGGGTTATACCCATGATGGAAGAACGCCAGTCCATTGTAGGGCACCGGGGGCAATTCACTCAACGGTCAATTAATCCAGGCAGCAGCAGCTTGTCTTTGGACGATGGGAGCAAACCCAGGCAGACACGGGGAGAACACGCAAACTACACACAGAAAGGCGGCACCTGAGCCGGGAACCGAACCAGGGACCTTCTTGCTGTTTAGCGGGTTCTCTGGTTTCTTCCCACAAGTAAAAAACACGCATTAATTGATAGGCCGGAGTGTCTGGCAAATGTTGGCGCCAGCTAACCGTGTGGCTGCCTTATCCCCTCCTCGTCTCTCTGCGATTTCCTCGCGCTGCTGAGTCGTTCTATTTTTCTTCGGCATGACATTAATCTTCGCGCGTTATAAGCTGTGGAATAAAAAAAATAAATAATCATCATTATTATTGGACGTAGAAATATTGTACGGTAAATCGGTAGGACTAAGGTGGTGCCACCATGGGTGCGACCAGTGTCTGTTGTGGCACGTGGGCTACAATGGCTCACAGTGCAGCAGTGGATCGATCATGGCTGATAATATTGGTGACCGGCACTGCACACTACAATTCATTCCATCTGTAAACATTGCCCGTGAATGGCCGATTGCCACCGTGCATTAACTTGGTTTTTTGTTCAACGATCGGGGCGGTTTTGTAATTTTGCAACGATAAGATTTTCTGAAATGTCAACGGAGTGGGTTTTTAAGATGACACCAAGCTGTTGCTTTGAAAAATACATGAATGATTAACGTGAATTCGGTCATTAATTGAAATAAAGCAATGCGCGGCCTGATGTGAATTGCACTTGACTATCTTATTACTCTAGTACTAAATATTCTACGCCTACGTCTAACATCCGCACGTGTTCATATTCAATTACATCTACAGCAGGCAGCGAACACAAAAGACAAAGATCCCCCGTATAGCCTTTACCGGACTGTGGGTCAAGTGTTGTCAGCGAGTAGCACCTATGAAGGCCGGACCGGCACACGAAGAGCGGGTGTGGCCAGAACCACGCACGGCCGCCTTTGTCTCCCTCGTGGCGATATTTATTAAACCGCACCAGGTACTCATCTGAGGCTGAATCGAACTAGGGGAGAACCCCCGGTCACTGGTGTTGGTGGCCGTGAGCGGGAATTGAACTCAGGTTGCCAGGCTTGTAGCCCAGCGCGCTAACCACCGAGCCACCGCTCCCCACGCACACACACACACTCACCCACCCCCCCTATTCTTCCATAAACCAAAAGCACTTTCCATTTTAGAGAGGCCTTAAATTTCCCCTCCATTGTCAGCCTCCGTAACTATGAAATCACCGGCCCTCATTTATACATTATTAATTCTCCTAATTACGCGGCGGCGAGCTGTAAGTAAGGTGCGGAGCCGGACGCGGCCTCCCGCGAAAGATTTAGAGCAGATTGAGTTTCGCAGGAAACTAATAGACCTCTGCCATTTCAGGAGGGCCGGCCCTCCATGAATTTTCACGTAATAAATATTTAATTCGGGAGGGGGCTATGCATCATGCCGCGATCATCTGCGGTTAATGAACCTGGAAGTAGCGACACATTCTGTTGCCTAATCAGATTCACCGCCGGGCGATTGCCCGACACCGCTCTCGCTGTGCCAAACGCTCATCCCTATTTCATGAGGACGCCGCCTCCCCTCCACCTCCCCATCCACCTCCACGCCCTCATCCTGCGTAAGTCAGTCAGTGTGCAGTTAAGCTGGGACCGTTGAGTCGTGTAGCCCGTGTTTGTCCCAGCGTGGAGGGTTAGGCGAGTTAAGACATCCCAGGGAGGACCGTGGGGCAATTTAGTCAGGACAATTAACCTAGATGGCAACCATGCATTTGGACTGTGGGAGGAAACCGGAGGAGCCGGCAAAAAAACACCCACGTGGACACCGGGAGAACATGCAGATTTCACGCAGGAATGCACCCGTGCCGGGAGTCGAACCAGGGTCTTTCTTGCCGTGAGGCACCAGCGCTACTCACCGCGCCACCGTACCGCCCTCGGATGGTCTCAGCTGTTCGCGAGAAGGCCTGATGATGCCTCCAATGTGGGAGGCGAAACAGAAAAGGGAAGCACTCGACACAGCTATCCCGCAGGAACAGCTATGGAGAGCAATCCTCGGGTGAAAGGCGCTCTATAAAATGCTATTATCATTATTATTAATCAGTGTAAAGCCGTTGATTTAATTATTCCTGGATTGATGTATGCTCTCACGGCTCGACGTATGAGAATTGCGACGTTTCGCCTCCAACGTTGGAGCCCTGGCGATGCCTCCTACGTGGGAGGCGAACCGTCACGAATCAGAGGGGAGGAACGCTCGACGCGGCTATCCCGAAAGAGCAGTTCTTGAGAGCAATTCTCAGACATCGAAACCTTCACAAATACACGGATGGTGCGTGTGTCCATTGACCCGCTCACTTGACACCGAGGGTCCCCGGGCTACATATTTGGAGACGCGCGCGTGTGGAGCGCACGGGGAGACCTGGAGTCGGCCGGTGATGGAACACGGGGTGGGGAGCTCTGGGTATAGGGTTGTCTCCCCGACTGATTTTCCCAGGATCGTCCTCCTTTTTTACGAGGCAGTTGTCCTGGGAAATATGTACGTTTTCTTGGAACAAGTCCAGGCATTTGCCGGTTCCACAGGGCCCAGTCCGGGCTGTCTTAGTGTATTTACCGCCACGATTTGTTCCGATTTCTCGTGCCCCCCCAGGTGGCAACCCCAGCCTCACCCCACCGCTCTTGTTAAGTGTCTCGTTAAGTTCCATCACGGTGAACCTGGCGCCTACCACAACAGCAGCAGCCGTGGCTGGTGGGGTTGTGAGGGCCTCAAAGTGCACCTGGCCTCCAACGGGCGCAGTGGAGAGATCACCGCTACGTAGTGGCGAACGGCGGCGGTTGTTGCTGTTGTTGTTGTGGGGGAAGCAGCCCAGACACGCGGGTAAATTAATCGACGTAGTCCATCCCGAGTTCCGTGGCACACCCCGCGGCACCGCTGGCTCCGGCCGTGACGGAGCGTCGCGGGGAGAGGTGAGCGGCGAGGCGCCCAACTCGTCGCCCAGAAGCCTCCTCACGACGCCCTCAGTCCGGCGGCGCGCCGTGCGCCCTCAGCCGACGCTCGCTCTCGCCAGTGGTCAGGAGCGCGCGGCCACAGCCAGCGCGCGCATGCTAATAAAATAAATGTAATACCCGTTTTACTTTACGTGATATTAATAAGAACGACGATCCATAGCGGGGAATTTCAAACAAATTTGAACGAACACCCACCACCACCCCCCCATCCCATCCCACCCCACCCACTGACCGTGGCCCCGCTTGGCTGTGCCAATGTAAACAGGTTGCGTCTGACGATAAAATTGGGGTCAAGAAGCTAAAGTACATTAGCTAATGGAAAAGCCCCATGGCAATTTTAAAAGCTGGAGGGAAGAGGAGACGGCTTAGCATGGACATGTCAGGCGTAATTTCCTTCAGTATTATCATTGTGGACTTATTGAGTTAATGGGCACGGCTAACTTCTTTACCTCCACTTCCATATTTAGTTGCAGGGTCATATACGCCATATTAGCCACATATTGTATTTGTGTCGGGAGAAAGGAGCCGCTTTGTCATTCGCCGTTATTGGCGAGGCCTGCGAACCGGGTCTGACGCGGGCGACGCGTCACGATTGCATTTTCCAATTAAGACGACACGGATATTACGACTGTTAATTAAAGTGAGTGGCCTCTTACAGTACACGTGGTCGCGTAAAGGGATTGCCACTCAGTCAGTGTTTATTTAAGGTGAAAGGAAACCGTTAAGTTCTGCAGCTCTCTTTTTACAGTTGTCCAGCAGGGAGGGGGAAAGCAAGTTACACCGGGGGCAATTTGGGCAGTACCATTAAACCTAGGCAGTGTGTGTTTGGAATGTGGCGGGGGGAAGACCGGAGTACCCGGCTAAAACGGACGCAGGCACTGGGAGAATGTGCAAACTCTGCACAGAAAGGTACCCGAGCCAGGAATAGAACCCGGGACCTTCTTGCTGTGAGGCGGCAGAGCTACTCGTATGTGTTCAATGTCGAAGATAGAGAGGAAACGACTAAGAGGCGCGAGGAGAACACAGAGGTGGAGGGCAGCCACGCGATTAGCCGGCGCCAACAGTTACCGGACACAGACGATGACGAAACATTCCAGAACATTTCCACGATCATGAACAAACACAACAATAAGCACAGACACAAACACAAATTGAGTGGCGCTGGGCATTTTTCTTTGAAGGAACATGTCTAGGATTCCCGGCTCGGGTGCCTTTCTGTGTCCGGGTGGGTTTTCGCCGGGCACTCCGTTTTACTCCCACAGTCCAAATACATGCTGCTGCATAGGTTAATTGGCCTGCGGACTAAATTGCCCCCCGGTGCCTTGTGATGGACTGGCGTCCCATCAGGGGTATAGCCTTGCGCCCTGTGTCTACCGGGATAGGCTCCGGCTCACCGCGACCCTCTCCAGGATGAAGCGGTTTCTGACAATGGCTGGATGGACGGGACATCTCGAGGTTTTTTGTGGGCACACTCGCAATCTCACACACACGCGTGTGGCTTTCGCAGAACGCCGCCCCGTGTACATTCCACCCGGGTGCACAGTCCATCCTGGCCCGGTGACACTGCCCTGGAAGCCGACCACTAGCTCATGCACTACCCCGTGCGAGGTGCCAACAATCTGTGCGGTTACGTATGACCGCATTAAGCCGTACCACTCCGTAGCTGTTCCCGACTAAGTGCAATCAAATGAACACTTTAGACGAAAAAAAAATCTAATTACGCGACGGGTTGATGAAAGAGCTCGCCGAGAGGAGCACTCGACATATGGGGCACAGCGCTCGGGGGACGCGCGCCCACCGATCGCGCCGCTCCCCGGCCGTGATTTGGGATCGTTGGGCGTGATGTCCGACGTTTCGCTGCACGTGCTGCGAGCTTCTTCGCGAGCTTCTTCAGAAGCGTCGCGAACAGACGGGACACAAGCACGTGGTGCGATCCGGAACGTACACGCGTGAGACGGCGCACTCGTGAAAATCCACTTGAAATTCAGGTTCTCCAAAACATCATCTTCATCATCAGCGGCGGCATCACTCGCCGTGCCGGAGAATAGAGACGGCGCTGTAATGATGTAGATGTTCAGGCGAGCCCGGTGATGTTCTCCAACGTGGGAGGCGAAACGTTGTTGAAGGAGAGCAGAGGAGGAACGCTCGACACGGATATCCCGAAAGAACAGCTCGTGAGAGCAATCCTCGGAGAGCGCACTATCATCCATCAAGGGCAGCGTGCGGCAGCCACCTTTGACAATCCACTGCTGGATGAGTGCCTCCCCACGCCACGCGGTACTTCGAGTCATTGTTTCCTGTTGTTGGCGTAACCCCCTTTTCAGTCGGGGCGACTCGGGTTCCTCCGAAGGTGACGAGGGATGAAACGCGATCCCTCCGGTTTAATAGCCGCCTTGATGCTAAATTGCCGCCCGTGTTGCAAGTGAAATAATCAGGGCTCAGTAATGGCTTTATTATTTTGCTGCTATGAAATTAACATCGTTTATCATGGCAACGTGCGTGTCGTGAGCAGCGCGGGAAAGACGCAAGGTGCGAGGAGCTGTCGGTAATCACCGGAGAGCCGTGTTTTTTTTTTTTTAGCGAGAAAGCGGGAGCGCTGGTCCTGTTTTAGGGGCTATAGACACCGACCCGAGTCGCTAATTATCCACAGGGTCGCTCGCTTTGGGTCCGGCTCGGAGGCCGGGCCAGTGGAATCTTCCGGGAAGATGCCACCCCCCATCCCGCTACGGGTTACATGGCTGGGAACCCTTCCCTGGCTGGGGCCTGGCCCGGCCAGGGCGAGCTACGGAAGCGGGGCCGAATAGATTTTTTTTTCTCATAGCGGGGGCCTTATACCCTAGCACGGCGATGGCATGGCCAAACATAGCCGATCGTATTTCAGCGTGTGCCATGTACTCCGTAACAAGCCTTTGTTGTTTTAGGTGATTACGTATTGATCGGACACGGGTCATTTTTTTGTGGTCGCCAGACATCTCCCCCGAGAAACAAATAACAATCAGGGGGCCCTTGGCAGCCGGGGGCCCGATGCCACGTAGCGCTTCTGGAGCGCGCGCACGGAACGTAATTCAAATCAATTTTGCGACATCAATTTTCATCAACGAGAGTTAATCTGAGTGGACAGCACACACGCACGCACGCGCGCGAGAGCCAGCGAGCGGCTCATATTCAAGCATTCTCTATCAACGGAGCGGAATGAAGTTCAAACCCACGCATGCATTTTGTTTGTTGATACGAGTGATGCGTTCGCGTCTCACGCACAGCAACGGGAAGCCTTCGTGTTATCGGACGGTCCGCGGAGGGGGATACCGCAGAGCTACCTCGCACATCCATTCGAGTGGCACGCAAGGGGGCAGCACTTTGATTATTTGGGGGGAATTCCAGAGGACTCAAGAGCTGTTTTTTCGTGGGTAGACGTGTCGAGCGTTCCTCTGCTCTATCCAGAAAGAGCAGAAAGATGTTTTTTTTGGAGGGGGATACTCGTGGATGTCAAAGTGAGATGCAATGGATGGGGATTGTGCCAATGGCCTAGCTACTGAGTGTGCAGGCAGTGCAGCTGCACCAGAGCCCTCAGGCCAGAGGGGTCCACGGTGCCACGCTGCTAAAAGGGAGGGGGGGCGGAATTCGACAGCCCCCCCCCCCAATTTCATAACTTGCACGATGGCCCATGCCAACCACACCACGCTAGTGGATTGGGGGTAGTAGTGGGAATCGCTCTATGCTGCGGCGCCTTGATTGTGTGGTTCAACACTCACGTATGGTTCGTTAATTTGACGCAGTTTGGTCTGGTAGGCGAGCACCACAAAATCCCCTCAATCTGGTAAAAGTCTCGGCACTCCACATCACGATGTTGGGGCAAGTTCCTGATTGAACAATGTTTGCCCGTGTGAAGAAGCCAACATAACTCGGTGAAACCGATACTGATGAAGGGATAACGGCCGACGTCCAGACAGGTAGGACATCAACTCATTCGTCGCTTTGACATTTTCTGGCCTCTTCAGGGATGGGCTTCTCTCGCCGGCCAAACGGCCGCGTGGCATAGGAACACTCTGCTGCTAAGCTGCGCTCACAGATTGGAAACATGAGGCCTCTAAATGGATCTGGATTGATGTGGGCTCCATCAACGGCGCCTGCTTTTAGTGCAATCACTCTGCCGTGAGACGCTGCCTGATGATGATGGGCACGATGATGGTGGGGATGATGGGGGGTGTTGTTGATGATGAGGAGCAGGAATTTACCCGGGTGTTGTCACAGTGGTCAAGTTCACATGTTTACACACCCATCTCGCTGTCGTCACTCTTCTGCCCGAACCGAGCAGCGGAAGCTTTAACAGCTACAACAACAAAACTAAATCACGCCGGCGATGGGCTCGGAAACCTGGGCGCGGATTAGCACACGGACGTTTGCGGATCGTATGTCGACATCAAAACTCTTCCGTGGCAGAGGCGGCTTTTGTTTCCCCCGCGCGCGTGGGGAAATCTGTAAACGTCCACACCTTTTGTCGTCACCTCCTGAATGAACTTGACGCTAATGGCAACATTGACAAACTGTACCGGATCCCCCCCCCCCAGCTCCCCCGTTCGTCTCGCGCGCTCCGTGACCTCTGCTCCGAACCATCTCGTCTCGTTATCTCGCACGATCGATCCTCGTAATGGCTTCCTCAATAACGCAAGCCGGCGATCTAATGGCAGGGAGCTGATCACCTTGTTTGTTGAACTTTGCTTTATCTGACCCCGCATCCCCACACAGCCCCCCTCCTCCTGCTGCGTGGAGCAACAAGTGGATAACTTGAAGTCCCCTCCGTCCTCGACTCGTACAAATGATCCTGCCAAGCCGTGTTGCCACAATAGGCGACACGCCTTGTAATTATGTTGGGTTAAGCGCCCGGCTAATGCGTGGTGATGCTCGCCTCGCCGCCGCGGTAGTAATAATAATAGCATTTATAGAGCGCATTTCAACCGAGGGTCACAAAAGCGCTGCACAGGGCTGCCAAGAGAACGGCACGCCAACAAGGACGGAGAACGGAAAATCAGCAACATTTTACATTCTTTGGGGGTTTTTTTTATATCGTCCTCCAATGACAAAGATCCCCCCGCGTAGCCTTAACGGATTGGAGGGTCAAGTGCTGTTATCGAGCACCTATGAAGGCCGGCACGGCACACGAGGGGGTCGGGTAGCCGGCGGCACGGCACCACGGCCGGCCGCGTTTTGTGAGCGCGCGCGAGATGGCTATCGCACTCCTTGCACACACACACACAGCAGCAGCGGGCTGCC
>JAZEWU010000001.1:5713795-5725387 GCA_036362915.1 Geotria australis
TGACAATCGTCATCCCTCACCGAGACGGGCGCCGCGGAAGATTCATGTCGCTGACCCCCGCGATGGAAAAGTGGGATTTGCGCCACTGGTTTGTTGACGGGTGGTGCAGTGGTGAATCATGCTGCCGCCACGCGGGAAGTAGGCCCCTGGGTTTGATTCCCAGCACGGGTGCCTTTCTGTGCGGAGTTTGCGTGTTCTTCCCGTGCACGCCTGGGTTTTTTGCTGGGAAGTCATCTCAAAGTAACCTCGACGACTTTGACCGACTCCGCTGCGAGCAAGCAGCGGTCGGTCGCTCACGAGCCACGGAGGAAAAGACGGAAAGATCCCCGTATCGCCTTAACAGACTGTTAATGAGCACACAAAAGGGTGGTTGGTTAGCACCATGCCCGGCAACCTTAATCTCCTTAGTAGCAAAGTTTACAGGCTGCAGCAGGTACTCATTTGAGGCTGAGTCGACCTAGGGAAGGCCTAAAACTGGTTCATATATTCGCCACTGTTGCAGCGCTTTGTGACCCTCGGGTGAAAGGCGCTATATAAATGCTATTATTATTATTATTATATTATTATTATTAGTTGTGAGCGGGGAATGGAACACGGCTCGCCGGGTTCAAAGCGCGGCACGCTAGCCGCTACGCTACCGCTCCCCGCAAAAAAAAAACCACGTTAACTGCAGTGTTTGTGGAAACTGCACTCAATAACGAAAACAATGTAAAAGCTTAAACCGTACTGTCAGTAATTTACCTTGTTTAATGCCTCCACGTGGGTGTGTAAATCGTGAGCATGAAGCTACTGCCAAGCAACGTTTGGGCCATCAATGTTAAAGAGCCATAAAAGCAATAATTAATGACCTCCTTACGCCGAGCCGTAAACTGCCGTCTCCTCGCAGCACAGTGCCAGCCAATGGACACCAACGCACTGAGACAAAGATCCCCCATATAGCCTTAACAGGCTGTAGGGTCAAGTGCAGTTCGCAAGCACCTTTGAAGACAGGCACGGCACATGAGGGGGGTGAGTGGTGAGCACCACGCCCGGCCGCCTCTGTCTCCTTCGCGGCGATATTTACACAAGCCGTCCAAGGTACTCATTTGAGGCCAACCCGACCTAGGAGAGGCTCGGGACCGATTCAGAAAATCGTCGCTGGTGGTGGTGGCTGTGAGCGGGGATCAAACTCGGCTTGCCGGGCTCATAGCGCAGCACACACACGCGCGCGCGCAAGCCTCGCTCACAAACCACTTGTCATATTTCCCAACAAATTACCAAGGTCATGAGAGATGGGGGGGGGGGGCGCCTGTGGGGGCGGGAGGAGAGTGTAGGGTTGGGAGCGTGCGGGCAGGTTGTGGAGGTGGGGGCGGGAAATGGAGGCGAGCACACCGTAGCCAGTATTTACACTGACCTCATCGGCAGGGGCATATTATAACCACTCATAAGTCTGCACCTTGCCGCCTGATGAATGACCGAGCGCCCCGGCTGCCTGTGGCCCATGTAGCCAGCGCCGCATAATGGAAAAAACGGCTCGCAAAGGTGGGCGGGGGGAGGCAGCCGGCCAGCCAGCCGGGCAATCCCGAGATTCCTGGAGTGGCGGCGCTACGGGTGCCGGATCGGAGGCTCGGATTCCCCGGCAGGGAGCGTGCGAGGGAGAGACGCGGCCCGGTCGGCTCGTCGTCTCCTTTATTAAACGATAACAGCGAGCCGCGCGCTGCCAGCCCAAAGTAATACGGTGTCACGCGCGATTTCTCTCGAGCCGCGACGATAGCGCTCGGAGGCTCTGGGAGAATGCGAGCCCGGGCACCCGGAGAAGGTACACGCTGCCGGCTCTGCGGGGAGAAATGATGCATTTCGGTTCAAGTGAACTACAGCACTATTATGGCGAGAATGCCGGCGCAGATTAACGGCTGGCGGCGCGAGGCTGCCTTCTCCGCGAGGCACCGATACCATCCCCGACGCCCCGAGGTGCTTGACCAAACCGAGACCGACCCCCGAGGTGAATTCCCCTCTCCTGCACTCGTAAGTCAGGGCGCTCGTGTGTGTGTGTGTGGCGATGTGTGTGCGGTGGTGTAGCCGTTCGCATGCCCTGCTATGAACCCGGCGACCGGAGTTTGATTCCCGCTAACAACAGCGTCGATTTTCTGAACCGGTCCTGGGCATTTACCCTAGTCCGACCTGACCTCAAACGGGTACCTGGTGCGGTGTGTTTCTACTCAAGACGCATGTGTTGTCGACCCGTGTGTGTGTGTGTGCGTGAACGGCACCGATTACGCAATGGTTATCATTTGCAGTTATTGTTTGATCTTCGTTGTGCGCTTTGTGACCCTCGGGTGAAAGGCGCTATATAAATTGAATTATTATTATTATTATTATAACGGCACCACCGCCGCTACGGCAATCGCTTGTTACCGTTGTTGTTGTTGTGCGTGAGCGGTAAGGGAATGCGTCTTACTGGCTGCCGAAGAAGTAGGGCTGAGTCCCAAGCCTGAGCGACAGCGCGCGCAGACACTGGTTCACCTCCTCGTGCACCTGCGGGAGGGGGGCGGCACGGACAGACGGACCGTCGAGCGTCAGACTCGCGCGCGCACGCGTCGCCGCCCGTCCCCCGCCGCAAATTAAGCGTCGCCCGTCGCTATTTATAACTGGCGGGGAGCTCATTAAGATGAAAGTCTCTTCGCATCAGACGCGAGGATTGAAAGGGCAACGCGCGCGTGCTGGGAAAATATTCACGGCGGGGAAAACGAGACGGAAACAACGATGGCGAGGAAACGATGACTGTGATGTAACGACGGAGGTTTTCATGGCCCGGTTGCTCTTGAGAGCTGCTGTTTCTGAATAGATGTGTCGAGCGTTGCTCTTCTGGCCTTCGCGACATTTTTGCCTCCCACGTTGGAGGCATCATCGTGTCGTGCAGGAGAGAGAAGGGGCTACCCGAGAGACCAGCTCTCAAGAGCAATTCACAAGCGACTGTTGCGAGATTTTCGACAACAAAATAACTGGTGACACTGCGATCACATTGAAAGCCGCAGGAAACGCAGCGAGCGCTTTGTGTAATTCCTCGCGTCGTCACCGGGACGTGAATAAGCATCTGTCCAGAGCAGGCGCCAGAAATATGACCCGAGGAATAACACGGACGGCTGGGCAATTACTCAGGGAGAATACGGTATTCTGTTTGGAAACAGCAGCCTATACAAACAGTCTTCTGAGCGAAAAACGTTCGGACCATTTATCCTCCCCACATTAGCAAACATCGTTAGCAGAGGCCTAATGATACAAACACGAGGGGAGAGCGGGGGGGGGGGGCAGACGCATGCTGCAGGGTTCTATCGCACAACCCGGCACGGGCGGCGCAACTGCGCAGAGGTGGCGCTTCAGGAGAACCAGCGGCTGGCCTGGCCCCGCAGCACACCACCAGGGCCGGTGGGACTCCCGTGCCAGTGCATGGAGGCGCAGGGCAGCTCCTGACACTAGCGCCGCGTGTTCCCAGCACCTTTTAGGAATCGTTACATGTACAGCGGCTCGCAACCCCGTTTACATGTTTTAATTATTATTACCTCGATTTAACGGACCTCAACTCAACGAACTCCGGAAGCAACGGACGCCGTCCGCTACTTTCGGGGACAGCGGTTTGCATTGGAAATAATGGAATACTTTACATGGTTTTATTGCTGCTATTAAATACATGTATTACTCTGTTTAACGGTGTTCATAATACACAGGTTGTTATATGGTACGATCATTACTCTGAATATAAGATCGTCATCTAAACATCCAGACTTAGCGGACTTTCCGAAACCTTTCCCCTCATCCTTATTAGTCCATTGAATCGAGGTTTTACTCAAACACAGCAACGCGCTATGTTGCAGCGAGCGGCTTGGAATAAACGCCCCTTTCTCGGCACCAGCGAGGAATGAATCGAAACTGCCCACGCGCTCGGCGCACGCCTGCGGCGGTGACCCCGGCAAAGGCCGCTCTCCCCACGACACGGGGCTCACCTGCTCAGTGGTTTTGCCGGCCCAGTTGAGGGCCTTCATCTTGCGCCGCACCTCCCACTGCTTCTGGTAGGCGAGCAGGCGGTTGAGGGGCCACGGGTAGGGGGAGCCGTACCGTGGTCGGCTGATCTGCGCCACGACGGAGACAGACGAGTGGCAACAACGACGACCGCCGGTTAGCGGCCATTATCCAGGTTTACCTGGGTTGGCCAGTTAGCTCCCAGAAATCCCCTTCCGCCACCAATCACTACACTATGCTCTACACACACTATTCACTATAATAATAATAGCATTTATAGAGCACCTTTCACCCGAGGGTCACAAAGCGCTGCAATACACAGACCCCATTCCCCCACCTATCTCTACAGCTAAACACTACACACACTATTCACTACAGACAAACCCGCTTCCTCCACCTATCTCGATCCTGGGCATCCTTGTGGGTGAGACCCATTCATTTCACATCATCCTTCACCACACCCTTCCACCAATCGCTTGACCTCAAGGAAAAGGAAGCAGAGCAAGACGCAACGGAACTAAAACATCATTGGGACGATCGCTCACACGAGTGCTCGGTGCGCCGAATGGTGTTCGTTCTCTCCCCGCGGTACGAGCGGAGTGCGCGGTAGTGATGTAGGTTTTCACACCTCGATGTGTGAGATTTGGGCACAAGCCAGCACAAGCTGCCAGAAGCGGGCAACCATGAAGGGGCATCATGAGCAGGTAACGTGAGCGGGCAACCACGAGCGGTACAACCGAAAGCTGGCAAACCAGAAGTGGGCGCCAAAGGTGGGCACCACAAGCGGGAACCATAAGCAGGTGGCCACGAGTAGGCATCTCGAATGGGCACGAGTAGGTGCCACGAACGGACACCATGAGCAGGTGCCACGAGCCGGCACGAGCGGGCACCACTCACCTCCTTGCACGTGCTGTCGTCGCACCACAAGATGTAGAGCTGCGGAAAAGAGACAAAGTTCCGTCACAGCGGTGCTCGCACATTTGTGTATTCAGCGAACGTCGTCGTCGTCACCAGCGGCGGGAGCTTGACGGCTTGAAGGCCATGCGGGAGCAGAGTTAATGGACACGAGTCAACAATACGGGACGCAGTCTGTGATTTTCCACGAGGATATTTGTCATCGTCCCGAGGACCCCAAAGGTGCGAGCTGGAGGCACGCGCGCATTTATACATAAACAAACTAAATCAGGTACAGGCATCTGCCATCAATCCGCCGCTATATGGGTAGCTGAAGGCACAGTGGGGAGGGGGGGGGGAGCGCCGGAGCGAGCGGGTGTTTCCGAGGAAGCAGTTTGCGACTCGCAACCGCTCGGCAACCAAACCCTCGGCCGGCGGGTTCGCGGCACGACGCGCCAATCGCCGCGCCTCACCGAAACCGGGGGAACAACCTCACCCGACTGTCGCTCGAGACGCGACGGGAGCGCGCGGCGCGAGACTACGGGAGGCGCCGGGTAATCTCGGCCGGCCTCCGCGGGGAAGGTGGCGACACCGCGCGTGGCACACGCCCGCCGGAGGAAACCCGCGCGGCGGTTGCGAGCGGCGCGAGATGCGTCAAGTCCCCAATTAGCGTCGCCTGGCCGCCGGCCCTCTTTCTCTGTTTACGCACGAGGCGGTGCGGGCCAATTAAATGCGCGTCTCCGCCACACGGACACCCCGTGTGTCAACGCACAAGCTCGCACAAGCATGCCCGGACTCGGATTGGGGGGGAGGGAAGGAGGGGGACGGGGGGTGGGTTGGTGGGGGGGAGTGGTGATAAGATGTTCTGCCAGCCAAAAGACGTGCCGACAGCCATAAAGGCAAAGAAGGCCAAGATCCCCTGTATCGCCTTAACAGACTGTTAAGGCAAGTGCTGTTAGCAAGCAGCGCCTTCAAAGGTCGGCTCGGCACATGAGGTGGTGGGTGGCCAGCACCACACCCGGCCGCCTTTGTCTCCCGAGTGGCAATGCTTACCCATCGCTGCAGGTACTCTTCGAGGACGAGTCGAACTAGCAGGCAGACCAGGACCGGTTCAGAAAATCGTCACCGTGCGTTCGTGGCCGTGAGCCGGGAATCCAACCCGGGTCGCCGGGTTCGTAGCGGGAGCAGGCCGCTAACGACTTACCGCTACCGCCGGCCGCTCGCCACTTACAAACTGACCGTGACCGCACACCAATTGACACCCGATACACATCCACTCCGGCAGAAAGAATGCGCGCGCAACAGTTTCCGACGATTGATGTCGTGCGGTGTCAGCAGCTTCCTCACTTTTGTTCGCGCTATCGGGTCTCCTTATCGGAAACTGCGGCCAATGTTTCTCAACACACCCGTCGGGTTCTGTTACTCAATTGCCGGCTCGTAATCCGAGAAGGCAATCGTCGCTTCGTACAGAAATGATCATCGGAAGGAAGGCATTCAAGTCGGCCGCCGCAAGTTGCCCAATAGTGTTTTCACTCAGGTCCCCGACATTCATTCGATATCAGTCCCCGGCTTAAGCCTGCAGTGGGTCGCGGTGAGCTGGAGCCTATTTCGGCAGACACAGTGTGCAAAGCGGGGCTATACTAAGAATGAGACACCAATCCATAGCAGGGCACAGGAGGAAATGTAGTCAACAGGCCCCATAACCCAGGTAGCATGGCTTTAGAATGTGGAAGAAAACCGGAGTACCCGGCGAGAACCCACGCGGACATCGGAAGAGAACGCGCCAACTCCAAAGAGAAAGGCGCCAATCCGGGCAGCGCTACTCAATGCACCAGCGTGCTGCCCCAGTTCCCGAACACAGCCGATCAAGTGACGCTGCGTGAAATTATAGTTTTGCATTGCACAGTCCTGGGAGCCGCGATCCCAGCGAGCCGCATGGCAATAACATCGAAGCGGCCGCAAAACCGCTGCCTCGAGAAGCGGATTCTCTTGAAGTACAATCAGGTTTCATCGAATTCAGGTGTCAGCTGACTTGCGACACCAAGGCTAAGATAAGGGAGGGCAGCTTGTGACTGATCTGGGCAGAACCATAAGCCAGCCACTCATCGCGTCAGCAACACTAATGACTTATCGCTGCAACAGTCATCACCACGCTGCTAATAACACGTTACCGTATCGCTCACTGCTGCATCACTCATCCCTCCAGCAATAATAACTCACCACTGCATCACTCATCACTACATTACTAATAGCTCACTACTGCGTCACTCATCGCTACACTACTAATAACTCACTCCTGCATCACTCACCACTACAGTACCAATAACTCTGCTGCCTCACTCATGACAACAGTACTAATAACTCTCCTGCATCACTCACCACTACAGCACTAATAACTCTGCTGCATCACTCACCACTACAGCACTAATAACTCACCACTGCATCACCCATTACTACAGCACTAATAACTCACCATTGCATCACTCATCACTACAGTACTAATAATTCACTACTGCATCTCTCACCACTACAGCACTAATAAGTCACTCCTGGGCCAATGAATGCTGGCTTTCACCAAGGTATCGCTCAATCCATCAAACTTTATCTAATATAGCGCCCTTCAGAATACAATTGTCCCAAGGCGCTTCGCAAGCAAACATGATATTACATAAATAACATTTAAGTTACACAAAACAATAAAAAGTAGTAATAAGAATTTACATTTCGAAGCACCTTTCACCCAAACGGTCACAAGGCACTGCAATTAGTGTTCAATACCTAAGGCAGATTGTAAAATAAATATTTAGCCTGATGTTAAATACCGCTGCATCTTCCTTGTCAGATGGTGTTCACGGTGCGCCCTACGTCAACACAGCGTCGACCAGATCACCGCACCATGAACAAACGACACACAGAGCCACGTGACCCGCAAACCCATACTGAGAATCTTCTAATTACAGATCCACAAACCTGGGCTATGAACCCATCAACCTGGACTCCAGCACTCATCATTGTATCACTGTGCCAGACACCACTCCAACAGTAGCAGCAGTAGCAGCAACTGCCCTTACTCTGCCCCGTCGCACCACAGGCGCCATCGCGGGTGGTGCGGGGTCACGGGCAGGGCGGCACGGGGTCACGGCGAGGGCGGCGCGGGGTGATGGGGAGGGCGGCACGATGTCATCGCCAGGAGCAGCTCACCTCAGAGGTGAGCAGGACGTTGTTCACCAGCTCCATGTAGGCCTTCATCTCGGCCTTCTGCTGCTCGTCCAGCCCACTGCTCAGACAGTGGCCCTGGGAGGCCCACACAGCACAGAGGTCAGACGGGGTCACACACACCTGGGTCTCACGGCACAGGCGGCAGTGGTGTAATGGCGCATCAACTGCTGAACCGATGTAGGTTTTCGCGACTCGATGTACCAGAATTGATCATAACAGCTGCTCTTTGGGGATAGCCGCGTGGCAAGCGCTCGTGCGCTCACCTTCGCAATGTTTCGCCTCCCGCGTGCGAGGCATCGTCAAGCTAACGTGGGATGGTAAAACATAGCAACGGAGCCAGGAGGAACGCTTGTCGCGGCTATTCTGAAAGAATGGCTCCTAAGAGCAATTCGCATCAAATACTCATCACCTCATGTCTATTCTTGAGCTCATCACGATGCACGCACAGAATCCTGGCTGCAAGAAGCAATGGTTTTCCGATTGGGTTATGTTGCTTGTATGAATAAATGGGATCACATGACCCCCACCGCCCCGAGCGACCGATACAATCACCGCAGCGTAAAAAAACACATTCACGTATCGAACTATGAACACGAACTGTGGCAATTCATCGCACCGCCAGGCAGGCAACACGCGCCGCGTACACACCCAGATCAAAATCACCACGGGTAACACACGTCTTACAATCTCAATAATTATAATCATCATCATTGTCATATTCACGATCAAGCCACTGCTGCATGAAGGCCTCCCCAAGCCTGTCACCGTCTTTCACGGTTTTGCAATACAAACAATCCACCTAGCACCTGCACAAGAGCACCGCACCAGGTACTCATTTGAGGCTGAGTCAACCTGGCGGAGAAAACAGGACCGGTTCGGACAACCACCGCCGTGAGCGGGAAGCTAACTCGGGTGGCCAGGTTTATAGTACGCACACACACACACCTTCGATCACTCAGATTCACACACACACACACAGAGCAAGCCGCGCGCACACACACAAATGCAACAACAACCACCGCCGTTCGCCACCAAGTGGCGATGTCGTCACCGCGGCGTCTGTGCCAGGCCAGGTGCACTCACGCACGTGCACACTGGACTAATAATCACCGAAACCCGAGCGAGGCTGGAATATTAGTAACACGTCACCTGCTCGCCGCCTCTCTCCCAACCGCGGAACGGAACGTAACGCAGCTCGTGACTAATCCCCCTCGCAGCCGCAGCGGCCGTACAGCTCGTCGCTTTGTACGCATGCACTCTGCACCCCGGACCTCGGCAGTCAATTGCAGGCGGAATGTAAACACCGGCTATTTCATTATTCAGCAAGCGGCAGGCGGCGGCAGTGGCGGTGGCTCGGGCCCTCCCTGCGTTAGTGGGGGGCGGGGACAGGGGGGGGCTCGGCAAATCACGCGCCGCCGCACGCTCGTTACGCGGCTCGTGCTGGCGCTCATTAAAATTTCACCACCGGGTTTTTTTTTAGCGCCGCGAAAAAAATTCACGTTCATATCCCCCTTCTTCTCTTGCAAGCGATTAAACGTATCAGTAACAGCGCGTCATCGCCGTGTACGGGCTGATAGAAAGGGTGGTTTTTTTTGTGCTCGTATGGAGGTGACTGAATCCCCTTTCATAGGAACGTGGAATTTCCCTTACGGGTTTCGGGGTCACGTGCAGAGTGAGCCATGCCTAACGCTTGTTTGAGTATGGGAAACTATGTAAATATTTTTCAATCAATAATAAAAATCAAAGGTTTAAACTGATCGTTACTGTTAAAACAATACAGACTAATATTGAGTATAATGTAGATGACTCTTGGCCCGCCATTCTCAACCGGTGGGTCGCGACCCATCAGTAGACCGCGAGTGCCAGTTAGTGGTCTGTGGAGACCAGACCCAAGTAGGCCAAGTGGGCCTTGTGGTGCAAAAGGTTGCGAACCCCTGCCCTAGACCAATATGGATACAAATATTACGGAGTGCGGAAGTATTTCTGCGGTCTCCACCTGACTGTAGTGCAGACGATGATGCTGATGATCGATGAGGATGAGGCGATGGTAATGATGATGACGAGGGGTGCCGCCGTACCTTTGCCTTCACGAACTGCACGATGGGACCCAGCTCGGAGACCACGTGATTCCCCACGTGGATGAAGGGCACCTTCCCTGCAAGACACCACAACGACGACAACAACAACCGCTGAGTGGCGGTGACAATACCATGGAGCCTGCGCTAGTCCAGGTGCGCCGTGAGGCCACGTGAAGTGTCGAAGGCTCGCTGACAAGAGGTCAGCGGACAGACTCTGACAATTCACACTTTAATAACATCAAAAAGAAACCACAGCGGGCCCCATTCACCACCAGCACCTTCACTCCAAAGGGTTCATGATCATTACGAGCCACGGTCAATCCACTGCAAGATGAAGCTTCCTGCCCCCTCCACCAAGCTGCCACTTCTATGAGTTTGTTTTTTTATAGTGCATATAATTTTTTTAAATACCCTCCTCATGAATCGTAACCGTGTATCATGGTAGAGGGGTTTGCGTTCCGACGAACTCCAGAGCTATGTCACCTGAAATCTAGTACTCCTGCTAGGGTCTCCCTTGGTGAACAGCTCTGGGGAGCGGATCAAGACAAACTGCGATCTGAAGACCCTCCGACTAAGGCGGTTGGTGTCAGGAAGGGCATCCGTCTGTAAAATTCTGCTCCAATACGCCAACCAATGGAGGGCCACCGGCCAATACGGGTCAACCTGAATTCCGGCCGTTTAAACCGGCAACAACAGGTTATTAATAATAAATCTTCCTAAAACAACGACAATCCCGCCTGGCATAGATTAGAGAATCTTAGATGGCGACTTTAACGCAGGGCATTTAATTCGGTAGCATATTAGTCACGCGAAAGACATTTAACAATCGCGGACAAGTTGAAGACTAAGTGAACGAAGTACGAGCATCACAGACACTCATCTTGTTAAACAAGCAACTTATTACATTCGGGTAAACACGGCACTTCCTAAAAAGCTGAATTGTTGACAGCGAAGCGTATACATCCTTGTTTGAGCAAACGTTCATGGCTTTAACCGTTCAAACATTTGTAACGTCAATTTGGGCACTCTCGAGCGCGCGCACACACATCAGCAGCAGAAGCATCTCACCCACGCAAGACGCTCGCATTTTACAAACGCTTGGAATTTATCAGACGCCCATTGTTCGAAGCCATTAGTTCCAGAAAAGAAGAAAAAAGTTAAGGCAATTAAGCGTCCGCTAAAGGAATCTGAGCAAAACATAAAAGCCCCGAAGACAAGAACAAAGGGAAGCAAGGCAGATGGCTTGCACACACACACAGGGACAAAAATATCACCACAAAGATGTGGGCCCAGAGCACTGGCCCCTGCGTACACTCTGCCCTGTTTGCGTGAGCGGATTTTCCCACAGCCTCCAGAGCGCCGTCGTTACCTGGTGCTCCGCGGACCCTTGGAGGGCGGGGGGGGG
>JAZEWU010000001.1:5725454-5737348 GCA_036362915.1 Geotria australis
CCGCCCCCCCCCCCACCGGTAATGAGGCCGGCCCAGCGCGTGGCGACCAGCACTCTCATCGCCGGAGCCGTAATGAGAATTTAAATATTACCTAATAGGCTCTTAATTATCTAAATCAAAGTTCCAATTAAGTGCCACTTTTTTTTCTTTTTTAAAGTATTCCAATTATACCGGCCGCAAGTTAACGCGTTAAATCGAACCATTACCGCGGTGTCCCGCAAAGTCACGGCAAAGCGGGGAGGCACTCGACGCGGCCCGTTTTCGTCCCGAGGCCTGATCTGCCCTTCGGCCCCGGAACCGGTCCGAACCCCCCCGGAACCGGTCCGAACCCCCCCACCGCCGAATCCTGTTGCGCCCTGCCCGCCAGACTCCGCCGCGAAATCAACAGGAGGCTGGCGTTTTTACCTTCGCCCGACAGGCCGGCGCTCACATCCCATCTGGTCCGTTCGCGCTCACGAAGCGCTTTAATTGATCGTCCTCCGGCCGTATTAAGCGCGCGATATAAATTGGCCGCTTTACTTTTATTCCACGCGGCAAAACCGGGGGAGGGGGGGGGTGCGGCAGAGCCTCTCCGCGACGCCCGCCGTTACCCGAATTTGCGCGTAAATACGGCAACGGCGAAGCGTTTCGCTGCCGTGCGTAGCACCTGCTAGGGCCGTGTGGAGATGCGAGATGGGGCGGGCGGGAGGGGGTGGGATAGAACGAGCGAGCAAGCTAGCGGAGGCGGCGGCGGCCGGGCGGGGGGAGCATTACTCTGCGGCGGTGACAGCCCGCGGTCACGCAGAGTTCAGCGGCGCGCGCGCGAGCGATCCCGCGCCGGCCGCCCAACGCTGCGCTCACCTCCCGTTCACCCTCTGTCGCCGGGCGAGCGCCGGGGCCTCGCCCACCCGCGCCCCCGCCGCCGCCATTCTTTATCATTATCCCGTTCCCCCGGCGCGAGAGAAATGGGGGGGGGGGGGAGAGCTCGGCGACCAATCCTCGCTGGTGCGATTATTCCCTGATTAATGCGGCCGCCGGCGAACGGTCCGCGGCGGTGAGGTGCCCAATTAGTCTTGGCTGCTGCCGAGGGCCCCCAGACCCGAGTCAGGTTTGATATTAAGTTGTGACATTTTACTGGTGACCTTTTTGGGTTTTCTCTTCCACCGTCGTTTAGCATTTAACAAATGTAATGTCCCGCCGCCGCCACCCCCCCCCCACCGTGCACGAGTCTGCGTGACCTTTACAGCTGATTAATTTCTTCCAACTTTGCTTTTCTCGATAGTTACCGTTAATAATTAGCAGCCGCCGCATTTTAGGGTCGCGCGTCGATGCGTCGATCCGCCGGGCTCTACCTTCGCCTCGAAAGGGAAGGCTCGCGGGGCGTTCGTCGCGACGTGGCAACAGAGGGAATTTTGAGAGATAAATTACAACGCAAAGTGACTGTAAAAACCGCATAAATTTACACGACCAGTTTCTCCCCCGAGCATAAAGTCAAGCGAGTATTAGAAAATACATTGTAATTTACCGTGGCACTAAAACTGATAAGCCCAATTAAGTCACAAAGCACAATGGCAATGAGGCAATCGTGATAACGACTGCTTTAGAGTTCATGAACTTCCTAAGCACATTCACGCTGACAATGAATGCAGCAGCCACTGGACCCGAGAAGAAAAATTGGGGTAAGAGAGTCAGGCTGTGCTGCCCACAGCACCCCCACCCCGCGCTCCCACCCACTCGTCCGCCCACCCGCCCGCCCTCCCTTCGTGCGTGGGTTCGTGTCTGTGCGTCCCACTCTCCCTCTCGCTCTCCCTCTCGCCCAGGGGCTGACGTATCGCAGGCGCCGCTAAGCGCCGGCGTTCTAAACAAACGGCGCGAGAGAGGAATAGACGGGCGGGCTCACCGGACGGGGACATCTGCTCGGCGTTCGGCCGGTAGACGACGTACACGGGGAGGCTGCACATCCGCAGGAAGGCCTGCGGGGGGCGGGAGGGGGGCCCGGAGACAAACACAAAGATCCCCCCGTCCGTAAAGCCTCAACAGACTGCAGGGTCAAGTGCTGTACGCGAGCGTCTCGGATGGGCGGCCGGCGCCACGCTCGGCCGCACGTCTCCTCTCCCCAGTAGCGATGTTTACACGTGGCACCAGGTAGTTGTTTTGAGGCCCGAGAGGAACCTAGCGGAAGCCCAGGATCGGTTTAGAAAATCGCCAGCGGTGTTGGCCGAGAGAGCGCGCGCACGCGGGCACACGCGGAGGGGCCGGTCACCCGCTGTAACAGCGGGTGCTGGTGACCGGTTAAGGGCGGGCGCGGCGCAGGGAGCAGCAGATCGCTGTCGCCAAATGACCCGCAGCGCCGCCGCCGCAGCCGCCATGTAATCACCATCACTGAAGGTCAAGAGGTCACGACGCTAACCTGTGCGTCTGCTGGAATGCAACCTAGCGCAATTAGTGTTATTAGATTTTTTAACTGCGCGTGTAAGTACGTGTACCGGCCCTGGTTGCTAACGGAATGCTGGACGACGGCCACGCGGGAGGAGTGGGGTTTGTTTGACCATACTTCACCGGATTGTTTGTGCCGGTTGGTTAAGGTGAGGAGCACGGACGTGGGAGCGTAGAAGTGCAGTACAAATTCATGTTACGGCACTGTCCTCTGCCGCCCACCACAAAGCCCAGAATAAATAATATATTTATAATGTAGTTAATATTTTAATTCAATATCACGATTTATAACGCGTGGCACAGACATTCGGTCAATGTCAGAGGTATTTGCTCAAAGAGAAAATGAATCGTATAGTTAAAAAAAAACTCCGTGGGCTATATTTCAAATAAGAAATATCTCGTTGACTGTATGGAACGTGTGAAATATAGTGCACGTGTAAAACCATCAACCAAAATATCTGGGCGACGCTGAGACAGCATCGCTTGCGGAACACTTCCACTTTGACATGAGGACATTCCGCGAGTTACTGAAACAGATATGTGTTGATTACATCACAGCCATCACTTAGTTATTTATTCGGTATCATATTCCCACGTATATATAGCTCCACGGCTACACATATTGCAAGAACAAGACAGCGGCATGGTAATATTCCCACGATTCACATGCCGACGCAGTTCTAACCCACATTCACAGCATTTCGGTGATTTCAACGTCCTCGCAATTTCGACCCGGTTCGCAACGTCCAATAAAACCAACACCGTTAATACCAATGACCTGGAAGTGCCGGGTGAACACAGCGGCTAACGCGCACGCAACGAACACGCACACGCGTGTTTACAGCCCCGTCCGTCTGGCGGTGCGGCGCGCGCTAACGAGGCACGGCTCACGAGCAATTTGCACGGCCGCCTAATTAACCGGGGGAATTACCGCGACGGTCAAACCTTAATGCCAAAATATATTTTCCTTCCGATTTCAGCCGGTATTTGTTTTAACGATGGGGTTTTTTTTTTATTCCCCCACGGTTTCTAAACGTCACAGGACGTAACAAAAATAAATTGCTGAAAAATTCTCGGCTTGATTTTTCTCTCTTTTTTAAATTAATAAAAGCAGGGTCTCTGCGTATATTATAATAACGCGGCGCACTAAATCACGGAGCGATTAGTGACATTTGTTAATGACATCACGTTTATATACTACATATCACGTTTCATTTGGCTAATGTGTTTTTTTTACACTGCCGCACTGTCGCGAAACCGCTGCGACAAGCGGCATTTTCGCGCCGCGTCACGCTCTCGACGCCATGAAGCATCGCAACGGATATCCGCGGGGCGCACCGCCGACGTTCCAGCGCGCCGTAATTATTTTGTGCATCGCACGGCGCAATCCTGCACTGCATCAAACTGCAATTACGCTAACTTACTTGGCACAGCGAAACACATTGCTGCACTACATCACGCTGTCAGTAATGTACGTCTGCAAGCTGCCCTTATTCCTCGGCGAACTCGCCCTCGCACCGAGGCACTAATCTCCTCGCAGGTGACCTCACCTGAACCGCCAGGCACGATGCCGCGTCCGATACCAGGATCTGCTCGCCTGACACACGCGCGACAAAACGGCAGCGGTTTACAAGCGACCCCCGTGACCTCCAACGGGCTACAAAAAAACAGGCGCGCTCACACTTGTGAAATCTGTATCGCGACGATGGTATTAACGCATTTTTATTTTGTTCACACTTTTGCACGAGAGACGTTGTACACAAGGTCACGGAAACACCGCACCGGATCGATTAATTTGCCCGGAAAATAAATCGGTTGGCGCACGGGGCGGGGGTCTTACAAATTGCGCCGGGAATCAGTTAGGAGATAAAATGGGATTGAACTACGCAGGCCCTGCAGAGATTGCCCAAAAGGAATATGAGAACGGGCCAACCTTTTACAGTATTGCCAAGTACTACAGACATGTGCATTATCAGAATGTCAGTACAATATTGAACATAGCATCACCTGTCACTTCTGGCCTTATTACACTCACGAAGGGGCCAAAGCATCTGACAGCCAGACTTTCCACCACTAACTGCAAGTGACAAGATTTTAATAAAATGTTGTGGCTGTTCAATATTGTTCGATGTTTGCTGAAAATATATTGTCAGATAGCCACATTAATAATAATAAAAAAACAGATTGAAAATCCTCTTTGACATTATTATCCTTATGTAATGTTGAGCGAATATGTAGCCGCTTATAGAAAATATTTTCTAACTTTTATAGGTTTCATACATATATATGGAATTCGGGGCAGGATATTTCTTAACGTTATTTTGTGTTAAGAGTTTCGAATTGCAAAGGTTGATGAAATGTATAAAATATTTTTAAAATAATACGAATAATTAGGCCATTTAAATATGCAGGAAAGCGACACGGATTTTTTATTTTTGGCAGGAAATGTTTGCATTGGGATGTTTGATCAGTTACATATGTGGGTTTTGCGTGAAATCAGAGTGAGCCAGAGAGCCCAGAGAAAACCAACACGTATGAAGAGGTAACATTTTAATCTACGCACAGATAGATTTAAGAATCTACGACTCAACTACCATCTCCTGGCCCCTTCAATAAAAAAAATGAACATGTTTTTGGGATTGAAGTACAACAACACAATCTGAATGTTTATTGAGTATTACTCTTAAAGAGCTGCTCTTTCAGGATAGCCGTGTCGAGCGTTTCCCCTCTCTCCTTTACAATATTTCTTCAGGTAGTATATATATATACTGTACTGACTGAAGATGCTTCCCACAAGGGAGGTGAAATGTCCCGAAGGGGAGAGGTGTAGCGTTGCCACGTCTATCTCGAAAGAGCAGCTCTTCAGAGCAATTGTTATACATCAAGCCGTGCAAACCACCATCACTACATTAACTCTCTCTGTTGCAGGGCAGGTGAGAAGGTGCAAAGGTCCACAATGACAAAGATCCCCCAAATAGCCTTCATAAGCTGTAGGGTCAAGTGCTGTTAGCGAGCACCTATGAAGGCCAGCACGGCACACGAGGGGGGTTCGTGGCCAGCACCACGCACACGCGCCCACCGTTGTCTCCCCAGTGGCGACGGTTACACACTGGGTACTCATTTGAGGCTGAGTCGACCTAGGGGATGCCCAGGACCGGGTCAGAAAATTGTCACAGCTGTTGGTGGCCACGAGGGGGAATCAAACTCGGGTCTCTTGGTTCGTTGAGCGGCACAATAACCGCTGCACCACCGCTCCCCACACAGATGGGTTCGCAGCCCACTTGCTGCACTGCCATCTGCTGGCCAGCTCACAGCCCTGACGTGGAACGCAAACACGCAGCTCGTACTGGGGCACACATCTGGCTGCATCTGCACCGCTGGACACATACTTAGGTTCAGGTTGTACCTAGGGTTGGATTGATGTAGGTTTTCAAATGGTTCTTAAGAGTTGCTCTATCAGGATAACCGTGTCGAGCGTTCCTGCTCTTTCTTTCAAGCAAAACAGAATTCCTGGACTAGCTTCAGTGAGCTAACAAACCTAGTTGTACCGCGTATCGTCACTGGAGCTCCCGGCTCGCGGCACAAAACGTTGTGACCATTGCACGGCACAACCACAAACGCCTACGCGGTTCGTACTAACTGGTTCAGGCGGCGTGTGTGTTTTTGGGCGCATACCTCTCATCGGCTGGTAGAAGGCAGCTTTCTCCGGCCACGGCTCAGCAGCTGGTACACACACACACAGAGACAGTGCCGATTCGATTGCGCCACACAGCCACCTGACAAAGATCCCCGGATAGCCTTAACAGACTGTAGGGTCAAGCGCTGTTAGCGAGCAGCTTTGAACACCAGCATGGCACACGAGGGGGTGGGTGGCCAGCACCGTGTCCGGCCACCTTTGTCACCCTTGTGGCGATGTGCACACGCTGCGCCAGGTACTCACGTTAAGCTAAGTCGACCTAGAGGACGTCCAGGACCAGTTCAGAATAGCATCAGCGGGAATTCAACTCGGGTCGCCTGGTTCTTAGCACAGCGCGCTAACCGCTACACCGCCGCTCCCCTTACATATAACACTCATAAAGACAGATACGGATGCGATGTCAATTATCAGCACACCTGTCAATATACGTATATATGAGCAATGTGCTCTACACCTATGTTAGAGAACTGTCAAATTATTCCTTCTCTCTTGCTGGGATTACTGGGCAGCAGCTGATAACCAGGCTACAGCCTGCTTTATTTCAAATTCAAAATTGAAGTTTACCATGATATTCTCATTTGCAAGAGTGACCTGGGGCATTAGTTTACCAGCAGGGGGCGATGATTGGTATGTATTATATGATCCCAATTAATTTGCCTACAATCAGGTGATGATGCCTCCAACATGGGAGGCAAAACGTCACAGAGGAGAGAGGGGGAATGCTTGACACGGCTATTCTGAAAGAACAGCGGGATAATAATTCTCATACGTTGAGCCGTGAAATCTATATCATTAACTGTTTTGAGGAATAAAAAAATAACTGCCTCCTTGCGATAGGGTATACTTTAGAACAGTGTGAGAAGTATAAATGTTTCATCCTGGATTTACATGAAAGCTTCAGTAAAACTGACTTAATATACCCAGTTTATTTAAATCTCTACAACATGTTTGGTGGGCACTGCCAGGCGAGTGATAGTATTATCGCTCCCCCACAAACGCTCCAATTCTCACTTCGGTAGAGAGGGCGGGAAGGAAGTACTGGAACATGCTGATACACGCCGACCTCTCAATGAAGACACAAACTGTTAACATTAAAATTTCCCGGCGAACTTTTTTTACATTTTCGATAACCCCGAGGCTACCACCCACCCACCCGTCATAACAGGCGGTTAACTTCTCCTGACAAGGCGTAAAAATACAAACTCACAGCGGATGATATAACACCGCAACGCGATACGTAATGGTGATTCATTATCCTTCGTGGCGGCAAATCAGAAACCACAAACTGCTTAGAGAGGACGGCACGGGAAAATATGAAAATAAGTGATCGTTGCACGACCGAACGGCGCACCACCCTGGCCCAAAACTCAGCCACACGTGAAATGGACTCGCCAGCTACAAGGCAATGTGGGATAAGAAAATATTTTACCTAATGAGTTTAACGAGAAATGCCTCATACCACAGGGGTTCTAAATGTTGTGTCCAGTTTTACATGTAACTTGCCAACAGTTGTAATTACGATGCCCATTAGATGGACCTTACTGTCGTAAAGTGGGTTTCGGATTATTATTTTTAACGACGGACGAAAACTTGCTCGTCGCTAACCGTATCAGAAACACAATTACCAACCAGCTAAAAGTGATAGTTTATAATGAATTAGTGACAGAATGTAAATGTGTTAATCAGTTTAAAATGAGATTATTACTCAAAATAAATGTAGATAGCTGAGACTCTGAATATCGTAAAAGTTTTAATAAAGCCAAATCGTCAATGTGTACAGGTATTAAAATTAAATGCTCTCGGACTAAATTGTGGAAGAGCATTTGCAATGTAATGAGCCGTGAGAAACAAACGCTGATCAGGGTGAGGTTAGGGACCCCACGTGTTTAGAAAAATCAATCACTCAGGACAGAGGCAGGCGGAGGAGCCCCAGCATAAGACGAGCACAGCGCATGATCGTGTACGTGGAGTGGTCTCCAACCACGCGATCGCGACTGACAGGTCGATCCCTGAGTCTTGAACAGTCGATCTTAACGTAAAAAAATATATCTATACAGAGTGGGAAAACCTGAGATTCTGTACGGTGGTTGTGTTTAAAACCGTGACGGCCGTGGGTCACAAAAATTTAATCTGCTGGAGATAGTGTGCAAGTACTCACAGGTAGTGTACAGCAAACACAGGTGTGACATTAAGAATAGGTGAGTGTTATGCATAGCCTACTCATTTTGGGTTTTAGTAAATTAGAATTTGTAATATTAAACCTTGTGTTATATTTAGATTCTAAAGTGTTCTTGTGTTTAAAAAGGTTGGAGACCACTCGCCTACGCAAAGGCAAAAATTCCCCGTGTAACAGATTATAGACTGTTGGGGCAAGTACTGTTCGCGAGCACCTATGAAGGGCAGCACGGCAAACTCGAGGCGGTGGGTGCACCAATACTACCGCGCCCGGCCGCCTTTGTCTCCCCAGTGAGGATGTTTACAAAAGAGACCCGCTTTAGGCTAAAAGGAGGCCCAGGACCAGGCTTAAATGTTATTGGTGGTACATGGGAATCGAACTTGGGCAGCCGGGTTCCTAGCGCACTGCAGTAACCGCTACACCACAAACACAACACCATACACACAGACATCATACTGCACACATACACTCAACACACATGCATACCACGCACACTCACCACACACAAACGCACACCATACCAACAATCATCCACACATCTTAAATAACATCAAAGAATAAGCCATTTTCCCACATACAGTTTATATACACCCACACAAGCCCCCACAGTCTAAACACAATACCATAAACCACACCATAAACACACGACACACATCACACCAGACGTAAAACCACACGTCACCACAAAAACATCACCGGCAAAATTCCAGACACAACACTGGACTCGCGCCACACACATAAGAACCACAACCGCCGTTCGCCGCTATGTGGCGGTGACGTCCCCACGGCGCCTGTGCCAAGCCAGATGCGCCACACAATACCGCATACAAACACACAATCAGCACCACACACACATCAAACACAACGGACCACACACAAGCAGTCTCTATGCATCTCTATATGTCGCTATGTGTCTCTATGGGTTTATTATATCGTCCATAGTTTGGGTTGCATGGCCAGTAGTAATCTTGCAAGCTTCCAGACTCATAAAGTCAAGGACAGAGTAACGATCAAAGCTCCCCTCCCCCTCGACTCCGGGTCGAGAGTCGGACAGCTCTGGACACGTACAGTTAGACACGCATACAGTGCAAGAGGAGTACAGTGCGGAGACAGACACGGGTACAGTTTACACGGGTACAGTACAGCAACGGGTACAGTGCAAATGCTAGTACAGTACAGATACGGGGGGAGAACAAACACGGGTACAATACAAAATGTATACATTACAAAAACGGTTACAGTACAGACGCGGGTACAGTACTGACACGGGTACAGTACTGACACGGGTACAGTACTAACACGGGTACAGTACTGACACGGGTACAGTATAGGCACGGGTAAGATACAGACCCGTCTACAGCATTAGACACTGGTACAGTGCCAATACGGGTCGACACTAGTACAGTAGAGACACGGGTACAGTAAACACGCGGGGTGGTACAGTGCGGAGGAGACTCGCTTACCCGCCATCTGGTTTACGAGGCTCTCCGCGGCAAGCATGGCGATATCGGTCGAGTCTCTCCCCGCTCTGTCCTGTCTCCTTGACAGGGTGAGACTCGCCACGTACGGCAAGCAATGCAAGCGCGCGACACCGACACACTGGCTCACGGAGACACCAGGAAGGCACACCGAGAGCCAGCGGCGGAGGGGAGCCACGGGAGGGACACGGGGAAGGACTCTGGGTTTGCCAAGGACACGGGTCCGCTCCCACGATACCCCGCGCGACGCTTCCGCTCCCTAGCGGCGACACGTGATCGGTCACGTGGCTCGCCACACGTGCAACAGGGATGATGATGATGATTATTGTCATAGTGATTCCATTCATTTATTGTCAGAAATCGTTTATTCCTTGATAGGGTTGCGGTGAGCCGGAGCCTATCCCGGCAGACACAGGGCTATACGCAGTATGGGAGGGCCAGTCCATCACAGGGCACCTGGGGAAATTTAGTCAGCAGGACAATTGACCTATGCAGCCGAGCTGAAAGACAACGATGTCCAGAGGCTGAAAGGAAACCGGAGTGCCTGGCGAAAACCCACACGGACACGGGGAGAACATGCAAACTCCACACACAGTAAGGCACCCGAGCCGGGATCATCGTTATCATCCGTGCAGCTCACGAAATCACAGCTATACCCCCTTACTTTGTGAAGAATCAACAGCGGCCGTCTCATGGATGTACTTGACCCGTCCATCGGAACGTGGAATTTCCACCACTGGTATAAGGCCGGTTTCAGTCAGTCAGTTTGTATTTAAGATGGAATGAACCGTCGAACTATATAACTGTCTTTAACAGTTGTATAGCCGGGAGGGGTAAGCAAGCTATGGTTTAATGAGCACCACACTGGCTCAAGATTGTGTTCCTTCTCACAATGTGTGCACGAATAGACGGTAGTATAATCACGGAATTATTCATTCATTATCACTTCGCCGGAGCCTATCACGGCAGACGCAGGGCGCGAGGCAGGGCTATACCCAGGGCGAGACGCTAGTCCATCGCAGCCTATACAGTAGTATAATGCGCCGACTCATCAACATACAATAATAGCTGTTACACATTGAGATCATTCTAATAACAAATTTGATCCTGATGTTTGTGGCGTGGTAACCTTTTGACCTCTCTGTGCACGGAAACGAGTCCATACCCTCCCTGTTTTACACATGTCATGCCCGGCTCTCATCTGCCCCTCTCATCTCCGCTCTGCATCTCCCCTCTCATCCCCGCTCACCTCTCCCCGCCGGGGAGGAGAGAGACCCGGCGTGAACCCTCCGGGGTGCCCTCTTCACTCCTCGCGTCCACGCAGAGGAATCTCGGCTGTGCCGCGCGGGGTCGCCCTCCAGCCCCCGCGGCGTGCGGGGTGGCCGCGTGTACTCACCCACGTGGACTCACAGCCTCGCCCAGCCACGCGCCACCCGTTAGTGGCCTCATCCTGGGTGTCGTGTACTCATCACCAGTGGCGTGCAGAGAGGGGGGCACGGCACCGGGCATCCATTTCAGGGGGGGGCATCCAATCACAAGGTTGTGTGAATGTGGATCCGTGTTTTAATAAGCGAGACCAGAGTAGAGAACCCGTTACATGTAAATACTGTGCGTAATACTGATGAACTCTTTCAGTGCCATGTCGACGCCGATCGACATTATTTTTCATCATCCACTGTGCCCTGTCGACGACCGTCGACACGTTATATTTAATTTGAATTAAAAGTTAATTTCATCTGTTTTACATCACCAAACCTCTGCACGCCACTGCTCATCACCCACGTGTACTCAATCTGTAATCTTCACGCGCGTGTACTCACGGTCACGCTCGGCCACGTGCCATCCGTGGTGTGCTCACCAAGTTTGTACCCAAAGCCAGGCGTGTGCTCTTCAGTCAGCCACGCGTGGTAATCGCTCGTGTGCTTAGTGTACGCATGACCCTCGCATACTCATCATCCACGCGTGGTTATTACCCGCCTGCACTTGCAGTGTACTCACCCACGTGTACTCGTCATCATAATAATAATTAATACAATGTTTACATCATTTCCCTTGTGTGCTCATTAACCGCGTATACTTGCAGTGTATTCATCATTCACGTGAACTCACTATATTTAATTATTACATA
>JAZEWU010000001.1:5754985-5765203 GCA_036362915.1 Geotria australis
ACGTGTTTCTCACACACACAGCATACAGCATACACCTATCAACACATCTACATTGTAAGCAACCACACACACACCTAGAGAGACGCGCACATACACGCATTAATTATATTAATATAGAGGGCTGTGCACATTTGAAACACGCGCACGTCACACATCAAAGATAACCACACACACACCTACCGACGCGGCGACACACGCACTAATTATGTAAATACAGATGGGTGTGCGACTTCACATGCGCAGCAAAGACAAAGACACACGCGCATCGATTGTACACAACCACACACGCACCTACGGACGCACGTACGTGCGTTAATTATACAAATATAGAGGGGTGGATATTTCACGCATCACACGATAATTATATGAATACAAAGGGTTGTGCTTATATCACACATATATATCACGGACACATTACACACATCAATCACACACAGATATCACATACATCACATATATCATACACGCACATCAAAGACACTTATCACACGCACATCAAAGACACGTATCACACATAGGCATGACACACACCACAAACACACATATAACAAAGATCAGATATGTCACGGAAACGTATCACACACATCACATATATCACACGCGCATATCACACACAGACATCACACACACATATCATGCATATCACACACAAACATCACACACACATACCATGCATATCACACACACACATCGCATACACACACCCCACACATGTCACACACAGCAAAGACAAAGACACACACAGATATCACACACCTTTCACACACACGCATAGCACAGGCACACATCAATCACATATCACACACACAGTAATCACACACAGATATCACACACTCACATATATCACACACACACACCACACACACATCACACACACATCAATCACACATATCACACACACACACCACAAAGTCGCGCGGATACACACGGTTGTACACACAGCCTACGGTCACAAATATTGCATTAACAAATACTGTACTGACACACGACACATACCCACAAATATTACAAAACAATTCACACGCACACCGATATGCAAATTAAGTGCTTGCACGCGTGAAATACACGTGCGTGTACTGATACTAGACACACACAGCTATAATTACAGGAATACACACACACACGTACGAACCATTTAAACAAATGCTGTATACAAATGTACACACACGCATATGTAGACATACACACAAAGCAATTACTCACACAATATATAAACACAATGGGGGGATGGGGGGTGGGGGTATTAAACAATACACATACGTAATGTACACAGACAAAGATCCCCCGTATAGTCTTAACAGACTGTTGGGGCAAGTGGGGCAAGTGCTGTTGGCCGGCACGGCACACGAGGGGTACACACGCGCATGCACACATACACATGCACACGAATGTACAAATGCCGTGCTCCGTGCACGCATACCACACACACAGACATACCAACGTACGAAATATACAAGGATACAGTATATAATTTGATGGCTCAGAGGTATGTAACACGCACACCCGTTCTGTACACATATTATAAATGTCCACCCATACTCTCACAATTTTACATATACAGAAGTGTGCACATTAACGTACATCACACACACACAAGTGTACACGCATACACATTGACACATACAGTATATTAATGCGATTATATATGAAATGTGATGTTTAGTGAAAATGTGTACATGCATACAACCGAGTACACACACACGCACTTGTATACGTACAGTGTAATGTATTTGTAATACACAAAGATAAAGAGCTACCGTGTAGCCTTTAACAGCCTACTGGGTCAAGTGCCGTTCTAATATACAAACAGTACTGTGTGTTTACGCGATACGCACCTACGTGTACACAAAGAATGTACACATCGAGTATGTGTGTGATCAATCACATCACGCACATACGTCCATAGTATATGTCCATAGTATATCCCATTAAAAAGGGATATACTATGGACATATACTATGGATAGTATTGGTCAAGAAAGCCTTCTTGTTAAACGCAGATACGTGTACAAAAACTGTGTACACACGATTATGCACACAGTGATGTGTACTAATTTACAAATAGACACGCGGATAGACACACACGTATGTGCCGGATACGAAACGCTCGTGTGTATACACACTCAAACGCCGTGGACAAATACAGTATATGAATGTTTGCTATTTAAACTCCATACATTGTCAGAAACCGCTTAATCCTATATACAGGGTCGCGGCGAGCCGGAGCCTATCCCGGCAGACACAGGGCGCAGGGCAGGGATATACCCAGGATGGGACGCCAGTCCATCACAGGGCACCAGGGGTAATTTTATTTAAACTCCCGAATACAAAAACATGTGGATATGTAATGTATACGTGCATGTACACACACTAATACGGTACACAAATTCGATCCACAAACACACCAGTACAGTATACAGACACGTACAATACACGCACACGCATACACACGTACGCACATTCACACCAATGCACTAACGTACATTGGTGTGAATGTGCGTACGTTGACACAAATGCACGATTGTTGTGTACGCACTGAGCGCACGTAAATGCACGCAGCTATGTCCGTGTACAAAACGCACGGAATGCGCCACTCACAATCACAGGATACACACAATAGGAAATAAGCACGACATTTTTTTTTGCGCGCACTAACACATACAGACACAATGCACTCGGGCACACGCAAATACACAAAGACACAGATCCCCCGTATAGCCTTAGCAGGCTGTGGATGCCGTTAGCGAGCGCCTATAATTATATGTGGACACATATGCACGTGTGCAAGGCACGGATATACAAACACGCATGCACACGCATCCCAATACAAAAGAAAATATAACTGGCAGACATACACGCACGCACACCTGCACACACATAAAGCACTCACACGCACACCTACGCTGTGCTCGCATATGAATGCACGAGGGAATGCACACCCACGCACACCCCTATTGTGGACGCAACGTCTCACAAATGCACACGCTCACACGCTGGCGCACACATACAAACACACAGAACAGAAATGCACCCCCGCACACCCCGTTGTGTGTGGTGTGAGCTGCGCCTTCACGAATGTACACGCACAGAAATACGCACGCACACACACCTTCCGTGCACCATTCAGCAGAATGCACACACGCATGTTGTACCTCCTCGACGCGCGCGCGTGTGTGTGGGTGCCGTATTCACTGCACACGTGCACACGCTGCTACACACGTACACACACGCACAGACACATGCACGCGTACACACAGCTCTGTGGTCTGTATTGTGACAAAAAATATTCAGCTATGCACACACAAATTCACACGCATTCTGGCACACGCGAAAACGTAAGCGCGCCCAATCGGGTTGTGTACACATCACACAACTGGACAAAGACAAAGACCCTCATCCGGTATAGCCTTAAGAGACTGTTGGGGCAAGTGCTGTTAGCGAGCACCTATGAAGACCGGCACGGCTCACGTCTTGAGACGGCAGGTTACCAGCACCACGCCAGCCAGCCTTTGTCTGCCTAGCTGCAATATTTTTTTGTCCACATCCGCACTAGATACCCGTTTAAGGCCGAGTGAACCTAGGAGCAGACTCAGCACCAGTTCTAGATAATCCTCCTTTGCGTTGATAGCCAGGCTCGATCTCGATTCTCCGGCTTGTGAGCGCAGCGCGGCTAACCGCTTTACACTACCGCTCCCCACACTCACACCACCGGCACGCACACACACCGCCACACACACGCGTGCGCGCTCACGTCGTGTGCACGTAAACACCACCATCCATCACTCTCCCATCACGCAGCGGACGCTCTGCCCGCCTGCGCGGCGGCGAGACGAACACTCGGCCATTTTATCGCCCACAGCCACCGATGCTGCGCTCCTTTTACCAGAGGCGCCGCGTCGCGGGGACGGTGCGGTGACGGGGCCCAGGACGGTGGAACCTCGCCGCGTGTAACGCGCAGCGCGTTCGGGATTCGTGCCGTGTGTCGAAAAAAACAAGATGCCCCAAGGTTGGGTGAGCCGATGCTAGGATGTGTGTGGCGGGTAACATCTCCGGCTGATGATGCTGTGACTGTAACAACAACCGCCGCGCTGTGTTAATAATTGATCTCTCTCGCTCTCTCTCTGACATTAAATGTGAAAAATGAATTATTGCCATTATTTGAAGTGATAGTGGTTCGACGCGTAGCCATCCCGTCCGTGCACTAATGCGTTAACACGGCGCTGCAGGAATACGCGGACGGACGCCGCAACGCAACCCCGTGCACGCGCACGAGCCTGCACGCACTATCCGTGCACGCATAGGGTACATGTACGAGGAGCTATACTGGCTGCTGTACCAGCCACACAGCCTGTCGCACAGCTGGCCGCGTGCAGCCAGTGATGTAATGCGCCGCGCGCTCCCGAGCGCTTGAGCCCCGCGGTTGCTCATTAACAGGGGCTATTGTTGCGTCCGTTGAGGGTCCCGCCGCGGGCACGGCGAGTTTGTGCCTCGTCAGCCCCGCGTCTCATCGGCGCTCCGCTCACCGTCGCCTCGGCGAGATGCAATTACTGAACGCCGCTCTCCCTCTTCCCCCAATAAATCGATTGTTTTTGCTCCTAAAACGCAGAAGCGCCTTCCTGAGTGAGTGTGATGAGTGTGTGTGTGTCTGTCCGTGTGAGGATTCGCGGTGTGTGTGGGGGGTGTGTGCACAATCGGTCGGAGCTGGGAGGGGGGGGCACGAGAAAGGAAAAATAAAAGGCCCCCCCACCCCACCACCACCTCCCCCGCCCAGGGCAGAGCCAGCAGCCAGGCCAGAACCCGGGCCAGCCCGGCCCCGACCCGGAGCCGGCCCTCCGATCAATCACTCGCCCGGGACACGGGGCCACGGTTTTTGGCCAGCAGTAGCGGCAGCTGCGTGGGCCCGAGGCTCGCATACGAATCAACAGAGTTCAAGCGAGCGGCATAGAACAACAGTTTTATTTAAGGGAAACTATTTGATCAAAAGGGGGGCGACGGGGAAGGGGAGAGGGGAATTCATAGAAAAAGGTTCCGTTCTTTAACTCGTTTGGTCCGAGTCCCCTCCCTAATGAGACTGGACATTCACCTAAAACCACAAACTACCTAATTCATCTTGGTAAAACACCGGGTCTATATACATTAAATAGACGGATAAGAACACTGTACCCTCACATAATAAAAGCAACGTGATCTCGACGTTACAAAAGCAAAGGAAACAACAACGGAAAAAAAATAACAACAGAAAATAAAAACAAAACAACTGCAACTTGGGCAGCCCATGTCCGAAAATGAAAAATACTGAAAGGCAATCGCTCGAGAAGAGACACGGCGCTTGCCTAGCGACGGGCTGAGGCTCCCCCCGTGACAACACGAGGGCCTCCCGTCCCCTCGCACCCCCCCCCCCACAGCACGGCCTCGCGAGCAGAGGACAGGTTAACGGTGTCGATAATAATTGATTGCGTACAATTAACCACGATGTAAAGAAAGTGCAATGCATCGCTGGTTTAGCTAGACATTCCTACATGATATTTAAATAAATAAGCACTTCAATTGTCTTTGCGCATTACGGGACACCCCCCCTTTCCTGGGCTAGTTGTCGATGGTTCTGCCACTTGAGGCTTAGGGAGGTGTTTTTTTGCCCCCCTTACACTCTCGATATGAGCACACGGGCTGGTCGTGTGTACACACACACACGTGTGTGCCTGTGCTCGCCGTGTGTACAGGTGTGTGTGTGTGTACAGCACCAAGTCTGTGTGGATATTGGTGTCTGCGAACTCTATGCGTACACGCGCGTGTCTGTGTACTAGATATCTGTGTACAGATGTGTCTGCATACCCTGTATCTGTGTACCCTGTGTCTGTGTACCCTGTCTCTGTGTGGAGAAGCTATGTACACGCGCTGTGTACCGTATCTACGTATTAAAAGTACTCCGTCTGAGTGTGCTTGGGGTATATGTCTTTGTCCCATGTGTCTGTGTGCCGTGTCTTTGTACTGTGCCTACGCTCACACAACTGTGAGTACCCTGTATCCGTGTATCACGTCCGCGTACCATATCACAGTGTGGTACAGGCAAGTGTCTGTGTACTATGTACATCATGTCTGTGGGTGCCATTCCTGTGTACGCGAGTATCTGTGTACCATTTCTACGTGCCCCGTGAGTCTGTGGACAGGTGATTTCGTGCCGTGTGCGTATAGAAGCTGCGTGTAATTCCTGTACGCGTGCATCGTATATAGGCGTACACGTCTCTGTGTACCATCTCTGAGTGCATGCACCCTGTGTGTATTTAGTACCGTGTAGTGCAGAATACACAAGGTTTAACCATTTCTGGCAATGAGAAACATGTTAAGATCTTACGACACGAAAGTGTATTCTGCACTATTTGTGTACTGGCAAAAAAAGTTCCAATAGTGTAGTACCATGTGTTTGTTGTGCCTATTGTGTAACGCTATCGTGTACACGCATGCGTTCTAAGTCTGTGCATCCGTGTACAAGTGGCTGTGTGTCATACATGTGTACACGCGGGCTGCGTGTACACGTGTCTGTGTGTGGCTATACAGGAGATCTTTGTCTCTGTAGTGAGGAGCGGTGGCGCAGTGGTTAACGCGCTGACCAGTGAACCCGGTTACCCGAGTTAGATTCCCGCTCCCGGCCACCACAACACCAATCCAATGATGGTTATCTGAACCAGTCCTGGGCCTCCCCTAGGTCGACTCAGCCTCAAAGGAGTACGTGGTGCGATGTGTAACCATCGCCACTGGGGAGACAAAGGCGGTCGGGCGCGGCGATGGCCACACCACCCACCCCTCTGTGTGTCGTGCCGGCCTTAATAGGTGCTCGCTAACAGCAGTTTCGCCAATTCGG
Source organism: Geotria australis (assembly GCA_036362915.1). NCBI lineage: Eukaryota > Metazoa > Chordata > Hyperoartia > Petromyzontiformes > Geotriidae > Geotria > Geotria australis. Next base: position 5,761,844 of record JAZEWU010000001.1, read on the forward strand.
TTAAGGCTACAGGGGGATCTTTGTCTTTGTGTGTGATGAATACACGTGTATTCGTATTGTCTGTGTAGCACGTGGATAGGCTACACAGTGTCTGTGTACTAAGTTGTGTACACCGCGTTTGTGTTCGCTTGTCTGTTATGTGCCATGTCTTCAATATCTACGGTGCCTGCTTGTACACAATGCAAGTACCACGTTTGTGTAAAGTACTTATGTGTACTGTTTGTGTCTCACTCAAGCCCGTGTACGTGTACTTCTGTACTACGTGTACTTCATGTCTACTTATTGTCCAAATACTTCTGGTGGGCAGTCACCGTGTGCGCACTGTGTATACGCAGTACCTCTAGAGTCTAGACTGTCTGTGTACTGTCTGTGTACTGTGTAGTAGCTCTGTGTACTGTGTAGTGCCTCTGTCTTTATGAAACACGTGTCTCTCCTGTCCGTGTACTTGACCCCATGTCGATGTACTATGTCTGTGCTTGTCGTCGTGCTGTGTACTTGTCACGTGTGGCCGTGTACTTATCCGTGTACTGGTCCACGGATCTGTGTCCGTGTACTGAGTCTGTGTACTTTGCATCTACATTCTTGTGTCTACCCTGCGTGCTTTTCTGTGTACCTGTTATGTTGCTGTGTGCATGTGCACTTTGTGTGCATGCGTACTCCCTGTTTCTCTGCCACGTGGCCCGTGTACTCTGAGTACTTGTTCATTTTTCTGTCCTCTCGTCTGGGTGCCTTTTCAAATGTGCCTGCTTACTTTTCTGTGTACTTGTGTGCCCGTGTACTCCGGGGCTTTGTAGTGCGTGCGTACTTCTTTCTGTTTCCCGTGTACTCGTCTGCGTCTATGTACTGTGGACGTGTGGACGTTATCTGCGTCTGTGTCCTTATCTGTGTGCCTATGTCGGTATACTATGCGTGTCTACTTATCTGGGTGTCTGTACTCTGCGACTTTGTACTGCGTGTACTTTTAGTACGTGTCTGTGTCGTGTACTGTGTGCTTGTGTTCTTGTCAACCTGTCTATGTACTTTATATATTTTTTTATCTGCGTAACGCGTGTGTCTGTATACTTCGTGTACTTGTGTCGGTGTGCTCCGTTCACTTCCGTCTGTGTACTTGTCCGGGTGCCATGTACTGTGTGCGTCTGTGTCTGTCTGCCACGTACCGTGCGCCTGTGTACATGTCTGCGCGTCCACCGTGCGCCCCTGAACCCTGTGCGCGTCCGTGTACTCTATGTACTCGCTTCCGTGCACTCCGTGTACTTGTCTGCGTGCACCGTGCCTTGTGGAGGTGCGGTGTGCGTGTTCGCGACTTGCTTCCAATGCACACACACACACTGACACACCGACTGACACACACACTGACTGACAACACCAGTCACACAGTCACGGGTACCCGAGGTAAAAGCAGCTCTCAAAACAGAGGAACAGACGGTCAGTTGGGTGGGCCTCACGGGGCGGGAGGGCGGGTACGTTGCCTGCTCTCTCTCTCTCCTGTCTCTCTCTCTCTGTCTCCTGTCTCTGTCTCGCCGTCTCCCCTGTTCGCTACAGATGAGTGAGTCTGGGGACTTCCTGAGTCGCGTGGTGATGAGACGACAGGTCCGTGTACGTTGCGTGCGAGTCGCACGCTCTTACGAGATGGCCACCAGCCATCTGCGACGGGCTGGCGAGACCCATGCTCGCCGAGGACGGGTGTGCTAGATGGGGGACATTGAACACCGGGCCCCCCATGCTATCCACGTACCCTCCCCCGCCGCCGCCGCCCCCTCCTCCTCCTCCCCCGTACACCGCAGCCTCCTGCAGGCCAGGGTCGCCGTAGCTGCCGTTGTTGCCCTGATAATGGTCGTGAAAGTCCTGGGGCATGGGTGTCGCGGCGTAGCGCTTGTGATTGCCTTGGAAGGTGTTCATGGGAGGCCCGTTGTTGAGCGCGCCGCAGTACTGCTCGGGGAGGTTGTAGCCACCCTGCTGCTGCTGTTGCTGCTGCTGCTGCTGCCCAGGGAAGGATGTCGGCGAGCCCGTGTCGTACACCGACCCGCCTCCCATGCCGTGAACCGGGTTGGGGAAACCGCCGAGGCTGGAGACGTGCAGCGGGGGACTCTCGGTGGGCGACTGGCTCCCGGGGGAGCTGCCGACGCCTTTTGACTTGTGGTCCTTTTTGTACTTCATTCTCCTGTTTTGGAACCATATCTTGATCTGCCTCTCGGTGAGGTTAAGCAGGTTTGCCATCTCAACTCGTCGCGGGCGGCAGAGGTAACGGTTAAAATGGAACTCCTTCTCAAGTTCAACTAGCTGCGCGCTCGTGTAGGCGGTGCGCGCCCGCTTCGAGGCTGACAGGCCGAAGGGGCTTTTGTCTTCAGATTCATCACCTAGACGGCACAGAACAAAGCGCCGCGGTGTCACCGCCAGCAAGCGCGCTCACATTGTGACAGCAATTACCACCAATCATCCCANNNNCCCCCCCTCCATGTTGTATACTAGTGATTAGCTGATGAGTTGATACGCAACACGCGTGCACACTTGGCTGGGCAAAAGTCATCAAAAGACAATTACAGTGTCAGTCAGTTCTTACTTAAAGCAGGAAGGAAACCGTTGAACCGTGTAGCGCTTTTTGACAGTTGTCCAGCGGGCCGGAGTGGTGGGGGTGGGGGTGAGTTACACTATCGCAGGGCAACCCGGGGGCGATTCGGTCAGGGCAATTAACCCAGGCGGCGGCGGCGGCGTATCTGTGGGGATATGCTATAGCTGGCGGCTCCCGGCCGGACGCTCCGCGGCAATGAGTCACGCGACTCAACGTGACCCCCCTCCCCGGATGGATAAAAATGTAATGCACTCGTAACTGTTATCTACGACGGGGGATTACATTCTATTTATTTGATCGGGAACGGCACAATAAGCCGATAGGCTCCATCTCACCGGCGACCTGCGATGCAGGAGATGGGCGACGAAGACCACCCACCCCCCCCCAAAACCCCCCACCCCACGTAAAGTTACGAGCTCATCGGACAATAAATTTTGTTTCAAAATAATGAAATAAATATAAGAGTTGAAAAGAAGCGGCGAGACACGCGTGGTTAGACGAGCACAACGATGGGGCAGTGACACGTATCACCCGCCGAGACTCTCTCCATCGCGCGCGAGTACCTGTGAACGGAGCGACTCAAGTACCTGTCGCTCACCGGAGCGGCTCGGCCACCCGTCACGGGAGCGACTTAAGTTACCCGTCACGCGCGCGGCGCCGAGTACCTGTTACGGGACCGGCTTGAGTACACTGTACCTGTTCTGTCACCAAAGTGGGGTAAGTACCTGTCAGGGGCGCGACTGCAGTAACTGTCACGGAGAGCGACTCGACTGCGTGGTCAGGGCAGCGAT
>JAZEWU010000001.1:5820008-5830059 GCA_036362915.1 Geotria australis
TTTCCTCAGCAACAGATTCCAGCTCTTTCTGGGGTGGGGGGGGTGATTCCCAGGCGTTCCCAGGCCAGACAAAAGATATAATCCCTCCAGCGTGTCCTGGGTCGGCCTCTAGGTCTCCACCCAGTGGGCCGTGCCTGGTAGACTTCCCGAGGGGGCATCCTTACCAGATGCCCAAACCACCACAACTGGCTCCTCTCAATCCGAAGGAGCAGCGACTCTACTCCGAGGTTGTCACGGATTTGTGTGCACATACTGATGTTGGTTTTTCACTGCTGGATTCATGATGGTTGCTCTTCAGAGCTGTTCTTTCGGGATAGCCGTGTCACTGAGCGATCTCCCTCTCTCTTTCTCTCGCGAGGTTTCGCCTCACACGTTGGGAGCATCATCAGCAACCATCGTGAATCATCGAGACGTGAAAATCAACATCAGTACATAAAGCAAGGTTATAGTCATCGTGATCAAGATTCTGATCATCATCATCATCAACAATCTAACGTTCCTCCAAATCACAACAGGCAGCGCTTTGTGACTCTCGGGTGAAAGGCGCTCTATGAATGCTATTATTATTATTATCCATCGGAATGTGGAGGGGAAGGAGGGAATCACTTACGTTCATTCATCACCATCACTACCCGCTTCATCCTCTAGAGGGTCGTGCTAAAGCCGGAGCCTATCCCGGCAGACACAGGGCACAAAGCAGGGCTGTACCCTAGGCTATGATGCCAGTCTATCGCGGTGGAATGAGGATAATTTAATTAGCAGGCCGAATAACCTTAAGCAACAGCATGTCTTTGGATTGTGGGAGGGAAACGGAGTACCCGGCAATAACTCACGTGGACACGGGGGAGGAGAACACGCAAACTGCACAAAGAAAGACACCAGGGTTGGAAATCGAACCCGGGGGATTCTTGTTGTGAAGTGGCACAACAAGAAGCACCCGGGTTCCTGCCATCCTAGTGCCTTATATAGAAGGTTGATTGACAGTCTCAGCCCTGGAGCTGCCCGGCAGCGCCACTGCTGGTGGAGTGGGAGTACCCACACTCTACCCCACCGTGACCCCCCCACTCCACCCTCCACCCACCGCCTCCGTGCTTCCAGTTTGAGGGGGGGGGGAGCACGGTAGCGGAATGAGTAGCGCTGCAGCCTCACAGCAAGAGTGTCCGATTCGGTTCCCGGCTCGGGAGCCACCTTTCTGCGTGCAATTTGCATGCTTCTCCCCGTCTCCGCGTGGGTTGTTATTTAGTAATAATAATGATAATAATTTTACATTTATAACGCGCACAATATTCATTCAATGTCGAAGATTTTCATTGGACGAGAGAAGGACTGAGAGGCGCGAGGAAAGCGCAGAGAGGCGGAGGAGGCAGCCAGGCGGTCTGCCGGCGCCATATTGCCACACACTACTTCCTATATATTATGATGGTATCGGCTTCATCCTACCGTTCAAAGACACGCTGCTGCCTAGGTTAATTGTCCTGACTAAATTGCCCCCTGATGCCTTGAGATGTTATAACTTGCTTACCTCTCCTCTCTGGACAACTGTTAAAAAGAGCTACGTAGCTGAACGGTTCCTTTCAACCCATTCAATGGCAAAAACCGCTTAATCCTGTACAGCGGTGGTTCCTAAAGTGTGCTTCGCGGCGCCGCGTGATATTTCAAATTAACCGTAATTGTTAGGTGCTTTCTGACTTTGGGCGCAGTGTATTAAATCCTGATACACTAAGGGCGCCGTGAACCGGGAAAGTTTAGCAACCACTGCAGGACAGGGTTGCGGTGAGCCGGAGTCTATCCGGACAGACACATGGCACAAGGCGGGTCTATACCCCTGATGGGACGCCAGTCCATCACAAGGCACGGGGGCAATTTAGTCGGCAGGCCAATAAACCTATGCAGCAACATGTCTTTGGATTGTGGGTGGAAACCGGAGTGGCCGGCGACAACCCACGCGTTCCTTCCAGCTTAAATACAAACTGACCGACTTGAGGGTGAACCATTTGTACTGCTGAGTGGGCAGAGCGGGCGGCGGGGGTGGAGGGGAGGCTGATTAACTCACAGCATTGTTTCAGATGCCACCGCTGGAAGATGGAATCGAAGTGAAAACCTACATCGATACACGCAGAGTATTGTTATATATTGATGTAGCGTTGTCACGGCTCGATACGTGGAGAGGATTGCTTAAGAGCTGCTATTTCGGGATAATAATAATAATAATTTAATAATTTTACATTTATAACGCGCACATATTAATTCACTGTCGGAGGTACTTATTCGACGAGAGAACGACTCAGAGGCGCGAGGAAAGCGCAGAGAGGCGGAGGAGGCAGCCAGGCGGTGTTGCCGGCGCCATATTACCACACACTGCTTCCCATATATTATGATGTCATCGGTCAAATAATTAATGAGTTATGGGAGGAAACCGGAGAACCCGGAGGAAACCCACGCAGAACAGGGGGAGAACACACCAACTCCACGCAGAAAGACGCCCGAGCCGAGATTCGAACCCGGGACCTTCTTGCTGTGAGGCACAGACGTTACCACTGCGCCACCCTGCCACAGTGCGCCACCCTGCCTTTCTGTATGACGCTCGGCACGGATCGCCGTGCCGAGCGCTCTCCCTCTCTCATCCGCGACGTTTCGCCTCCCAGGTTGGAGGCATCTTCAGATTCTGAGTATTTTGGCTGAAATAAGTTATGTTAGACATATATATCTAGTGCATGTGCGTGTTATTGTTCTGTTGAAATGGGGAGCGCGCTGGGCTGCAAACCTGGCCACCCGAGTTCGAATCCTGCTCACGGCCAACACCAGTGACGATTTTCTGAACCGGTCCTGGGCCGTGTGTACAAGTACTGCATATGTGCATGTATGTGTGTGTTTGTCTATACTCAGCCTCAAATGAGTAGCTAGTGCAGTGTGGAAACATTGCCACTAGGGAAACAAAGGCGGCCGGGCGTGGTGCTGGGCACCCACCCTTTCGTGTGCCGTGTCGGCCTTCATAGGTGCTACTCGCTAACGGCACTTGTCCCTTCAGTCTGTTAAGGCTATACGGGGGATCTTTGTCTTTGGTGAAATAGTCGTACATATCAAGGAACGCTCTCAACGCAACGGAATGTGCGAACATCACCCATTAACACTGCAGGATATGTAACACTGAACATCACGGGCGCGCGGGGGAGACGATTGAATCGTCAGCACTCTCACATTTGCCACGATTTCATCATCGCAAAAACAAACACACGTTCACTGCGGTTGATAAAATATAAGTGCGAATTTTAGAAAATTATTGTAATATACATGCGCATAATATCATTTCTAAAGCGCGCGAATTCCACGCCTGGTTATGGACGAGACACCGATACGGAGGCCCAATAAAAAAACGCAGAGAGGAGGGGAGTCAGCCAGGCGGTAAGCCGGCGCCAACCAACCAGGCACTGCTTTCTAGATATTATGGATGTTATCGGATAATTATTTAACGAGTGCTTTTTAGATGTGGCAGGAAACCTGAGACCGCGGAGGAAACCCACGCAGAACAGATGGAGAACACACTAACGTCATACAGAAAGGGGCCCGAGGTGGGAATCGAACTGCCGCGGGGAGGACTTTCTTTCTGTGAGGCGCGGAAACCACTTTTCAGCTAATTAATTCAGTAGCCTGCTTATGCCCGCCAACGTGGGAGGCGAAACGTTGCGAAGGATTGAGGAGGGACGCTCGCCACGGCTATCCCGAAAGAGCAGCTCTTAAGAGCATTTATCAGTATTGTATTACGTATTATTTTGATTCGCTCCAGCTGTTGTTGAAATACCAATGCTGCAGTTTCCAAACCCAATGCTGGGTGTAGGGGTTGTTCAATGGGGGTCGTGGGTGAGTTGGGAGGGGGGGACAGATCACGAGTGGTTCCAATGTTTTTCGCCACTGATGTTAAGTCGTGGTCGGAAATCGATCTCAGATCGCCGGGTTCGTAGAGAAACGGGCTAATCAGTACGCCATCGAACCAACGATAGGATATTATGGGCCCTAATTAATAGATGAATTATTAAACGTCGGGGCGGCACGGAGGCGCAGAGATTAGCGGAATCCCGGCTCGGGTGCCGACTATCTGTGTGGAGTTTGCATGTTCTCCCCGTGTCCGCGTGGGTTTTCCCCGGTCACTCCGGTTTTCTCCCACAGTCCGACGACACGCTGCTTCTGCATAGGTTAATTGGCCTGCGGACTGAATTACCCCCGGTGCCCTGTGACGGCCTGGCGTCCCATCCTGGGTATAGCCCTGCCTTGCGCCCTGTGTCTGCTGGGATAGGCTCCAGCAGCTGTGATGTCTCTGCCTTCAATTGCTCAACCTGGTCGTGGATTATTCCCACACACAGCGGTAATAAACTCGCAAGTTTTACGTATTCTGTGACAACGAGTTAATTACTCTGAAATAGTTCAATAAATATAGGCAATTCAAACTAGAGCGTGTTTTTTTACGACCTTGTAATTTATACGGATCCATTGAGATAAACGCGGATGATCATTTGCAGGAGCAGAGAAGTCGCGCGCCGTGTAAAGCTCGAAACGTGTACCAACAACAAGCGAGTGCCAGGCTAGGTGCGCACCCGTGCACCTCACACACACGCGCGGCAAAGATTCACCTAGGTATAGCCTTAACAGACTGAAAGGGCAAGTGCCCTTAGCGCGTTGCACCTACGAAGGGGCAGCACGGCACACGAGGGGGGTGGGTGGACAGCACCCACGCCCGACCGCCTTTGTCTCCCCAGCAGCGACGTGTACACACCGCGCCAGGTACTTTACTCGTTTGAGGCTAAGTCTACCTAGAAGACACACCTGCACACGCATACGTATTGTGCCCCCCCTCCCCTGTCTCCACGTTTGTATTAATACGCCCCCCCCCGCCCCCAGTTTTGCCACGTCCGTCCCATTTATTTAAATCATCTACAACACTTTATATTACAACGCACACAGAAGTCATTAAATGTCGGAGATGTTTGTTCGAAGAAGGGACGATTTAGAGGCGCGAGAAAACCTCAAAGGAGCGGGGGGGGGAAGGAAACCACGCAGTTAGCCGGCGCCACCCGTCGCGTTCACAATGTCTGGATCGTATCCATACAGGTGTGTCACGACTCGATGTGTGATGAGAATTGCTCTCAAGAGCCGCTCTTTCGGGATAGCTGTGTCCAGCGTTCCTCCTCTGTATTAACGTAGGTTTTCACGGGTCGATGTGTGATGAGAATTTCTCTCAAGAGCTGCTCCTCCGCGAAGCGTCGCCAAGGAGAGAGGATGAGGCACGCTCGACACGGCTATCTCCAAAGAGCAGCTCTTGTGATAAATTCTCACAATACATCGAGGCGTGACAAACCTACTTCAATACAGAGGAGTAACGCTCGACACGACAATCCAGAAAAAGCAGACCAATTCTCTATATCTGTCCTCCGTGGCGGTGACTTTGTCTCTCAAAACAGGAGAACGGGCGACCCCTTTGTCTGCGCCGTGTAACCGACTCCTAAACCCGCCGCTTATCCACGCATAGACCCCGGCATCTGCCAAATCCTACCCGGGTTACAGCCCCGGTGAAGCCCCGTTCCCCGTGTGCCCCCAGCAACCCACAGGACGCGTCGCCGTATGACAGATCTAGGCCCGGTTTTGCAGAACGGAATGCACCTGTTTTGTGTAACGCCGCTACACAACCACCTCCCGCAGCCAACCCCACGCCGCCTCGTCCACCCACCCACCCACCCACCCCCACCCAGCACCCCCTCCCCTCCCGTGACCCCTCCCTCATCCCCCCGGAGAGCAGAGTTCAAATAAAGTGCGCATCGCGCTCACAGCGATGCTAGGAATGCTAATTGGGGCAGTAAGAGTCAGCCTGCGTATAGGCGCTGCCGCGGACTACTAATAACGATTATAGTAAAGGCGCCGCCGCCGATTACTAATCATGTTCAGTATCCACCGGATTGATGTGGAGGTTTCACGGCTCCGATGTCCGATGAGAATTTCTCCCAACGGCTGCTTTTTTGGGATAGCCGTGTCGAGGGTTCCTCCTATACGGACGGGGGTTTTGAGAGCGATTCTCATCACGCGTCGAGCCGTGAAAACATACATGAACGCGGAGGAGGAACGCTCGGCACGGCTATCCCGAAAGAGCAGCTGTCGAGAGCATGTCTCGATGTAATCGCCACTGTACGGGCGCGCGCCTCCGTGTATCGTTCACAAACCAACGTGGTTTGTCTTTTTAACACGTTTCCACCCCCCACACACTTTAAACAATTAATTGAGCGTCACATCCAGATTGTGCGTGCAGCGGCGACGGAGGAGGGGGGGTCAGAGGGGGGGATGGTGGGGAACGGGGAGGAAGGGGGGAGCTCCAAATATTGCGATAACAGCGTAGGGGCAGCGCGCGTTGATTAAATACATTGTGCCACGTCTGAAATGTAATCATTCCACTGGATGCGCCGTCGTTTGTCTTGTGTGTGTATGTATATGTGCGTGTATGTATATGTGTGGCGGACGGACGATTTTTCGGAACAGGTCCTGATTCTTCCCTAGGTCGACTCAGCCTGAAATTAGTATCTGGTTACAGCGTGTAAACATCGCCGCTAGGGAGATAAAGGTGGCCGAGCGTAGTGTTGGAAACCCACCCCATCTCGTGTGCCGTGCTGGCCTTGTGAGGTTCTACTCGCTAACAGTACTTGACCCTACAATCTGATCAGGCTATACGGGAAATATTTGGATTTATGTTTACGTGTGGCGACCGGGTGTGGTGCTGGCAACCCACCCCCCTCGTGTATCGTGATGACCTTTATAAGTGATTGATCCTACAGTACTTGATCCTACAGACTGTTGAGACTGCACGGGGGATCTTTGTATTTGATATGTGGGGAGCGGTAGTTTAGCGGTTGGAGAGCCGCTCTACGAACCTCAGAAACCGGATTCGATTCCCATTCACGACCAACGACAGTGGCGGATATTTGAACTGGTCCTGGGCCTCCGCTAGGTCGATCCCATCTCCAATTAGTACCTGGGACGGTGTGTAATATCGCCACTAGGGAGGCAAAGGCGGACGGGCGTGGTGCTGGCCACCCACCTCCTCGCATTCCGTGTTGGCCTTTATAGGTACAGCCTAACAACACTGGACCCTACAGTCTGTTTAGGCTATGCGGGGGTCTTTGTTTTTGTTTGTATGTACAGTATATATATAACAGTAATAAGTGTTTCAAAAAATAGGTCGTATAAGTCAGAGAAACACTGTGTTATTTGTAAACAGCCGGCAACGATCAGTCGTTTACGTGTTGTAATCCTGTTATAATTGTGTTTTTATTGATGTAGGTTTTCACGGCTCGATGTGTGATGAATCGGAAGCCTGCTGATGAATCCAACGTTAGAGGTGAAACGTCGAGAAGGAGAGAGGAGGGACACTCGCCACTGCTATCCCGAAAGAGAAGCTTTTACGATTAATTGCTTATTTATTTCGTATTATATAGTTTTCCTGCGTCGTTAACCACGATACACAACATACACGCATATACAGGGCGGTCCAGATGTCTTGTGACCTCCCATTTAATTGACCCCTATTTGTTTTCCTTTGCTCATTAATTTCTGTTTTAAATAACGCTCACTTATTTCAGATTAATACAGTTAAGATATATCATTTTTATTTCGCTTTCATTGCATTACACACCCATTGGGTACACAAAACTAGTAAGTGTTTGCCAATTACATTGAATAGTGACACTAGGTCAGTCAGAACCGAATTCCCCTAATATGTCATCGTTAAAACAAATACAAAGATGCCCCATACAGCCTTGACACACTGTCGGATCAAGTGCTGTCAGCGAGTAGCACCTATAAAACCAGCACGGCACACGAGAGGGTGGGTGACCACCACTAGCGCCCGGCCTTCCTTTTTCTCTCGAGTAGCGATTATTTACACACCGCACCAGGTACCCATTTGAGTGTGAGCCGACCCTACACGGGGCCCAGAAACCGATTCAAACATTCGCCAAATGCTATCGCGTCGCGTCCGGGAATCGAACGAACTCGGTTGGCCGGCTTTCACAAACGCCGCGCGCTAACCGCCACACCGTCTCACAACCACAAACCGAATCTACCACCGAGCGAACGAGCATTGCAAGCCGCGCGTTCCGTAAATAACAACAACAACCACCAACCCAGCAGCCAGCCACAACCATCCGTCATATCTGAGCCGTCAGTCAATCCCGTGTGGGGCGTTGGTGCGACGTCACCGGAGCCTAACAATAACCCGAGCCCCGCCATTGTGGGGCCGGCGGAGCGATGCGAGCGGGAGGCGCCGCTATGAAAGCGCCGCGCGTTCCGCCCGCGCCCGTCTGCCTCCTTCGCGGGGCCCCCATCCCCCCTCCCGGGTCACGTCGACGCAACGTTAAGACACGAAACTACGAGACCCCCGGTGGCTGGTAGTGGCTGGCAGTGGCGAAGGCGGCGGGTAACGGAGGACGTTCGCTCGCGCGCGCGGGAATGCCTCTGCAGGTGTCCAGTCCACGCGTATAGCAGACGGTCACTCGATCTGATTTGTCACGATAGTATAATGATGATGACGATCGTGGTGATGCTGGTGATCGTGGTGGTGGTGATGATGATGGTGGTGGTCTGCGATCTCTGCCAGCTACAATTCCGGCTCGCTGCTGTCTCTGTGTCTCGTCCGACAAACACGCGCGCGTAATTTGCCATTCGGGTTTTTCAGCGTCTCTTATCTGCTCACGTACGCGTCCGCAGTGGGGGCCATGCCCGGAGAGAGAGACACAGAGAGAGAGAGGGGAGGGAGAAAGAGAGAGGGAGGGCGAGAGAGAGGGAGGGCGAGTGGCGGCAGCCAGGGAGGTCAAGGGTTCGGCGGGTCACCGTGCCGTGCCAAAAGTGCATCCAATCGAACAGAAAACGTGTCCTCTCCGTGAACCCAGCCCGCGCCGCAATATCGGCCGGACTAATTCCCGACCCCGCTTCTCTATCATCCGCGACAGCACCACGCGAGATGGCCGATAACGAGGCGGCCGCGATTCGTTTTTAAGCGCCTCGCACTGGGTACAGGCTCCTCCTCGCAACGGAGACCGCGGGGAAAAGGGGGGGCAGAGCGAGGGGACAGAACGCGGCGGCGGCGGCGGCGAGGGGGGGGAAGCCCCCCTCGGTCAAAACCGGGGCCTCGCCTCCCTGTGCCGCGGCCGCGCTGTTCCCAGGCAGGCGACACAATGCGTGGCCAACGGATGACCCCTGAGCTTCCAGTGCAAGTCTGGGGCCAACCGCCGAGCTTCGCTCCGACACCGCCACCACCACCTCCTCCTCCACCGACCACCACCACCAACCACCGCCGCCGCCGCCGCAGCAGCAGCCGCCGCATTACCATAATATCTCTCTCCATACACGAATACAAAAAATACATAACGTGAAGGGGAGACGGGGGGGGCACCTGATTGATGGATCATGGTAATGGTCGCCACTCTCTCTCTCTTCTCGAGGCCCTGGTAACAGCAGCACCGCAGCGCTGGCGAAACGCGGCCCTTCCAGAGCCCGGTGTTAGGCGAGAGAGAGAGAGAGGCGAGAGAAGAGAGAGGGGTACGGAGCGTGTGACGTTTGCTCATAACTCATGTCCGCTTGTCTTGCTGTAGAGAATGCCACGGGGGTAGGGGTGGCGGGGTGGTGGGAGGGAAGTTTTGGAAGAGTTTTTATGTCGGGCGCGGGGACACGACCCGCTAGAGGGGTAGCAAGTTCAGCCGGGGCAACAATTGCATCGCGACTTCACACTCGCTGTCGTGGACTTGAGGCCTGCGGAGGGAAACTGTAGTGGTTCTCGGTGGTGATGTAACGGAGTATGGGGATTGCTCTCGAGAGATGCTCGCTCTGCACGGTCGTGACGAGCGCTCCTACTCTGGCTGTCGCGACGTCTCGCCCTCCCACGCTGGAGGCGAAACGTCGCGAAGGAAAGAGGAACTTGGAGGAACGATCGAAGGAGAGAGAGAGAGGTGGGGGGGTGGGACGCTCGATACGGCTATCCCGAAAGTGCAGCTCTTGAGAGCAATTCTCCATAATTATA
>JAZEWU010000001.1:5844083-5857440 GCA_036362915.1 Geotria australis
GGCTGGGGGGGGTGGTGAACGAGAGGAGAGGGACGATGTTATAGCCCACCGAGCGACACAACACGTAGAGCCACAAATGCGATGAACGCAAGAGATAGACACAACACACCGGGCAGATAAAGCGGGACGCGACATCGCGGATGAACGAAACTGGATGAACGCAGTCACCACCATCAGCAACCGACGCGTACGCGATCGATTTGTATTAAAGCGAGGAACGAAAGACGCGGTGGCGCACTGACTGGCGATGTCGCCTCGCAGCTAGAAGCACCTCGGTTCGATTGCCGGCTCGGGTGCGCTTTCAATGCTGGGTTTGCGTGTTCTCTCCCCGGTGTCCGCGTGGGGTTTTACCGGGTACAACCGGTTTACTCTCAGTCTGAATACACGCTGCTGAAAAGGTTAATTGGCCTGCTGGCTACATTTCCCCCGGTGCCCTGCAATGGACAGGCGTGCTAATCCTGTGTATAGCCCTGCCTTCCGCGCTGTGTCTGCCCGGATAGGCTCCTTCCCACCCCTCCCCGCAACGCCCGTCGACCCCCGTAGAGGATGTGATCATGTCCTGATATCCAGTGACTGAACGCGATAGGTTGTCGCGCGATGAACACAACACCAACAACGACGTAACTAAACACAGCGGGCCAGAGCGAGCCAACACAACGTCCCCCTTGGCCTCGACACGCGGGCACACGCTCCTGCAACGCGGTGTCAAATGCAGCATTACTTAGCGCGCGATCAGAAACCTCGACACGCTATAATCAGACAACGAAGGCGACGCAGCTGCAGCGACGCAATCAACACGATCAGCACAAACGCGGCAGTACAATCGAGGCGGTCGATCCGCTGTCGGTAAAATCGGCGCGAAGCATACATCTGAGGCCGCGCGGTGCAATCAACACGCGACTACGCGCCGTGATGTTGACAGCGACAGGCAACTCACTCACGCGCGACGCGACCGGCTGTTGCGTGCTGTTGTTATTGTTGCTGCGCGCGTCTAGGTTGGTAGCCGGTAATCAAAAGGGGAAATGTCACCCGGACAGCCTTAACGGATTGTTGTGGACAAGTGCCGTTAGCGCGCGTCAGTGGAGGCTGATGCGGTCCAGCATGATGGCGGTGGGTTTGTGGGTCAACACCACGCTCGCCCGGCCGCCCGCCTTTGTCTTCCCACTGCTGAGTCGAGCTAGGACAGACCCGGGACTGGATTAGGTGATTGTCACTGGTGTTGGCCGTGGACGGGAATCGAACTCGGGTCGCCGGGTTCGTTGCGCAGCGCTCTAACCGCTATGCTACCGCCCTCTCATAACAAAAACAAAGATCGACAGATCCCCCCGTATAGCCTTAACAGACTGTAGGGTCAAGTGCTGTTATCGAGTAGCACCTATAAAAGCCAGCCGCGGCGCACCACGAGGTGGTGTGTGTCCAGCCTCCAACGCACAGCCGCCTTTGTCTCCCAGGTGGCGATGATGTTTACACACCGCACTGGGTACTCATTTGAGGCTGAATCGATCTGATTGATTGGCACAATACACAAATCTCACACGTGTAAATCACGCACGACAAACAAAGATCCCCCGTGTCGCCTTAACAGACTGTACGCTCACGTGCCGTTAGTGAGCACCTATGAAGGCCGACACGGCACACGAGGGGGTGGGTGCCCAGCACCACGCCCGGCCGATTTTGTGCAAATCACACACACAGACACACACACTCGAAGCGACTGTACTTCACAGCTGACTGCTGTTTCGTAACAGTCTCTCGACTTTCACGTTGGATATAGACACGTCACTCACTCAGCCGCGTCACTCACTCAGCGCTCTGGGTAAATTTAGCAGTTGGCACGGGCTCAAGCAAGAGGGGCTCATCGCGTCACTGTGGCGAGTGTCGTCGGGCAGAGACCACGTGTGCTGCTCGCGATACCAACACGCGTGCCACCATCGTCACGTGCTCGCTAACAGCACTTGCCCCGAATAGTATGCGGAGGCTATACGGGGGAACTTTGCCTTTGTTTTGCTCTCGTTGAGTGCTCGATAACGGCACTTGCCCCAAGAGCCCGCTGAGGCTATAGGGGGGAGCTTTACCTTTGTGCCCCCGACGTCAAAAATGAATGAGGAGGAGGGCAGACACGATGGCCAAGGAAAACAACTTCACGCGATTAGTTGGAAGCGACCGGGCGTTTTATTATTATTAATTATTAATCAGAGACTCATCGTAATTATAGGACGAGTGATGTTGACAGTCTACTGCTGTAGGTCTCACAAAGCCTCCCAACGTGGGAGGGCGAAACGTCGTGAAGGAGAGATGGGGAGCGCTCAGTGTCGCGGCTATCTCGAAAGAGCAGCTATGGAAATCGATTTTATTAAATGTGGACATTACTTTACTGCACCTTTTGTCAATCTACCGCCGCGTGAGTCACCCCGTCGCTTCTTCCACCACCGAGGTGCCGCTCTTTCCTTCAGTACTCATTTATTGTCAGAGTTGCGGTGAGCCGGAGCCTATCCCGGCAGACACAGGGCGCAAGGCAGGACTACACCCAGGATGCGACGCCAGTCCATCACGGTGTACCGCGGCCAATTTAGTCAGTAGGCCAATTAAGCTATGCGGCAGCGTGTCTTTGGACTGTGTGGGAGGAAACCGGAGTGTCCGGCGAAAACCCATGCGGGATACGGGGAGAACATGCTTATATGTTATTGCACGTGATTGTTTTGCAGAGTTGATAGAGAAAGAAAACGGGAACAAATAATCTCACTGCAATGCATCTAATGTTTCTGTGATCAATAAACTTGGCTTGGATAGTTTGCGCCATACTTCCCCACTGTAGCTCGCCGTGATGGAGCTTGAGGGACGGGTAGCGTGTCGAACCGGTTCAGATATCATCACTCGACACGTTAATCCTCGACCCGGCTGATTGTCAGCGACCTATAGATGACAAGGCGGCCGTAAATTATTACAATAATCGTCATAGCGTCGAAATATGTAAACTTTTACACTCCACGAGCGCCCGTTAAGTAGATGTTAAACGATAGCATAAAACCGGTGCACTCAGTATAAATCATTATTATCGCCGCTGCGTATTGTACAAAGACAAAGATCCCCCGTGTAGCCTTTAACGGACCGTTAGGGACAAGTGCTGTAAGCGAGCACCCATACATCCACGAAACGAGCGCGTATTAGCATCGCTCTTTAGAGCTGCTCTTTCGAGATAGCCACAGCTAGAGCCATAGAGCGATTGTCACGCATCGAGCCGTGAAAGCCCACATCGATTTTGAGGAAAACCACACGTGTTTATTTTTTGACAGATAACGATCCGCGTTGAAACTTAAACACATTGAGAATATTTTCTTCTGCACTGCGACCGCTATTCACATCACCATCATCACCCCCACGTGGCCCCCCATCCCCCATTCCCCCCCCTCCCCCATCCCCCCCCGTCACCACAACCACCACCACACACGCGTTCGACACTGGGTACAGATGAATACTACATTACGTTACGGGGAGTTTGTTTAAATCGCCGAGAGGAAATAACATTTAATCCATCAGCCGGTTGGGCCTTCTAGCAGAATGATTGCTCCCTGGTGGCGATTATATCAAGCGGGGTTCAGCCGCGGACTCGTGTCGTCTCGGTGTCATCAGCAAGCCCGTGACACTCACTCAACCATTCATAGACTTGTCAGTCCCATACCGCTGATGACACACCGCTGATAACGAGGGATCGCTTTGTGACCCTCGGGTGAAAGGCGCTATTTAAATTGAATTATTATTATTATTATCGCTCGGAAGAGCTGCTCTTTTGGGATAGCCGTGTCGAACGTGCCTCATGCTCGCTCCTCCGCGACGCGTCGCCTCCCGCGTTGGACCCACCATCAAGCTTGACGGCTATCCCGACGGCTATCCCGAAAGAGCAGCTATTGAGAGCAATTCTCATCACACAACGGTCCGGGAAAGCCTACATGAATACAGGAGGAACGGTCGACACGGCTATCCCGAAAAAGCAGCTCTTGAGAGCAATTCGCATAGTACATCGAGCCGTGACAAACCTCCATCAACGCTCAGATACGTGCTTCCTGGCTTTACAAAGTTTTCCCAACGCGCCATCACGTATCTGGGGGGAAGTAATACAGCGTCGAGATTCTATCCGTGCGAGTCGCGGAGTTGCTCGCTCGCGTTGAGTGAGGGTTTCCGTTCAACTCGATCTCACCCCGCCGCGGTGAGAAGCGCTGCCGCCTCACAGCAAGAAGGGCCCCAGGTTCGAATACCGACTCGGATGCCTTTCCGTGTGGAGTTTGCATGTTCTCCCCGTGTCCACAGACATGCTGCTGCATAGGTTAATTGGCCTGAGGACTAAATTGCCCCAGTCATGGACTGGCGTCCGATCCTGGCACCCTGTGTCTGCCGGGATAGGCTCCGGCTCACCGTGACCCTGTACAGAATTAAGTGACTTCTAACAATGGATGGATGGATCGAAGTCGCCTGGCGGATGAAATCGTCTCCACTTTAATAAATCGCGGCACCCAGCGGTGACGTCAGGCGAGCGCTGACGCAACGGTTTCAGGCAGCGCGTTGCAAGGCCACTTGGGCTCCAGAGACAGACGGACTCCACACAAAGGTAAAGGTCCCCCGTGCAGCCTTCAACGGTCTCCCGTGGTAAGTGCTGTTAGCGAGGTGCTATCAAGGCCGGAACGGTACACAAAGCTCCAGCGCACAACTCCCGGCCGGCCGCCTTTGTCTCCCCAGTGCTGATGATTGTTGACACGTCGCACCAGGTATTCATTTGAGGCCTACTTGGAGGCACGAGGCGGTTTTGATATTCGTCATCGATGTTGGCTGTGAGTGGCAATCGAACTCGGGTCGCCGGGTTTGTAGCCCAGCGCGCTAAACACTGAGCTACCGCTCCACCACGTATCCACCACGTACCACACTGACGTATCCACGTACATACACGCATTCATCCGTGTACAGGCAGCGACAAGTATACACATACCCGTCTGCACACGTATTGACATATAAGGACACAACATTACACGCACTCTTAATATCACGTATATAACCACACATATATGCGTACACGTGAGCACACATTTATTGTGTACACACACATGATCCACCATGCTTGATCCAAAGCTGAATGGAAACCTCCCCAAGTGGTACGCAAGTACACATATATACCGCATGTGTGCGTGTGCAAAGATAAAGATCCCCGTGTAGCATTAACGGACTGTAGGGTCGACCGCCGAAAGCGAGCGTATACACACACAGACACGCGTCCGCATACGTTGACACACAACAACAACCGCCATTCGCCACTAAGTGGCGGTGACGTCACCACGTCGCCTGTGCCAGGCCATATGCACCTTGAGGCTATCACGTGAAGTGTCGAAGGCTCGTCAACAGGAGGTCACAGGACAGACTCAGGTACACACACACGTCCAGACATACACTTGTACACAAATACAAAGGTCGCTGTATAGGCTAGACATGCTGTTGGGCCAAGTGCTGTTAGCGAGCACCTATTCAGACCAGTGTCGCGCTAGATGCGTGACGTGGCCGTTACCACGCCCGACCGCCTTTGTCTCCCCAACGCTTTTTTTTTCACCAGATACACACGTTAATAGGAGCACATACACGCTCATCCATAAACAAAGGAAATCCCATATAGCCAT
Organism: Geotria australis; assembly: GCA_036362915.1. Lineage (NCBI taxonomy): Eukaryota > Metazoa > Chordata > Hyperoartia > Petromyzontiformes > Geotriidae > Geotria > Geotria australis. The sequence continues at coordinate 5,849,741 of JAZEWU010000001.1, forward strand.
ATATTCATTGGGAACGTCCTGTTAACAAGTACCTATTATGGCAGGCACACACGGTGGGTGAGACACACACACACAGGCAAAGATAAAGATCCCCCGTATATCATTAGCAGACTGTAGGGTCAAGTGCCGTTAGCGAGCACCTATGAGGGCCGATCCGCCACACAAGGGGGTGGCCAACACCACGCCCGGCTCACACACATGCACGGACACACACACACAAACTACATACATGACACGCTTACACGCCAGTGGATAGAACAAGCACACAGATGCTACGTAAAGAAATCCATAAAGGTGCATAAATAATGAACGCGTGTACACACTGCTCAAAGAATACTGCTCGCAACGCGTAAACTGCGTACAGAACACCGCACTCTACATAATGTATACCTAGACATACCCTGTATTAAAATACAAACAACCGCACTGCACAGGTTAAATGATTCACAAAGATCCCCCGTACAGCCTTGTCGTACTGCAAGTGCTGTTAGTGAGCGCCTACGAAGGCCGGATCGGCACACGACAGGATGAGTGGCTAGCACCACGCCCGGCCGCCTTTGTCTCCCCAGTTGCGATGCATACACACTGCACCAGATACCACTTTGAGGCTGAGTCGACCTAGAGGAGGCCCAGGACCGGTCCGTGAGCGGGAATCGAACTCGGGTCGCCGGGTTCGTAGCCCAGCGCGCTAACCACTAATGTTACACATGCACACATACCCGCGTGTGTGTGTGTACAGACTGTTCAGTTCAGGACAGGAGGCAAGTTATAAAACCTGTCTCAGCCTGTCAGACAGATGGGTCTTAAATTGATCCGCAAGGGATGTTGACTATCACCCCAAATCGCCAACGTTATACACAACACACACTGGCTGCACACACACAGACCCTCTGCCAACACACAACACACAAAGATCCCCCATATAGCCTTAACAGATTGTAGGGCCAAGTGCTGTTAGCGAGTAGCACCTATGAAAGCCGACACGGCGCACGAGGGCGTGGGTAGCCAGCATCACACACCCGGCTGCCGATGTTTACACTCCGCACCAGCTACCCACTTGAGGCTGAGTCGACCTAGGGGAGGGCCCGGGACCGGCTCAAATATCCGCCACTGTTATTAGTCGTGAGTGGAAATCAAATTCGGGTCGCCGGGTTAGTAGTGCAGCGCGCTCCGTTACACTATCACCGTTACACTATCACACACACACTCACACGTGCTTGACACACACACGCACGAATACGTACCCGCGTGCCTGGGTGATGCCGCACAGATTGAATACGACACGCGTGGGAGACCCGCGGGCAACACACACACACACACCACTCGACACACACGCACACACGCAAAACACACACACACACACAAACGTCAGCACAGCGGGATGTGCATAGCGCACATACGCCATATGTAAATTCGGCACACATACAGAGCGGGAGCAGACAGACATACGTACTGTACAACAGTGGTAGTGGCCCCGTGGAACATAGAGCCCCCGGCATGTGAACGTGGAGTTTTCCTCCAATCCCCGTTTGTCAGAGCCGTCAACGGAAATGAGCGACGCCCAAAATGCTGCTTCGACTACAAAAGGCCCAACTAGACACACACGCGTACACGCACGCTGCACACGACAGACAAAGATCCCCCGTATAGCCTTTAACGGGACTGTTGGGGCAAGTGCCGTTAGCGTGTAGCACCTATGAAGGCCGGCACGGCGCGAGAGGGAGTGGGTGGCCAGCAACCCACGCGCACCCGACCGTCTTTGTCTCCCCAGGGTTGATGTTGACACGCGGCACCAGGTAGTCGTTTGAGGCTGAGTCGACCTCAAGACAAAGACAGGCGCGCGTCAGCGTGAGAGGCAACGCGCGCGTGTGTAGTGTGCGGAGCGGCGGCGCCACGAAACCCAATTCCGAACACCACCGCCGACTCCCCACACCTATCCGGCGCCTCCCCTAGGTCGACTCAGCCTCAAACGCGGTACCCTGCGCGTAAACGATTATCACCACCGAGGAAGACAAAGCGGCGGTGGTTCCAACCGCGCAGCCTCGCGTCTCCCGCCGATACCCAGCTTCTCGCACTTGCCCCAACAGTCCGCAAAGGCTACCGGGGGGACCTTTGTCTTTGTCGCGGCGCGTATCTCCGTAGGCCTCGGCTCAAAGCGCCGCCGCTTGCCTGAAGCGTCGCCGACCGATAGCCGCCGGGGTCGGCGCAGCCCGCGGCCGGTCGACCTCCGTCGCCCGCCCCCCCGCGCCCGCCGGCACCCCTCGCTCTCAGCCCGTTGCTGAGTCCAGACACGTATGCAGCCCCAGCACGCTTCTTGAACCCTGTTTCAACTTTTGACCCTGAACTCTGCGACCCGGCCCCATTGTGATGGGGGAAGCTGAGACGTATTAATCTGACCGTGAGCTTGTATTTTTAACTGCGGGCCACAATGGGAGAAATCGCTCCGGGTTTTTTTTGTGCTTCTATTCTCTACCGCATTTTACAGTGAGCGTGTAAGGACATTCAAAGCGGGTTGCTCACACGCGCGCCACTGGTATACGCGCTCGTGTAGATGCGCGGTTATATACACTCCGATGTGGAAAGATAAAGACACGCTCGTTCATTCAGGCACTCTCACACGCACTCGTTTTCGCAAAGATAAAGGTGGACGCTCATTGGCACGCAGAGATAAAGATTCCCCCCCGTATAGCCTTAACAGACTGTAGGGTCGAGTGCTGTTAACGAGGTAGCACCTCTGAAGGAAGGCCAGCACGGCACACGAGGAGGTGGGTGATCAGCACCATGCCCGGCCACCTTTGTCTCCTTCCGTTAAAACACACGGCTCAGACGTGTATATATACATGCGCACACACTGATAAATGCGTGGTTATGTACTCAATCTTCTACGCGAAGACACGCTCACTCATTCACACAAAGACAAAGATCCCCCGTGTAGCCTCAACAGACTGTATGGGCAAGTGCCGTTAGCGAGCACCTATGAAGGTCGACACGGCACATGAGGGGGTGGGTGACCAGCACCACGCCCGGCCGCCTTTGTCTCCCTAGTGGCGATATTTACACACTGCACTAGCTTCTCGTTTGAGGCTAAGTCGACTTAGGGGAGGCCCAGGACCGGTTCATAAATTCGTCACTGTGCTGGCCATGAGCGGGATTCGAACTCCAGTCGCCAGGTTTATACAGGGCATGCATACACTACAGTGAATTAAAAACTTACACGTGGTACATACATTAATCCATAAAGGTACTCCCGACGCTCGTATATACACACTGGCACATGCGCACACATTCATATCCACCCACCAGTACATACACACACTGATATATACACGCATTATATATACACTCTCAACACACACGCTCATTTACACACTAACACACACTCACATAGATCCACGCAAATGTATAGAAAGACAAAAAACACGTGTAGCTTTAACGTACTCTTAGGGCAAGTGCTGTTTGTGAGCGCATATGAAGGTCGGAGCAGCATAAGAGGGGGTGGGTGGCCAGCACTCCTGGCCGCCTTTGTCTCTCTCGTGGTGATCGTACAAGGTACTTGTTTGAGGTTGAATCGAGCTCAGGGCCCATCAATCATAAACTCATTTACACATAGTGTACAGTATATACACACACTCATACATTTACAAATACACATAGATTCAAACTCAGATACACACAATTATATACACACAGTTATATGCACAACCCTCGGGTGAAAGGCGTTCTATAAATGCTATTATTATTATTGTTCACTCATTTATATACATCCCTCCATTGTCAGAAACCCCTTAATCCTGTACAGGGTCGCGGTGAGCCGGAGCTTATCCCGGCAGACACAGGGCGCAAGGCAGGCTATACAGAGGATGGGACGCCAGTCCATCACGGACACTCATATACACAAACACTCATATACACAAACACTTATATACAGCATAGTTAGCGAGCAACTATGACGGCACACGAGTAAGTGGGTAGACAGCACCACACCCAGCCGCCTTTGTCTCCCTAGGAGCGATGTTTATAAATCGTACCAGGTACTCATTTGGGGCTGAGTCGACCTAAGCGAGGCTCAGGAATAGTTCAGATACTCGCCACGGATGTTGGGCGTGAGCGGGATTCGAACTCGGGTATCTTGGTGCGTGGCGTAGTGTGCTAACCACTGCGCCACCGCTCCACTCTCATATACAATCACGCAACGCGTACATAGACAAAGATCCCCCGTATAGCCTTAACAGACTGCAGGGCCAATTGCCGTTAGCGAGCACCTATGAAGGTCGACACGGCACACGAGGGGGTGGGTGACCAGCACCAAGCTCGGCCGCCTTTGTCTCCCTAGTGGCAATGTTTACACCCCGCAACTAGATACTCATTTGAGGTTGAGTCGACCTAGGGGAGGGCCCAGGACCGGTTCAGAAAATCGTCACTGGTGTTGGCCGGATCGAAGGCGGGTGGCCAGGCTCATAGCCCAGTGCGCTGCCCTCCGCTCCCCACACACATATACACACACATGCACATAACATACAGCCATACACAGAGACTTTTTCAATCCACTGCTGGATGAAGGCCTCCCCCAAATCCGTGGCAGTCATGCGGTGTTGCGTGACCATACTTCCCCACGCTGGTCAGTATATGTATTGATTCAAACACATACACCGCTTAAGACGCGTGCCCTCTTGGGTCATTGAACACATATACAAGTACAGTTTTAATACATACCAATAAAATAATATACATGCCGAATACAAAGACAAATACCCCCCCGTATAGCCTTCACTCACTGTAGGGTCAAGTGCTGTTAGCGAGCAGCACCGATGAATGCCAGCACTGCACGCGAATACGCACGTGGCAACACAGAGACACGCACGTGTACACATTGCATAGACACATTAGTATGCACGTATTGAAACAGATACGCTGAAATTAACACATGTTCTACATATATCACAGGACGGACATAAGTATTCAGACACGTACAGACGTAGAAATGCATGCACACGTTAATACAAAGACGAAGATCCCCCATATAGCCTTTATTCAATGTTGGGGCAAGTGCTCTTAGCGAGCACCTATTAAGGCCAACACGGTCCACGAGGGGGTTGGTGGCCTGAACCACCACGCCGGGCCGCCTTTGTCTCCCTGGTGCTGATATGTATACGCTCCACCAGGTATTATACTCCTTTGAGGCTGAGTCGACCTAAGGTAGGCCCAGGACCGTTTCAGATATTTGTCAGTGATATCGACTGTGAACGGAAATCGAACGCGGGTCATTGGGCTCTTAGCGCAACGCACTAACCACCGCGCTACCGCTCCACAAAGATAAATGTCCCCCGTATAGCTTCAACCGACTCTAGGGTCAAGAGCCGTCAGCGAGCACCTATAAAGGCCGGCACGGCAGACGGCGGGGTGGGTGGCCAGCAAAACGGACGGCCGCCTTTGTCTCCCTTGTGTCGACGTTTACACGCCGCGCCAGGAACTCATTTGAGGCTGAGTCGACCTAGGAGAGGCCTAGAACCGGTTCACAAAATTGTCACTGGTGTTGGTGGCCGTGAGCGGGAATCGAACCGGGTCGGTGGCGCAGCTCACTAACAACCACGCTACCGCTCCCCACGCACATTTATAGACCGGCGTTAAAGCACAAATACAAAGGGGAAAAGTTAAGTGAATATCCTCACACACGCAGACTCAAACATTTGCATACAAACATGCACACTATTGCATATGCGCATACATTTACCTTCAACCAGATCCCCGTTTATAACAAATACACACGTTAGCACAGATTAATATTGACGAGTATACCTACACTCACGCTCGTATACAAGAATATATATGCATAAGTACATACATATAGCAGAAACAAATATAAAGATCACCCGTATAGCCTTTAACGTACTGTTGCGGCAAGTGCTGTTAGCGAGCACCTATGAAGGGCAGCACGGCACACGTAGAGTCACGCCCGGCCGCCTTTGTCTCCCCAGTATTGATAAATGCGCACCGCGGCAGGTATTACTTTTAAGGCTGAGCTGACCTAGAAGAGGGCCAGGACAGCTTCTGATTTTAGCCTCGAGCGGGAATCGAACTCGGGTCGCCGGGTTCGTAGCGCAATGCGCTAACCAAGGCTCTATCGCTCCCAACGTACATATATTAACACTCAAACACACTTATGGGACGGCGTGGGGAGACGATTCCTTAGCAGTGGGATATTAATTATATTTTATTGGTATACACTACACATAAAGACATAACCGTCACGCAAATAGATATACACACATACGCACATTATCACAGACACACACACACACATCATTTGTTAAGAGACACAAAGGTGCATTTACACGGAACGCGCACGGGTATTCATGCTCACGTAGATTGACGTTATAACACACGCACACCTATCAACACACATCCACACATAAACACACACAGTAAGTAAACAAACACATAAACAAAGCATGGACAGAGGTACACACACGCTTGTAAACACACAAAGGGAAAAGTCCCCTAGATAGCATTAGCATACTTTTTGGGGCAAGTGTCGTTAGCGAGCACCTATGAAGGCCGACGCGGAACGCGTAGGGAGCGTGGGTGACCAGGACCACACCCGGCCGTGTTTGTCTCCCCACTGTTGATATTTATACACACACCACCAGATACTTATTTGATGCTGAGTCGATCTAGGGGATTGTCCAGGAACGGTTCAGATCAGCGTCATCGGTGTTGGCCGTGAGCGGGATTGGAAATCGGGTCGACGGGTTCGGAGCGTACTGCACTAACCGCAGCGCCACCGCTCATCACTTAATACACTCACAAAGACAGGGATCCGCCGTATAGCCTTAACAGACTGTAAGGGGTAAGTGCCGTTAGCGAGCACCTATGAAGGCCGACGCGGTACACGAGCGGGTGAGTGGCCAGCGCAGCGCGCGGTCGCCTTTGTCTCCCTAGTGGCAACGTTTTACACGCAGCACTAGCTACTCATTTGAGGCTGAGTCGACCTAGGGGAGGCCTAGGACCGGTTCAGAAAATCGTTACCGGTGTTGGCCGTGAGCGGGATTCGAACTTGAGTGACCTGGTTTGTATTCCAGCGCGCTAACCACTGAGCTGTCGCTCCCCACTCACACAACACACGCGCTCACTCACACCACGAATCATACGTGTGTACGTAATGCACTCTCGTGAAAATACGTGCTCACAGACGCGTGCATACACACTCTCTCTAACCACAATCGGTTACACACGCGTGCTCACACTCGCTCACACAACCACTCACTCACACTGTTACACTCACACATTCTCACACACATCGGACTGACTCGCACGCATTGACTCACACACACTTGTGACTGTCACACCCTCGCTCACTATAGCCTTAACATACTTTTGGGGCAAGTGCTGTTAGCCAACACACACACACTCACACACTCGCACACCCTCCCAAAGACAGACACTCACACACGGTCACTCACACACACTCTTACACTCACTAAAAATACAAAGATCCCCGTATAGTCTTAACAGACTGTAGCTATTGTCGGTAGCGAGTAGCACCTATGAAGGCCGACACGGCACACGAGAGGGTGGGTGGCCAGCACCACGCCCCGGCCGCTTTACACAAGACAAAGACAAAGATCCCCGTTATAGCCTTAACAGACTGTTGGGGCAAGTGCCGTTAGCGAGCACCTATGCAGGTCGACACGGCACACGAG
>JAZEWU010000001.1:5910345-5920466 GCA_036362915.1 Geotria australis
CAGCGGGGCTGGCACGGATGTCCGGCAATCAAACGAATCGGACGCGCGCTAAAATCCCCGCTTGCTCCGTTACCAATTAAGCCCATTAAGGCCGACAGCCGCGGTGGAGGCGCGGCGCCATGCACGCGGCGAATGTCACCCAGGCGTGTGTTGAAAATGTTTCACTGTGTACACGCGCGTGTGTTTGTGTGTACACATGTGTGTGTGTACGTACGTTTGTGTGTACGTGTGTGTGTAGACGTGTGTGCGTGTACACACGCGTTAGTGTACATGTGTGTTAAAGCTATACGGGGGATCTTTGTGTTTGCCGTGTCGGCCCTTCATAGGTGCTTACTCGTGGCACTTGACCCTAACGTCTGTTAAGACTATACGGGGGATCTTTGTCTTTGTGTGTGTGTGTGTCGGGGAGTGGTGCTGGCCATCCACGCCCTCGTGTGCCGTGTCGGCCCTTCGTAGGCGCTACTCGCTAACAGCACTTGACCCTACAGTCTGTTGAGGCTATACGGGTGAGCTGTGTGGTGTTTATAGTGGGTAGCGGTTGTGTGTAGCTGTTAGCGCGCTGCGCTGTGAACCCTGCCGACCCGAGTTCGATTACCGCTCACGGCTACAAACACCAGTAATGATTATCCCAGCCGCTCCTGGGCAATCTCCTAGGTCGACTCGGCCTCAAATGGGTACCTGGTACGATGTGTAAATATTGCTACGAAGGAGACAAAGGCGGTCGGGCGTGGTGTTGGCCACCCACCTCCTCGTGTGCCGTGCCGGCTTTCATAGGTGCTCGCTGACAGCACTTGCCCCAACAGTCTGTTAAGGCTATACGGGGGTCTTTATCTTGTGTGTGTATTTAATCTGTGTCGACGCGTAAATGTATGCATTTTGGGTACAGTAAATTTTATATTTTATTATTTGCATATGTAGGTTTAATTAAATACGTGTATATGTGTGCGTGTATACATGTGTGTGTTAAGGCTATACGGGGGATCTTTGTATTTGTGTTGTTGTATGTTTCTTTATTTATATTAATAAAGTATGTGGGAACGTTTGCGGTGCGCATCTGAAACTATATTTGAGTAAGTGTGGGTGCAATTCTGTACACGTGTGTATAGATGGATAATAAACAATTAGAACTTTACAGCCCTTTGTCAATCCACTGCTGGATGAAGGCCTGCCCACGCCTAGTCGCCCGTGAGCGTTGTGTGACCATATTTCCCCGCGCCAGTCGCTTCTCGTTAGTGAATATAATCATATATTTTTTTGTTATGTACTGTATATATTTGTGAAATATCCAGTACGTCCATGTATACACATACTGTAGGTCCGTATGTGCACGTGAATACGTGTGTACGTGTGAATGTGCGTGTGTGTGCGTTTCATGCGTGCGCTGGCTACCCACCCCTTCGTGTGCCGTGCCGGCCTTCGTAGCTGCTAGTTGCAAACGCCACTTGCCCCAACAGTCTGTTAAAGCCTATACGGGGGATCTTTGTCTTTGCCTTGTGAATGCCTACGTGTGTTTGTATTTACGTGTGTCTGTGTGTGTCGAAGTGTATGTGTGTGAGAGTGTGTCTATTTATAATCTTTACGATTGAGTGTGTGTCTGTCTGTGTGTGTGAGTAAGTATGCATTGATGTGTGGATGTGTACAAAGTGAAGATAAACGTGTGTATGTGAGTGTGTGTTTGTGAATCACTGTTCGCACCAACATGTACACAATGCGTATCAATGCGTATGCAAGATGTACCGTATGCATGCGTGAACGCATACTGTAGAGTACGTGCAAGTGTACGTATTGTACAGATATACAGGATACGTGTTTACATGTACGAGTGCGTGTACAGTGCGTGTTAGTGCACGTACGCGATTATAACGGTGCATTGTCTTATATATAATTATATACAATAATATAATGATATGTATTATGCTATGAATTATATCTAAAAAATATATCTGTGTGTGTTTGTGTGAATGTTTCGGTGCAATTGTGTTCGGCATGTATGGCATGAGTTATTTTGGTGATCTTCACGTGAATGTATACTTTTGAGACTCGACACATCCACGTTTTACACTTGATAATCTACAACATGCATGATAATCTACACGTGGTAATCTTACACGTGGAAGTGTAGCTTTGGTGAATCTCTACGTTCCTGTGTCAGTCCATTGTCAGAAACAGCTTAATCCTGTACACTGTGTACATGGTCGGTCGCGGTGAGCCGGAGCCCATCCCGGCAGACACAGGGCGCAAGTGCATGTGTACTTTTTTGTGAATCTCTCCATCGCTGAATCGAGGAATCGCTCCGCAACGACCCGGACGCGGTAAATGACGAGTTCGCCTCTCACGACCTTTACACAACGTCGACCAGCGACGCTTACTCCCCCACCATCACCGCCACGGGGGAGGATGGTGGTGATGATGGTGGTGGTGATGGTGGTGATGCTATCCATGAGTATGGTGATGGTGGTGGTGGTTGTGGTGCGAACCACGCTGTGTTCATGCAGCCACTCGGACTGCTGGCCGTATTAAGCACGTGCATGCTTGCCTATGTGCTTGTGATTATATGAACCGGTTCTGGGCCTCCTCTAAGTCGACTCAGCTTCAAATTAACACCGGGTGCAATGTGTAAACATCGCCGCTAGGAAGACAAACGCGGCCGGGCGTAGGTGCTGGTCACCCATCCCCTGGTGTGACTTGCTGGCCTTCCATATGTGCTCACTAACAACGCATACCCAACATTCTGTGTTAAGGCTGTGAATGGGATCTTTGTGTGTGTGTTGTGTACACGCATTGTCTGCTGCGCGTTATGAATGTGTTGAGTATTCGTGTTGTGTATGTTGTGTGCGTGTTCAGCACGCTGTTTGTGTCGTGCAGGCATTGTGTACGCGTGTTGTATATGTGTGTGTGTTTGTTGTGTGTGTGTTTGTTTATTGTGTGTGTGTATTGTGTACTGAGCACGCGCGTTGTGTGCGAGTTTGTGTGCTTGTGGGCGTATGCCGTTTATTTGTATGGGTCGTATACCCGTGTGTTGAGAGTGTGTTTTATGTACATGACTGCTATGTACACGTGTGTGTTGTGTACGTGTGTGCTGTGTACCCGCACTGTGTCTCGTGAGTCCACATGGCTTGTGAACGTACGCGTTTTGTACATTCGCTGTTTACACGGGTGTGTTGAGGACACTAATTTCTGTACATCCTTTCTATGTACACATGTTGCGTACGTGTGCGCTGTATACGTGTGTCCCAGTGCTTTCTTACATGGGTGTTATGTATGTGGGTGCGTTGTGTACATGCATTTTTGGTGTGTTCGTACATATTGTGTATTGGCGTGTTGTGCACATGCTCACGCGTACGTGTGTTACGCCTTTCGTGCGTGTGTTTCTGTGGTGTGCGTGGGTGTATCGTGTACCTGCGTTGGGTACGCGGGTCTATTGTGTAGTCGGCGTGTCTGCGTGCGTTGTGTGTGTTCAGTACGTGTGTAGCATTGTGTACATTGGTGACACGCGCGAGTCTTCGCTTTGTGTGTCGCCGTCTACCCAGACTCGTTGTGTAACTGTTATGTACGCGGAGGCATTGTATACGTGCTGTGTGCTTATATGTGTTGTGTACGTGTGTGGTGTGCCTAGGCGTTGGCTATGTCCGCGGGATTGTTGTGTACACGCTTCGTGCGTGGTGTGCTGTGTACATGTGTGCTTCGCAAATGCATGTTTTGTGCGTTAGTGGGTTGTGTACATGTTTGTGTATACGTTATGTATCTGTCGGTAAAGTATGTGTGAACGTTCTACGTGAGTGTTTCGTACGTACGGATTGGGTTGTGTATGTATGTGTGTACATGGATGTGTTATGTGCATGGTGTATACCTAGTGCGTTGTGTGTGTGTGCCATTTCACGGCCGTGTTGTGTGTATGCTGTTTATGTACGCGCACGGTGTGTTCTGTGTATGTCGTGTACGTTGTGTGCCAAGTACATGCGCTTTGTGTTATCTTGTGTACACTGTGTACGTGTTGTTTCGTCCGCGCCGTTGTAAGCGTGTATTTTGTGTACCGGTGTTGTGTACGCCAGCGCGCTGTAACAATTATCCATAACGCCCTTTAGGAAACACGATTAGACGGTTGATTAAGAACGAAATCTTCACTTTCTCACAATATGTTTTTTCAAGAGGGTCTTTAATCGGGGTGGTTGGGCCAATCCGTGTGTACACGTGTGCTCTGTGTACATTAGGGTGCTCTGTGTACATTGGGGTGCTTATTCACAACATTGTGTTGTGTCCGCGTGTTGTGTACGCGGATCAGCTGTGGACACGTACGCGAGTGTGTTGTGTGGTGTGCCGCACGTGTATACGAGTGTGCGATTAACGCGTGTTGTGTGAGTGTGTGTGTCGCGTATGTGTCGAATCTGTGCATTGTCTACGCTTGTCGCGTGGTGTACACATATTGTGTGTGTGTTGTCGGCGCCCGTTGTGTGTCGTGTACACTTATAGAGCACGTGTGTTGCGGGTGCTGTGTACACGCCGTGTACACGATGTGTACGTGCATTGCGTAACCATGTAGTGTACACGCCTTGTGTACACGTACACTGGCTGTCACTCATCTCCGAGCCGCCCCCCACCGAGCTCCCCCCTCCCCCAACACCAAAGACAAATACATTTTATCTCCCGTATAGCCTTAACAGACTGTAGGGTCAAGTGCTGTTAGCGAGCACCTGTGAAGGCCGACACGGCACAAGAGGGGGTGGGCGACCAGCACCACGCCCGGCCGCCTTTGTCTCCCGAGTGGCGATATTTACACACCGCCTAGGACCAATTCAGAAAATCGTCACTGATGTTGGCCGTGGGCGGGAATCGAACTCGGTCGGCCAGGTTTGTAGCCCAGCGCGCTAACCACTAAGCTGCCGCTCCCCACAACACCCCCCAGCCTTGCACCCGCCACCCACACTCCTGACACCCCCGGAGTTCGCTCCCCATGCAGGGGCGGCTCGGATTCTCGTCTTAAAACACCCAGCGATTCGCTTCCCCAGCAAGCAGCTGTCTGTCAATCCACTGCTGGATTAAGTCCTCCCCCATTCCCCTGCTGGTCATGACGGCTGTTGTTGTTTTGTTACAATACACTGTTTGTGCCGATGTAGGTTTTCACGGCTCCATTCATGATGGTTGCTCGTCTGAGCTGTTCTTTCGGCATAGCCGTTTGACTCAGCGATCTACATCTCTCTCTCGCGACGTTTCTCCTGCCACGCCTGAGGATGCTTCCAAAGTGTGAGGCGAAACGTCGCGAGACAGAGCGGGAGATCGCTCAGTGACACAGCTATTCCGAAGGAACAGCCATAAATAGCCGACAAGTTTATATTTAAAATCGTTTGAAATGCGTGACATATTTCTGGCCCACGCCGTGTCATCTCAACGCACTGCGGAAGAGGCGCTTTGCTCGAAACGTCGCCCGTTGCACGCCAGTATATATCGTATGACGTTATAGATTATAAATTTTATTTTACGGCTGCGTTATTGATGAATGTGTTAACGATGACGTTTCCGATAATAATAGTCACAGTAGTAATGAGAAATACACGCCACATAAATACGTACACGTGTAATTCACGCCGCGGATCAGACGCCAGTATGACTGATGGGGGCGTAATGCATTGCAGACGCCCTCAGATGCGTGTGCGTGCGGTAGCCCGGTGGTTCGCGCGCTGGGCTACGAATCTGGCGACCCGAGTTCGAATCCCGCTCACGGCCAACACCAGTGACGATTTTCTGAAACCGGTCCTGGGCCTCCCCTAGGTCGACTCAGCCTCAAATGAGTACCTAGTGCGGTGTGAAAACATCGCCACTAGGGAGACAAAGGCGGCCGGGCGTGGTGCTGGTCACCCACCCCCTCGTGTGCCGTGTCGACCTTCATAGGTGCTCGCTAACGGCACTTGCCCCTACAGTCTGTTAAGGCTATAACGGGGGATACAAAACAAATATATTTGCCTGTGTGTGTTTACATGCGTGCATGCTTGTGCAAAAAAATATAACCTTATATAGCGGATTTAGGTTTCCACGGCTCGATTCATGATGGTTGCTCTCCAGAGCTGTTCTTTCGGGATAGCCGTGTCACTGAGCGATCGCTATCTCTCTATCGCGACGTTTCGCCTCCCACGTTGGAAGTATCATCATGCGTTATGCTTCCAACGTGGGAGGCGAAGCTCTGAAGAGCAACCATACTGTCCAATAGCGCCGTGATATGATTGCAAGCCGCGTGCGTCTGTGTGTGGCTTGTGTGTGTGTCGTGTACCTATGTGTATTTATACATTACGTGTGTGTACATTATGTTTGTGTGTACGTGTGTGTGTGCGGTTTGGTGTGTAAATACATCCGCACGGGAGAAAAAAAGGCGGCCGTCTGTCATGCTGGCAACCCACCCCCACATCGTGTCTCGTACCGGCATCCATAGGTGCTCCCTTAATACTACTTGCCCCAACACTCTGTTACAGGCAATACGGGTGATCTTTGCCTTTGCGTTGCTGTGTCTGCCTATACAGTATGTGTGTGTGTGCTTGTACATATGTGTGGCTGTATGCGTGTGTCTGTGCCTTTGTGTGGCTGCATCTGTCTGTATGCGAGTGTCTGCGTGTCTTTGTCTTGTGTGTCTTTGTGTGTGTGTTGCTGTATGCGCCTGCCTGTGTGTGGCTGTGAATGTACCTGTATGCCTGCCTGTATGTGTAGACAAAGATCCCCCGTGTAGCCTTTACAGACTGTAGGGTCAAGCGCCGTTAGCGAGCCCCTATGAAGGTCGACACGGCATACGAGGAGGTGGGTGACCAGCACCAGACCCAGCCGCCTTTGTCTCCCTAGTGGCAATGTTTACACACCGCACTAGGTACTCATTTGAGGCTGAGTCGCTAACGGCACTTTACCCTACAGTCTGTTAAGGTTATACGGGTGATATTTGTCTTTGTTTTGCCTATATGTGTGCCTGTATGTGTGGGTGTTTGTATGTGTGTTCCTGTACGCGTGTGCCTGTGTGTTAGTGTTTTGGACATTTGTATTAGAAGCTCGCCGTTAAACACTTCAACGCATTTGCACTATCGCCGTTATAACACCGCTCGTCATAAACACCGCTCGTCACAACGCCGTTATAACACCGCTCCTCTGCTCGTTATAACATCGTCACTGCACCGCTCACCCGCTCGTTATAACCACAGCACGCGACTCGCTTGCGGTAACAACACGTGGTGAACTTCACTCGCAGCTTCGTTCCGGACCGATTTGTTATTAACCAAATCATTATAAACCATACTGTGAATAACAGTTGCTTTCCAAAGCTGCTTTGTCGGGAACGCCGTGTCACTGAGCGCTCCCCCCCCCTCGCTCGCGACGTTTCGCCTCCCACGTTGGAGGCATCGTCAGACTATGACCGTGAAAATACGAAGACTCGATCAATTTTTTTTTTCTCGTGGCAGCTACACGTGGGTTTATTTGAGAGCACGATACCATCACACTTACAAAACCATACAAACTACTGGCAAAACACATGCGCATCGGTGTATCCCTTTTTTGTGTCGTTTTATTGTTTACTTACAACGCGTTGTTAATACTTTCAGCCTAGAAATTACAAAAAAAATTGTGTTACTGCCTTTAATCCCGGCAAAGTTGCCTTCTTTTTTTAAATTACACACATCTTGTTAAATTCATTACATCGAAACATAGCATTGACTGCACACACACACACATACGCGCGCGTGCATACAAAGACAAAGATCCCGTATAGCCTAAGCAGACTGTAGGGTCAAGTGCTGTTAGCGAGCACATATGAAGGCCGGGGCGGCACACGAGGGGGGGTGGTGTGACCAGCAGCCACGCCCGACCGCCTTTGTCTCCCCGGTGGTGATGTTTACACCACCGCACCAGGTACTCATCTGAGAACGACTCGATCTAGGGGACGAGGCCCCGGGACCGGTTTCAGCCTATAATCATCATTTAGTGTTAGCCGTGAGCAGGAATTGAACTCGGGTAGCCGGGTTCGTAGCACAGCAAGCTAACCGCTACACTACCGCTCTGGACACACATAAAGACAAAGCTGTCCCGGATAGCATTCAGCAGACTGTTGGATCAAGTGCTGTCAGCGGGTAGCACCTATGAAGGCCTGCGCGGCACAGGAGGAGGGTGGCTGGCGAACCCCAAGCTTGGCAGCCGTTACCCCCCTAGTAGCGATGTTCACACACGACACCAGGTACTCATTTAAGACCGAGTCACCCTAGGGGAAGGCCCGGCACCCGTTCAAAAACCCTCCACTGTTATTCGTCGTGAGTGGCGATTGAAAGTCGAGTAACCGGGTTCGTAGCGCAGCGCGCTAACCGCTGCACCACTGCCTCTCAACACACACACACACGCACACACACGTGTACACACACGTACACACACACGTACACACACGTACACACGTGTACACACACACGTACACACGCGCAAGGGGAGCTTTCAACCTGAGTGTCACAGCCACACTTAACAATTGTGCAAAAGCGTGAAAACTAAACTCTGTGTGAAATATCAGTCGCGACCATCAACTAAAACTTCAAGTATTTTCCTATCACCGATCATCGAATCACAAAGAGACGTCACCATGAACAGCACTAAAACGCTTGCACGACATTTACATCAAACGGCATCGATCAATTATTATTAATAATTATTATTCATCGTCATTTTTTTGTTGTTTGTAGACGTAATAAAAAAAAAAGTTAAACTCGGCAATAAATTAACGCGGAGGTTACGCAGCCCGGCAAGACTGTGTCCAACACAGAAAGATGTTCGTCTCTCTGTCTCTCTATTTACAAACAAATTGAAAAGATGTTTCGCGCGGCGGAAGATGTTTGAGAATTGTTCTCAGAGAGTTGCTCTTGAGAGCGAGTCTCGACGCGGCTATCTCGACAGAGCAGCTCTTCAGAGCAGCGCTCATACATCGAGCCGTGAAAAGTTACATCGATACAGAAGATGTTCGCTGAACGCGGCATCGGCGTGGGGACGGGGCACGGACAAACGCGAAGCTGTTCGCCTCAGCGTTCAAATCCCAACGAAACGGTGACAAAGTAACAGCACGTGAACACACACACGGCGTGTAACGAGTATGAAATGTGATGATATGTGCCGTCACGTGGAGGGAATGCTTCGACCTTTTCCGGATGATGACGCCGATGAAGATGCTGATGATAATGTTGCTCAGATTTGTGTGTACGTGTGTGTGTGTGTTAAAGTCAGGCCTTGCACGAAAGGCCCGGCAGTCGATCCAACAGCTGGAATCGACGCGGCTGTGGAGGCGGAATCAGTCGGGCTCCGCGACACTCCGTCAATGAATCGGAATTACGCTTAAGAGCTGCTCTTTCGGGAAAGCCGCGGCGAGCGTTCGTCCAGCGTGGGAGGTGAAACGTCGCGAAGGAGCACGCTCGTCACGGCTGTCCCGACAGAGCAGCTGTAAGAGCAATTTCTCGTACAACGAGCCGTGACAAACTTATATCGATACTTTAGCTAATTAGTTAATTAGACAGCGGGGCGGTCGTCTCGGCTTAAGGGGGCACGGCGCGTCTGGACCGTGGAACGCACACAGGGGCTCGCGAGGTGGGCGAGGGGGGCACGACCCGGGGGAGTAGGGGGCAGGGAGGGGGCACGGGGAGATGACGGCAACATGCGCCGTGGAAACAGAACAACTTGCTCTGAAGAAGCAGCGCAGCAAACTCCACTTTTCTCCATCAGCTGGGGAATCATCTCCACGTCATGCGACGTTAGGGCTTGTCCAGAAGCTAGCCATCGTGCTTCGAAGAATCGCAAAGAAGAAGAAGGGCTTCCTGACTCTCTCTCTCTCTGACGATTAATTATAACCCTTATCTGAGCACACACGCGCTGCTGTCAGAATACATCGTGGGGTTGTTGTTGTTGTAATAATTATCTCGAATGATAATTAGGCTCCGGCTCACCGCGACCCTGCACAGGATTAAGCGCTTTCTGACAACGGATAGATGGCTAATACAAGAGCGACCTCGGCTACCGCGAACCGGTTTAGGGGGCACATCCGTGAACCGGTTTATGGGCCAAATCCGCGAACCGATTAGGCGAGGTTGTCCTTTTCTCAAACCCAGTATCAATTAGACTCTCTCTCT
>JAZEWU010000001.1:6002255-6019790 GCA_036362915.1 Geotria australis
GCCCCCCCCCCCCCGCTGCCTCGTGTGAAGCCGAGCCGAGGTTTGCGAGCTCCTGTCCCGCGACACCGCGTGGCCTGCCAGAGCCGGGGCCGCACGGCTCTGAGTGGGACGCGCCGACCCCTGGAAGCTTTCCCGGCGCAGACACGTGAGAGATCAGAAGCCTCGACTGCGAAGCTCTCAACTCCGGGAGCCAGGATCTCTGAAGTCCCGGAGCATGGAGCCCCAAACTCCTAGATCCTGGAGCCCCGAACTCCTGGAGTGCGGAGCTCTGCACTCCTGCAACGTGGATTCTGGAGCTCGGAACCTTTAGAGCGTGCAGCCCTTAGCTGTGAACTTCTGCAGCCCGGAGCGTCGGACTTTTCGGTCTTGTGGAGCCTGGAGCCCGGGGCTTTGAAATCCTGGAACGTGTAGTCCGGAACTGCGAACTTTGAGATCCTGGAGAACATAGTTGTAAACTTAAGGAGCCTGGCTGGACCTCGGAGCTCCGGACTCATGGTGGCCTGGAGTCCGGGGTTCTGAACTTCGTGGAGTCCGGAGTGTGGAGCTTGCGGCTCTTCCGTGGGGGTGTCTGGATACATTGAGCCTGAAGCCCGGAGCTCTGGACCTATGGAGCTCGGAGCCCAGAATGCTGGACTCGTGGCGACGTGGAGCGGCGCGCACACACCGCGCACTGTGTACGTACACCGCGCACACACTTTCCGCGCGCGCGTGTACACAACGAGTACACGCGCGCACTACTCGACAACGGCGCAATAGTATTGGGAGAGACGCGCGGTGGATAATATACGCGCCACGTATTGTAAAGCGGTACACTTGAACGTGTTTTTATAACCCGTATATTACACGCACGGTATGATAACTTGAACTAACGCTAGAGTATTTTAGTAATGCGTTAAAGTCGCATTGCTTTCAAACATGTGATATGTTATGATATATGCTGACGTTAAGTTGCTACATATACATTTGTTGTTGGGTTTTTTTTTACAGAATCTGAATATGAGTAACAGTGGGTATATGTGTTTAAATGATCTTCGTGAATAATTTGTCTACGCGCTATTTGGAAAATGCTAATTTAAATGTAATTAGTTGCTCTCCACAGCTGTGCTTTCGGGATAGCCGTGTTGAGTGTTCCTCCTCTCTCCTTCGCGACGTTTCGTCTCACAAGTTGGAGGCATCATCAGCCGGTCTGATAATGTACACGGAAAGGAGTACGTAGCTGTTCATTCTGCACAGAGAGCCCGATACAATGAAAACAGATTTGTTATCTATCGTTGTTCTTTCGAGAAGGATCACTCGACACGGCTGTGCAGAATGAACAGCTATGGAGAGCAATTCTCATTATCAGAAACCGCTTAATCCTGTACGGGGTCGCGGTGATCTAAAGCCTATCCCGGCAGAAGTAGGGCACAAGGCAGGGCTATACCCAGGATTGGACGCCAGTCCATGACAGGGCACCGGGGGCTATTTAGTCCCTAGGCCAATTAACATATGCAGCAGCATGACTTTGGACTGTGGGGGGAAACCGGAGTGCCCGGCGAAACCTACATGAACACGGGGAGAACATGCAAATTCCGCACGGAAAGGAACCTTAAATTCAAAGTGCAAATAACATAATGCCTGGCCCTTTGTCGCCGATGGAAAGGCATTGGTCGCAGTGGAAACCAATACCAAATAAAGAAAAAAAATGTCGAGACATATATTTTAAAAAGGAACATTTACAAAAATATATTACTGCTGTAAATAGGATTGCACAAATAAATACAACTTGGAAGGGTATTCGAGCAACGAGGCGCGTTTTCGCCAAAGTTGGAGCCGAGAAAGTAATTTTAATCCATAAATATAGACGGTAGGAATATTAAACATTTCGTGGAAATTAACTACAGTATGTAATGTAAGAGCGTGATAAAAACATCTAAAATACGGCAAAGCGAGGCTCAAGATAAATTTGGGAAAACAACGTCGCGTGGCAACCACGTGGCCTCAACAGTCGAAACATATCTGTTTGAGATCAACAACCGGTGAACAGGGCAGGTAATGCATGGGGCCGCTCGGATGACGCAGTGAGCAGCCCTGCAGCCTCAAAGCATGAAAAACGCGGGTTCGATTCCCGACTTTTTGTGCGGAGTTTGTGTGTTCTCCCCGTGTCCGCGTGGGTTTTCGCCGGGTACTGCGGTTTCCTTCCACAGTCCAACGAGACGCTGCTGCAGTCTATGTTTACCTGCTGACTAAATTGTCCGCGGTCCCTTGCGATGGACTAACGTCCCATCATTGGTATAGCCCTGCCTTGCGCCCTGTGTCTGCCGGGATAGGCTTCAGCTCACCGCGAAGCTCTACACGATTAAGCAGGTACTGATAATGAAACAATGAATGGATTGATTAGCTAATGAGTTATACCTCGGGCAGGTATTGAAGATAGATAAATGTGTATTATAACTGCAGAAAAATACCCAGTGAGCTTGCAAGCTCTGGAAGCGGTATTCCTGCGATGCAACAAATTACGAAGTAACCAACATAAACGATATATAAAATGAGAAGGTAATGCATCGATTTGAATGCACAGCAGGAGCCTGGCGATGTAATATAAATATGCACGAGAGCGAATCGGAGTGCTTTGTCAAAGTGAAATGAACTCATCACAACACTCGGTGGCACAGCGCCTAAAGGAAGAGGCATTTAAATTTGTGCCTAATCCCTGGTATTATACAAAAAATAACAATAATTACCCCTGAAAGTTGCTCTTCAGAGCTGTTTTTCGTGATAGTCGTGTCGAGCGATCGCCGCGTCTCCCTCGCGACGTTTCGCCTCCCACGTTGGAAGGATCATCAGAGAGGAAGAGCGCTCAGTGACGCGGCTATTTCAAAAGAACAGCTCTGAAGAGCAACTTATAACACGCCGCGGAGTCTCGTTCACGCTCCACGAGAGAGGAGAACGACTCGGAGGCGCGTGGAACTGCAGAGGGGTGGGGGACGGGGGAAGGCAGCCACACGGTAAACAGGCGCCAATATTCGCCAGACTGTCTTCTATATATTACGATGTTATCTGCCACAGAGTGACTGTTCTTATGCACTGACAATGGGAGGAAAATCGGAGTTACCGACAAAACCCCATGCGAACATGGAGAGAACACATACACACTCCACGCAGAAAGGCGGCACCCGAGCCGGGCGTCGAACCTGGAGTAAAGAAGATGGAACAGGAATTGTATCGTTCGCAGGGAATCGCAGAGAGATGCACACCCACTGGGATCACGCTGACATCAGAGAACACAAGCGGGCTGCTCTTTCGGGATAGCCGTGTCGAGCGTTCCTCCTCTCTCCTTCGCGACGTTTCGCTTCCCCACGTTGGAGGAATCATACAAAATCCGCCTGATTATGCCTCCAACGTGGGAGGGCACCCGTCGCGGAGGAGAGAGGAGGAGCGCTCGACACGGCTATCCCGAAAGAACAGCTGTTGAGGGCAATTATCAAACATTGAGCCGTGAAAACCTACATCAGTACGTTACCCAAAACGTCGTTCCTCCGCGAGTATAATTACATATATGTTATGAGGCAGTGATCGTGATTGGTATTTTTAACTATGGTCAACTGCCAACGCCGTTTCATATGTATATCTACATTACATTTGAATGTTTAACACGTGTTTGTATTTGAGCGGTTAGTGCGCTGCGCTACTAACCCGGCGAGACGGGTTCGATTGCCGCTCACGACCAATAACGCTGGCGAATATTTGAACCGCTCCTGGGGCTCCCCTAGATCGACTCAGCCTTAAATGAGTACCTGGTACGGTGCGAAAACAGATCCACTAGATGACTAGAGAGATGAAGGCGGCTGAGCGTGGTGCTGGCCAAGCACCCTCTCGTGTGCCGTGCCGACCTTCATAGGAGCTCGCTAACAGCACTTGACCCTACAGTCTGTTAAGGCTATACGGGGGATCTTTGTATATATGCACACAGTGTGTGTACTGTATATATGTATGCTATCTTATCATCTAATCATGAACAGAATAACATGTTTGGACAACAACTAAATACTGTATCGTTTATCACGCGGATACAGTATTCTAATTGTTGATCCGTGCGATGTGTATATCCCAGAGACAAAGATCCCCCGTATAGCCTTAACAGACTGTTGGGGCAAGTGGTGACAGCGAGTAGCACCTTTGAGGGTCGACACGGCGTGGGAAGGGGCAAGTGGCCCAATGCTGATGTTTACACACTGCAGCAGGTACTCATTTTAAGGCTGATCCGACCTGGGGGGAGGCCCAAACCCGGTTCAGATATTCACCACTGATGGTGGAATTAAGCGCGGATAAAACCCGGGTCGCCGTTGTGCCACCGCTCCACACGTGTATAAACACTACGTACTGTATCTCGCATAAAAAAACAAAGACAAAGATCACCCGTATAAATTGAACACACTGTAAAGTCAAGTGCCGTTAGCGAGCACCTATAAAGACCAGCACGGCACACGAGGGGGGGGGGGCGTGGCCAGCACCACGCCCGGCAACCTTTGTCTCCCTAGCAGCAATAGTTATACACAGCAACAAGTATTATTTTGAGACTGATTTGACTTAGGGGAGACCCAGGAATGGTTCAGAAAATCCTCACTGGTGTCGGCTGTGAGCTGAACTCGAACTTGGGTCGCCAGGTTCGGAGCGCAGCGCGCTAACTGCTGCACCGCCGCTCCCCTTCTTCTTCTTTGCGATTCTTCGAAGCACGATGGTCAACCTCTGGACATCGTTGTCTTTCAGCTCGGCCTCGAAGTGTTTGGTAGAATTCGCAGGCAATACCAAGTATTACCTGACAGGGATCGCGACGTGAACACAAATGCACAAGTACTGTACATCCGTGTTGAGGTTTTGGGGAAAATTCCCAAGCGACATCAAACATCAAACTCGTGTTCTGAAGAACCCCGTGCTGCGGTGAAACAAACACTGGGGTTTTATATAGAAACCCCGGCCTTGCTTGCATATAAACCGTACGGTTTATTGAGCATCCCAGTGCGTTTATAGTATACGTGCAATTTGGGTTTGCGATGTCTACGAGAGGGAATGAGAGTTGCTCTCAAGAGCTGCTCTCGAGGGTGGCTATGCAGTGGTAACATCTGCGCCTCACTGAAGGTCCTACCTGAGCCAGTTCGATTCCCGCCTCGGGCGCCTTTCGGTGTGGAGTTTGGGTGTTCTCCCCCTGTGCTGCGTGGGTTTACTCTGGGTTCTCCGGTTTCCTCCGACGAATAAATAAAAGCTCATTAATTAATTGGCCGAAAACATCGCTTGCTCTGGCTGGGGGAATTTGTGCGCGTTATAAATTGTATTATTATTATTATCGCAAGATATAGGACGCAGTGTCTGGCAAATGTTGGCGCTGGCTAGCTGCATGGCTGCCTTCCCCTCGCCTTACTGTTGTTTCCTGGCGTCCATAACCAGGCGTGGAATTTGAGCGTGTTATAAAGTGTATTAATCTTCTTATTTTATCGGGACGTTCGTGTCAAGCGTTCCTGCGTTCTGTATTGCGACGTTTCGCCTCCAACGTTGGAGGCTTGTCATCATCAGGCTAATGTCTCCCGCGTGGGAGGCGAAACGTCGCGAAGGACTGAGGAGGAACGCTCGACACGGCTATCCCGAAAGAGCGGCTCTTGAGAGCAATTCTCTTG
Source organism: Geotria australis (assembly GCA_036362915.1). Taxonomy (NCBI): domain Eukaryota; kingdom Metazoa; phylum Chordata; class Hyperoartia; order Petromyzontiformes; family Geotriidae; genus Geotria; species Geotria australis. The sequence continues at coordinate 6,007,907 of JAZEWU010000001.1, forward strand.
GTGAAGTATTGTCAAACAACTGCTGTGACCAACGCGGTGTGCGGCGGCCTTCATCCAGCAGTGGATTTACAAAGCTGATGTTTGATATTATTTATATTTTTTTATTTTAAAAGAAGATTTTTATCTATAAACCTGGGCTGTCTCGGTTTAAATCCCATATACAGTATAGCATATGTGTTAAACTCATGGGGTTTTAATTGTAAAACCACGGTTTCAACATAAACCTCGATTCCAATAGAAGTTTCACAGATTATATAAGCTCGTAAATATAAACCATCTCTTTAAAAACCTCGCACATCATTACACCTAATAAGCAAACAAATTTTAATAATTTCACCTGATTATTATAATTATTAATTAAAATCTCCACCCCGTCATTTCACACGATTAACCCCCTCCCTCCCCCGGGGGTGGGGGCTGGTGGAGGGGGGGGCTGGTGGGGGGGGGGCGGTGGGGGGGGCAAGGGGGGGTACGGTGACTGTTTTGACGCGGCCTCCCATGATTTACTCTCAAAACCGATCTCATCAATTTAGTTCAAATCTCTGCGGCGATGAGCGCTGATTGGCGCGCGCGTCTGGTTGCGTAACCGACCGAAGGGATACTAAACGTGCGAAGGTTGGTAGATTAATACTGAACGTAAATAGGCCGTGAAATTATTAAATAACACGTGATGTTCGGACCGCGCTTTAGTGCGATGATTAAACGCTACAAAGCTCCCCCGTGTAGCCTCAGCAGACTGTTGGGGCCAAGTGCTGTTGACGAGCAGCCATGAAGGCCTACGAAGGGCTGGGTGGCCAGCATCACACCCGTCCGCCTTTGTCTCGATGTGGAGATGTGAACCCATCGCACCAGGTACTAATTTGAGGCCGAGCCAACCTAGGGGAGACCGTTATCACGAATCGAATTCGGGTCGCAGGGTTCGTAGCGCAGCGCGATAACCAATGCGCCACCGCTCCAGTGACGTATCAGAGTTAGTTTACATGGTGCGAAGCAGATACATTGCCTGAAACGTCGCCCATTATCGACGTGTTTTTTTTTAAAGATCGCGATATTTTGACGAATCTGCCGCGTTATTACAATTGCTCTCCATAGCTGCTCTTTCGGGATAGCCGTGTCCACACGTGTCCGTGGTGTATATATACAGACGCAAATGCACACAAGTGACAGACCGGCTGTGGGTGAGTTTGTGATTTGACAGCTGAGGGCGAGACGCGCCTGAAGCTGTGATGATGATGATGATGATATTCCTTCAACATACACCTCATCACACCTGTGTGAGTGTGTGATTATACAGCGGTTGTGTAGCGGTGAGCGCGCTGCGCTACGAACCGAGTTCGATTCCCGCTCACGGCCAACACCAGTGACGATATTCTGAACCGGTCCTGGGCCTCCCCTAGGTCGACTCAGCCTCAAATGAGTACCTGGTGTGGTGCGGTGTGTAAGCATTGCCACTAGGGAGACAAAGGTGACCGGGTGTAGTGCTGGTCACCCACACCCTAGTGTGCCGTGCCGGCCTTCACAGGTGCTCGCTCAGAGCTCTTGACCCTACAGTCTGTTGAAGCTATACGGTAGATGTTTATACAAACAGCCCATGGCGTCTGGTATGTCCCGCGACCTCCTGTCAGCGAGCCTTCCACACGTCACGTGGCCTCAAGGTGCACCTGGTCTGGCACAGGCGCCATGAATGACGTCACCGCCACGTCGTGGCGATCGTCGGTTGTTGTTGTGGAGATCATACCCACAAACTGTACCGTACAGTACAATCCTCACCATCGCTGATATTTCCGTTCTCTGTCGTTGTTGACATGTCGTTCTCTCCGCAGCCCTGTGCAGCGCTTTGTGACCCTCGGGTGAAAAGTGCTCTATAAATACTATTATTATTATAATATACGTACAGTTTATATTGAACGTATTGTTACCACTGCATAGCCACCCTCGAGAGCAGCTCTTGAGAGCAATTCTCATTCCCTCTCGTAGACATCACAAACACAAATTGCACGTATACTATAAACGCACTGGGATGCTCAATAAACCGTACGGTTTATATGCAAGCAAGGCCGGGGTTTCTATATAAAACCCCAGTGTTTGTTTCACCGCAGCACGGGGTTCTTGAGAACACGAGTTTAATGTTTGATGTGGCTTGGGAATTTTCCCCAAACCTCAACACGGTTGTACAGTACTTGTGCATGTGTGTTTGTGTGTGGGAAGCGGCGGAGTAACCGCTGTGGCGGTTAGCGCGCTGCGCTTCTTCTTCTTTGAGATTCTTCGAAGCAGCACGATGGTCAGCCTCTGGACATCGTTGTCTTTCAGCTCGGCCTCGAAGTGTTTGGTAGAATTCGCAGGCAATAAAAAGTATTACTGGCAAACCCAAGTACGATTCCGGCTCACGGCCAACACCAGTGTGAGGATTTTCTGAATTGATCCTGGGCCTCTGCTAGGCCGACTCAGCCTCAAATGAGTACATTGTATTGACATGGAATCTTGCGTCAAGCCTCGACCTGCTTAGGGTAGGGATGATCCATCCATTTTCAGAAACCGCTTAATCCTGTACAGGGTCGCGGTGAGCCGGAGCCTATCCGGGCAGACACAGGGCGCAAGGCAGAGGTATACCGTGGATAGGACGCCAGTCCATCGCAGGGCACCTGAGGCAATTTACTCAGTAGGCCAATTAACCTGGCAGCATGTCTTTGGACGGTGGGAGGAAACCGGAGTGCCCGGCGAAAACCCACGCGGACACGGGGAGAACATGCAAAGTCCACACAGAAAGGCCCCCGAGCCGAGATTCGAACCCGGGTTCCTTCTTGCTGTGAGGCGGCAGCGCTACCCACTACGCCACCGTGCCGCCCTCCGCTCAAGGCAACCCGTAGGGATGATTGCCTCCTGTAAGATCGGGGAGTTTGCCAGCGTCGATTCAAGCGAGCTGGACTGCCGATAAGAATCAGCTCTGTGCAGCGCTTTGTGACCCTCGGGTGAAAGGCGCTATATAAATGCTATTATTATTATTATAAGAACACTGTGTGCCGTTGCCTGTCTATAAATCAACGCCGATGCAATTTATTTTCTTTAAAATTAATATTTAAATTTACGAAGCGTGGCACAAGTATTCGTTCAATGTCGAAGGTATTCATTCGAAGACAGAGCGAACTCGGAGACGCGAGGAAACCGCAGATCGGCGGAGGCAAGGAATCCATGCGGTTGACCAGCGCCAACATGTGTCCTATATATTACGATGTTATCGGCCGATTAATTAATGAGTTGTGGTGAAATTATGGGAGGCAACCAGATACCTCAGGGGAAACCCATGCCGAACAGGGGGAAAAACACACAAAGTGCACACAGAAAGGCACCCGAGGCAGGACTCGAACTGTCTCGGGCAGGACTTTCTTTCTATGAGGCGCGTCGAGTCAGTCGCTTCGTATTTAACTTGGAAGAAACCGTTGAGCTACGTAGATACTTTCAACAGTTGTCCAGCGAGGAGGGGCGAGCAAGCGAGGGGCAATTTTGTTCCAGACAACTAACCAAGGCAGCAGCGTGTCTTTGGAATAGGGATGGAGCGTCCGAGAGTGTGCGGGAGCGTGATGGAGTGTTAGGGAGCGTGCGGTGGCTCGCTGATTTCCACGGTCACCATGGCCTGCGGTAGACAGCCGAGGATGAAGATAGCTTCGGGGAAGATGGTGTTTAAACTCGTTCGCGTCTCCGCGGTGGTCCAGATGTACTGTGACCCCGTCCGCCCTCTACGATAGCCAAGGAGAGAGAAGAAACAGTCGACACGGCTATCCGGTAAGAACAGCTACGGAGAGCAATTCTCATACGTCGAGCCGTGAAAAGCTACATCAGTACAAACACGGGCTTTGTTAATTGAGGCCTGCCTGATGGTGCCTCCAACGTGAGTGGCGAAACGTCGCGAAGAAGAGAGAAGGAACGCTCGACACGGCTATCCCGACAGAGCCACTGGCCGTGGCAGCTGATTGAGTTTTATACGAGAATGCGGCGGATGCAGCCCATGTTTGTGTTTAAACAACAACCTCTGTGTGTGCCTCGCGCGTGTAATTGACCCACCGGTTGAGTTTGGGGAGCGGTGGCGTAGCAGTGAGCGCGCTGCGCTACGAACCCGGCGACCCGAGATCGAATCCCGCTCACGGCCAACACCAGTGACGATTATTTGAACAGGTCCTGGGGCCTCTCCTAGGCCGACACTGCCTCACATGAGTACCTGGTGCGGTGTGTGAATATCGCCACCGTGCCGTGCCGGCCTTCCTAGATGCTTCTCGCTAACGGAACTTGCCCCAACAGTCTGTTAAGGCTATACGGTGGTGGGGGGGGGGGTGTCTTTATCTCTTTATCTTTGTGTGTGCGATATAATTTTACTGTTGTGTACCGTAAGAGCACAACTCCCAACCGGAAAATCCTCCCACACAGCGAACGCGTTCTGAATGTGTACATACGTTCCTACATGCGTGTACATACGTTCCTGGTTATTTTAATGCATGTGTGTGCGTTTCGTGCGATGTTGAGACTACGTTATACCCGTGTAGGAATGTCGTATAGACACTGGCGTGGATTCCTGTCGGGAGCAACCGCGGTCGCTTCACTGAAGTTGTGATGCAGCCTCGCGGTAAACACGCGTGGTTCACTGATCTGTAAACCCCACGCTACCATGGTAAACAAACTATTTCTCTGAACTGTCCTATAAACTGACCCCTGGTACACACACGAATTAATCGATCTGTCCTATAAACCTCCACGGTAAATACACGCGTTCAACTGATCTGTCCTAGACACGTTCCAATGGTAAACATCCGAGTTTACTGATATGTCCTATAAATACCATGGTACCATGGTAAACACTGTAGTTCACTCATCTGTCCTATAAACTCTCCCGCGGTAAACAGAGGCGTTTGTTCTTCTTCTTTGCGATTCTTCGAAGCACGATGGCCAGCCTCTGGACATGGTCGTCTTTCAGCTTGGCTTCGAAGTGTTTGGTAGAATTCGCAAGCAATACCAAGTACTACCTGACAGGGATCGCGACGTGAACGCTTCTACCTTGACCCGTTTGTTGATATGTCCTATAAACCCCATGGTACGATGGTAAACACGGGAGTTCACTGATCTGTCCTATAAACTCCCCCATGGTCCATCCATCCATTTTCTAAACCGCTTGTCCTGGTGAGGATCGCGGTGACAGCAGTCCAAGTAGAGTGGACCAGACATCCCTTTCCTCAGCAACAGCTTCCAGCTCTTCCTGGGGGATTCCCAGGCGTTCCCAGGCCAGCCGAAGGATATAATCCCTCCAGCGTGTCCTGGGTCGGCCTCTAGGTCTCTGCCCAGTGGGCCGCGCCTGGAATACCTCCCGAGGGAGCCTTCCGGGGAGCATCCTTACCAGATGCCCGAACCACCTTAACTGGCTCCTCTCAATCCGAAGAAGCAGCGACTCTACTCCGAGGTTCTCCCGGATTTCTGTGCCTCATGGTACACACACAAATTCATTGAAGTGTCCTAGAAACTGCCTCGTGGTAACACAGGCGTTCACCGATCTGTCCCACAGGCCCCACGGTCAACACGCGACTTTACCGCTCTGTCCTATAGAGCCCATGGCGCCATGGTAAACACAGCGATTCCACCCCGTCACAAAGTGAAGAACACACAGCAGGGGAAGAAGACGGACACGTGGGCAACAACATCGAAACATCTCCGCGAACGCCTTCCGACGCGTTCGGAATTCAGGCTGTGTTTGTGTTGTTGTGTTCAGGTTGTGTTGTTGTTGGTGTGTTTGTCTGTAATTGCTGAGCACAGGCCCCGGAACGTCAAGCAGCCTGCAACAAACAGCATTCGCATCAGAGCTGTAATACGATTAAGCGTTAACGCGTTTCTTGAAATAAGTAAGGGTTAATATTTTTGCAGCGTTATAATCGCTCGGAAAGAGACGCGTTGGCAGCTCATTACAAAAGTAATCCCACGTGCGTGTTTACTTATAAATTGTAGTTTTAACGACGTGTAGTTTATACGAGAGTGTTACGTAACGCGTGTTCAACTGTATGTATATCTATGTTAAGCTGTGTGTGTGTGTGTTGAATAATGTATATGTGTACGTTCCTAGCTATGTGTGTGCATGTGTTTCAAAGTGCTCCGAGCGTGGCGCCAGCGCCCTGGTCATGTCACCGCCACTTAGTGGCGAAAGGTAGATGTATGCTGGCCACCCACCCCCTCGTGTGCCGTGCAGGCCTTCATTGGTGCTACTTCCTAACAGCACTTGACTCTACAGTGTGGTAAGGCTATATGGGGGTCTTTGTATAAAATGGCCGTTATGTTATTATATTTGTATCTGTATACAACGGGAGTAGTGAGGAGTGGTGGCGCAGCGGTTAGTGCACGGCGCTACGAACCTGGCGACCAGAGTTCGATTCCCCCTCACGGCCAACCTCGGTGACAAGGCCCAGGCCTACCTTAGGTCGGCTCAGTCTGAAATCAGTACCTGGTGCCGTGTGTAAACATCGCTACACGGGAGACAAAGCGGACGGGCGTGGTGCTGTTCACCCACTCGACTCGTGTGGCGTGTCGCCCTTCATAGGTGTTTACTAACAGCACTTGCCCATAGCAATATGTTAAAGCCTATACAGGGGATCTTCTAGCTTATAACTGTGTATATTGAAATGCTTTTTGTTAAAAAATAAAAACCAGGCAGCCAGTACAGCAGGGGCAATGTCAAATCCTACTACTATTAGGGTAAAATCTCATACAATGTATAATATTATAATATATGCGTTTCATATTAAACGGGTATCCAACTTGACACAGTATTATCCACAACGTAACAAAACGACGGCAACAACAGCAACAATAACCCGTCGAACGCTGTCCAAATATTTTATTTTATTATAATTATTTATCATTACAATCATCATAATTAACAGCAGTAGCATTTAAAATTCACGTTCAATAAAGATCCGTCTATGACACGCAACACCGACGCGACACACGCTCTAGACATGGCAAAGTTGATAACGCGAGTCAGGCATGCACATGGAGTGATGTAGGCGTTTACGGCTCGTTGTGTGTGATAAGAATTGCTCTTTCGGGATAGCCGCGTCGAGTGTTGGACATCTTAACAGCTATATGATTGAGAATTGTTCCGCATAGCTGCTGTTTCGGGATAGCCGTATCACGTGTTCCTTTTCTCCCCTTCGCGACGTTTCGCCTTCCACGTTGGAGACATCGTCAGGCTCATACATTGTTGAGCTGGTTTAGCTTTTAAATAAAATACGAGAAAAGGCTTTACCCTTCCTAGCAATAATACAGATGTGTCGCGGCTGGCCAAAGTTATTCTTTCGGGATAGCCGTGTCGAGTGTTCATCCTCTCTCTCCTTCGCGAAGGAGAGAGATTATGTCTCCAACGTGGGAGGCAAAACATCGCGAACGACAAGAGAAACGCGATACGGCTATGCCGAAAGAACAGCTATGGAGAGCAATTCTCAATAATACAGTTGCTAAGATGTTCAGACACCAGATATATATATTTTACAAGGCAAACTATTAATGCTTTGGCATTTGCATCACCGGGAGCTGAGCCATTTAGAAGCCCGATAATGCCTCCAACGTGGGAGGCGAGACGTCGCAAATGAGAGACGAGGAACGCTCGACACGGCTATCCCGAAAGAGCAGTTCTCGAGAGCGATTCTCAGGGCACGTGCAGTCAAGTCGTGGCGGAGTCTCAGAGTTGCGGAGCGGATCGCTCTCGGCGCACTGGCGCCTGCCTCCCGGTGCAGGGAAGGGATTCCCAATCCGTGGCCGACTTCCACGTTTTGCTCTCCGCCCGAACCCGTGGCGAGTGGCCGGGCCCGGGGGTCAGTGAGTGGCGCTGCCGCCTCACACCAAGAATAGTCCGGGTTCGATTCCCTGGTATGGGAGCCGTTCAGTGTGGAGTTTGCGTGTTCTCTCGCCCGTGTCCGCGTGGGTTTTCGCCGGGTACTCCGGGTTCCTCTCGCTGTCCAAACACATGCTGCTGCTGCTGCCTCGGTTAATTGGCCTGCTGACTAAATGGCCCCCGGTGCCCTGCGAGGGACCGGCGTCCTATCTTGTATATCAGTCAGTCAGTTATTTTTTCATATATGTAAGCTGGAAGGAACCGTTGAGCAGTGTAGCTGTTTAAGATTGGTCCTGCGGGGGAGGGGTAAGTAAGTTAGTAGACAACTCGGGCATTACCCTTCATGGGGTGCCTGTCCATCACAGGTCATCGGGGGCAATTAAGCAAGCAGGCCAATTGACCTAAGCAACATGTCTTTGGACATATAACCCTGCCTTGCGCCCTGTGTCTGCCGGGATAGTCTCCGGCTTCACCGCGACCCTCTGGAGGATTACGCTGGGACTGATAATGAATGAAACCCGTGACTATGAAAAACAGGCGGCGGCGCAATTCGCGGAGGCAGCGAAGTGGAACGCGCGGTCCCGTGTCTCCTGGATTTGGAGTCGCGGCTCCGCGCGTCTCCGTTAACTGAGATTCAAAGACAACCCGCGTGGGCTGTCCCAAGTGTGCTACGTAGCTCGTCATCGTCATCGTGACATCATCGCGGCCATCATGCCGGCTTCAATGGAGGAGGAAGGTGGGAAAGATTTCTCAACAAACTTTGCAAATCCTCGAACACGACCAACATGCATATCTATCCATGTGCCGTTAACACAGCACTGGCGAAGATGTTTCAACACCACATAGATACATTGTACAAGGCATCAGGTTTGCAATATCCACACATGCTTGTGGTTAAACGTGCAAGTAATTTGCTTGGATAATTGTGTGCGTTCTCATTGAAACTGATTGGCCGACACCAGAGACAAGCTTCTTTGCGGCCTTGTCTCACCAGTGTTAGACCTTGTTGTAACCAGTGTTAGACCTCGCCGGCGTTTGACCTCGTCTCACCGACGTAAGACCTGGTTTTCACCCGTGTTACAGACCAAACTCTCCCCAAATACAAACAGCTCAAAAGCGATGCAATTGCCAAAGCATTAAGAGCTCGGGTCAAGCTGTTATAACTTGATGTCTTGTGAACGGTGTCTATTTGGCGTTTCAACATCTGAACACCTCTTGTATTATTGCCAGAAAGGGTCAAACCTTTTCTCTTTTCCTATACTTTTCATCACCTGCATACTGGCAAGGCGCTCCCCATAGCTGTAACCACGATGAGCGTCGTATCTCTCTCTAATGTGCCTTTTCGGGCTTGTGCCGCGCGCTCTTCGGCACGATGTCCGACGTTCCGCACCACGTGCTCCTGGAAGCTTCTGCAGGAACCGAACCGATTGAGCAAGAGAGGGAAATGCCAGCGACAGGAGCAGCACAACCGAGTGCGCCGCGCTCCATCGCTCAGCTCCTCAAGAAGGCCCCTGGTGCACGAGGAGCGAAACGTCGGACATAATAACCGAACAATAGTGGTAAACACAGTCGGGGAACATGCCGCGACGTCACAACCCGACGCGCCGCGACGTCACAACCGAGACTGTTGCCGCAGATGCGACACGAACAGAAACTACACAGTATCACACTGTAGTGTCACATCGCGTATAGGAGTCACAGCACAGCGTCACGCCGCAGAAACCACGTGGCATTGCGTATTGCACGGTGCCACTGCAGCGTGCCACAGGGTGGTCCAGATGTCCTGTGAACCCCATCTAAATGACCCCCAAACATTGTACTGATGTACGTGTTCACGGCTCGTTGTGTGATGGGAATTGCTCTCCATAGCTGCTCTTGCGGGATAGCTGTGTCGAGCGTTCCTCCTCTCTCCTTCCCGACGTTTCTCCTCCCACGTTGGAGGCATCCTCAGTTTACCCCTAACATTGCTTTCCTGTGCTAATTCACGTCAATTTTAAATAACCCTTATTTATTTCAGATGGCTGACGCGAGTTCATATACCTTTTGAAGAACGGTTTGTAGTGAGGAGCGTATGGTTCCTCGTGAAAGATCAAAATCCTTAAAGAAAAAAACTATGAAATGGAGGTCACAAGACATCCGGACCACCACTTAGACTACTCTCACAGTATAAAGCCACATGACACAACAAGTGACACAAACACAGACCGAGGTGTCACTACTTTACGGTGTCAATTCACGAAATGCCATCGTGCCACGGAGCACATTGCACAGTGTCACACCTCAGCGTCACATCACATTCCACAGTGCCGCATCGCATCGCCACGTCACGCACAATACACTGTCACGAAATAGTGCCACGACACGTACAGTGTCGTGTCACACAACGCATGCCATAGTATCACATTGCAGTGTCGCACAACGCATGGAATAGTGTCACACTACAGTGTCACCAGTGTCACACAACGCGTGCTATAATAATAATAATTGCGTTTTATATAGCGCCTTTCAGCCGAGGGTCACAAAGCGTTGCACAAGGGCCGCGAAGAGAACGGCATGTCAACAATGAAAAGTAAGTAAATAAAAAATCAAAGGAACAAAAAAAATTATTAAGGCTGCTTCGAATATACTGAAAGGTCGTGAAACTAGCAATCTTAAGAGCGGCAAAAATCTGCCAGCGTCCTCTAAGATGGCCGTCACTTCCTTAAAGACAAACACGGAGGGAGACAGGGAGGGAGGTGGAGACATAGGGACACAGAGACAGGAAGACAGAGCGACAGACACGAGGGGGAAACAACGCCAATCCAAATCAAGCAATCAACAATGAAGCACAAGAACACACACATAGACACACGCAACAGCAAAGAAAAAAACCGCAGCCACCCACAACAACAAAAACACAACTTCCACACGCGACACCTGGGCAACAACACGAGGCGAGTCTAGGCAAGGCAGGACTTACACGAACCGGGCCAGGAGTTGGCCGCACAAAAGAGACAAAAAAATCAAGCAACAAGAGCATGGCAGACAATAAAAACAAACACCAAAGTTACAAAGAAACGAACCACCAACCAAAGAGAAAAGGAACAGATGAAAAATGACAAATGTACAACAAATTAAAGCTAAATAAATACGATTAATACAGGGAGCTCCAGCCCACGCTGTCCACACTGTAGTGTCGCACTAAACCAGGGTTTCCGCCACTCCAGTCGTCGCGACCTACTAACCCGCTCCGTCTCTCCGCGTGTACCGACTTACTCACGCTCCACGCGCCCGATGATTGCTACACACGTCCCATTTGACGCGAAAAGCAATTAACGCTGTGTGCGCTGATTGAATAGATTCACATTTAGACCGGGACCCTTGTGTGTGTGTGTGTGCTGGGCTACAGACCTGGCGACCCGAGTTCGAATCTCGTTCGAGGCTAACACCAGTGACAATTTTCTGAACCGCTGCTGGGCCCCCCCCGAGGTGGACTCAGTCTCAAATGAGTACCTCGTGCGGTATGTAAATATAATTACTAGGGAGATGAAGGCGGCTGGGCGTGGTGCTGGCCACCCACCCCCTCGTGCGTCGTGCTGGCCTTCGTAGGTGCTCGCTAACAGGACTTGACCTACAATCTGTTAAGGCTATAAGGGGGATCTTTGTGTTATTTGTGTACACGTCTTTCGCGTCTATACACGTGTTCCACTGACACAGCGTTAATGTCTTAGCTCATTCACCTGGCTTCTGTGGAATAATCATTGGGCGCGTGTAGCGCGGAACGGGTTAATTTGAATGGGGAGGAAGTGAGTTGGCAGTCGCGGAAATACGGAGAGTGGTGGCGGTTCGCGAGTACTGGAGTGAGGGAACCTTTCACCACAGTATCCCACAACGCATGCCATAGTATCACACTATAGTATCACATACACCGCATGCTATAGTGTCACACTATAGTGTCACTTCACATGTACCACAGTGTAATACCACAGTGAAACATCAACACAGACTTTGGCGTCACATGCAGCCACCGAATACCGATTCACA
>JAZEWU010000001.1:6025082-6040383 GCA_036362915.1 Geotria australis
TCGGACACAAGGTGGGACAGTGGTAATAATGGCACACAGACAATCGGAGACTCGGGGGGCCACAGGGGGCACGGGTGTAGGGGGCAGTGGGAAACACCGGGGGCAATACCGAGGGAGCGAGGTTCCACACGGGGATCGTTTGAGGTAGGTGGGACACGGGCTCCCACCGGGCAACTCGGGCCTAGTGTTATTTTTAATGCTAGAGCCTACTTTCACGACCTTGCAGTGTATTCGGAGCAGCGTTAATCATTTAATTTGTGTTGCTTGTTTTCTATTAGTTGTTTTTCTGTCGTTGTGCAGCGCTTTGTGACCCTTGGGTGAAAGGCGCTCTATAAAATGCTTTTATTATTATTATTAGTTGTATTGGTCAGGGGTTATGGTTAGGATCTCGTGGTATTGGTTTGAGGGTGAGTGTTATGGTCTAGTATTATTGGTTAGCCCCATGTGCGCGTGGGTTTTCGCCGGGCACTCCTGTTTCCTCCCACAGTCCAAAAACATGCTGCTGCACAGGTTAATTGGCCTGTGGACTAAATTGCCCCCGGGGCCCTGTGATGGACTGGCGTCGTGTCCTGGGTATAGCCCTGCCTTGCGTCCTGTGTCTGCCGGGATAGGCTCCGGATCACCGCGACCCTGTACATGATTAAGCGGTTTCTGTTAATGGATGGATGGATGGATTATTGGTTAGGCGTTAGATAGATGTTTATTATTCCAGCGGTTTCCTGCCACACAACAAAAATTTCAACCAACAAACACAAACAATATAGTATTATTGGTTATAATAATAATAATAATCTACTTTTGTAACGCGCGCATTTTCTCCGGGCGCGTTGCACCCGTTGATTCGGAGGCGCGGAGCCCTGCTCAGTCGGTTTGTTGTGAGTCGGTGATAAGGTGACTTTTTAAGAGTTTTTTGAAGGCTGTAGGGGACTGTGTTTGACGCAATAGGTGTGGCAGGCTGTTCCAGGTTCGGGTAAATGTTAGGGTTAGTGATGCAGATGAATAGGCGTTAGATAGATGTTTACTATTATAGACAGATAGATGTTTATTATTACAGCATAAAAAAATACCCAGTGAGCTTGCAAGCTTTTTACGGGATTCCTGCATCTGAGAGAACCTGGTGGGGTCTGGATTGTCTTAGAGGTTCGCGTTGTGGGACCGTTACTAGGGTTTCGCGTGGTCGCTATGGGGACGAGAAGCGGCGCTGGGCCTAACATCCGGGTCACGTCATGGAATTTCAATCTGAGCATGAATTTGCTGCAGAGCAGAGATACAGCAGCAGCAGCGCACACAGCAGCACAAAGATCCCCCGTGTAGCCTTAACAGACTGTAGGGTCAAGTACCGTTAGCGAATAGCACCTATGAAGGTCAACACGCGACATGAATAGGTGGGTGACCAGCACCACGCCCGGCCGACTCTGCCTCCCTAGTGGCAATCTTTACACACATTTGAGGCTGAGTCGACCTAGGGGAGGCCGCGGACTGGTTCAGAAAATCGCCACTGGTTGTTGACCGTGAGCGGGATTCGAACTCGGGTCGCCAGGTTTGTAGCCCAGCATAGCGCTAACCACTGAGCTACTGCTCCACACACACAGAGCAGCGCACAGCATACACGCAGCAGCAGCACACACACACAGCAGCACACACAACAGCCGCACACAATAACACACACACAGCAGCACGCATTCCTATACCGCCGGTAGCCGGATTCAGGGCGCTCTTTATCGGCTTGAACGTCACACTCCACGCGGTAGGCGCCAATACCTCGTCGGTGGATCGAGATGATAGCATGTTCACATTTGCCAAATGTCACGTTGCTCTCAAGAAATGCTCTTTCGGGATAGATGTGTTGAGCCGTTCCTCCTCTCTCCAACGCACGGCTGTCCCGAGAGAGCAATTGTCATCGCACATCGAGCCGTGGAAACCTACATCGATACAAATGTGGTCATGTTGCTGCTTCTGCAAGGCCGTCACTGACAGGTCTATGGAACACCGGTTCGCGATTATGAATTAAATCACTGTCAGAAACCGCTTAATCCTGTACAGGGTTGCGGTGAGCCGGAGCCTATTCGAGCAGGCATAGGGCGCAAGGCAGGGTTATATCAAGGATAGGACGCCAGTCCATCACAGGGCACCCGGGGCAATTTAGTCAGCTAGCCAATTCATCTATGGGGCAGCATGTCGTTGGACTGTGGGAGGAAACCGGAGTGCCCGCCGAAAGCCCACGGGGACACGGGGAGAACATGCAAACTCTACACAGAAAGGCACCCGAGCCGGAATTTGAACCCGCGAGCGTCTTGCTGTGAGGCGGCATCGCTACTCACCGCGCCACCGTGCCGCCCGGCTTCGCGATTATTCGTAATTAATTCAACGCGTGCACTGAATGTACAGATAATACAATAACGGTGACGTAGCAACATGCACGACCAGCGTTGCGTGTTGTTATTGTTACATCGTCGATCACGCACCAACAAACAAGGCGACGCGCGGCGCTCCGTCACACCACGGGGCCTGGAACGCGCCGCTCAAACAAAACATCACAGCATTTACCGGCCGAGCCCGTCTTCCACACCAGCCCGAGCTGCTGCTGTTGCTGCTGATGATGATGCTGCTGCTGATGATGCTGCTGATGGTGGTGATAATGATGCTGATGGTGGTAATGCTGGGCCTCCATGGCGCAGAACACAGAGGGGGGCGCCCCCCAGGCGCCGCCGCCGCTCAGCGCCCACGCCTGAGCGGGACCCCCTCCGCCCAGCATGGTCTCGGCCTCGTAACAGGGCGCGGCGGCGGCGTAGCCCGGGCACAGCGCGCTGCCGTACGAATCTCCCTCGCCGAGCAACGACGCGGGCGGGCGGCCGGCGTCGGCGCCCGCTCCTCCTCCTCCTCCGCCGCCGCCTCCTGCCCCCCCCCAATGGGGGGTCCCCCCGCCAGGCTGGAGACTGACGGCCAGCCCCCCGCGACACGACCCCCCGCCGCAGGGAGCATCGCCGGCACTGCGCGGCCGGCTGGCCGCGACTCCCGGGCAGGGCGGCGAGGAGCAGAGCCAGTGCGGTCGCGGAGGACGAGACGAGTCTGGCACCGGGGCCAGGGCGAAGGCGCCTCCGCCAGGCTCACCGTGGAGGTGAGGATGTTCGTCCATGGCTAAGCAGTGAGGAGGAGGCGGAGGAGGAGGAGGTGGTGGTCGTGGTGTTGGTGGTAGCGACGCGATTGCAAGCGGGATTCAATACCACCACCACCTCCACCACCGCGGCGGCGGCGTGCTGCTGCTGCTGCTGCTGCTGGTGGTGGTGGGGATTTTTTTTTTTTTGCTCCAGGAAACATCTCGATCTAAACGGTCCCGGGGAATGAGCAGCCCCCCTCATTAGCCGTGACGTGGGTCCGGATTGAGCTCCGGCGCCGCGCGCGGTTGGCCGGCGCCTCGCCACGTGAGCGTGGCGCAGCGCCGGGAAGGATGGATGGATGGGAGCGGTGCCGACGCTTGGTGTTGTTAATAATAATAGTAGCATTTATAGAGCGCCTTTCACCCGAGGGTCACAAAGCGCTGCACAGGGCTGCGGAGAGAACGACATGTCAACGACGACAGAGAACGGAAAATCACCAACAACAAAAAACATGTTTGGGTTTTATTTTTTTACAATCCGAGCTGCGGAGAGAACTGCGTGTCAACAACGGGGAGACACGCGGGTTGGGTGGGTTTGTGCCGGATCCCCTCCGCCGGCGTGAGAGAAAGAGGAAACGCGCGCTACGGCTATCCCGAAAGAGCAGCTCTCGAAGGCGATTCGTATGTGTGTACTGTCGGAAAGAAGCTTCGGAGAGCAATTCTCAACACTTGTTGTTATTGTTCATTCATCCGTCGTCCGGAACACCCCACCCGCTTCATCCGCTAGAGCGGTGGTTCTGAACCCGGGGTGTGAGACGCGCTACATGTTTGTATTTGTTGGATTATACGTGGGCGGCACGGTGGCGCGGTGAGTAGCGCTGCCGCCTCACAAGGACCAAGGTTCGAATCTCGGCTCGGGAGCCGTTCTGTGTGCAGTTTGCATGTTTTCCCCGTGTCCGCGTGGGTTTTTGCCGGGCACTCCGGTTTCCTCCCATATCCCGAAAGAACAGCAATGGGAAGAAATTACTAATAACAATTTTACATTTATAACGCGCACATATTCATTCAATGTCAAAGGTATTCATTCGACGAGAGAACGACTCAGAGGCGCATTCATCGATCCGTGAAATCCGACATCAGTACAATGGCGCTTGTGATTTTATTATTTTAAAGCCACGGTGTTATTGAAGCACGCATTGATCTGTGTTCCTTGTGCTGGCTCACCAGTGATTCATCCGTGAGTCACCTTTCAAATGTGGACGGTGATGTCGGCACGCGACAACCTATTCCCGTGAGCGACATCATGCCATCTTAAACATTAAGTTCAACATCATCATCAGCTAACAGCTGCTGTTTCCCGATGCATTCATCATAATGATGCCTCCAACGTGGGAGGTGCAACGTCGCGAAGGAGAGAGCAGGAACACTCGACACGGCCATGCCGAATTGAACATCTAGGGGGAGAGCAATTCTCACACATCCAGCCGTGAAAACCTGCATCAATAAATACAAATATGTCCGTCTATCTGTAATGGTGTAGGTTTGTAATGATGTAGGTTTGTCACGGCTTGATGCAAGATCATTGCTCTCAAGAGCTGTTCTTTCAGGATAGCCATGTCGAGCGGCTTTTCTCTTTTCATCACAATCACACTGATATCGTTACGGTACAAGAAAATCAGCATTCACAAATGTCAGCATAGTCACTGAAATCACACCATCATCACCATCATCATAGTACCAAAATAGGTTTTCACGGCTCAATTCATGACGGTTGCTCTTCAAAGCTGTTTTTTTCCGAATAGCCGTGTCGAGCGTTCTCCCTCTCTCCCTCGCGACGAAAACACGCCTGAGGATGCTTCCAGCGTGGGAGGCGAAACGTGGGAGGCGAAACGCCATCACTGTAAGGAATGACTCACGCACGCACGCATAGCTCGCACCACCGCGACCATTTACGCATGACAGCACTTGCCCCAACAGTTCGTTAAGGCTTTACGGGGGATCTTTGTCTTTCTATGTGAGTCGACGCAGCCTGAAATGAGTACCTGCTGCGGGGTGTAAACATCGCCACTAGAGAGACAAAGGCGGTTAGGCGTAGGGCTGGCTACCAACCCCCCTCGTCTACCGTGCTTGCCTTTATAGGTCCTTGACAACAACACTTGACCCTAAAGTAAGTTTAGGCTACAGTATATGAGGGATCTTTGTTTTTTTTCTCTCAGGAGCGGTGGTGCAGCAGTTAGTACTTCGAGTTCGTTTCCCGGCCTACATTCATTCATTGTTAGATACCGCTTAATCTTGTACAGGGTTGCGGTGAGCCGGAGCCTATCCCGGCAGACACAGGGTGCAATCCCGGCCGACACCAATAACAATTATGTGAGCCGCTCCTGGGCCTCCTTTAGGTCGGTGTGAAATCCGGTGCGGTGGTTTAAACATCGCCACTAGGGAGCTATGGCGGCCGGACGCCGTGCTAGCCACCCACCCCCTTGTGTGCCGTGCCGTGCCGGCCTTCATAGGTCCTCGTTGACAGTACTTGCCATAACATTATGTTAATATTCTAGTTTTCCTCTGAAAGACTGCGACCGGAAATCACCTAACCTAAATAAGTTGAAACACGCCGTTGTGTTTATTTATATGAACACTCAGTCAGTCCGTATTTAAGCCGTTGAGCTAAGTAGCTCTTGTTAACAGAAGCTCAGCGTAGAGGGGTAAGTTAGTTAGTAGATAACTTGGGCTATGCCCTGGTTGGGACGTCAGTCCATCACTGGGCACCGGGGGAAATTGAGTCAGGCCAAGTAACATTTTTAAACGAAACATAAGCTTGTGTTATATATTCTCACAACACACATTCACAACACACAGAGATACTAGAACACGTACACACACTGAAACAGAGGTCCCCTGTGAAGCATTACAGACTCTTGGGGCAAGTGTTGTTAGCGAGCACCTGTTAAGGATGGCACGGCGCACGAGTGGGGTGGGCGGCCAGCACCACGCCCGAACATCTTTGGCTCCCCAGAGCTGATGTTTACACGGCGCAGCAGGTATTCATTTAAGGCTGAGCAGACCTGGAAGAGGCCCAGGGTGCAGTTTCAATATCACAATCGTCACTGATGTCTAGCCGCGGGTGGGACTCAAACTTTGCTCGGTTTCGTGGCGTGATTAACGAACCGTTGTGACATGTTCACACGACACCAACACGTAACAACAACAGCCGCCATTCGCCACTCAGTGGCGGTGACGTCACGACGCCGCATGTGCCAGGCCAGGTACACATTAAGGCTCGCCGCTGGCAGGAGGTCACGGGACAGACCCAGGTACGGTGGGTTGACTGACCGAGATGACTGGCACATGCACCACCTGTGCTCCCTACTGGGCCGACACACACGAAGACAAAAGACAAAGATCCCCCGTATAGCCTTAACAGACTGTTGGGGCAAGTGCCGTTAGCGAGCACCTATGAAGGTCGACACGGCACATGAGCGGGTGGATGACCAGCACCACGCCCGTCCGCCTTTGTCTCCATAGTGGCGATGTTTACACACCGCACTCGGTACTCATTTGAGGCTGAGTCGACCTAGGGGAGGCCCAGGACCTGTTCAGAAAATTGTTAGTGGTGTTGGCCGTGAGCGGGATTCGAACTCGGGCCGCCAGATTCGTAGCCCAGCGCACTAACCACTGGGCTACCGCTCCCCACACACGAAGATACACACTTGAAGACACACACGTGCCTATTTACACACACGCGTGCATCGCGAGGCTAAACATAGATGTCATCGCCAGCATTCACGACACACTGGGGGGCGGCATTATTTTGAGAATTGATGGGTGACAATTTGGTACGAAATCAGAAGCATGGCCATTCTGAGAAGTGTCGCCTCTGCCAGTGTACTGCATTAGTGTGCCGTATTATGGTGAGCTGCATTATAGTGTGCTGTGTTATTATTTTCCTGTTGTTTTTGTGTCCTATGTCTTATAATTCATCGCTGTCGCTTGACTCTCAGTTGTTCTCTCTCCCCCGTTGTTGATATGCCGTTCTCTCCACAGCTCGGATTTAAAAAAAAAAATGTTTTGCTGATTTTCCGTTCTGTGTCGTTGTTGACATGCGATTAGCCGTGTGCTACGCTATAACATGCTGTAGTATATAAAGTGAGCTATACTATAGTCTGCGATACTATAGGGTGCTATTCGGCGCTATATAAATGCTATTATTATTATTATTTAGTTCAAATCTAGTTACATGTACTCATTTCAGGCTGAATCGACCGAGGGGAGGCCCAGGACCGGTTCAGAAAATCGTTATTGGTGTTGACCGCGAGCGGGAATCGAACTCGGACCTCGTGCTTCGTAGCGCAGCGCGCTAACCACACGGGACGTGGCGGCCTATGGTTGAGATCTAATAATAATAATTACTTTTCAAAGCTGTTCTTTCGCGATAGCCGTTATCGAGCGCTCCCCCTCTCTACATCAGTACGTACAATAACAATAATTAGTATTCTGTACTCGAGGGTACTTTATACACTAATAACAGGACGCGGGTGAGTGTCGCGGGCTGTTGGTGAGTAAAGAACACGCAAAACCAAGTTGAACAAGTAGACTATTAAAATATAACGTTTAGATTTTTTCCGCCTATTTATTACACAATAACATTAAAGTTTAGCAATGTTCTCACAAACCCACTCCCACCGCGTCCCGTTATGATGAGAACTCAAACCGAGGCGCGAGGCGAGTTCCCACGTTTGATGCACTGTATAGAGTAAACAAACACATTTGCCGATATAAGTTTAACAATCGAACGATTGCTACCATTATAGATTTTCACGGCTCGATTCATGATGATTGCTATTCAGAGCTGTTCTTTCTGGATAGCCGTGTCGAGCACTTTCCCTCTCTTCGCCTCCCACAATGCTTCCACGATGCTTCCAACGTGGGAAGCGAAACGTCGCGATGGAGAGAGGGAGATCGCTCGACACGGCTATCCCGAAATAACAGCTCTGAAGAGCAACCGTACTTTAGATAGTAAACAAACATATTTGCCATTTTAAGTATCCCAAGGGGGTCAAGGTAGAAGCGTTCACGTCGCGATCCCTGTCAGGTAATACTTGGTATTGCCTGCGAATTCTATCAAACACTTCGAGACCGAGCTGAAAGACAACGATGTCCAGAGGCTGACCATCGTGCTTCGAAGAATCGTAAAGAAGAAGTATCCCAAACGAACGTTTTGTCTTGCAAAAATCTTTCCTATACGCATAATGCAGCAAGGGTTTTTATGTTTGCTATATATGTATGTCCGCCATGATGGTATCGAGTTGGTACCCTTCATAAGCGAAAATGTTATCTGCACAACACCAAGGCTTTTGTGTATGATTTCATCTTTACTTCGCACTTATTGATTATTATTTTGAAACTTTAACACTTTAGCATTATTTCAGATTTAATTTCCACGTCACGCGTGTTTAGACGCGTGCATTATGAACCGCGTGGCTGCAAGGGTCACGTCCGAACGAATTTACTCCACAAGGAATTCGTTAAAAACGCTGTTAATATATTTTAGAATTGATCTCCATACATATCGAGTGTTCCTTCTCTGATGGAAAATAGATATATAAATGCGTATTATTACAGCAGAAAAATACTCAGTGAACTTGCAAGCTCTTTACGGGATTCCTGCGACACAACAAACATACTCTTCAGAGCTGTTCTTTCGGGATAGCCGTGTCGAGCGATCTCCCTCTCTCCCTCACGACGTCTCGCCTCCCACGTTGGAGGCATCATCAGGCGTGTTTCACCATTCAGAACGCCTGATGATGGGAGGCGAAACGTCGCGAAGGAGAGAGAAGGCACACTCGACACGGCTATCCCGAAAGAGCAGCTGTGGAGAGCAATGCTCATCACACGTCAAGCCGTGACAATCCTACATCAGTATGTTGATAGATTCTCCCGTGCGCGATTCCATGCACGGATAGTGAGCGGATATGAACCATAATCGATTAATCGATGCATTATTTAACCCCAAGGGAGGGCCGAGTGAGATGCGCTTGTGCATCATTATTTGTGAATTTCTATCCATCCAGCCATTGTCAGACACCGCTTAATCCTGTACAGGGTAGCGGTGAGCCGGAGCCTATCCTGGAAAAGATAATGCGCAAAGCAGGACTATACACATCACAGGGGACCGGGGGCGATTTAGTCCGCAGGCCAATTAAGCTATGTAGCAGCATGTCTGCTACATAACTGTGGGATGCAATCGGAGTGCACGGCGAGAAGCCACGCGGACACGGGGAGAACATGCAAACTCCACACAGAAAGGCACCCGAGCCGGGATTTACTATTTACCATTCGCGCTTGTTTACAATTTTATAGATAATGGAGCAAGTGTTTGTTTTATGTATGTATGTATGTCCGCATTGGGGATACCGGGTTCGAATCCTTTAAAAGCGCACATTTTATCTGCAAAAGACCATAGCTTTTTATGTCTTACTTGAGCCTCACTTCCAAGTTATTTATTACTCTTATGAAATTTTAACACTATTTCAGCTTTAAATTCCCACTTGTACACCAGGTACCATCAACGCTCTTCAGCCGCTCTTGCGCCTCGATCGAGGAATCAATCCGCGTCAAAGCAGTCACCATGGCGGCAGGAAACGTCGTCAACACGAGACGTCAGAAGAACGCGTTACAAGCTTGAGACAAGATCGTCCGTAGGGCGGGTACTCTGCCAGTCATCCAAATCATCGGCCGCGTTCAACCTACAGCTGGATGAAGATGAAGGCCTCCACAGTGGAATAGCTATGCACAGTGCAGGCGATGCAGGCTGTGCAACTGCACCGTGGCCTAACGTCTGTAGGTCATCAAGACGTCGGCCATCACAGACTGGAACTAACACTGTAACGAGAGCCCCCCCCCATTTAATTCCTGGCACCAGGGCCCATGCCAACCACACCAGCGCGTGTTCAGCTTCACTGCACGCTCAGAGACATTTGGTTAATGCGGGCGTAGAGACGTGATGATGATGATGATGCCGATGCTGATTGATGGTGTTATTGTTGATGGTTCAGCACAATTGAGCTGGCGGAACCATCGAGTGGGAAGAGTGCTGAGACAAGACAACGTCTCTCTCTCTCTGTGTGACCGTCTCTCTCTGTGTCACCGTCTCTTTCTCTCTGTGTCACCGTCTCTCTGAGCTGCGGGAAGCTCCCGGCCACGTGATGAGGCGCCATAAACACGTTTATTATGCTGGCGCGAGCATAAAGGGCCATACGCGTCCGCTGCAGAGTTGAGGACAGAATAAAAAAGCCTAATTGATTTATATGTGTGTATTTGTTAGATCAGTTTTACTGTCCATATGCCGTAATCACCCCTGCCTGGCCTGCTTGCGCTTTGAATAAGCACCGGCGGCGCACGCTCACGCGGCGGTGTTCCGGTACACCAGTATCCTCAGTGGGAGGATAACAGTCTCTATCCACCGCTAGATGGATGCCTTCGGATATTATGAGCCTTAATGTATGCATGGCAAAGGCAAAGACCCACGCCCAGTATAGCCTGAACAGACGGTTTGGTCAAGTGGTGTTAGCGAGCACCTATAAAGGCCGGCACCGCAGCAACAACCCTCCGCCACTTCTGGCTCCCTCATGGCAATATTTACACACCGCACCAGATTCTCGTTTGGGGCTGAGTCGTCCTACGGGTGGCCCGGAACCGGTTCAGCAAACCGTCGCTGGCGTTTTGCGAGCGTTTGCCCGTGAGCGGGAACCGAACTTGGTTCGCCGGGAGGTTACGAGTCACGGCGGAGAGAGGAAGAACGCTCGACACGACTATCCCGAAAAATCAGCTGATAGCGTGACCCAGCCACCCTGCAGAGTGGGGGCCTCTCTGGGCCCGCGAGGCCTCCGTTCCCCCGTCGCCTGTAGCCGGGCGAATCCAATTATCCATTCATTCATTGTCAGAAACCGCTTAATCCCTGTACAGGATTGCGGTGAGCCGGAGCCTATCCCGGCAGACACAGTGCGCAGGACAGGGCTATACCCAGGATCGGACGCCGGTCCATCACAGGGCACCGCAGGCAATTTAGTCAGCAGGTCAATTAACCTATGCAACAGCATGTCTTTGGTCTGTGGGAGGAAACCGGAGTGCCCGGCGAAAATCCCAAGCGGAC
The DNA here is from genome assembly GCA_036362915.1 of Geotria australis. Classification (NCBI taxonomy): domain Eukaryota; kingdom Metazoa; phylum Chordata; class Hyperoartia; order Petromyzontiformes; family Geotriidae; genus Geotria; species Geotria australis. The sequence continues at coordinate 6,036,329 of JAZEWU010000001.1, forward strand.
GCCGGGGAGAACACGCAAACTCCACACAGAAAGGCACCCGAGCCGAGATCATCGAACCCGGTGTTACAGGCCAGAATATACCCATCATTATAATCTTAAGGGGGGTCAAGGTAGAAGCGTTCACATCGCGATCCCTGTCAGGTAGTACTCTGTTTTGCCTGCGAATTCTACCAAACACTTCAAGGCCGAGCTGAAAGACAACGATGTCCAGAGGCTGACCATCGTGCTCCGAAGAAATCGCAAAGAAGAAGATCATCTTAAGAGCCACTGGGCTGTTTTATACCCGAGTATATTCCGGCCTAGGCTATTTTGTACCCGGGTATTTTCTGGACAGGGGTATATTCTGGCCTGTTACACCCGCACCTTCATGGAATCACCAAACGCGGCACCTGAACAACCACGGTGCCGGGGTAGGAGGGAGGGGAGCACTGGGGGGGGGTGGAGAGCACCCAGCAAATCGCGGGGCGCCCTGTGCGGTACGCGTCCCGTGACAGCCCCCATGGCTTTTGTGTGCGCCCCGCAGTGACCGCGTGGGGTGGGTGTGTGAGGGNNNCCCCCCCCCCAGTCAGCACCCAAGCCCCCTCGACCCTTCCCCCGGGGGAAGTTAATGATCCAAGCAGCGGCCAGGATTCTCTGAGCCCACAACGGCACCTTGGCTGTGGTCGCTGTACTCCGGCGGTTCGATGTACGACGAGAATAGCGTTAAAGAGCTGCTCTTTCGGGATAGCTGTGCCGAGCGTGCCTCCTTTCTCCGTCGCGACGTTTCACCTAGCACGTTGGAGGCACCGTCGTGATGAAGGCATCTCGACACAGCAGCACCTTTAAGATGACGATGATGTTAATCTTAATGCTAGAAATTCCATCCATCCATTTTCTGAAACCGCTTAATCCCGTACAGGGTCGCGGTGAGACGGAGCCTATCCCGGCAGACACAGGGCGCAAGGCAGGGGGATACCGAGGATGGGACGCCAGTCCATCACAGGGCACCTGGGGAAATTTTACTCAGTAGGCCAATTAACCTGGCAGCGTGTGTTTGGACGGTGGGAGGAAACCGGAGTGCCCGGCGATGCTAGAAATTCCGACCTCTAAATCCACAATATTGGTGTCAAACGCAGGGAGTGACCGGGTTGTTGTCGCCTGGACGGGAGGGAGGGGGGCAGGATGGGGGGACGGGTGGGAGGGAGGACGGGAGGGAGGGAGGAGGGAGGGGGACAATCCTCATGGCGACAGGGGAAATTGAAATACCTTTAATGGCTGTTCGCGTTTTATAGAAGGCAGCTCGGCCGTCCATCCATCCAGGGGTAGCGAGCCGCGTAGTAAATTTACACTGAGGCAGATGCGCGTGTGTGTGCATACGTGCGGTCATGTGCGTTTGACCGCGTGTGATCGCCACTAGGGAGACAAAGGCGGCCCGGCGTGGTGCTGGTCACCCACCCATCCCCTCGTGTGCCTTGTCGACCTTCATAGGTGCTCGCTAACGGCACTTGGCTATACAGGGGATCTTTGTCGTTGTCTTTGGAGCGGTAGTGTAGCGGTTAGCTGCGCTATGGACCCACCGACCCGGGGTCGATTCCCGCTCACAGACAAGATAAAGGACGATTTTGGACTCAGCCTGAAATGAGTACATGGTGTGGTGTGTAAAACACTGCTACCCACCCGCTCGTGTGCCGTGCTGGCCTTCATAGTTGCTACTCGCTAACAGCACCTGACTCGATAGTCTGATTGTACATGTGTGCATGTCTGTGTGTAGGCGGAACCGCGTGTGTGTGTTGTGTGTGTATGGGTATGCGTGAATCTGTGTGTCTATGGGTACGGTTGTATATGTGTGTATCTCAGTCAGGCAGTCCATGACACCTGGGTCTGTCCTGTGACCTCCTGTCGACGAGCCTTCGACACTTCACGTGGCCTCGGGGTGCATGTGGCCTGGCACAGGCGACGTGGTGACGTCACCGCCACTTAGTGGCGAAAGACGGTTGTTATGTTGTTATGTTATATGTGTGTATGGGGAGCGGTAGTGTAGCGGTCAGCGAAATTACAATGTATAACGCGCCGCGCATGTTCGTCCAATGTCAGACGCAGAACGACTCACAACGCGCGTGAAAACCGCAGATTGGCGGGGAAAAGGGGGAATGCAGCCACGCGTTAACCGGCGCCAACATTTGCCAGAGACTGCACTAACCGGGCGTGTTCTCGAATTAGCGTGGGAAGAGGCTGTGCGTATGCAGGAGTCGTGGGATTTTTTTTTTGGTCTCAGTCGTTGCAGAGCTTCGAGTGTTACGGTCACGTACAATGCGTGTGCTTCCTCCGACCGCTTCTGTTTTCCTCCCGCGTTCCAACTTCCCACCGTTAACAGAAGAAGGTCCCGGGCGCAGGAACCTCCTGCAGAAGAGTTTTCAGACTCGGCGAGGGCTTTCCTGGGTAAACAAAGGCCATTATAATGTTTATTACCAGCCTGTGTTGCGGGAGAGGCGCCGCTGCCCAATGGCCCAGAGGAGCTTCGCGACCGGCAGTCGGATTAACGACCCCTGCACGCGGCCCCACTGCCTGTGTGTCCTCCTTGTTGTTGTTCTTTTTCTTGTTCACCGGATTGTTTCGTTCCACGTTTCCTGCGTTCGTTTGTCTCGCTAGGTTATCGCACCGTGTCTTCTTGTTTCTTCTTGCTGACGAGGTGTTTTCTGAGAATAATCGGATTGGACAGGTGATGGGCACCTCGGCTGTGTTTATTCCACGCTCTGCATCACGTGTCAACACGAGCCGGACACGTGACTCGCACGAGTGTCCTCCTCCTCCCAGGTCGCTTCTCCGGTTTCTGTGTCAACTTGGTTTTCTGGCCAGGTACTCTGGCTTCCTCCCGTAGTCCAAAGACACGCTGCTACCTAAGTTAATTGACATCCTGACTAAATTCTCCTTGGTGCCCTGCAATGGACTGCGTCCCATCGTGGTTATAGCCCTGCTTTGCTCCCTGTGTCTGCCGGGATGTGATACGGATAACACAACAATTTATGAACTTGATCGGTAGCAAGACGGGTTATGATCTCAGCGCTGTTAGTATAACGACGATTAGGGCTGTTTTACAGAGAACAGTCGGGGTTGTTTACCCCACATCTCGACGTCCTCCTGTTCCTGTCAAAGACCCCTCGTCTCTCTCCGAGGCGGGTTCCACTCACGCGCCTGCGTAATGATCCATCACGATCGATCCTGGCGCTAACGATCCATGGTGATGAACGCCAATCCCAGGGTATGACACCGAGAATCTGATGTCACGATTAGGCGAACGGAGCGGAGACGATTGGACGATGTTGCGGGTGAGTGGAGGACGGAGGCGATTAGAAATCTACTCTTGTATATATTTAGATTATCTTGTTTACATTTTAATTATTGTCAGCAATTCGCATGTGTGTTGTGTCGCAGGAGTCCCGTAAAGAGCTTGCACGCTCACTGGGTATTTTTATGCTGTAATAATAAACAACTATCTATCACTCGCCACTGTGGCGTGAGCCGTGGCCGGGAAGCAAACTCCGCACGGCTCACGACAGGAGCACCGTTCCACCGCAATGTAGAGCCTATTCCGGCAGACACAGGACACAAGGTAGGTCTATACCAATGATGGGACGTCAGTCCCATCGCAGGGCCTCCGGTCGACAACAAAACCAGTAAGCGAGTAGGCTAATTAACCTACACCAATTAACCTAATTTAGTCAGGCTAATTAGAACGGTGGGAGTTTAGCAGAGCAACCGGGCGAAACCCCACGCGGACACGGTGGGGGTAGAAACACGCAGACGCCGCGCAGAAATGCGCCCGATGTTGGAATCGAACCGGGGAGGGCCTTCCTGCTGTGGTGGGGCACGCGCTACTCAGCGCGACCACCGCGCCGCCCGTAATGTGTCGGAGACACTGTTTGTAAATATCCGAATGTCGATGCGGGCTCGCGCCCTGACGAGAGGATCGGACCTGCGTCACTATTGATGCATCGCCGCACGGCTCGGACAATGGCTGGGCTCCAGTAAATCCCCCCCTCCCCCCGGTGACCCCCTCCCCTCCATCCACCCCACCC
>JAZEWU010000001.1:6040439-6058485 GCA_036362915.1 Geotria australis
CCACGCGGCGCTGTCAGGGTGTTTAACTTGTCCGCACCTGCTCGCCGGCTGGAGTCTGGACACGGTTCCCCCGCCCCCCATCCCCCGCGCCGCGCGTGTGATGTGGGTGCGTGTTTTCCTGCTGCGGTGGATAGATAGGGATAGATGTTTATTATTACATCAAAAAAATACCCAGTGAGCGTGCAAGCTCTTTACGAGACTCCTGCGACACAACTGTTGGTTGTTTTTTTCCTTCGTTGTTGACATGCCCTTGTGCAGCGCTTTGTGACCCTCGGGTGAAAGGCGCTATATAAAATGCTGTTATTATTATTCTGCCGTGAACCAATTAACCCGTGAACACGCGTGCTCGCGGATTGTCCCCCGTGCGTGAAGGCGACCAATTAAGAGCTGCCGACCGAGGGGCGGGGCCGTGGGGTCTGGGCTCCCGCCCCCACGTTCACTCGTGTTGCTATAATGATGGGGTTTCTTGTCATTTATAGATCTGATTGCTGTTTAGCCTCCCCTAATCTGCCGCGTGGCCCAGTGGTAACATCCGCGCCACACAGAAAGGATGGTCTTGCCCGAGGCGGTTCGATTCCCGCCTTGGGCGCCTTTCTGTGTGGAGTTTGTGTGTTCTTCCCCTGTTCTGCGTGGGCTTCCTCCGGGTTCTCCGGTTCCCCGGTTTCCACTCACAGCTTTAGAACAATCATACATTGGCCGACAACGTCAACATATATAGGAAGCAGTGTGTGGCAATATGCTGGAGCCGGCAAACCGCCTGGCTGCCTCCTCCGCCTCTCTGCGCTTTCCTCGCGCCTCCGAGTCGTTCTCTCGTCGAATGAATACCTTCGACATTGAATGAATATGTGCGCGTTATACATTTAAAATTACTATTAAAATTATTATTATTATTATTATCCGTCTGACAGCTTCCACACGAGTTGATTCCCTCGCTCCGTCTCCTCGATAGAAGTCCTCCTCCGACCGGGCGCGTTTCATTCCTTGCCTGCCCCTCCGTTGTTATTGTTGAGCGTCATCATCCGGCCCAAACCTCCTTACACCCCGGGCGGCGGGAGGATGGGAGGAGACGAAATCCACTTCGGCCGTAAAGACGGGATTTACGGCCCCTGTAATTAAAGGCTGCGCGGCTGCGACAGACAAGCTCGTCCCTGCGTCTCCTCTCCTGACACCTCCTCTCCCCCGCTCGCTCCTCTCTCCTGCTCCACTCTCGTCATATCTCCCGACTCCGAGACCTCCACCTCCTCTTCTCTCCACCTCCTCTCCCCTGTGATCTTGTCTTCTCACTAGGCACATGCAGGGGGGCCCACACGGGCGGGGGGTGGGTGGGGGGCACGATGTCCGGCCGTTTGTCCCAGCGACGTTCGGCATATTGACTATTCCTCCATAGTTTTACAATTGATTAGTCACGTATATAAGAATGCTTATCTGCTAAATCAAATCTAAGCTTCAAATCGAAGTCAATTATTACAACATTCATTGGGAGGATTCGGTGGTTTGGGGCATGGGATCATCATTCAATATTGCCTGGGGCCATAGAATCACTCAGACCGCCCCTGATGATGGTGATTGACCCCGGTCCCTGTGATGGGCTGGCGTCCCATCATGGGTATAGGCCTGCTTTGCGCCCTGCGTCTGCCGGGATAGGCTCCGGCCCCCTGCCACCCTGGACAGTTTTAAGCGGGTACCGATAATGAATGCATATTTGTTCGTGACCTCCCGTGAACTGCAATCGGCTTTCCGAGCGTCATCGCTATCCATCTCAAGTGAGTGACACGGATTATGACATGACGCGAGTGTGAACGATGGCGACTGCAACGAGTCGTCTTCATCCAGCAGCGGATAGAACACGGCTCCCTGCTCCCACCGCGTGATGAAGATGAGTTTTGTCCTCCCGCTGTCCCGTCAATCAAACCGCCGCGGCTCCTTATTGGCTGAGCCCTGGGCTCGGTTCACGTTTGCCCTGCCCAGCGCGCCTCCCCCCTCATTCCATATTCGCGCCTCCCCTCACTGGCTCTGATTGGCTATCATGTCTCTCTTGTCCCTCCCCAAGCTGGGCTGGAGCTCCGCCCTCCAGCGCTCATTGGCCGAGAGCTCCGCGGCAGGCATCTGTCAGTGGGAGGGGCCGAGCGGGGAGGGGGGAGGAGCAACCCCCCCCCCTCCACCTGTCACGCCACTTGGTTATTGATGCGGCCCTGCAGCATATGGCTGGCGATGCCGCACACCCAGCGTGTCCCCTCCACACGGCCACATGGGGGGCGACAGCAGCAGCTCAGTGTGGACACGAGACTCGGTGAGACACGGATCTCAGTGGGGACACCACGGGATTCGGGGAGACGCGAGACTTGGGAAGACGCCGGACTCAATAGGGACTCGATAGGGACTCAGAGAAACATGATAGAACATTGCCCGATTATCTATTCCGTTTGCTTGAACGATCCATTATTATTTTGTCTCGTTTGTATTGTTCGTCTCGTCTGTATCGTTTCGTTTGTTCGGAGTTCCTAACCGTGACCGTCAAAAGAAATCCGTGATAACCGGCGTTCGCACACTCGCTTCGATTAATGCACATCGTGAGTAAGTGAGTTGACCTCCATTGAAACGACTCGTCCTTGCACTCGACCATAACGTCATATGGATGGTTTTATGGACATATGAGATAACCCCAATTTTTACGATTCTGAGAAAATATATTGTTGTTGAAATACACAAAAAGTGCTCACAACAATTAATAACTATTTATTTTCCACTTTTAAGAAACATAGTATTTATTTAAAAAAAACGTGAATTGCAATTAATAGTTTGTTTAACAAACCAAACGATTTTTTCAGAATAGTAAAAATGTGGGTTAGGCCATACGTTCATAAGACCATACAATACGTGTAAACACGCGCCTATTTGTGGCTCCGGCCGCAGGAGCCCACTGACCCTAACCGTGACCCTGACCTCCACAGTTGTGTCACGAGTTCAGGGTCAGATATTCTTATTCACGCTGTCGACTGTGTAACCATCTGCAAGGGCAGGTTTGTTTTTCTGCAATATATCCGTCTGTTCTGTATTAGGACTATTGTCCGGAACGTTATCTTCATTGATAGAAAGTATAATTAATGCACTGATGGAGGATTTCATGGCTCGGTGTATGAGAATTGTTTTAAAGAGCTGTCCTTTCGGGATAGCCGTATCGAGCGTTCCTCTTCTCTCTCTCTCCATTGCCTTTTCCACATTGGATGCATCACCACAGCCTGATTACGCGTTATGGTTCAAGCTGCCTCTCACAGTGGACTCGATGTGGTAACAGTAGTACGCGCACGCTGGCCCCGTGTGACGTTGTACGATACACATGACGCTATATAAGGTAATTGAGCCTGATAATGCCTCCAACGTGGGAGGCGAAACGTCACGAAGGACAGAGGAGGAGGAACGCTCGACACGGCTATCCGGTGCGAGCAGCTCCTTGACATAAATTCTCATCACACATCAAGCCGTGACAAACGCACATCAACACAGCGGATGAACGCTCGACACGACTATCCCGAAAGAGAAGCTGTTGACAGCGATTCTCGTCAGACATCGACCCGTGACAAAGCCACATTATTACATTGGTCAAGAGCCAGCCCGTGAACGCTGGCTACAGGCATTGCCAGGAAGCCCTCTGGCAGTAATTACCGCCGAACGCATTAATGCTGAAAGAGCGTAACCGTGATATTGTGTGCAAATTATAAAGAGCAATAAACACCGGAAAGATCCTCAAACAACAGCTTTATTAGAATACAAATATGAGAACTAATTAACGTCTAACAAATTGCACATGAATTGTAACAGATACATGCGTGAATGAATACGCGCGTATATTTCCAAAATTGTAATGATGTCGGTTGTCACGGCTCGAGGTATCTGAATTGCTCTGCACAGCTGTTCGTTCGGGATAGCCGTGTCAAGTGTTCCGTCTCTCTCCTTCGCGACGTTTCGCCTCCCACGTTGGAGGCATCATCAGGCCAGAACGCCTGATGATGTCTCCAACAACTGATGGTCTGACGCTCGCCACAAACAGACGAAGATAGATGTTTAACATTACAGCAGCAAATGCCCAGTGAAATTACAAGGCTCATTACGGGATTGCTGCGACACAACAAACACGCGAATTGACGAAAATAAATGTAAACATCACAAATGAACACAACGTAAACATAAAATAAACATGTACACGCAGCATTGCACGTAAGTGACCAAATAAATCAAATCAAATGAATAAAAATACAAGGTAGTTAAAACAGTTAAACATTGCGATGGAAATACATTATAAGGAGCTCATTGCACATAAACAGGAAGGTTTGTCTCTCTTGTTCCCCATCGATGGAGGAGGCTTGCACGTCGTCCGTGTCCAGAACTCCTGACGATGCCTCCAACGTGAGAGGCGACACGTCGCGAAGGAGAGAGGTGGATCACTCGACACGGCTATCCCGAAATAACAGCGACGGAGAGGAATTCTCGTTCCCAAGATTAGTTGTGTTCTCGGGCGGCACGGTGGCGCGGTGAGAATTCCGGCTCGGGTGCCTTTCTGTGTGGAGTCTGCACGTTTTCCCCGTGTCCGCGTGGGTTTTCGCCGGGCACTCAGGTTTCCTCCCGCAGTCCAAAGACATCCTGCTCCATAGGTTAATTGGCCTGCGAACTAAATTTCCCCCGGTGCCCTGCGATGGACTGGCGTCCCATCCTGGGTATAGCCCGCCTTGCGCCTTGTGTCTGCGGGATAGGCTCCGGCTCACCGCGACCCTGTACAGGATTAAGCGGTTTCTGAAAATGGATGGATGGATGGATGTTCTGACCGCGTTGCCAGTGGCGCGCAAGCGTAGATAATGATGACAGACCCGTTCAGAACACTACCATAAAATAACATGCATGCAAATTGGACGTTTTTGGGCCCTTTTCCAACGCAGAAACATCTCTCTCTCTCTCTCTCCCCAGCTCCGTGTTAATATTCCACGAGGCCAGGCCAGATGATTCACTCGTGGGCAACACCGGAGGCGGCGTAACTTTAGCGGCTCCAATTCCTTAATGTGGCTATTAACGGTGACTTATGCGATCGTTTGAAGCGAGTGTGTTATCAAGTAATTCACCCTAATTAGCCATATAACTACGTAAATACTGGCTTTATGGCTTTGACATTCTTCGAAGACACTGGTTATACCGTCGTGCGCCTCAGAACATCATCAACAACGGGCCGATGAGCAACTTCTCCTTCATAAATGTTGAAATAAAGGCACAAGCCACGGGAATGCGAGTGTGGCCGTGCGACTGAGAGACTCGTAGAGATACAGAGATACACGGAGACCCATAGAGATACATTACAGACTGTGGATTTGTAAACCAAATATGTATTTGTATTAGTCCCCGCTTAATCCTCTACAGGGTGGCGGGGTTGCCGGAGCATATCCCCGCAGACACAGGGCGAAAGGCAGGACTATGCCTAGGATGGGACGCCAGTCCATTGTAGGGCAAAGGAGGCAATTCATTCAGCAGGTCTAGGCATCAGCAGCAACATGTAAACAGCAGCATGTATTTGGACCGTGGGAGGAAACCGGAGTTCCCGGCGAAAACCAACGCGGACACGGGAGAAATCGTGAAAACTCCACACGGAAAGGCACGCGAGCCGGGAGTCGAATCCGGCGGCTTCTTGCTACGAGGCTGCAGCTCCGCTCACTGAGCCACCGTGCCGCCACTCTTTGCGTTGCTGTATGTGTAGGTAGATAGATGTTTATTACTACCGCTGAAAAATACCCAGTGAGCTTGCAAGCTCTTTACGGGACTCCTGCGACACAACAATCATATGAGTTGCCCGTGGAAAACCGAGCAGCCCCGTTGTCACCCCGACGAGGTGAGCGCCGCTGGTCGCCTGAGTAGGCTGAGTGGCAGAAGTGGCAATCTCACTGCTGACCGATCACCTCCACAGAGGTCAAGGGTCGGGATGTTTATGGAAAAGACGGACACGTGACAGCACACGGACGGGGCCGCGTAAATGCGACGAAACCCGTGGCTCACCGCACGTTAATTGCGCGTAAGAATACATACAGACTTTATTAACACGTAAACTCGTTCAGGTTATACGTATATGTTTACGTATATGTAAATACATACAACAGCTTGTTGGGGCAAGTGCTGCTAGCGAGTCGCACCTATGAAGGCCAGCGTGGCACACGAGGGGGTGGGTGGTCAGCACCTTCGACCGGCCGCCTTTGTATCTCCCGTGCTGATGTTTACACACTGCACCAGGTACTCATTTGATGCTGAGTCGACCTAGGGGAGGCCCAGTACCGGTTTAGAAAATCGTCAGGGGATCGGAACTCGGGATGGCTGGTTTGTGGCGTGGCGCGTTAACCGCTACGCTACTGCTTCTCCATATATATACAAAGACATATATATATATAAACGCATGCATATGGACATTACCATATAACACTTTAAACCCACGTATAAATATACAAACACATCCGTGTTTAAACACCTCTGTTGTACATCGAAGATCATGACGTAGTGACTAAGATCTGATGATGTTCTGCAAGGGCGAGAGACATTACATATGTCACGAACGAGGCTGTGTCTAAGCTTATAACCACAAAAATTAGATAAATTTGACTTTAAAAAGTTTGGCCCCGTAAAATTGCTTGGCAACATTTATAATTTTAAACATTCGCGGTTTTCAGGCCATTAAGTATAAATATGTTAGCAAAATGTTCACTTCAAAAGGGAAACTTTTTAAATGTGAGCCTCCAAAATTTCGCAACCATTTTTTTGTGTGTTTTCAACGAAATCCGGAGGCTACAAAGATAAAAGCCAACGACAAAGATCCCCCGTATAGCCTTTATCAGACTGTTGGGGCAAGTGCTGTTAGCGAGTCGCACCTATGCAGGCCGACACGGCAGACGAAGGAAGTCTGTTGCCAGCATCCCACCAAACCCGGCCGTTTTTGTCTCTCTAATGGCGATACAGTATCTACACATCGCACCAGCTTACTCATTTGAGGCTGAGTCGACCTAGGGGAGACCCGGCACCGCTTCAAATATTCGCCAGAGTTTATATTCACACAGACAAACACGGGTGAGCACACAGGCGCTTCCTACTCACGCTCCCTCGACACGGCTATCCCGAAATAACAGCTATGGAGAGCAATTCTCACACACCGAGCCGGGACAAACTTACAGCAATATATATAGGTGTTGTCACCTGTCAAACTGAACATGTTTTGTACCTATCACAGCCAGAGTTAGTTGATTTACTCGAAACCCACGTGTAATACGACGGGTGCATCTCTGTTCAGATGTAGGTTTTCACGGCTCGACTTGCGATGACAATTACTCACGAGAGCTGCTCTTTCGGGATAGCCTTCTCGAGCATTCCTGCGCTCACCTTCGCCACGTTTCGCCTCCCACGTTGGAGAGCGTATTCTCGGAAATAGGGATGTGATTGAAATATCAACACGGTGAGATTTACCGTGAAAAACACGCCGGGTAACATTTCATGTTTACGCGCCCCCCCCCACTTCCCGGGTTTAATGCGACCAGACCCGGACCCGCGGGGCCGTCCTCGTAGCATCAGTGGGGGTGGAGGGGGGGGCTACCGCACACGGGTGACTTCAACCCGGCGGCTCCTTGGACTGCTGCCACCGCGACCCTCACCAGGACAAGCGGTTTAGAAAATGGATGGATGGATGGCTCTGAGAATGAGCTGAGGCTAGGGACCCACAGGGCACAACGTGGGAGGCACACGTGGCAGGATTTCTCCACGAACTCACGTTTCGACCCCGTGAGCAGCGCTCCTCTGAGTGAACACGTGCCACGAGCGCCCACAGATTTGCTCCGCATTTCCATGGTCAGTCCAGCCACGGAGCTTATACCGCAAGCAGCCACACATCTACATTATTGTCAGCAACTCGCATGTTTGTTGTGTCGCAGGAGTCCCGAAAAGAGCTTGCAAGCTCACTGGGTATTTTTTCTCCTGTAATTTTTAAGATCTGTATATCTATCTATAACGACCACTCACGACCTGCTGTGGATCCACCCAGATAATTTTCGACCAGGTAGGCACGGTATGCTTTATTGTATAGTAATGCGGTTTATTGATGTAGGTTTTCAAGGTTTGATGGATGAGAATTGCTTGCCAAAGATGTTGTTTCGGGATAGCCGTGTCACTGAGCGCTCCCCCTCTCTCATTCGCGACGGGATACCTCCAGCGTGGGAGGCGAAATGTAGCGAAGGACAAGGGGACCGCTATACCGAAAAAAAACAGCTTTGGAAAGTAATTCCAAAGCTATGCTATTGGCTTATAAAAAAAAGTCGTCTCAAAGGGGATTTTTAGTTTCGTGAAGGTCCTGAAATTTGATCAGTTTGATCCATTCTATAAATGACTAATATAGTAATATTAATTCGCGTCGTCGCGGTTGTGGTGTTTAGCTCCAGGTGTCCAAAGCTTATTGGGGAACTGATACATGTAGATTGTAGAAGCTCCCAGCACGTGGCGCGGAACGTCGGACAACCCGTCTAACAACAACAACACCACCACCATATATCGATGCAGCTTTCGCGGCTGTGTATGGGAATTGCTCTCAAGAGCTGCCCGTTCGGAATGGCCGTTTCGAGCGATCCTCCTCTCTCCCCCGCGCCGGCTGATACCTCCATCGTGGGCGGCGAAAATGTCGCGGCGAAGGGGAGTGGAGCGACGCTCGACACGGCTATCCAAACAGAGCAGCTGTTGGGAGCAATTCTCAACCCCACGACACAACCCGAAAAATGAACACATCAGAGAGAGAGAGGATACGCATTAATGAGTGTTTTGCGCCACCACGACCACCGTGCCACGGCTTGCCACATCCAGCCGCGACCTGCCACGAAACGGCGGTAACGTGACACAGGGGGCTCTTGGTGGGGGGGGGGGGAGGGGGGGGGAGATGGGGGGTACGAGGAGGATGTTAAAGAAGATGGGGGGGGGTGGGAGGGGGGCAGCACTTAGACTGAGCCACCCCTGCGCGCGGGGGGGGGTGGAAGTCGCCCACCCGAGAGAGACGCTTTGTTGTCTGAGATTTTAAGCGGAGACATTAAACTCTTACACTTGGCTTCGAAGCGATGTTTTCCTTCTTGAACCTCGCATAAATCTGCATGCCCTTAGCTCTCGCTGCGTGGACATTGCTGCTAGCCCCGTTGCTCCCAGCTCGCACGCGGCCTATACCGACGCGCTTGCGTCAAATATGAAGTGCTCCCTCCCAGTCTCTGTGGCTTTTATGGTCATAAAAAACGAGAGCCAAAGACAGCGGCATTCTTGGCTAATCAGTCTCCTGGCTTTACCACCCCTGGCCTCTCTTCCGCTCTTTTAATCGCCAGGCTCTGCAGTAAAGAGGCGCGTCACGCGGGGAGTATTTGTTTTGTGTCCAGACGCATTCTGACAGATGCCCAAGTGGAGAGACACACACACATACTCACACACACACGCACGCACGCAACTCACCCGCGGCGTTAACCCCTTCCTCTCCCTGCACCCCTGGACCGTGGCAATGGGCAATGGCCCTGCCCTCCCTCTCTCTCTCTCTGCGCGTCAATGCCCTTGACACTTACACTTGCTTGAATACACACACGCGCTCACACACACACACGCTCGCCTGTTTTTCCGTGTGCCTGGATGACTGTGCGTGTGCGTCACGTATGTGTCTGTGTCTTTATGTGTGTGTGTGTGCGGTTTTGTGTAATTTATGTGCCTATGCGTGTATGTATGAGTATGTATATGTTACGGGCGGTTGGAGGGGTGAGCAGTGGCTCAGTGGTTAGCGCGCTGGGCTACAAACCTGGCAACCCGAGTTCGAATCCCGCTCACGGCCAACACCAGTGACGATTTTCTGAACCCGCCCTGAGCCTCCTCTAGGTCGACTCAGCCTCAAATGAGTTCCTGGTGCCGTGTGTATCCATCGCCGCTAGGGAGACAAAGTCGGCCGGGCATGGTGCTGGTCTTCATAGATGCTCGCTAACAGCACTTGCCCCAACAGTTTACTAAGGCTAGACGGGGAATATGTGCCTCTGTACGTTTGCGTGCGAGTGTCTTTGAAATGTGTGTGCGGCGTATGTGTCTCTTTTCGTGCGTGTGTGTGTTTATGTGTGCACGAGTGGGTCTGTAGCACGTACGTGCCTTAGGAAACACTCACTCACACGTTACCACGCTTAAACCAACACACAGTAACGACATCCCCGCGTAATTCACTCAACATTTCACATTATTATAATATCCCACAGGAGGCCACGTTACACGGTCATCAACACAATTGTCCGCCCGTCTATAAGAGACACGCCGGCGAAAAATGAAAGAAAGCGCCCGTTAGAAATATTTTAAAAACACACACACACACACACACGGCGGCAGTGTGTATGTGTGTGCGTGCTGATGGGTTAAACGCATTCCGCACACAAAGGGCAGACACAGCCTCAGGTCGTTCCCTCTGCGACCGTGGCCAGACACCATTCTGCTGTGAAAGGAGGCCGGGAGCGGGGCCATCCCTGGCGGGCATCGTAAACCCTGCCTCCCACCCAGCGTCCGGCCCGCGCGCAGTAAACACGGCGCGCGGGGGACACAGAGACGGCGAGAGAGCACCTGGCTTGCCCCGGCAGTTTGCATCTTCCAGCCGCCCACCCCCTCCTTCGCCCCAGGTGTGCCCGCTTACAACCTCTGCTACAACACACGTGGCCTAATGTCCGCTCGTATTCGGCCTTTGGCGGAATCAATCGGAATGCGAGTAGTAAATCAACCCCGGGCCTGCGCGGCGGATGGAGAATAGCAAACACGACCACGGGCTCGCTCTCTCGCTCTCTCTGCTGAAGCCCTCTCTCGTGGTGGCGAGCAGACCTCGGTGTTTTATTGATGCGGGTTGTCGCGGCTCGACGTATGAGAATTGATCTCAAGAGTTGTTCTTTAGGGATAACCGCGTCGAGTGTTCCTCCTTTTCTTTGTGAGCAATTCGCGTGTTTGTTGTGTCAATGCAGGAGTCCCGTAAAGAGATTGCGAGCTCACTGGGTATTTTTCTGCTGTAATAATAAATATCTATCTAACAAACATATATCTCCTTCGCGAAATGGAATCGAGCGTTCGTCCTACTTTTTCCTTCGCGACGTTTCACCACACAGAAAGGCGCCCGAGGCAAGAATCGAACTGCCTCGGGCAGGACCTTCTTTCCGTGAGGCCCAAAGGCCCAGATGTTATGACTGCGCCACTCCGCCACCCAAACCTTGTTTGAAACCCGGTTATTCAAAACTGATTAATATGACTGGGGATCTGTACACCGCTCACGGTGCACATTAAGGTACGATATCACGTTTATCCCATAACTTTGCAATTTAAATGTTTGCGTGTTATTGTAATGTTTGACTTTGCTCTACTTGTAGTTGTTTAAAAGTTATTAAACTCCGTTTCACTCAACATATAAATCTGTCATGAGTTTAAAGAATAATAATTTTCCAATCACATGCTGTCAGCTGCACTCGTATCTAAAACATTAAATTAACTCCGAAAATATGACGTCATGCGTATATCACTTAAATTACAACTTTACTTAATGACCGTCCTAAATAAAACCTATTTTGGTGAGGGGAGTCGGGCCGCGTGTCCACTGCGCGGGTCAGCGTGGGGCTGCGGGCACGACTCAGGGCCCAACACGCCCCCTCCTGACCACGAGACGGGGTCACCAGTCTCGGCACCCAGACCAAAGACAAATAGACAAAGATGCTAATAGCTTCTCAAAGCTGTTCTTTCCGAGTGTGTCACACTTGAAACTCAGAACACCTGGGCGATGCCTCCAACGTCGGAGGCGAAACGCCGGCAAGGAGAGCTCGACACGGCTATCCCGAAAGAGAAGCTTTGAAAGGCGATTATCATGCCGTGAAAACCTACAGCAGTACAATAGACAAAGATCTCCCACGCTGCGATGGACTGGCGTCCCATCCTGGGTATCACCCTGCCTTACGACCCGTGTCTGCCGGGATAGACTCCGGCCCAACGCGAGCCTATACAAGATTAGGCGGTAACTGAGAATGAATGCATAAAAAAATGATTAACAACTCCGGTTCGGCTTTAGCCTTGAATAGATTGTTGGGGCCAGTTTGTCTCATTGAAGTATTCCGTGTTACTGAAAAGGTTGGGATCCACTGGTTTAGGGGTCCTCACCCAGAAAATTTCGAGTTTATGAAAGCGCATTCCCTGTATTTGTCACTCCTGATATGTAAAATAACTATCAAAGTTTGATACCGTGACAGCATAAACTGGGGGTCAAGGTAGAAGCGTTCACGTCGCGATCCCTGTCAGGTAATACTTGGTATTGCCTGCGAATTCTACCAAACACTTCGAGGCCGAGCTGAAAGACAACGATGCCCAGAGGCTGACTATCGTGCTTCGAAGAATCGCAAAGAAAGAAGCATAAACTCATTTGACACTTTTTTTTATTACAATAGTTTTACAACAAAACATTGCATTTCTCAGAATAGTAAGAATTAGAATTTGCCGATATGTCCATGGGGCGGCACGGTGGCGTAGTGGGTAGCGCTTCCGCCTCACAGCAAGAAGGTCCCGGGTTCGAATCTCGGCTCGGGGGGCCTTTCTGTGTGGAGTTTGCATGTTCTCCCCGTGTCCGCGTGGGTTTTCGCCGGGCACTCCGGTTTCCTCCCACCGTCCAAATACATGCTGCTAGGTTAATTGGCTTACTGAGTAAATTGCCCCAGGTGCCCTGCGATGGACTGGCGTCCCATCCTCGGTATACCCATGCCTTGCGCCCTGTGTCTGCCGGGATAGGCTCCGGCTCACCGCGACCCTGTACAGGATTAAGCGGTTTCTGAAAATGGATGGATGGATATGTCCATAAGATCATCCATTTAATGCCATGCCACAGTCAACGACTGGGGCTGTGGTTTCCATTCCAGCCAGAGGGGGACACAGTGACCACAGCTAACGGGCAGAAACCCTCAAACGCACGCGTCGCAGGGGGGAGGTGTAGCAATGTGCGGGTGGAGCTTCACCGGCCAATCAAACTCGAATCGTAACACTGATTTATGCTTTGTGCAATATATTCATTTTGTGCAATGTTTACTTTTAGACTGATATGACAATAAAAATGTTGATGCGCTATTAAGGGTTATTGCCCGGAACATTGAACATCATATATACGGTATTTCCTTTGAAGAGAGTGTTGAGTCGATATCCCTACTTATGCACCACAGCAAGGCAGTACCATCAAATAACCAGTTTAATTATATACTGTAGTAAAATTAGATCACAGTTCAATGGCACCTCCATTCATCCCCCACCACTAACTAGCCTGTCCGCGTCTCAACTATGGTTGCCACCTCAGAGGCACAACAAACTGGGACATATCGTGGGGGTTAACAGATTAACAGAGAGCTGGGGGGGGCTGTTCGTGTAACTATCAAAAAACCGGGACTCTTGATGACACATTCCAGGAAAACGCACACATTTCCCAGAACGTTCCTGGACAGGTGGCAACCCGCGTTTCAACCGCTCGGCGTGAGCTCGGTCCATACAAGGCAAGGGGGCTTCGCGCCCCCCCCCCTCCGCAATGACGATCGACGCACGTGTTTGCACTGTATCGGCACGTGGTTGAATACAGTTCCAACGGGGGGGGGGGGGGCGTTTACGTGCTCCGTGCGCGGTGACGTCACGACCGAGCGTCGTGTGCGCGGTGACGTCACGGCACAGTGAGGGGAGACATGGCGATGGCGCAGTAGTTGATGAGGTAGGTGGACGAGGAGGCGACAGAGAGAGGGAGCGGCGATCTTCTGACTTCAACACCATCAACCGCCGACAACATCGTCAGTGGCATCACAGCGCCCGAGCGAGCCGCGGGGTCGGTGAGCCCGCAGCGGGGAGTTGGGTCGCTGGCCCCGTGGGTAGTTTTGACCTCGGCCGAGGCGCCGAGTGTTTACTAACACTGGGGGCGGGGCGCGGGGGAGGAGGAGGTTACGAGAAGAGGAGAGACGAGGGGAGATGAGAGGAGATGAGCCGGCGGAGGTTGAAGATAGAGGGAAAAGATTTGAAAAGAGGAGCAGGATGCGAGAGGAGGTAGTAGCAGGACAGTACTTGTGTCGATCCACTGCTGGATGACGGTCTCACTCCCTCCCCCCCCACATGCCGTGCGGTTGCAGGGAGTTGTTCGACCATACTGCACCGCGCTGGTCAGTCCAAGTTGGTGTCAGGGAGCATAAGCAAGTACATTGCAACGGTGGCTGTTCCTGCACCAGCAACGTTGCCGCATGCAGCCTATAACACCTGTTATGCGTAACGGTCTTGAGAGAGAGGGAAGGGGAGAAAGGGAGGTTATTATAAACAAGTCCAGGGTTCGAGTCCCGGCTCGGGTGCCTATCTGTGTGGAGTTTGCATGTTTTCCCCGTGTCGGCGTGGGTTTTTGCCAGGTGCTCCGGGTTCCTCCCACAGTTCAAAGACAGCCTGCTGCTTAGGTTAATTGTCCTCACTAAATTGCCCCCCCGGTGCCCTGAGATGTTGTAACTTGCTTACCCCCTTTCCTCTGGACAACTCTTAAAAAGAGCTACATAGCTCTAGGGTTCCTTCCGACTTAAATAAAAACTGACCGACTAACTGGAATAAGGCGGCAGGAGGTTGACGATGTTGTGACAGGAAAAATGTGACCGGTTGTGTAAATAACCTGAGCTGATCCACACCTGAGCGAATGCACTCAAAATACCCTCGATTATTTGTTGTGACTTCTTGTTTTGCGTGGAACCTTGGCCCGCGTCTTACCGAAAAGATCATTGCTTTTGAATACCGAACAGTTCACTTGCATTGGTTCAACTCTGCTGATGAGACACCGGGTATCGAAACCGGCCCAGAGTTTTGTTTGTGTTCAACCGATGCTGCTGCTGATAATTTTCACGCGGAGAAGATCGTGTAGCCGCTGAGTTGTGTTAAGATATGTTTTAATGTTATCTGGGGACATTAATTGGCCTGCGGACTAAATTGCTCCCGGTGCCCTGTGATGGACTGGCATCCGATCCTGGGCATAGCTCTGCCTTGTGGCCTGTGTCTGCCGGGATAGGCTCCGGCTCACCGCAACCCTATACAGGATTAAGCGGTTTCTGACAATGATGATGTTATCCGGATCTTCTTCTTTGCGATTCTTCGAAGCACGATGGTCAGCCTCTGGACATCGTTGTCTTTCAGCTCGGCCTTGCAGTGTTTGGTAGAATTCGCAGGTAATACCAAGTACTACCTGACAGGGATCGCGACGTGAACGCTTCTACCTTGACCCCCGTTATCCGGATAAACTTATGGGAAAGGGGGGGAGGGAGGTGTTATTCTGTGATTACACAAGGTGTAGTACACATTTGGCTACATGTCCGATTAGATGATAATAATAGAGAAGATGATGAAAGACAAGATGGGAGGCTTAAAACGATAAATGTGTGTTTTTTTTTTTAAACTAGGTAACCGCCAGTAGAACACGGTGACCAGGTGGATAGATAGATGTTTATTGTTACATCATAAAATACCCAGTGAGCTTGCAAGCTCTTTACGGGACATCACAAGTAAATCATCCAATACTCGATGCTTTAATGTAAACACAGATGTACTTACTCTACACTAAAAGGTCAGCACCAAAACAACGATGTTTTTTTTTAACTCGTTTGCAGGAAATAACAATGGAAATTATTTAAAAAGCAATGTTATTGAATTAATAAAAAGAGCAAAAATAACCACAGAAGGTTGTTGTTGTTGCACGGTCAACAAACCAATATCAAACCTACGTCTACTTTTCAGAATGTGAACTTTAAACCCGTCACCAACATAAACTGTACACACATGTTTTGGTTCCGATATGTCGAAAAAAAAACCCCTTGATGTATCTTGCCCATCCCTACCTGGGAGAGGGACTAGAGTGGTGACAGGTGAGAGGTTAGGGTGGCGGCGAGAGAGGTGAGGATGAGCGGAAAGGATGGGTTGTGGAGCTCAGAAAGGAGTTTATGCCTTGACAACTGCTGCAGTGAGCACACACGTCAGCGCCTAAATCAGTTTCCCAAACTCCAGTCCTCCCGACCCACCTCCACGCTGATACAATCAATTCTACCCACGGTGCACGCGCCCGATGATTGTTACACGCGGCCCACTTGACCGTGCTAAGATAGTAACGCATTGCGTGTTGATGGAACCGATTGACATAACGATTGAAATCTGCACGTGTCCGTTGTGTACACGATTCACGTGACGCGGCGTTAACTCCATACTGTCGGACGTGTTTAACAATCATCGGGGGGCGTGCAGTGTACAATTAATTAATTCGAATGCGGAGGTGCAAAATTGGTGAACGCCGACAGACATAGCGTGGTGATGGCCCGCGAGGACCAGAGTTTTTGAAACTGACCTAAACACTACGGATAAGCGTCACTCTCCTCTCATCTGTCTGCGTTGTTGTGAGTGAAAGTCCCGTCTGGCTCAGGGCGGTGCGCGTGAGCTGCTGCGCCGACCTCGGAGCTCCGTCTCCTCCGCTGCACAGTGCAGCTGGTCGGGGCAGCTCGTCGCTGGTTTATGACCCGCATTGTGGGTATAGTGTCCGGGTTCCCTTGCAGAAAACGCAGGTGCTTTGCGTTATTGAACCTATACGTTTAGCCGGACTTGCCCCGTTACTTACGTTAACTACACTTGGCAACAAGCAAACCTCACACTATTGCACCCTAAGTCTTTCTCGTGCGCGCCTTGAGAGGTACGTTGTGTGCTCTGCACATTGTGCTAGTTCGTGTGCCCCTACCTCGCTGGTAAACACTCTTGTCGGACGCCCGTTTCGGGATTATAAATCGCGATGAATACCCCCGGTGCTCTAACTGGGCTTGATTTTGTGCTGGCGAGGGTTCTGTGTTTATGTGAGACTGTGAGAGAGAAAATAATTTCCTGGTTTGTACCAGCTTTGTACTGGGAGCCGTTGACACGAGTAACAATGAAAACTTTATTTTGAGAAGAAAGCTTCCGCCGCAGCCGAGAAGCAATTACGTTCTGGCCGCTGCCACAGGCCGATAAGAGACTGGGATTACCGCGCTCAGCGACCTCGGTGCCAGTAAACAAGTGCTCCTTAGGTGTGCGACGACGCAAACACCCGACTGTTGCGTAGCCGTGGCTTTTTTTCATCGCTGTTATTAACGAGGCAAACGAGGCCTTTCTGACACAGAATTAATAATACCACGATTGTACTGCAGGCAATTTACACCAGGTAAGTGCCCACGGAGACTGAAAGTCTCTTGATAATAGGTATAGTTCAAAAACCCACTTATAGAAAAATTAAGGGAAACACGCAAGAGAACAAAATTACTCAGAAATAATTAAAAAATTCACTTTATTTTACGAATTCCATTGAATATCAAACAGGAAGGTGGAATTTTGATCATCCGGCTGTCGCGGGCAGATAAGGTCGGAAAACGCTGGACGAGATTTGCGTCTCATCCCCGGCGTGCAGTGTGTGGCAATATGGCGGCGGCAAAACGCCTGGCTGCCTCCTCCGCCTCTCTGTGCTTTCCTCGCGCCTCTGAGTCCTTCTCTCGTCGAATGAATATCCTTGACATTGAATGAATATGTGCCACTCCTTATAAATTTAAAATGTAAAATTATTATATTATTTGCGCGTGTTATTAACTGCATTACCGCATTATGATTCGCCCGCTATTTGCCGCGCGACCGCTCAGGTACTTTCAACCTGCGCACGCCTCCCAGCGTCACCGTCGCACCGCACCGTCGTCTGCGGACCGAGCGGCCGAGAGCAGCGGAGGCAGCACCGTCTCCGCCATGGAGCAGCCGCAGGTGCCGCCCACGGGGAGCGGCGGAGGCGACGGGGAGGAGGGGGGCGCGCGCCACCTTTCCCTCGTCGTCTTCCACAACGTGCCGCCCGCCTACATCCCCGAGGTGGCCATCGAGTGCCACTACTCGCTGGCGCCGGAGCTGTGCCCGCACGCCAACGACTGGGTCGGCATCTTCAAGGTGCGAGCGGGCCGTGGGGGGGGTTTTGCCGCGGAGATCA
>JAZEWU010000001.1:6058505-6072974 GCA_036362915.1 Geotria australis
GGGGGGCGACGGGGTAGAATTTGCCGCCGGGATGAAGGCCTCACCACGTCGCTGGCGGATCTCGGTGTTTTGTTGACGACGGTTTGCTGTCCCGGTCAGTGCGGGTTGATTAACGTGGGGATAATTCAATTGCAATTGAACTTTATTGTCAATTCCATATGTAGAGGACATATTGAGGATCGAAATGCAGTTTCTCTCAGACCCCGGTGTTGGCATATACATGGACTGGAACACAACAACAAGGGTTTAAAAATACTAGGTTAAAAAAAAAAATACTAACAACAAAATGATAAAAAAATATATATATTTTCAATTTGTTTATATTTATGGGTGTCAGAGCGTAGGGGTGAAGTATAGCAATGGATTTTTTTTTCTGCACCGCCCTGTTCAGCCCACTATGCAGCGTAGCAAACATCCCATGCACAAGCTGGTTATGCTTGGCAGTCGCTCATACCAGCACTACGCACTCTCAGCCCTGTTTGGCTTCTGATATGTCACGAGCTCGGGCATTTTCTGGGTCATTTCAACCTAGGTAATCGGGGGAAATGGCAGGCACTGGAATGCAGAGCATAACGTCAGCCAGTCACGTTTGGTTTTGGAGACCCTGGGCACTTAGTCGGGGGTGTGTTAAAGGGCGCGACGCCATCGCGTATATTGTCCCCCCCTCCCCAACCTCCAGCTAAGCTTAACTTGTAAATATTAAAACATTGTTAGTATTTCGTTTTTTTATTCTAGTATTTTTAAACCCTTGTTGTTGTGTTCCAGTCCATGCATATGCCAACACTGGGGTCTGAGAGAAACGGCATTTCCATCCTCTATATGTCCTGTACATATGGCAGAATTGACAATAAAGTTGAATTGAATGAGCAGTGTGACAAGACGTGCGGCTAGGACTACCGATTGGCTGCGGAACTATTTTTTGCGGCAGCAGGATTTGTGCGGGGGCACGCGGTGCGGCGTTCGTGACGGCGGGGCCGTGTCACCGTCCCCCCGGGTAGAAACGGCGATGCAGCTGATTGATGTGAGGCTGTTAAGGGTAACGGCGTGTTACTGCGTGGCTGCTCGGAGCAGAGCTACAGCACGCTCGGCTTGATGTAGCGGGCCCTAAACGCGACACAATGGATGCCGCCGGTAGACACCGGGTCTATACGGACAACATTGTTTAGCCACGTAATTGAAAAAAAAAATCTCCAAGCAATAATAATAATAAGGGTCCTTCATGTGTAAGTGTGATTATGATGACGTGAAGAGCGCTGTGTTTTAAAACGGGAGAATTTTACGAGGATTGCTCTTAAAAGCTGCTCTTTTGGGATAGCCGTGTCGAACGCTCCTCATCTCCCCTCCCGTATCGGAGGCATCATCGGCCGTGAAAAACTACATTAATGCTATTCTGCGTGGCTTTACCCATGCCCAGATATTTTTTGACTAGCTATGTTCCTGGTGCGATTGCGCCGAGGGCAGGAACTGCCCTGGGTGTGGCCGGTCTGTAACGAGCGACGTAAAAGCAGCCGTAATGAGTTACGGCCTGAATTAAAATGATTCTACTGCTCCCAACGGTTGGATTTATAATTTGTTTTGCACTACAGTGAGAAGCTGTTAAAAATAACGGATGTCGTAGTTTAAACGTAACGAGTCACCTCACAGCAATTTTGCTTGAAAAGGATTTTCAGCCGTTTGTCGGCCAAATTATACACCCAAATTACGTACCCAATCACAGCTGTGGAGCTGTTGACACTAACCTGGTAGGATTCATTCTTATGACGCTTCAGGCCCCTTATGGCCTTGTGGGGGGTCTGCGCCATCAGACACCCCGGACACGAAAGGCAATTGTGTTTGCTTGTTCACGTGCGCGTGGTGTTGTGTGTTCACGTATGTGCTTGTGTTGTGAGGTAATTGAGTGGTGTAGGGTAATTGTGCTTGCGTATTTGTGAGATGTTGGGTTTTTGAGTTTTGGTGTTTGTAGTGTACGGTAATTGTAGTTCTGTGTTCACCTGTGTGTGTGCGTGGTGTTGGCTAATTGAGTGCTAGTTTGCGTGGTTTGGCTAATTTTGGCAGTGTGTTCATGTGTGTGTGGGATTAGGTAGTTAAGTGGTGGTTGCGTGCGTGGCTGACTGACCCTCAATTGAGTGCCTGGTTCGGTGTGTAAACATCGCCACTAGGGACACAGGCAGTGGGGCGTGGTGCTCACCACCCATCTCCCCCGTGTGCCGTGCTGGCCTTTATAGGACCTCACTAACAGCACTTGACCCTACAGTCTGGTTAGGTTATAAAGGGATGTTTGACTGCGTGCGTGTAGTGTTCAGTAATCGAGTGGTAGTTTGTGTGGAGTAGGATAACCGTGGCAATGCGTTCACGTGCGTGTGTGAATCGCATTAGGTAGTTGAGTGGTGGCTGCATATCATTGTGAATGATAATTGTGGAAATATATCCACATATCTGGTGAAGGACAAGGGATTCTCAACCTTTTGCACCTCAGGGCCCACTTGGCCCACTTGGGCACGGTCTCCACGGACCACTAGTTGACGGCCGCGGCTCACTTCTTCTTTGCAATTCTTCGAAGCACGATGGTCAGCTTTTGGACATCGTTGTCTTTCAGCTCGGCCTCGAAGTGTTTGGTAGAATTCGCAGGCAATACCAAGTATTACCTGACAGGGTCGCAACCAACCGGTTAAGAATGACGGGTGTAGGGTAACTGTGGTTGTGTGCTCATGTGGTGGTGATGCTGTGCGTGGCGCAGGAGGGCTGGCGCCGCCCTAGGGACTACGTCACCTTCCTCTGGTCTCCGCTGGCGGAGGAGCCTGGCGAGCAGGGCAAGCCCGTGGAGTGCAGCGTGCAATTCCAAGGTGAGCAACCATCGCCGCCGCTCACCCTTCCTCCACCACAAACACTCCAGTACGATACAGCGCCTGGCATACAGGCCCTCCGATACAACTCCCGCTCCTCCCCCCTCTCTCTCAATAATAATAATAATTAATAATAATTTTACATTTATAACACGCACATATTCTTTCACCGTCGAAGGTACTGGTTCGATGAAAGAACGACTCGGAGGCGCGAGGAAAGCTGAGGAGGCAGCCATGCGGTTTGCCGGCGCCATATTGCCACACTGCTTCCTATATATTAGGATGTTATCGGTCAATTAATTAACGAGTATTTTTTATAAGTTGTGGGAGGAAACCGGAGAGCCCGGAGGAAACCCACGCATGTATATGCCAACACCGGCGTCTGAGAGAAACGTAATTTCGATCCTCTATATGTCCTGTGCATATGGCAGAATTGACAAATAAAGTTGAATTGAATAGAAATTGAAACAGGGGGGAGAACACACAAACTCCACACATGAAAGGCGCCCAAGGCGTGGATCGAACCCGCTCGGGCAAGACCATTCTTTCTGTGAGGCGCAGATGTTACCACCGCGCCACCCTACTGTCCATCTCACCCATCTCCCCATCTCCGTCCGTCTCCCCGTCTCTGTCCGTCTACCCGTCTCCCGCTCCCCCGACGCCGCAGCGTACTACCTGCCGCGCGAGGACGGCCACAGCTACCGCTTCTGCTACGTGAGCCACGAGGGGCGCGTGTGCGGCGAGAGCACGCCGTTCCGCTTCTGCCGGCCGCCTCACAGTGGCCCGGACGAGCTGCTCGCCATGGAGGAGGACGCGCTGGACGTGCTCGTGGTCACCACGCGCTCCGAGCTGCTCCAGGTCGGCAGCCGACGAACGACGGAGCCCACCGCTCGTTCCCCGCTCCCTCCTAGCGACACGGGCTCTGGCGCGCATTGCAATGGTTGCCGGGCGTCGTGAGGATCCGATACTGAACGTTGTCGGTGCAATTCGTGCGTAGACGCGTGGCTTGAGCGGCTCGAGCTGTGGTTGATTCAGAGTAAGGTGGTGCAGTGAGTAGCGTAATAAATCCACTCGTTAATTAGTTGGCCGATTACATCGTGATATATCGGAAGCAGTGTGTGGTAATATGGCGCCGGCAAAACCGCCTGGCTGGCTCCTCCGCCTCTCTGCGCTTTGAATCGTTCTCTCGTCGAATGAATACCTTTGACATTGAAGGTATTCAATGTCGTGAAGTGATGCCCCGGGATAGGCTCCGGCTCACCGCGACCCTGTAGAGGATAATAATAATAGCATTTATATAGCGCCTTTCACCCGAGGGTCACAAAGCGCTGCACAAAGCTGCAGAGAGAACGACATGTCAACAACGACAGAGCACGGAAAATCAGCAACAAATTTTTTTTTTTTCTGAAAATGGATGGATGGACATTGAATGAATATGTGCGCGTTAAGAATGTAAAATTATTATTATCATTCAATCGCCCGACAGCACTCGAGGATCCTCTCGAGTTGTCGCATCCGACGCTAGAAACGGGGCATCTCTTCTCGACGTTCGGCGCTCACCGAACGCGAAGTTGATTCCTCACGGTCGGCGCGAACTTGCTGACGGTAACGGTGTCGCGCGCGCGAGCAGAAGCGGCTGCTGGAGCTGCAGGAGGAGGGCGCCGAGCTGCGGCAGCTGCAGCTGGCGCTGGAGGAGGAGCGCGGCCAGCTGCAGGAGAAGCTGGCCACGCTGGAGACGACGCTGCGCGACGAGAAGGACGGGAGCGACGCCCTGAGCCAGGAGCTCGCGGTCAGTGCTGCTACGCGGCGAAACGGCCTCGGTACCCCGCGATGGACGGTTGTCCCGTCTGGGGGTATAGCCCTGCCTTGCCACGCGGCCGACGGGTCCCCCCCCAACCCGTAATATGCTTGCTGGGTTTTCTGTAGATATGTCGGTGCCCTCTAACAAAGCTGGAGGTGCTGCTTATAAAGCAATTGACCGAACGAATCAAGTCTTGAGACACGGTGACTTCTTGCTGATAGATGACTGCGTTCTTAGTATCGCTCACACAGGCCCTTTAACTGTGGTGGATGGGTTCCCCAATCCGTAATACGCTTGGTGGGTTTTCTCCCAGTACTTCGGTGTCCATCTAGCACGCAGAGCTCTACTGAAGAAGTAATTGACCAAACTAAGCAAACCTAACGAGTCTCGAGACTCGGTGGCTTCTTCCAGATAGATGACTGCATTCTCAGTGTCGCTCTCACAGCCCCTTTACCGGCGGTACTGACAGCGTGCGCGCTCGGTGACGCTTAATGCACTCGAGCCCGAGGAGACCATTACTCCTCCGATTGTATCTCAGAGACAGTGTTACGTCTCTTAGTTACTCTCGAGATGTCGGGTTCCTTCGGATTGATAAAACCGTTTAGCTCGCAATCAGTTTGATTGATGAGCTAACACCCGTATACGTCCTTTAAGCTATTCGCGGTCGCTTACTGCCAGACCCTAATGTGAACACATCTGCAGACAACAGAAGAGGTGCGTGGTTAGCCAGGAGGTGGCGGAGCGCGGCTGTATGTTGGCGCAGTTAGTAGCGCTGCTGCCTTACAGCAAGAAATGCCTGGGTTCAATTCCCGTCTCAGGTACCTTTCTGCGTGGACTTTGCATATTCTCCCTTTGTCCGCGTAGGTTTTCACTTGCTTCTCCCGTTTCCTTCCACAGTCCAAAGGCATGCTGCCTAGGTTACTTATCCTGACTAAACTTCCTCCGGTGCCTTGAGATGTTGGAAAATAACCCTCCCCACTGGACAACTGTTAAAAAAGAGCTACATAGCTCAACGGTTCCTTCCAGCTTTAATAAAAACCGACCGACTGACGCCTGTAATCCAGCACAGGGTTGGTGGATCACCACACGAAATCTGCTAAACTCCACCCTGCTTGCCCGGAGAACGCGGCGGCACAAAGCAGCTGCCTAGCACGTCACCCGTCCCTACTGTACGGGACGGAGCGTTGCCCCTTCGCACCACCGACCAACGTCGGGGGGGAGGGGTGGGTGGGGTTTGGTTGTGCGCTGACGGTGGTGTGCTTCCGTGCAGGCCCTGCGCGTGCGTGAGGCGGAGCTGGGGGCGGAGTGCGAGCGAGGCCGCCGCGGCCGGGAGGAGGCCCTCGCTCGCCTGCACCTGCTGGAGAGCGACATCGCGGCCCTGAGCAGCAAGCTGCTCGCCAAGGAGACCCACATCGACCGGTAAACCGCCACCCCCCTCGCCCCCTTCCCCCGTCGCGCCACCTCGTAACGACGCGTAACTCACGGGCCATCGGTGCGGCCTTGCGTAAAAAAAAAAAAAACCTTGCTCCGTTATGTATTGACCGTGCTATCGGCATCGTGTCACGGTACGCATATAATCCATTAAGAGCCTTCAAAAAGCATTGCGACCTTTTTTAACGAACAGGCTGAGGCTACAGGGTGGGGCAGTGGTAACATCCGCGCCTCACAGAAAGAATGGTCTTGCCCGAGCAGGTTCGATCCCCGCCTTGGGCGCCTATCTGTGTGGAGTTTGTGTGTTTTCCCCCTATTTTGTGTGGGTTTCCTCCGGGCTCTCCGGTTTCCTCCCACAACGTAAAACAATACTCATTAGTTGACCGATAACATCTTAATATATAGGATGCAGTGTGTGGCAATATGGCGCCGGCAAACCGCCTGGCTGCCTCCTCTGCCTCTCTGTGTTTTCTTCGCGCCTCTGAGTCGTTCTCTTGTCGAATGAGTACCTTTGACATTGAATGAATATGTGCGCGTTATGAATGTAAAATTATTATTATTGCAATCTTTGCTCCGACGCCCTCAGCAGGTTTTCCGTCTTTTGAATTATCCGTCAAAACGTGCGTCGCCATGGCTATGAGCATGTCGCTTCCTGTCTGCGCTTCAGCTTGAAAGATCAACTGAGAAAGCTGGGAGTGGAAAACGAGCAACTGCGCGGCCAGATGAAGAAAGTGCAGGAGGAGAAGGAGCTCTACAAGGTAACACGTGGGCGCTCGTCAATATAGTATTGCACAATTCGACTTGTGAGAATTTCTCTTAAGAGCTGCTCTTTCGGGATAACTGTGTCGAGAGAGGAGGAATGACTGACACGGCGATCCCAAAAAAGCGGCCCTTAAGAGCAGTTGTCATATGGGACCTCCACCCACACGGGAGCTGCTCCACCCACGTGTTTTTGTGGTTGAACTCATGCACGCGTTCCTCTTCTCTCCTTCACAAGACTGAAAATGTTGACGGTCGCTCTTCGGGGCTGTTCTCTTGGGATAGCCGTGCCGAGCGATCACCTCTCTGCGCCTCGCGAAAGAACAGCTCTGAAGAGCAACTATTATAAATCGAGCAACGTAGACCAGTATACCGAGCTCGTTGTCTCACGGTGACCGCGGCTCGCCCCCAGGAGCACCTGCGCGGGCGCGAGCTGGAGGAGAAGGAGCTGCTGGAGGAGCTGGGCATGCTGCGGGAACGTCTGTCCGCCCGCGAGGCCGAGTCCGCCAGCTGCCGCCAGGAGGTGGCCTCCTGCCGCGAGCAGCTGGTGCAGGGGACGCGCGACCAGGTGGGGCCTCACGCACGCGGGACGCGGCGCAAAACACAGGAGGGGGGAGACAACCCCTGTCCCGCACACTTCTGCCAAGGAGCCCTGACAAACGTCGTACTCTTGTACGTAAATGTTGTGCGTTTTTGCCTACTGACACACTGGTTTGCTGAAGTCGTTCTGTTCGCGTGACAGAACCGTACCGATTGGCTCCGTCGGGTGGATAGAGAGTTTACGACACTGTTACTCTAACTTGACGCAATCCAAACGCGCGTTATTATGAGAGAACACCTCAGGCATTCGTCATCACTACCGCCGTGCAGCAGTGACCTGCACAATAGACCCAGCCTCACGGCCACCAACGTTTTTATTTTGAGATATATTATTGTGGTGGAGGCTTTTGCATGTTCCAATGAACCCCAGAGCTATGTCACCTGGATTCTATCACTCATTGGTAAACGGGTCTGGGGGGGGGGGAATAACGTTCCGTCTAAAGGAGGGTGGCATCAGGAAGGGCATCCGGCCGTAGAAATATAGTGCAAATAGAACTAATATAGTGCAGATATAGATGAAAAGATGTGCAATTAATATGCCAATAATAAACATCCATCTAATGATAATTATACCCTGGTTAAACCTCAATTACCGTCCGTTTAAACCGGCAACAATGACAATAACAGTCGCGCTTTGGCTATGCATTAAGCGTCGAGGCAGCTTAGAGGGCCTCAGTGGCGGCAGCGGCGGTGCGCGTGTGGGCGCAGGAGGACCTGGGGCGCGTGCGCGAGGAGCTGCGGGTGGCGCTCGACCAGCTGGGCTCGGGCGAGCAGCGCCTGGTGCTGCTGGGCGAGGAGCTGACGCGCGCCGCCTCCGCGCGGGACAGCGCCATCGCCGAGCTCTACCGCCAGCGCCTCGACGGGGACAGCGTGCGCGGGCAGCTGGCGGCGGCGGAGCGAGCGGCGAGCGACAGCCGCGAGGCCTGGGAGGTGGAGCGCGACGCCCTGGTGCGCCAGGCGCAGGTGAGGTCTTCACCGCGGTTGGTCGGTCGGGCGGTCGGTCGCGTTGTGAAGCCGGAAAGTAGCACGCGGCGGCGTAAATAGGTGCCCCGGGTTTACTGTGATGACATCCAAGGGCCGTGCGTAATGAAAATAAAAAAATAATAATATAACTCTCTTCCTCCCCCCCTCAATTTTTATCCCGATTGTACTGTCGTTTAATGATGCGAATGAATAATACATTCCGTTCGGTTACAAAACAGTGTGAACCTTTGTGATGAAGGCCCATAGGAGCAGGTATCACATATCTACCTGCGTATTGTGTGTAAGCCAAGACCCATGCTTTTGTGTGATTGTAATCGATTGTAATTTTCAGTTTATTGATATAGGTTTTCGTGGCTCGATGAATGAGACTTCCTCTCGAGGTCTGCTCTTAAGTCGGCATTGCGAGTGTCAGGAGAGGAGTGTACCGTTTGATAGCCGCCCCTGTCCGCCACGTTTCGCTCACAGGAGGTGAAGGATCGGCTGGCGGCGATGTCCGAGAACATCCACAAGCTGCTGCAGAGCCTGCAGGAGGAGCGCCAGCTCAACAGCGGGCTGCAGCGCAAGCTCAAGGAGACCGAGGAGTGCGGCAAGGTAGGATGCCGCCCGTGGTGGTGCAAGGTTCAGCAGCGGCATGGGGGCGACTTATGAGGAGTGGCCTGTTTCGGGCGACAGCATCCCCACCCGTTGTGCCGTACTTAGAGCACACAAGTTGATAAATAGATAGATGTTTATTATTACAGCAGAAAAATACCCAGCGAGCTAGCAAGCTCTTTACGGGACTCCTGCGACACAACAAACATACGAGTCACTGACAATCAAATCAACAATCTAAAGTGCTGACCTACTTTAGATTGTTGCAGATATATACATAATATGCCTGCAGGTGAATGACATAGTGTAGCTTGTATGGGCCTTGGTGCAAGGAATGATCTGAGGATGTTGCATCCCATTTCCGTTATCTTCATATCCCGGTGCCCCAGACCCATACGCCCAGGTGCAGTTGCATGGTCTTCACCAGGGGTTCTCATCGTTTTGCAGCACAAGACCCACTTCGCCCACTTTTCTATGGTCTCCACAGACCACTAGGTGCCCTCGCGACCTGCTGACTGATCGCGACCCACCCCTTTGAGCTGCAGGTGTTTCTTTACTTTTTTAGCTGGTATTGAAACCGGTACTGTAAACCCGTATGTAAACGCCGAGTACCTCTCGGTTCAAACTTACGGAGAGCAGCGCTTAACGTGAGAAAATCATAAGCGCAACGGCAGGGCACCGCGTAAGGATATCTACACCAAGCGGGCAGCTGTCTCTTGAACGATGAGACGTGCGCCGCACGGGGCAGTCAACCGCGAAGCATCATTTAACGGGTTGCCAGCTCGAGTCCGCGGCTCGTGTGAGTTGCGAGCGGCCTCTACAGCATTTACGTGCCGCGAAATGGGATTGGCGCCGGGGTGACGCCCGGGCGTGCCCGCGTGTGCGGGGCGGCGCAGGTGCAGCTGTCGGAGAAGCTACGGGAGCTGCGCGAGATGAAGGCGGCGCTCGCCGTGCTGCGCAACGAGAAGCAGACGCTGGAGGCGGACAGACAGGTGCCGAGGGTGGGGAGGACGTGCTGCGCCGAGTTGTGACGATAGCCGAGCTTTGGGCCCACGGAGGTGTTTATGTTGGCACGGCTTGTGTTGGGCTTGACCTGCACGGTCGGGGCATCGTCAGATCGGCAGATTACCTCTTCCAGCGGGGGGGAGTGGTGGCTGTCGTTTACTTTGAAAACAATGTGTGATATTTAAGACCATTACTCGGAAGATGTTTGCTGAATAAATAGTTGTTGTAGTTCATACAGATTTTGATGTAAAATATAGTCGTACGTGTATTCTTGAAGGTGTTTTTGCTGAGCTTAACTTGAGCTGTGCGATGCCATCATTTAGAAGTGAATTCGCTTTGACCTGATATCCTTTTAACACCCCCAATGCTGGCATTAACCAAGCTGGACTCCACCACACAACGTAGTGGCCCAGTGTGTGTGGTCCCATTGTGTTTAAGGTCCTGTGGTTTTCCTTCACGATGCCGCATTACCCTCAGAGGCGTAAACGTTGTTTAAATGAAGTACAGTGCAAAGTAGTTGCTCTGAAACTGCAGGAACGCCAATTCACATATCACCAGACTTGTGTTTCAGGAGCTTGACTTTCAGGATGAATTCAGACTGATTTAATTTTCATTAACTCCACGTGGTTTCAATTCAGCACGTGGTTCTAAACTTAATTTCCTCACGCCTCTGAGTCGTCCTCTCGTTGAATGAATACCTTCGACATTGAATGAAGATGCGCGCGTTATCAATGTAAAATTATTATTGTTATCAATTTGACTGGGAGAAAAACTTAAACAACATAAAAGAGAGGAGTCCACGTTGCCGTGCGATGCGGTGACCGTGTTCCGTGGGGCTGCACCTCCCAACCCTCGTTCATGCGGTTGGCAGAGGCTGCAGGAGCGCGTGAGGGAGCTGGAGCGCAGCGGTGAACCGAAGGAGTCGGTGGCGGCGCTGCCGCCGATCGTGCCCCGTGCCCCCGCACCGTCCTGCCCGCCACCCGGGGCGCCTGGGCCCCCCGGGGCTCCTGCAGCCCAGCCCAGCAATGGCAGCTACCTCCCAGGACCCCTGCGCCCCTACAGCGGTGAGCGTCCCGAGCAAACGGCTTAACCGCCACAATTCCGCGGTATTTACAGGGAGTTAGGAAAAAACGTGCGTGTTCCGCTGATTATGTAATTCGTTCCGATGTGTTCATCTTGGGATTTTCAAGTTACTGTCGGGCATGCTATTAAAGTGTCTTCAACATTGTCCTCCTGAGAGGAACGTTATGATACCGTTCACACTTTAACATGATAGTAATCAAGTTATTTGGGGCATCCAGAGCGTACATCAGTATTATTGCACCTAAAGCTGCCGTGCCTTTATCTTATCTGACCCATTGTTGTAATGATTCAGATATGACCCATTGTAATTGTACATCACATATATTTCTGTATGTATAGATACATTTTGCTATATCGACTGAACTTTGGTCTAAAGAGCGGTGCATTTAAGAGTGCCTGTGTCTATAACCTGAAGATGTCTCCAACAAAGGAGGCGAAACGTCGCGAAGGTAAATACGCACGTTACTACAAATCCCAAATAACAATTTCTAGGAGCAATTCTCACTACGCAGACATATATTAACAAGGTTCCATTAGGCGCACGTTCTAAG
This sequence comes from Geotria australis, assembly GCA_036362915.1. Classification (NCBI taxonomy): domain Eukaryota; kingdom Metazoa; phylum Chordata; class Hyperoartia; order Petromyzontiformes; family Geotriidae; genus Geotria; species Geotria australis. Next base: position 6,070,154 of record JAZEWU010000001.1, read on the forward strand.
TACGTAATATTCCTAGAATGACCTTGTTATCTCGGTAGTTAAATCGCCTGGCATTAACATATGCGCGCATTTCATTAGAGAGCTGCATGGAGAAGCCGGCTACTGAAAAGGAGAAAGCGCCCGCGGACTCGGTCGGGACAGAGCGCAAGACCTTGCAGGAGCTGGCGCAAGTGCCGGACGTCGCTGGTGCACGCCCGGCCCCGAGGGGTACCCGCGTGGTGTGCAGCCAGCCGGGGCCCAGCTCCCCCCGCCTCGACTCCATGTTCGACTGGCCCGACTCTCTGGCGGTACGGCCACCCTGCATCTCGGGCTGGGCTCATGCGGAGGGCTTACATGATGGGGTCACGAGATGGGGTCACGCGATAGGGACGTGAGCGGTACGCTGATGTCGCACCGTTGCAGTTAATTTAATTGTCGAGTCAATATCTGATGCCTGTTTCAATGAAACTTTGTATTTTCAGTGTAACAGAAAGTATAAGTTATTATGAGATACAGCCGTAATTCATAGCGGTTGCGTAAAAGGGTGTTTGGTTATGATGGAGTGTGTGGAGGTATGCTAGTCATTGTGAAGGTATGATATGTAATCTTCTGACCTTTTAATCCGACAGTGGAATGGGATGAATGAGCTAAAAACCTACTTTGCCCGTTAAGGACATCATTTGTCCTTTTAGTGTGAAGTTTATTTCTGTTTAACTAGGTGAGAACCTGGGTCATTAAGAAAGCATAAAAAAGCATGCACAGTTAATATTCATTACCCATAATGAGAATCTGTTGTTATTATTATTATTATTGGTAGGATGGGACCATTTATGACATATTTTTAAGCATTACATGGTCTGGCTGCAAAACCAGTAATTATTCTGCATCACTTGTTAAGATGTATATTTTTTTTACTAATTCACAGTTGCCATAATTTAAAAATAGCCATTGTAAATATAAAGTAATAGACTAAAAGTAACGCATCTAGTATTGAACAGTCTGTACACAATTGTCCAGTGTTACTGTGCTTACGGGTATAATAAAATGTGTGTGGCAGGGCTTTGGCGATGAAGACGATGCCATGAAGCTGTCGTGCTCTCCGCCACTTTCCCCGCTCTCCCGACACCTGCCGTATCTGGACTTTGAGAGCCTGGCTGCAGAGCCTCCACTCAGCTCCAGGTCAGAGTCCACAGTGCACTGCTACGTTGATACTTGAAAGTTGACTTCCCTGCTGAAAAGAGGAACATGGGTATGCCCAAGTTGTAAAATGGAAAACATTTGCAGCATTTAAAAAGTGTTTCTGGGTAGCGGTGACATTTACAGTATTTTGAATCCAACTTATGACTCGTATATGAAATCATCAAATGATATAGTCTGTCACGCGTGCGATTTTCATCAGCAGCCATGATCCATTCACTGCTGGGTGAAGGCCTACCTAAGCTGTCAGTGACATGAGCATTGAATACTAAACACTCTAACCCATCTTTGTATTTTTTTTGGTCAGTTATGTTTTGTGAAATGCTGTGTGTAAATCCTTATTTTATGTTTTTGTGGTTCATTGTGTTAACTTTTCATATTTTATTTATTTTGGCCAATTCATGTGTTGTGTTGCACAAATCCCTCAAAGAGCTTGTAAGCTCACTGGGTATTTTGTGCTGTAATATTAAACGTACATCTATATATCCGGTGTCTTTCTCTTGAACGTTGTTTTGATTCAGATGCGAACTCGTTCCGTTAATACGATGCCGCCGTTCCTTTTTCTCTTCCTCGCGTGTGGTCGTCGATGCGTCTTAGGGCTGAGCACAAGGAGTGCCCGCAGTGCGGCATGGTCTTCCCTCCGGCCTACGACCACAGCCTGTTTGAGAAGCACGTGAGCAAGCATTAGGCGGCGATGGACGGAGAGCACGTACTGCACCTTTACTTACACAGACCTCAGCAGATGTCGGCCTGCCTGGGTTCGCTCCTCACGCCGGCCACAAACTGAGGCTGAATCTGTTTTTAATAGTTCTTTCGTGTCACCATTGCTAAATAGGCAACGATATTTTAATCACACTTGTAACAGTGGGTTTTTTTTGTTTTCTGTTTGGGAGAAAAAAAAATTACCTATAAAAGTAATATTTCACGAAGAAACCACGTGTAGTTTTACTTTGACAAAAGCAATACTGTAGTACCATTATGCACAAATAGCTGTAGGCTTTTAAGCGACAGTTTTTCTCGACTCGGATCTTGCGGCGATGCCTTGTTTTGCCGTGTTAGTCACGTGGTCGTTTCAAATGCGGCCATGCTTTTAAGTTGAGGTCACACTGGGCTCGTTCCCAATACCACGACTTTGCTCATCCACTGGTATTAGGCTGTGTAGGACTGCCTTGTTTTTCGAATGAGTAAACTCATAATGGTTTAAAAAAAAATCTATTTTAAGTGAAGCTGCTTTTAAATTGGCGTAGTACATTTTTGTGCATGGCTATGCTAATAATGTCACATTTGCGTACTGCCCACACACAACTATCTTGAATGCTGTAGTTAGATTTTTGAGTTGTGGCATTATAACCTATAAGTACTGTAATCAAGCTAACTGGCCAAAAGGTCGATTTCCACTTCTCTTCCGTTGTATAACTCGGTATGTTTTCGTTTTAAATGTAACAATAACACAACGTCGTCATTCATCTGTGAGCCGCATTTCTTCGAGTGTGAACCACTGCTTTTGGTCGTGTTGCTTTTGAGCAAAACGTCGTTGGCTGCTGCAACGCGCTCAGTAGGTAGGTGGGTGATTTTGAGCTGCTGTGCAATCTATTGCTGATAGTTTATGTAGCATACTGTGTGTACGGTTGTACTGTATTCATAC
>JAZEWU010000001.1:6107512-6125958 GCA_036362915.1 Geotria australis
CCCCCCCCCCCCCCCCCCGTTCACTGGCGGTGAGCCACTCGGTGAGTTGTACGAACAAACTGCTTTCGGAATAGCGGGGCAGGTGCGGCCAGGGTCGCGCCGAGGGTCCGTGCAGATGGGGTTTTCTCGCGACGGGCGCTGCCAACTATCGCTGGGAGTTAATTATTCATGTTGTGTGAGGAGCACAGAAATCCGTGACAACCTCAGAGTAGAGTCGCTGTTCATTCGGATTGAGAGGAGCCAGTTGAGGTGGTTCGGGCATCTGGTAAGGATGCCCCCTGGAAGGCTTCCCCGGGAAGTCTACCAGGCACGGCCCTCTGGGCGGAGCCTTCGGCTGACCTGGGGACGCCTGGGAATCCCCCAGGAAGAGCTGGAATCTGTTGCTGAGGAAAGGGATGTCTGGTCCACTCTCCTTGGACTGCTGTCACCGCGATCCTCACCAGGACAAGCGGTTTAGAAAATGGATGGATGGATGGATGTTGTGTGTGGCGCGCGCGGGATGCCTTCGCGTTACCCCCTTGTCAGAGCAGAGAGACGAGCGGCGGTCCGCGGTGGCGGAGACGGTGTTTTGTTAGCGCCGCGTGCCGCGTGCGAGGCCTTTAAGGGCCGGCCGTGGCGTCGAGCTGACGATGATAGATGCCCGCCGTGCGGAATTTACTCTGGTGTCGGAATTATTTTTTGTTAACGACGCGATTTCGAGAGCGCGGCGTGACCTGCGACGGTGAATTTTAGGACGTAGCGTCTTTCCACGGCGTTGGTGGGGTTTCTGTTTATTTTACTGCTCTTGGTTTCGGAGAAAGCTGGCCGCCGAGTTGCGTGATTGCATAAAATCGATACGTTAAAGCCGTCGGTCGGGCCGACGGCTTTAACGTCGCAAACGATGTCACCGAAGTCACAGGCTTGATTTCAATCTATTATTAGTGCAACGAAGAGCCTTCAAAGCAAGATTAACATTGCCTTGGTTGGCACGAGCGTTTTATCTTGTTCTGTCTCGCGTGCCTCCCCGGCTCGTGGTATGTCAGAGACGAGACGATACTCAATCTCGCGCCGCAGTGAGAGTTGTTTAATCAGAGGGCCTGCAGCTGTCCCACTCATCACCCCGGATATTTCCGAATTAATCAGGCCGGGAGAGTGCGGTTGGCGGCTGTGGGTAAGGGATGTAGGGTTGGTGTCTGCCTGGACATCGTGGTTATATGGGCAGGGAGTAGTGAGTGCGGTGATGGCTCGTGGTAGGGCTCGTGTCTGGATGGGGCTGGGTAGTAGGACTTGTGACTGGTCGGCCAGTTTGTTCGTACCAAAGGAACATTACGAGTGTGCTGTATTTGATTGGGAGCAGTAGCAGAGTACCCGCCCCGCGCGAAATCCTGCTCCGAGCGCGCAACACGTTCTCCTGACGGCTCTCGTTGAGGATGTTTTCCGCTAACGTGACTGAGTGATTTCCAACAATTTAAAGTTTCAAACGTGCAATCAGTAAGTGGGAAGTAAACCTGAAACGAGACTTAAAATCTTTGGTGCCGTGCGAATTACATTTTACTCCTTTCCAAGAATTCGAACCCGGTCCCCTCAGTTTGGACGCGCGTGTACAGTCAATCGTTCCGTTGACCGCGCGTTGGTGGTGCCGGTAGCGAACTTTGTTTGGCAGCTCAACTGGTGCCTCGGACCGGGAGGGGGAGAGCGGGTGCCCCACGTAGTCCTCGCCGTCTCCTTGGGCTTAATGCCGCGTGCGTTGTTAGTTTCCGTGCCGTTTGACGGCGCCGTGTCCGCTCTTGCGTTCCGTACATACGTTTGTTCATTTGTCACATTAGGATGCCTCCGCTGAGCTGCGCGGGCCCGCGGGCTCTTTGAGGAGTTAGACGCCGCGTGATGCAGAACGGCAGACCATTTGCCATGCATGGTTTGAGATGGAGATGAGATATGAAATGTGAAAAATAGCCGCGCGTAAAAATAAAAGAGGGCCTCGGTGCTTAACGGTGGCTGGCATTAGAGCCTCGAGAGAGTTTCACGTCGGCTCCGTGGGTTTGTTTGAATCCGCACATGGGGCACGTTTGCACGGGGGCGCCCGCGTTTGGATGGTTTCGGTTATGGACACGTCGCCTGCTGTCGCAGACCGGCCGCATTTCATTAAAGCCCCGAGCGTGGGCCAGTTGTTTTTATTTTGATGTGGAGGTTACGGGGTCGAGAGTAAAGATAGATGTTTCGGCAGTGGCGCACTCTCACTCGCAGTAAAGTTGTTGTGCAACGGCACTGCATCAGACGTGGTCAGTCCACTGTTGGATGAAGACCTCTGCAAGCTATCGGCATCTCACGCGGTCTTGCGACGTAACGCAGAGAGGACAGTACAATTGTTGTTAATTTTATTTGATGTGTATTTTAGCCTCCTATCCTATTCTGTGAATGAGCGTCTTGAGATGGGGCTGTATTTAGACGTTAAGAAATGTGTATCTATATATAAAGCAGCACTTGGGGGTGTCATTACAGATTGTTTCTATTGCCTGGTCGCGTCAACTCTGCAGAGGATCTGGTCAATCAGTTGTAGGCTGTTCTCTCGGCTCGGAGCTGATAGCATCATCGTCGCCATCTAGCGGTCAGCACAGATCCGGTCCAGGCAGCCGCAGGCCACCGTGAGGGCCAGTTATAACTAACTTTAATTCAATTCAATTCAACTTTATTGTCAATTCTGCTATATGTACAGGACATATAGAGGATCGAAATGCCGTTTCTCTCAGACCCCAGTGTTGGCATATACATGGACTGGAACACAACAACAAGGGTTTAAAAATACTAGGATAAAAAAATACTAACAATGTTTAATATTTACAAGTTAACCTAAGCTGGGGATCGGGGGGGGGGACAATAACAAGGCACAGATCTAGAACAAAAAACTATAATTATAACAAATATAGTGCAAATAGAACGAATATAAAAACTAATATAGTGCAGATATAGATGAAAAGATGTGCAAGTAAAGTGGTGTTATGAAATTGCATTTGTTGTAAAACTGGTTCCACACACCGTGGTATGGAAACCTACCGCGTTCCGCACCATACTACGCGACGATGCTAAAATTAAAGTGCCTTGAATTGCAATGGTTTAATAAAGGTGGTACAGTACGGTAATTTGAAACGCGCAATCCTCAATCTTGACATCTTCACTGTCATCGTCAACGTCGGTGTGATGTCGAGGCACCGCCTGCGTTTCTGTATTCCCTAGCGCTTCCTGACCACATTGCTTTTCAACGTAACCTTTAGCTGTGTGTTAAGTGAAATTGAGCCTGAAACTGGTGCCTCAGATACCATCGCTGCGCTGGAATAGCTCAACGCGGCGTCGCAGCCCCCTCTGTGTTCTACGCCGGCGCTCATGCCAGCGTCTCGCCGGCACGCGCCCGTCCTGTGAGCGCGTTGTCCGGGTGACGCCTGCGGTGGAAAACGACGACAACGGGAGGTGATCGCAGTGGAACCATTCGAATTACTAGCAGAGTACCCGCCATACGGGTCGATCTTAATAATAATTTTACATTTATAACGCGCACAGATTCATTCAATGTCGAAGATATTCATTCGACGAGAGAAGGACTCGCAGAGAGGTGAAGGAGAGGAAAGCGCAGCCAGGCGGTTTTGCCGGCGCCATATTGCCACACACTGCTTCCTATATATTATGATGTTATCGGCCAACTAATTATCCATCCATCCATTCATTTTCAGAAACCGCTTAATCCTGTACAGGGTTGTGGTACCAACTAATTAATGAGGTTTTTTTTTAAGTTGTAGGAGGAAACCAGAGAACCCGGAGGAAACCCACGCAGAACAGGGGGAGAACACACAAACTCCACACAGAAAGGCGCCCAAGGCGGGAATCGAACCGCCTCAGGCAGGACCATTCTTTCTGCGGATCATGCTCCAAGTGTGTGTCACATTTTTCCGACATCCCTTGTCGATGAAGTTTATCTGCTGACGCGGCTGCTGTGACCTGGATTTCTCCCCGATGTCCTTTTAAGGAATATTGCTGGCTCTCTGAACTTTCAGAAGCGTAATCAGTAAGTGTCAAATGAAAGTGATGCGAGACGTAAAAGCTTTGGTGTCACACAGATAAAATTTGCGTTCATAAAGGATTCGAACCCGGTACCCTCATTGCGAACATACCATAAATATACCTAAAAACACTTACTCCATTATATATCGATATATAGATAGACAGCAAGGGAGCAACGGTGCTGGAAAGTGTCACCGTGAGCTGTGGTTCTGTCACAAGGGGTCATCGTTGGGTGGGGTGTCAGCTCCCCCAGGGCAAAGGGACAGAGCGTCTTGCTAATGTTGACGCCGGCTTATCGTGTGACTGCCTTCCCCCTCCCCGCCTCTCTGGAGGTTTCCCCCGCACCTGTGAACCGTTCTTTCTTCGAGCAAAAATACCTTCGACATTGAACGAATACGCGTGGCACGTTATACATTGTAATTATTATAACAACTCCGTGGCCAGTGCCAGGGCCCTCCTCAAGGCCCTCTTCCTGCCACGGGTTACTTTGACAGCCTCCCCTTGTTTCCTCCTCTGCCCGCACACCGCAGTCTTGTGTAAATGTTTGCTCTGCTGAAATTACAGTAATTGCCCGGGCTATTACAGTGATTTGCTTAAGATCCTGAGTGATACTCGATTGCTTCATATTGCAGGGCATGGGCACACACGTGAAATCGTACTCTTGCTTGGTTAAGCGCGGCCAAAATTAATTTGGTGGCTTTTTCCGTGCCGAACAGAGAGCCCTTATATTTCGCTGCCACCGAGTCGGCTTGTGGAGACGGGGAGGCATTCTGCTGTCCCGCGAGAGGATGGGCAATGCAGCGCGTCCTTCGACCGCCGCACAAACCCGACGCGCGTGTCTGCGGACGTCTATATTTCTCCATGTCAGCTCATCTCTAGGCGCGAATATCTGCCCATCTGTCTGTCTGTTAGTCGAGTCGCATATGTCTTCTGTTCGCTCGAGTCTTATTGTCAGTGTTTTATTGATGTGATGTATTCCTTTATCATCATTCCGCTGCTGGATGAAGCCCCCCCTTCCCCGTAGTGGGTAATTTTTGGGTGTTGTTTTACCGTAATTCACCACACCAGTCACAGCGGGTGGGTAAAATGGGCAACCCAGGCCCATTTCAGGTACCACCTCCGAACTGATAGCCATGACCTGGAATTAAACTCGGATAAAGCTGGATTTACAGTGCAGTGCACTAACCCTTTTGACATCGCTTCAACAGTTAAACTCGTTTGGTTGCCAGTTTAGACGGCCGGTATCCAGGTTGAGCCGGGTTGGCCGGTTGCCCCCCAATGGTGGGGGGTATTGGAGCAAAATTTTACGCTTGGATGCCCTTCCTTAATCTAATCTCATTTGCTAGGAGGCCAATTACTAAAATATTAAACTATCGCGCGTGTTTATGTCCAGGTGTCTCGCTGTTGAAATGAACACGGGGGCCAGTGCTCATCTGTATTGCTGGGCTTGAGACGATATTTTTTTTATTCAAATTCCACTTTGCCACGACAGTCACTCGTCTCCCAATAACACAACCACGGCAGCCTGAAACCACCGCAAGCGTTTTTTTTTCCGCGCGTGCATCGGTCGTTATTGCGATACTTCGCGAATTCAAGATGCCCGCGGCGTAATACGGCGTCTGAAACGCGGAATTGCTATTGTGGGACCTATAGCGTTGCGTATGTGCGCGCGGTGTGCTTTACGCGCGGTGTGCTTTACGCGCGGCGCGGAAAATTGCCGGGGCAGGGATGGCGGTGAATGTGAATGTGCTGTTGCGCCGGAGGCGGAGATGACGCGGCGCGATTTTGCGCGGGCGGCGTCCAGGCCACCGCGGTGAATGCGTCGTCGTTATTGGAGATCGTCTCGTCGCCTCGGCTGACATCGCGGCCCGGTCCCGGTGTTCATCCGCGTGACTTCGGGTGTCCCGTGCGCGCGCCGCTCTGATTGGAGCCCGGGGCGGAGCGGCGGGCGGGCGCTCGCGATTGATCGCGGTCGCTCAGGTGGTGCGCTGCCTCGGTCATAGTCAAGCCGCGCTGCTACGTTGCGTCGTTGCGGTCTGGTGGTGTACGTTTGTTCCTACTAGTAACCCGCTTAGTCCTGTAGAGGGTCGCGGTGAGCCGGAGCCTATCACGGGCAGACACAGGTCGCAAGGCGGGGCTATACCCATAATGGGTTGCCCGTCGATAAGAGGGCATCAAGGGTATTTTAGTCAGTCATTCATTCATTGTCAGCAACAGCTTAATCCTATACACTATACAGGGTTGCGGTGAGCCGGAGCCTATACCGGCAGATACAAGGCGCAAGGCAGGGCTATACCCATAATGGGACGCCAGTCCACCACAGGGTAATTTAGTCGTCAGGCTAATTAATATAGGCGAGTAGCAATGCCTCTAGACTATAGGAGGAAACAGGGGTACCCGGGAAAAACCTAACCGGACGTGGGGAGAACATGCAAACTTCACACAGAACGCACCTGAGCCGGGAATCGAACTGAAGATTTCTGGCTGTGAGATGGCAGCGCTGCTCACACTGCCGGGATGGTCGTGTGGTGTAGAGATATGGTAGTGTACCGGTTGTGAAGTAATGGCGCAGTGGAGTGGCATGGATTACGGTTCCGTGGAGTAGTACGGTTAAATACGGAGGCGCTGCGTGATTGACATGCGTGCTGGCATAAAGCATGAATACGGGCCCCTGTTTATTACCCCCCCCTCGTTCCATAGCTGAGCGCCTGGCATCTTCCAGCCCACGGGCCCTGCTTGCGTCTGCACCACCTGCACGACCGAATAGCTACGCCACTGGCTATGTGATAACCCAGCAGAGTCGTGCCGCTGGGCATGTGTGGCCACAGCGTTGGGGCGAGACTGTGGGTGCAGTGGCGTGGGGGGTGGCGGTGCTGCTTATCGGCTTCTTGACTTGGCAGTGGCACATGACTCTCTGATGGCGTGGCGATGAGGTCACGGCGTCCGCGATTTAGAAAATTACACCCTTTGCTCACCGGCTTCAGTCTGCCCTGTTGGAGGGTGTGTGGGGGGGTAATTTTGTCGAGATATTTACCGCCTGTCATGCGATTTAATTGTCGTCTGCATCCACAATTGTTTCATGAAAAACAGCAAACCCCCCCCACCACACACACGAGGTTTCTTCCAGCACATTTTAATTCATGTCAGTGTGTGGAGGCGCATTGCATCACAGTCGCGGTGCATCGATGCGCCTCCTCTGTGAGCGAGACAAGGCCCAGCCAGCAGTAAATGAGCACCTGCGAGCGGAGATAACAATTTGATGTTAATGTTGCGGGGTGGGAGGGTGGTTGGGCTTCTGACTGACGTGATTATTGGGGCGCGCGGGGGCCCTAATTGCATTAGGCTGCTTTAGCTCACTGGCAGATTAGGGCCTCACAAAGCGCCGAGCAGATTGAGGGGGGTGTCCTCTTATCAGAGTGCAGGGCCCGCTCTGCCCCCCACACCACCTCACTCACCCCGTACACCCACCCCCAACCAATTGCCCCCCATTGCATAGCCCAGCCCCACACCCTTTCAGGGTTGCACTTTGCCCCCCAGCGTGGCTCGTGCATTTCGTCTGGGTTTATCAGGGCACCTTAACAGTAGCCCGGGCTCTGGAGAACGGAGGTGTCTAATTAAGGTTGTACTGTTTACCTTCGCTCGGTGATAGAGAGATGTTACTGATGTAGCTTTTCACGGCTCGATTCGTGACGGTTGTCTCTTCAGAGCTGTTCTTTCACGATAGTTTTGCCTCCCACGCTGGAGGAATTTTTAGGCGTTCTCCGAATTCAGCGAAACGTGTTGTGCTCTATATGTCTGCAGTGCGCTGAGAATGTGTCGTCTGTGTTGCCCCGATGCCAAAACGGCTGTGGAAAGTAATTCCCAGACATGCAGCCGTGAAAACCTACATCAGTACATTGGTTACCTCTACGAAGTGTCTTCAAGCGCGCCGTGTGTTCAAAATACGATGGGATGCCGCGTGTAGCAAAGCGGGCGAATTATTTTCCCCCCATCGTATTTTGAACACACGGGCGAATTATCAGCCGTGAAAACCTACATCAGTACATTGGTTACCTCTATGAAGTGTCTTCAAGCGCGCCGTGTGTTCAAAATACGATGGGATGCCGCGTGTCGGAAGCGGTCGAGGGTTTGCTTGTTATTGAACTCCCAGAAGGCCTTGCCGTAGATGGGAAGTGTTAAAAACATACGTTAATTTTTGATGTGGCGGGACCGAAATGCCTGACAGTGCCTTCAACGTGGGAGGCGAAACGTTACGAAGGAGAGAAAAGGAACACTTGACACGGCTATTCCAAAACAACAGCTATGAAGAGCAGTCCTCATACATTGAGCCGTGACAAACTAGATCAGTACAGATTTATGAAGGCGATATATTGTCTGGGTATTTATCCTGTCACCTTGGTCATATGCGACATACACTTCGGTTATTGATGCTTCCTGTAACACACTCGCCCCTCCTGAAGCGCCTTGAGATGCGGTTGTTTTCACAGCGCTTTGACAATCCACTGCTGGATGAAATCCTGCTCGTGGGGCTCGTTTGGCCGTAACCTCACCAGACTAGTCAACGCGGGTTACATAAATCTGGCACAACAGAACCCGGTTCGGGATATCACCCCGTGGCCGGGATTCACATTCACTTCACTGGGTTCATAATTGCCGCACCGCCGTTCCACCCGGGCAGTATTTAGTCGCTACACAACATCGCATTGTGTTTGTACAATGTGGTATTGTGCGGTGCAACTTGTGACGGTCGAGGGATCTCAATCGCTGCAGTCATAACGATCGTCACATGCCAAAATCACAGCACCGGCAACGTTCCCTGGCGCATGTCCCTCACGCACGAGCTTTACTCTACACTGGCAACCCATCCACCAACGCATCACTTGCTAAACAGAAATAATATGCCACCGCGCTATCCACGCAGGACACCCCATCGCTACTCCGGCCACTCGCCCCAACACAATGCCGCACTCTACACAGCACCTACTCCACACACCGCGCTCACGCACAACCTTCGCACAACGCCGATTCTCGGTCGCGGCACCCACAACCTGGAACAGCCTGTAGCCACATCTGTTACATCTAACACAGTCCCCTATAGCCTTCAAAAAACTCTTAAAAAGTCACCTCTTCACCGACTCACAACAAACCGACTGAGCCAGGCTCCGCGCCTCCGAATCAACGGGTGCAATGCGCCCGGAGAATATGCATAGTTAGTGAGTGGATGTGTGCGTTAGTGGGGAAGTGAGTGAGTGCGTGGGTTAGTGGGTGAGTGAGTGGGTGTGTGTGTGGGTTAGTGGGTGAGTGAGTGGGTGTGTGTCTGTGTGGGTTAATGAGTGAGTGAGTGAGTGGGTGTGTGGGTGGGCTGGGCTGGGCTGGTGAGGAGGTGAGCACGCACTCGGCATGTGAAGTTCTGCAGACCGTGTTGTGCAATTCCTCCAATAACGTTTTCAGGGAGGCTATTCCAGATACGGAGAGCGTTATGTATGAAGATTGGTTTCAGGAAACGTGTTCTGGTGACTGGGAGGGTGAGAGCGTGACATGCCCTGGCCGTGTATAGTCGTAAGCGATGGGTCACGCCAGAGCCACCGGCCACCCAGAGGTGCCGATTTAAGCAGCGACGCTCCCATCCGCGCCCGCACCTGAGTTGCTCACGGCACCGTGTCGCATCACCCGGGCAACGGGATGTAACCGGCACTCCTCGTTCAATACAATACAACGCACTGTACGACGTTTTACCTCTCATCTTTGTGTTTTTGTGCTCACGAAACCAAACGTTCACTTAGATGCGGCGGGTACGGTCAGCCCGGTTTCTGGGGGAATCCCCCCCATCCAGGGAGCACGGAGGGTGAAACGACAGGGGATTAGCGCCTACCCATTGGCTTTCCAAATAATAACAGCTGGGCTCTGAGCAAAGAGAAACATTAGATCGTGGTGGACACACTGGCCAGGCCACAAGCACCAGGATTAGCGAGCGGTGCTGCGGAGACCTCTGTAGAGCCGGGCTCCATCCACTGCAGACCCAGGTCACCCCTCCTCGATTGTCACCTCAAGTGGAATGTCGCACGGTAAAACTGAGCAACACTTATTGAGTTACTGCGCTGTGGTAACATCCGCGCCTCACAGAAAAAATGGTCTTGCCCGAGGCGGTTCGATTCCTGCCTTGGGCGCCTTTCTGTGTGGAGTTTGTGTGTTCTCCCCCTGTTCTGCGTGGGTTTCCTCCGGGTTCTCCAGTTTCCTCCCACAATCCAAAGATACGTTTATTATTATTATTATTTTATGTTGCTGCCTCGGTTCATTGGCCTCACTAAATGTCTCCCAGTGCCCTGCGACGGACTTGCGTCCCATCCGTCGGTATATCCCTGCCTCGCCCCCCGTGTCTGCCGGGATAGGCTCCGACTTCACCGCGACCCTCTGCGGGGTTGAGCGGGTACGGATGGCCGATCTCGGCGTCACCAGCTCAGCGCTGTCACCACAGAGCCACCCGCTCCTCCACCTCCACCCCCACAGCGGCGTTACCCGTGCACACCCTGGGTTTGCCGAATGTCACAAAGCGAACTCTCCACTTGTTTTCATTCAGTCCCTTTCATCGCCTTTCCGTGAATGTGACAAAAATAGCAGCACGCCGTTGACATATAGCAACCCGTCAACTGACAACACATGCCCCCCCCCCACCTTTCCCAGAGACACCTTTGCTTCCTCTTGCAGTGGTCAGGTGTGTAAGCGTCTGCCCGAATGCCGCGTCCCACGAATGGCTTGCAAGCTTTACTCCTCGCCAACAATCCGTGTGCGTAACGTTCCGGCAGGGTGGCGCAGTGGTAACATCCGCGCCTCACAGAAAGAATGGTCTTGCCCGAGGCGGTTCGATACCCGCCTTGGGCGCCTTTCTGTGTGGAGTTTGGGTGTTCACCCCCTGGTCTGCGTGGGTTTCCTCCGGGTACTCCGGTTTCCTCCCACAACTTAAAAAAACACTCATTAATAATTTGGCCGATAACATCATAATATATAGGAAGCAGTGTGTGGCAGTATGGCGCCGGCAAACCGCCTGGCTGCCTCCTCCGCCTCTGCGCGCTTTCTTCGCGCCTCTGAGTCCTTCTCTCGTCTAATGAATATCTTCCACATTGAATGAAAATGTACGCGTTATAAATGTAAATTATTATTATTATTAACGGTGAGATCCACAGATATAGTCAGGTGTCGGATGCTGTCGGCAGATTTGAGCCTGGTTGGTGCTCGGTCGAATCCACCATCTCTTACCGACAGGTTGTTGTTAAGATTGTGGAGGCTGCGCTACAGCCAGGGAGGGTGGTGCGGCAGAATTGATTGTTGTACTGTACTCGTATGCGTCCCACGTCGATGCATTCTCCGGCTTCACCGACCGGCACTGACGATCGTGGTGAAGTATGGGTCAAACAATCCACACGATCCACGTAGCGTGGGGAGGATTTCACCCAGCAGTGGATTGACGAACGGATGTACCTTTATTGGTATTCATCAGTAAGGTCAAATGGATACAGGGGGGTGAATGGTAATGTGTGTGGGGTGGGTATGTACCAGGGGTGAGGGGTGTATGTATTAGGCTCAGAGGTGAAAGTAAGCCGGTACGGTCTAGTATGGCGTACCGGTAAAAAAGTTTCCAAAGTATTCACTATAGTACAGGTGGGAAGTGGTGTTGCGATATGACCTCACCGGTAAGAAATGTATCTTCCACGCCTGACTCGAGCTGAAAGCTGGGTTTGTACGAGGGGTGAAACGCTGGGATGTGGGTTATGAGTACGCAGCGGACGCTTGCATCGCCACCGCCCGTATTTACACATTCATTCGACAGGACACCACCGTGCGATGCTCGCGGTCGTTTTATCTCGAGTATCGGCGGTCCGACACCGAGGGTCACGTGTCGGTACAGTAGAACGACACGGAGGGACTTTTGCCGAGAACTCCCCGTCCTCAGGAACCCTCGGCGAGCGTCGTCACACCGTAACCCGCGGCGCGCTGGCGCCGCCTGAAGCGGCGTTTGTTTAACTCCGGCCGCCGGTCCTTTGTGACCGACCGGATGTTGAATGACAGGCCCTGCAAATAAGCGGACACTCGTTCAAAAAATCGCGACGCGATCAATCACGCCGCGATTGATCGGAGCGAGAAAGGTGGCACCGGCCCTGGCGCGTGGGGTCAGCGTACCGCTTGCTAGCTCACTGGGTATTTTTCTGCTGTAATAATAAACATCTATCTATCTGCTGTCGCGCTCCCGACTGCCTGACTAGCGGCGGCTCGACCAGCCAGCCTCCTCCGCTTGCGAGCGCGCACCCCATCCTCGAGCTCCTCTCCGGCACGAAAGTGGACGTCGCAGAGCTACCTCTCGTTAGATGGATTCAATTAAATTCAACTTTATTGTCAATTTTGCCATATGTACAGGACATAGAGGATCGAAATGCCGTTTCTCTCAGATCCCGGTGTTGGCATATACATGGACTGGAACACAACAACAAATATTTAAAAATACTAGGATAAAACATTAAATACTAACAGTTGTTTAATATTTACAGTGAGCCTGCAAGCTCTTTGCAGGATTCCTTGCGACACAACAAACACGTGTTACATTCAAGTGATCTCTGCCAACCAATATTAATATTCTTCGCACGACAGTCAAACGCAGGTTTTACGGAATAAGCGCAAAGTTGCTGCGATTGCGTTTTTACGCGGTTGTCGGTGACCGGCCTGAGACTATCACCTCTCAGTCCTTAAGAACACGGTCTGATCAGTGGCTGCCCCTGCCACCTAGGTTCGAACCCAGGATCTTGACGGTGTCAGCTTCGTGCTCCGACCTCTGCGCCACCTCCCCTTAACGAGAGTGCTGTTTAATCTATCGTGCAGCAAGCGAGCTCCGCAGCACGGGTGATTGTGATGAATTATGACGATTGGAGCCAACGATGATCGCACTCGTCCCGATGATGGTGATGGATTTCTTGCGTTAAGGCAAGCTGACAACACTCGTACAGTAAGTTATCTCCTCGGCCGACGCGAAATTAATTAAACTGGCCGTATATCAAACGCGAACTTTACGTTGGTCATGCATTCATACTTTTGCACAAAACGTGTTAAAAAAATATATTTTACTTAGTGTTACATGCACTGTTTGTATATTAATGAGTGTATGCACTCTTGAGAGGGAACGCGCAATGTTTTCCTTTCGGTTAAATCAAGCATGGACTGCTTATTTATTACATCTAATTACTGATGATTATGGCAGCACTTTACTGAATGTGTAACGGGTTTAAAAAATAAACAGTCTCTCGGAAGCAGCGCATTCACAGCCGTCATTAAGGGCTGCTGTGGTGTGCAGAGCTATGAGTAGGTGCGTTCAGGTGTGTAGAGGTGTGTACAGAGGTGAGAAGATGTGTCTTGGTGTCAACAGGTGTTTGTAAGTGTGTCATGTAATGAGTAGGTGTATAGGTGCGCACATCTCTGTGTAGGCGTATTGAGGAGTTTGTAAGTGTTTATAGCCATGTGGCAGTGTGTAGGGGTGTATCGGTGTATAGGTCATCTCGGTCAGGCAGCCCATGACACCTGGGTCTGTTTCGTGACCTCCTGTCGGCGAGCCTTCAACACTTCACATGGCCTCAGGGTGCATGTGGCCTGGCACAAGTGGCGTGGAGACGTCACCGCCGCTTAGTGGCGAATGGTGGTTGTTTTTGTTGTTGTTATAGGTCTATGCAGGTGTGTAAAGTCACGAGTCTTTGTATCAGTGTTTGCATGTGTGCACGGTTCTGTAGGTGTAGATATGTATGACTGGGCGTAGGCGAGCTTCTTTCACAGGGGCTGCTGTAAGATTTGGACCTTTTTCCTCGGTCTGCCTTTGTGCAACATTGACTCCGCTTCCTTCAACGCCGAGGTTACAATAATTTCACCCTTTAGCAGCGGCGGTAAAGTAGTTTATCGAGAGCGAAAGAAATAACATCGTAGCTCCCACGGAAATTCAATTTACAGCGGTGACTTTTGCAGACGTGTTGTTATAATGCTTTAAACGAGCTCCTTACAGCTCCCAGGAGCTCCTTTGACAAAGCAATCCGGTGCCTTGCTACGGACTGTTTACACCTTGTGGGGTTCACAATCACCTGGCCAGACTCCAGCGAGCGATCGGCAGGGTTCGTGGCCACTGCTGTGTCATGTTTGTGGACGTTTGGCGCAACAACAACAAAAACAACCGCCGTTCGCCACTAAGTGGCGGTGACGTGACCACAACGCTTGGGCCAAGCCAGGTGCACCTTGGGACAGACCCGGGTGCCACGGTGTGACTGACTGAGATGACTGGCTGAGGCACCATCTTTGCTCCCTACCGTGCCAGATCGCTGAGTTTTAGCCACCCGGCGCTCAGCTCGCTGTTGTTGTGGTGGTTGCTGCTGCTGCTGCCTCTGATGGGGTCAAGCTTGTGACCCCCGGACGGGCTCTGTCTCAGCTAATCCTTGCAGCTGCGGAGGACAGATGGCACGCCGGCTTCACACCGCTTACTTAACGTTTATCTAAAGTGTTCGCGCGCCGCTCGCATAAGGTTATATAACAAGTACGATGAGGATAACCGTTGCCAACCTTGAAAGATGTTAAAAGTTATTTGATTTTTTTGGTTTTCTCTCAAGGGCGATATAGCAAGTCCCGAGTTCAATTTCTGGCTCGCGTGCATTTCTGCGCGGAGTTTGCATCTTCATTCCCGTGTCCGCGTGTGTTTTCGCCGGGTACTCCAGTTTCTTCTGACAGTCCAAAGACATGCTGCTGCCTGTTTAATTGGCCTGATTAAATTTTTCCCACTGCCCTGCGACGGACTGGTGTCCCATCCTGGGTAGAGCCATGCCTTCCCCCCATGTGTCTGCCGGGATAGGCTCCGGCTCCCCGCCCACCCTGTACAAGATTAAGTGACTACTGATAATTACGACGATGAACAAATACGTTGAGGAAAAATTCTGCCAACATTGAACGATGATGGAAATTGTAAAATATACAAAAAAAGGTGCCCATAGTCTAAACAGCTAGACCCGAGCTACTAATGCATTGATATTTGCATTGTCTAAAAACTGCTTGCCTTTTGGCAACACTAGGCTAAACACTGAGACTAGGCTCTAACGAAAGCTGTCTCTAGTGTTGGGCCAATCAGGTTGAAGGACAATGCATATATTATCATAGCATTCGTTTTCATGTTTTCGTCACAAGCTTGTGTGGCTGCTTGCAAACTGGAACCTTTGCAAAAAGGTGTCCATTTGGTGTTTTAAGACCTTGACACTTCACTCATTGCCAGAAAAGGCATTGTACACTGGCAAAAAAGTAAAGGTGCCCATAGTCTACGATGGAAATAACTTCGATTTTGTGGTCTTCTCTGCTCGGTCTGGTTGTGTGGCATTTCGAGCCGTGCGCTTTGGGGGGTATGAGGCTCCTGAATCTTTTATTGGTTGATCTGGCGACGGCGGGATGGCAGCTGATGCCGTGCCGTCTCACCGTCTGGCCACACACGGCCAGGCTCTCCCGGGAGATTCCAAAGTGCTGCTTCAGAGCGTAAACATCCAGCGTAAACCGACCACTGCAACGTGACTCGCGAAAGGGTGAGCTGTTTATGTTTTTGGCCAGAGCTTAAAACATCTTTTCATTAATTCATTATCTTTACCCGCTTAATCCTGTAGAGGGTCGTGGAGGGTGGCAGCCTATCCCCGCAGACACAGGGTGCGAGTCGGAACTATAAACATAACGGGATGCCAATCCATTGCAGGGCACTGATAGATAGATATATGTTTATTATTACAGCAGAAAAATACCCAGTGAGCTTTCAAGCTCTTTACCGGACTCCTGCGACACAACAAACATACGAGTTGCTGACAATAATTGAAATCTATACTAGATTCATATATTACCACATTTTTAAATCAACTGGGGCAAGTTAGTCAGCAGGCCAACTAACCCACGCAGTACTCGCACTTCTTTGAATTGTGGGAAGAAACCGGAGTACCTGGCAAATGCCTACGAGGACATGCAAACGCCACACAGAAGAAGTCACCTGAACCGCGAATCATACCTGGTGGCAGCGTTACTTGCTGCGCCACCGTGCCGCCCTTAAAATATTTTATAAGTGAAAATTATTTCCGTTGGTGTGACCAGGGGGGCGCTGGATTCCCCGAAGTGTTATGTCGCTGTTAAACACATGCGCTGCAAGCAGAGTGACTTGTGTTAAATTATTGAGGGGGCCACATGACAGTTGATCAAGCGATGTCATTTTAATATACCGGTGTCCGGGAAAAGCGTTACACTGTGAATACAGAATGCGCTTCGTGTAGATGAGTGAATCCCAATTCCGTTTGTTTTTGTTTTGCGGTCCCGGAAGATGTGCCGTGTTCCCTCCGTAATTTATTAAAAGGGAATAAATCAGATTTTATGGCCGCGATGTTAGGCGAGTCCTTAAACACGACGATAATGATGCTTTATGTCGCCGCATTTATCAGAGTGGGCGAAACAGCGTGGAGCAATCCGCGTTTATCACCGATGCAGGGGGGTCACTCGAGATCGTGCGCTCAAATATTTCACTTAAAAGCATCAACGTGGGCAGTGTCCTTGTGATTTCTCGACCACAGCGTTAATGCTATCTCGAAGACAGCTAACACGCACGCAAAGACAAATATCCCCGATATAGACTTCACAGACTGCTTGGTCAAGTGCTGTTACCGAACACTGATAAAGACTATTATGGCACACGAGAGGGTGGCTGGCCAACTCTATTGTCTGGCTGCCTTTGTCTGCACATCTGGACCACCCTGTACATGGGTGGTGCAGCTAGAACTTATTGGGGCGTGTGCTGTTAGCGAACGCCTATTAAGGTTGACATGGGGTGATGTGGCAAGCGCCAATCCCGGACCACCAGTGCTGATGTTTAGATACCGCAACAGGTAACCATTTCAAGCCTGAGTGCATGTTTGATGTGTCGCAGGAATCCCGTAAAGAGCTTGCAAGCGCACTAGGTATTTTTCTGCTGTAATAAACATCTATCTATCTATCTAGGGAGAGGCTGAATATCGTTTCAAACATTTGCCGCTGCTAATAGCCGGGGCCAAGAATCTAACTCGAATCGCCGGATTTGTAGCGCGGCACACTAACCACTACTTATCGCCAATCCACTCTTAGAACAACCGCGCCCACTTGTTCTCAAGAATACACACGCGAGCTGACAGGACACGCAACATTCAATTCAAAATTATTGTCAATTTTGCCATATGTACAGGACAAATAAGAGGATCGAAATGCCGTTTCTCTCAGACCCCGGTGTTGGCATATACATGGACTGGAAACAAGGGTTTAAAAATATTTACAAGTTAAGCTAAGCTGGGGGTCGGGGGGGGGGACAATAACAAGGCACAGATCTAGAACAAAAACTATAATTACAACAAATATAGTGCAAATAGAACTAATATAGTGCAGATATAGATGAAAAGCGCTCCCACGCGTACTTGTGTACACGTCCCCAGGTCCGCGTGGTCGAGCACGGGGCGAGCAACGCGCGAGTAACGTGTGCACAAGGAAACATCGGCTGCTGCGACCTTCACACTACAGAGCCTGGCGTCCGTGAGCTTTATTACGAGCCAGGAATTTCTCTCCGCAGTTCGCGGCTAATTCCATCCGCGAACCGCGATTTGCCTTGGCGTCGTCGGGGATGCGGGTAATCAATTTTGAATCCGCACCGTTTTCGCCGCGGCTGCTGGCGGGGTTTGCTCTCGCGCCGAATCGATCACCGTCGGAACGAACGTCGGCGCCGACCCATGCCGGGGCCGCGACTCTCCCCCGGCTATCCCGGTGCCCGGCCGTTTCCCTTCCCCGATATTGTCGGCGGTGTTTTTTCCGTCGTCTACCTAAAGACGAGCAGCGGGCCCCCGCTCGGCGGCGCGCTTTGCATTTTAACCACGTCTGCGCCGGCCGTCGCGGCGCGTCGGTGTTGATTACCGAGGAGGCAGGCGCGTCGCAGCCGCTGGTGTTGAAGGAAAAAAGTGGTGGGGGGAGGATGGAATCACGTTTCTGTGAAGGTGCGGGTGTCGCGACATATGATATGAGACTACCTCAGGAAAAAGTGGGGGGGATGTGGAATCATGTTTCTGTGAAAGTGCGGGTGTCGCAACACCCGCGGCTGCCGCGGAGGCCTCGTCCACCGCCGGGGTGCCCCCCCTCCACCGACGCCCACCCCCCCACACCCCCCCCCAACGGCAAAGGCGAATGAAACGCTCGGCGCGCTTTCCTGAAACACGTTCTCAGTTGGCAGCTGGGGGGGGGGTCACAAGCTAAACGGTAACCCGGCGCGCGTCAATAATTTATCGTCCCGGCCACCCGAATAAAGGGTTTCGTTGAAATTTAATGTTTGGTGCAAGGCAAGTCTTTTTTGAAGGTTATCCCGGTAGCGTGGC
>JAZEWU010000001.1:6136483-6161002 GCA_036362915.1 Geotria australis
GGGGGGGGGGGTCAGACGACATCTGGACCACCCTGTACAATGTACATAGTCGCTGTCCTGCCCCATTGCCGTACAATTTACACAGCAGCTCCTGCTCTGCCATGCTGCACACTTACAGAATTGTCATCCTGCACATCGTACACACTAGCTGTTGTACGCATAGTACGCAGTAGCTGGTGTGTACGGCCTGCTCCAGATGTCTTGTGACCCCCACACAAAACAAAAGACAACAAAGATCCCTCGTGTCACCTTGACAGACTGTAGGGGCAAGTGCCGTTAGCGAGCACCTATGGAGGTCGACACGGCCCGACATCCACATTACGTTTCGGAGAATGAACAGGCAGGTCACGCGACATCTGGACCACCCTATCGTCAACAATTCGCATGTTGTGCCGCAGGAGTCCCGTGAAGAGCTTGCAAGCTCACTGGGTATTTGTATGCTGTAATAATAAACGCCTACATCTACGCGTACATTAGTAGTGAATAGCCACTTGTGCCCCCATCCCACGCCGAGGTCAGTAGTGGCGTGTGCTAACCGGCAGAGGGCTGAGCAGGACCGCGCTTGCTTGGAGAAGGAGGCGCCCTGACGGAATGATCGCGGCCACCCTGAGCTGCTGCTGCCCTTGATGCTCTGGCAGGCGACCACTTGGGGCAGTGTGTGTTTTTGTTGCAAAATTACATGCGCAGGTTGGCTGGTATAGCCCTCCCTGCGTTCCGCCCTGTGTTTGACGGGATAGATAGATGTTTATTATTACAGCAGAAAAATACCCAGTGAGCTTGCAAGCTATTTACGGGACTCATGTGACACGACTCATGCGAAATGCTGACAATAATTAAAACATATACAAGATTCATAAATATCCACATTTTAAATAAACCACCAACAAAAAAAACATTTACACATAGCATCGCACGCATTTTTCAAATAAAATAGGCTCCGGCTCACTGCTACCCTGTACAGGATTAAGCGGTTTCTGACGATGGGTGGATGGGTTGGGTGGCATGGTGGCGCAGTGTAAAATGTTGTCGTCTCACAGCTAGAAGGTCCCGGGTTCCTTTCTCGATTTGGGTGCCTTTCTTTGTGGAGTTCCCCCCATGTCTCTGTTGGGGTGTTTTTTCGGGTATGCCTGTTTTCTCCCACAGTCTAAAGACACGCTGCTGGCCATGTTTAGGTTTATTGGCCTGTTGACTAAATTTCCCCAGTGGCCTACAATAGACTGGCATTCCATCCTGGGTGGTAGCCCTGCCTTGTGCCCTGTGTCTGCGGGGTTAGGCTACAACTCCCTGCAATGCTCTAAGCGGGGACTGGTACTGAATATGCAGGTTTATGGTCTCAGCCTGGTTATGAATGATTGCAGCAACCTCCCCCAGCCCCTTGGAAATTGGTGTCGCACTCAATTCGGTCAAATTCCAGATCTGAAAATGAACACTATCGCTTTGACTGTCACGTGACAAGCATCACTCTGCCTGCTAGCGCAGGATAAGAGGCGACTCAAAGAGATTTCAGAAGCAGTTGCGTGATATCCGCTTCTGCGGGCCCTTCTCTTAGCCACGGGGGCTCCCACTGCTCTGCAGGAGTTCAATGGGTTCTTCATTTGATGACACGGCACCGATGGAACAGTTGGGATTAGTATTATTTATTAAAGCTAAAGCAATACTGCTACTGTAGTAGCCCAAATTGTTTGTTTATAATGAGCATCAGAAGCCAAGAGCTCTGACAGGATATTGCAAAGAAAGTGGTAAAAATAGAACACGCTTAGGAAATTGGAAACGTCTTTGCGCAGCAGCAAGGGCTGCGCGCACCACTGTAAGACAGGTGGGGCCCTGGCACGGCAATGTGGAATTTCCGTGTTCGTTCTAACGGTGCCAACAGACACGGGCTCAGCCCCAGATTCGGTGGAGCGGCAAGACTCGTTGATTTTGACTGCGCCATCTGCGCAACTCTCTGTTTCGCTAATTGATTTTGCGATGCGAGTTTATTTAAATATATCCAGGCCAAATTTTCTGATCCCTTTGAAGCGCAAAGCTTTTAAGTAACCTAAGAAAAAAACAATCTAATCTTCACATTAAACAAAATGAGACCATTATGAAAGACGATGAAACACAAAACGGTGTTCCGCAGTATACAGTGGCGGCTCATTATAACGTTCATCTGGAGCGCGTAAATTACACCGAGCACTGTACGGCGCTTTGGCCCAAACTTTTTAGCGAAACGCATTTCATGGTATCCATAGTCTAGCTCTTTTTCTGAGTTAGGTCGCGTAAAAAAGTAAAGTATCGTAAACCCGCCTCCACCCGACACAGCCAATCAGTAAAGAGTTGTCACGTGAACAAAAACGTGCCAATTCGTTAACACTTCAGCACACCGGCATGTTGGAGAGCGAGCCCACAACACTTACAATGAAGGTCCGACGTTTCGCTGATAGTTGCAATCAGCTTCGTCAGGAGCATGGATCTGTACTTTTTATTTTACGTGACCTAACTCATAAAAAGAGCTAGACTATGGATAACATTGGTCACGAAAGCCTTCGTGTTAAATTAGCATTTCACGGTACACGCGCATGTGCGGTCCCGCCGACGTCGAGCTCTATATAGCATCGCACTCGGCCCCAGCTGAGAGAGAGAGAGAGAGATGTGAGCTCCCGGCGGAGTTCACGAAGAAGCAGGAGCCAATGGCCTTAATGAGCTGACACGTGAGCTGTGGGGAGAAGCATGAAAACACACGGCAGCAGACGCTGCTGGAAGCACAGACCCCGGAGGTCGAGAGACGGCGGCGGCTATAGGTGTACGTTGTAATCGGAGAAAAGAATGCGGTCATCGCAGCTCGTTATTGTTTGAGTGTTGGGGGCGTGCGGCGAACGTTGGTACTCGGTGTCAGTGGGCACCGGCGATATCAGCCGTGGCTTTAACGCATGCCAGACTGGGCAGTTTCTGGAGATGGCAGCCAGTGGCACAACAGCCGAATACAACAAGCGAACACACTACTACCAAGCGCGACATCCAGACACATGATATAGATAGATAGATGTTTATTATTAGAGCAGAAAAATACCCAGTGAGCTTGCAAGCTCTACTGAATTCCCGCGATAGCTGAGTACAACGACCAGACACGCGACTGAATGCGACAAGCTGACACACAACTGAACGCAACAACCACTGAACTCAACACCAAGACACAACCATCGGCAACAACCAGACGCGCAACCACCAACCACAACAACCAGACACCACAATCAGTGATCCAACTATGAGATTCCACAATTATTGGGCACGATGAAAGTGATAATTACAACAATAGTGACATGCATCGTGATGCACGCAATTCCTCCAATGGATTCAAGTTCAAGCGCAACACGGGTGGTGCGCAAATGAGAGTACACGTGCAATTTCACGTGACCCAAATACACATCTCCATGGGGTATTGTTTTATATTTTAGCCTTTAATCTTTGGAAACATTGCAAGCAAATATTTTATACGCTTATGGAGAAAGTTCACAGAACTTCCGCGCGCGCTTACTTTGTAGTGCGATAGTTTGTATTTATGGTAGATTTTTCGTTAATTTTCTTCTGGCTTCCGAGCAGCTGTGGCTAATTAAAATCCTGCGTAATTCTCTACGGAACTTTTCTTTTTTTCACCCCCACCAAATAACGAGTTTCACGCGTACAGTGGTTTAATGTCTGCGCTGCCCGAGTTGTAAGCACGATGAGTGACGTTTCAAATACTGAATGTGGTTTTCAAAATCTAAGAACCGCTTGACAGACAGTGCAAATCATAAATAAAACAATAACAAAAACATATCAAAATTTTACATTGCAAAAAAAATTGTAACGATTCCTACTGAACACCCAAAAAATTACGCTGCAGGGCATCATTACGAAATTATTACGTTACGTGAATTAATCTAATGGCGGAACGGCATCAACTGCAGTTCTTCCGTTAAATGTGCGTCTGGAGTGGAGCGCTCACGTGCACAGAGGCTTTATAAACGAGGCAATTATATTTTAAGCTCCTCTTACTTTCATGCCACAGATGCATCTCGCCGGTTATCCTCGTGGTTTTAATCACTTTCACTCTCCTGCTGTGACGGTGCCGCGATGCGCGTTGTATTGTGGAGAGCGGCGGCTCGGCGGTTAGAGCGTTGGGCTACAAACTTGGCGGCCTGAGTTTGAATCCCGCTCACGGCCAACGCCAGTGACGATTTTCCGAACCGGTCTTGGGCTTCCCCTAGTCGACTCGGCCTCAAATGAGTACCTAGTGCGGTGTGTAAACATCGCCACTTGGAAGACAAATGCTGCTTGCTGGGCGTGGTGCTGGTCACCCACCCACTTGTGTGCTGTGTTGGCCTTTTTAGGTGCTCGCTAACGGCACTTGACCCTTCAGTCTGTTAAGGCTGTACAGGGGATCTTTGTCATTGTTGTATTGTGCGGTGTGGCATTGGTGTGGTGTGTGCTGTCCTATGTGGTGTGACTCGTGGTTCCGCGGTGTGTTGTGCCGTGTGCAGTGTACCAGTTGCAGCAGGAGGCTCCTCACCCAAAAAGGATCACGTGCACACAGGAGGTGAGGCTACTCGGCGCTTTGTGTTATTTTCGACCAATCTTTATTATTTGTGAGGGTCAGAGCTGAAAGTAAGCCATTACAGTCTGGTACGGCGTACCACTGAGACAGCGGCTGAAGCATTTAGTACAGTACAGGTGGGAAGAGGGGTTGCGACAGGACGGTATCGGTAAGACATTTAAGTCACATTCACCCCTGGCCCTACCGCACTTGACGCCACACTCCATCTCACTGCTGAGGATGAACTCATTTCCTTGCTCTATCTCCACGGTTGGACATCAACACAAGCGTTTTCTCTCCTTTGGTTGGCATCCCATCACAGTCTTGACCATTGGCCATCTCACCGTGTGACGTCTTAAAAGTCAATAAATTACATTTCCGTACGTATTTATGCAAAACACACACATACATTCCATTATATCTGTGTATATTTAAAAAAATAGCTGGGTAAGATTTCCCAATGCAAATTCGATTTCATGAAATATACTCAGTTTCTTCCCGTTGATGGATGTCGGAGCGTGTGAAGGCTGACGCTGCACGGTCTGCTTGAATTAGCAAATCTGTCCGGTCAAACCCTGCACATAAATGAACCTGCTTTCCATCAATCAGACCTTTATTCAAAATCAGCTGAGACCTCTGTGAAAAGTACGAAGTCTCTGTTCAGCGGAAGCGGGGTTTACAATAATTGCACCGGACAATTGACAGACGGATCGAAAGACTAAGTTAAATCAATGCAAACCAATTCAATACGGTGTGAAATTTAAGCCAAGTTTTAGATGTGATTACAAGCGACGTACAATTCTAAAACCACTTCCATTTATATTTTTCAAGTCGTGAATCCGGTAGCCTTTTAAAGATACAACTGGAGGGGGGATCCAGCACTTCATAAGCATAGAGCAGTGGGAAGTTGTGTTCCGCAATACTGTCACTTAGTTTTATTCAAGCTGGAAGGATCCGTTGAGCCATGTAGCTCGTTTTAACAGCTGTCCAGCAGGGAGGGATAAGCACGTCACAACATCTCAGGGCACCGGGGAGAATTTATTCAGAACAATTAACCTAGGCAGCAGTATGTCTTTGGACTGTGGGAGGAAACCGGAGGACCCGGCAAAACGCAACACGGACACGTGGAGAACATGCAAACTCCACACAGAAAGTTACTCGAGCTGGGAGTTGAAACCAGGACGTTCTTGCTGTGAAGCAGCAGTGCTACTCTCCACACCACCGTGCCGCCTTCAATACTGACTTAGCCGCGAGATGTTTAGGGAATAAAAACCGAGGCCCAGGGTGGGAGGAACTCGGGTGGACGTGAGGGCAGAATTAGGGAGAGACTGGAATGGGCTGCTGTTTTGAAGTTGTGGCACCAGGAAGCACAGAAATCCGGGACAACCTCAGAGTAGAGTCGCTGCTCCTTCGGATTGAGAGGAACCAGTTGAGGTGATTCGGGCATCTGGTAAGGATGCACCCTGGAAAGCTCCTCCGGGAAGTCTACCAGGCACGGCCCACTGGGCGGAGACCTAGACGCCGACCCAGGACACGCTGCAGGGATTATATCCTTCAGCTGGCTTGGGAACGCCTGGGAATCCCCCAGGACGAGCTGGAATATGTTGCCGAGGAAAGGGATGTCTGGTCCACTCTCCTTGGACTGATGCCACAGCGACCCTCACCAGGACAAGCGGTTTAGAAAATGGATGGGTGGATGGATGGCACCAGGGAGAAATCCTCGGAGCTCAACGTCAGGCTGGAGCTGTGGCAGGGGTTGTTAGTGTGGCAGGGGTTGTGAGGCCCTCACCGTCGCGGTGTGTCTTGGCACGTGCTGCCACGACGCCCCCTCCAGGGGGCCTGCATCGCAAAGCCCCCGGAGAAATTCAATGTAATCACTCTCCAGCAAATTGCCGGCTCTATAATTAGACTAATTATCCGTGCCGTGGTTTAGAAAAGCTTGAGGGGTATCCAGGGCAATGTGGCAAAACATATTGTGCGTTAACCGTGCTCCGCTCCTGGTAGTAAAAAAAATACACACAATAAATTGTGTAGCAACTGGTTGCTCGTTGATGGGATGATTGTAATAATAATGTATTTCCACACAAAAGGGTGAGCGTTGTTGACAAGATCTAACCTAACACGAACCGACATTCTTATGCCCTTTTTACATATTTTTATAGCATCCTGTGGTAGTTCTATGGTATTAAGCTTTAATTTGTTACGCATTCCCCTGCCATATTGAAGCTCAACGTTGAACTTTGTTGAACGCAAAAGCTGTGTTGGGTGCCTAGGGTCTTAGCCTCCAGATTTTTGCATTTATAGTGTTCGGGTATACGTGACTTAAACAATCCTGTAACTGTAACGATGTCAGTTTTCACAACTAAAGCTAGGATAATTGCTCTTAAGAGCTGCTCTTTCAGGATAGCCGTGTCGAGCGAAGGAGAAAGGAGCAATGCTGGACACCGCTTGTGCCGAAAGCTCACGAGAGGCATTGTCAACCGTGTAACTCCGTTCGTCTTTTGCATGCGAGCGTCGACATTTACGACAACGAACCCTTGTTAGCAGTCGATTGTTGTCCGTGTTTGCCACACCCGAATAAACGCTCATTACAGCATTAGCATCGCTATCACAAAAACCGGGTGAAAATAATTTTCAGCGTGACCACCAGCACGGCCACTAACACTATCGCGCGCGAGAATTCATCAGCAGCGAGCGCGGCGGCGTCGCTGGAAAGCAGGGCCCGTGAACGACGACGGCTATCGCCGCCGTGTGTAAAGTGAGTTTCCGCTCCGCCGCCCGCCGAGGCGCACGCGGAGCTCGACAGGCGCGGAAGTCGCCGCGACCGTTCCTCCCGTAGCCATCAGCCGTCCCGGGTTGAGGCGTGGGGTAATGGAGTCGGCCGCGCTTGCGTTTTTCACGAGATAAGCGGGCTGCACGAGCCACGCGATAAGACGCCAACGGAGGCCTCCCCGCTGTCGACCGGCGAGGCGCCGTCCACGGGCGTGCCCGGGCCTCCCCGTCGGTCGGCTCGTGCCGCACTTGCGAATGTCAACGCGGAACGCGCCGCTTACCTCGCCGCCCGAGTTAATCGCGTCCGGACGGTGAGGTCACTCCCGGTGCTAGGAGCCAGCCGATCGATGCGTGTGGTGGCAAAAACATCCCACGTGGGATTGAACAGAATTGCCCTCGATGGTCATCGTCCCCGGAGAAACGGCGAAGAGCGGTCTGATAATGCTCAGAGAGTCCAACTGGTAGATTTAGTTTGAAGGCTTCAATGACCAATATTATCCATGGTGTAGCTCTTTATGAGTTTAGGTCACGTGAAAGTTATGCAAGTGTTGTGCACCCGTCGATGTGTTGGAAAAAATGACTGGACATACAGCACTTACTTTAAAAGATGTTATCGACGTTTCGCTGGAAATTGCACAACACTTGCATAACTTTTCACTTGACCTAAACTCATAAAGAGCTACACTATGGGGTCAAACCGGTGTTTGTCGGCCGTGTCGAGTGTTCCTGTTCTCTCCGTCGCGAAGGAGAATGCTCGGTCAGGAAAGAGGAGGAGCACTCGACACGGCTATCCCGACGGAACAGCCACACAGAGAGCGATTCTGATACGTCGAGCCGTGACAACCTACATCAGTTTATTCCGAATCGTTTACAAGGCTTCCCGAGCCTCTCATCCTTCCCGCACGCAAACCCGTCGCGACGGGGACGTTTGAGACTGATGAAGGCTACGACCTCCTTACCGCGGTCGAGTGTCTTGTTTATTAAAACATCGTTGGCGGCGGCTCCGCTAGTTGCCATGGCGCCGATCGTTTCCGCGCACGGCGCATGCGACCCCCCCCCATCCCTGGTTAACGCGGTGTCGCGCCCGGCGCTCCCTCTCGCCGCTCCATTACGCGGGCTGTTTATATTATGTTTTCAATCAGAGTGAGCGATTGAAGCGACTACAAAGGGTGTAATTAATTCCTCTCTGAATTCCGAGGGCCCCGTCATATCTCGCATCCGAGCGGGGCGACAGCTGCGTTATACGGAACGTTGGCTGTCGCCCGCCACCTCCACCTCCTCGTCCTCGTCCTCCTCCCTGGGCTTGATTGCTTCATTTCTCATTTGAGGTGCAAAATTGCCGCGTCCCCCCGTCTTTAATCACGGGGATTGTGCTCTCTGTCTCCTTCCAGGTCCCCAATCGGCCCAAGCACTACGGCCGAGAGTGAGTTCCCAAACGCGATCCGCCCGCACGCACCCACGCACCCACTCTTCACGCTCCGTTGTCCGGGTTGCGGATGTAATAATAATAATAATAATTTTACATTTATAACGCGCACATATTCATTGAATGTCAAAGGTAGTCATTCGACGAGAGAACGACTCAGAGGCGCGAGGAAAGCGCAGAGAAGCGGAGGAGGCAGCCAGGCGGTTTTGCCGGCGCCATCTTGCCACACACTGCTTCCTATGTATTATGATGTTGTCGGCCAACTAATTAATGAGTGTTTTTTTTAAGTTGTGGGAGGAAACCGGAGGAAACCCGGAGGAAACCCTCGCAGAACAGGGGGAGAACACACAAACTCCGCACAGAAAGGCGCCCAAGGCGGGCATCGAACCGCCTCCGGCAAGGTCATTTTTTCTGTGAGGCGCGGATGTTACCGCTGCGCCATTCTACATAAGCAAACAATGCCGTACATACATTCGAATACCCAAATTTGCATTCGCGTTGGATAATCCGCGTTTAGTTTTGGTTTCCTGGCCATGTTTCGCGGATAACTGAGAGTCCGCTCCACCGCTGGACCTTCCCCAGCCGTGGGTTTGGCGTCGAGCGCGTCGCCATGTTGCCGCGGCGACCGGCGGCATTCACACCGGGGGCCGCTGTGCGTGTCGCAGCGAGGACCAGTCAGCCGCGTCCCGCGAGGGCTCCCGCGGTCGTACACTTTTATCACATGAAAGCACGTGCGTTTCCAGCGTGGTTAATAATGAAGGTGCGCGCTTCGCTGTCGAGGAAGCCGCGGTTCGGCGATGAAAGGCGCAGGGCGAGCGCTGGGACGCGAACGGAGCGGGCCGATAGTTGGAGTGAAAAGGACTCCCGGCGACGGTCCTTTGAAAGCACAGCCGTGGATCTTTGCGCATCCTGAGAGATTTTGCAGGCACTCGCAAAAACACGGATAGGTTTTAGCCGGATTGCTCAAAATGGCCGGATGGGTGAGAGTCGTCCCAGGCCGCGTCAGGACCGACGTGTCGCTTACGGACAGGGGCGCCGCTGACGCCGGGGAGGTCGTGGTTTTCACCGTCCGAGCGGCGGAGATCCGCGTGGACAAACGCGGGCGTGCGACCGTGCACTCCGCCGCCTTTGTACGAATTGTCACGCGTCGTTGTCGCAATTCAATCATTCTCTCACTCGCGATGTCCCTTTTGTATATTTCGGGCTCATTTAATAATAATAATAATTCAATTTATATAGCGCCTTTCATTTGTTTTGTCCCATTACATTATTCTGAAGGTAGCGTTTTCAGGCAAATGTATTCTTGCGCGTGCA
Organism: Geotria australis; assembly: GCA_036362915.1. Taxonomy (NCBI): domain Eukaryota; kingdom Metazoa; phylum Chordata; class Hyperoartia; order Petromyzontiformes; family Geotriidae; genus Geotria; species Geotria australis. The sequence goes on from JAZEWU010000001.1 coordinate 6,146,551, forward strand.
AATAGTTGCACGTAAAAATTGATTTTGAACGGACCGTCGGATCGTCAAATCCTTACGTGCGCAGATTATAAAGTAACAGCTGCAAAGGGAAGGAGGATGAAAGGCGGCGCGTTGCCATCGGTAGCGCAACGCGGAGTTCAAAGAGCATCGTGCGAGCACTGGAGAGGCATTTAAAACGTTATTGATTTAATGGGTCAGATATCTTTGCTATGTCTGCATAAAATCCGTCTCCATTCCAGAGGAGCCGTGTCTCGGCCGATGTTGGTGCAAAATGCGTCACCTTTGGTTTTATGCTCTGCTGAAGCGAGCAGAACCCAAGTAATGACTTCATCTGTGGAATCTGACCCTTGGCTCTCCGAGAGACAGGGTCATGCTATCAAGACAAAACGCCCTATATTTATACGTCCTAAAAAAAATAAAACAAAATCCGTAACTGTAACCAAATCGCCGTGCCGTTCATCCTCTCGGTCTCTCGCTCGCCCTGAGTGTGTATAACCTCCGTTGCCTGTGTCGCAGGAGTCCCGTAAAGAGCTTGCAAGCTCACTGGGTATTTTTCTACTGGGTGGCGCAGTGGTAACATCCGCGCCTCACAGAAAGAATGGTCTTGCCCAAGGCGGTTCGATTCCTGCCTTGGGCACCTTTCTGTGTTTAGTGTGTGTGTTCTCCCTCTGTTCTGAGTGGGTTTCCTCCGGGTTCTCCGGTTTCCGCCCACAACTTAAAAAAAAACGAATTAATTACTTGGCCGATAACATCATAATATATAGGAAGCAGTGTATGGCAATATGGCGCCGGCAAGCTGCCTGGCTGCCTCCTCCGCCTCTCTACGCCTGAGTCGATCTCTCGTCGAATGAATATCTTCGACATTGAATGTATATGAACGTATTACAAATGTAAAATTATTATTATTATTAAAGAGCTTGCAAGCTCATTGGGTGTTTTATCTTCTGTAATAATAAACATCTATCTATCTACCTGCACCGCCGTCTCGCCAGGTTCCACGGGATGGTGTCGCGAGAGGACACTGACAAGCTCCTGGCGGGCCTGGAGGGCAGCTACCTGATCCGGGAGAGCCAGCGGCAGCCGGGCACCTACACGCTGGCGCTGCGGTGAGCTTTCTCGCGCTGCTCGCACTACACCTGTGCAGTGGACCCTAACACTAGGTACTCATTTGCGGCTGAGTCGACCTAGGGGAGGCCCAGGACCGGTTCATAAAATCGTCACTGCTGTTGGCCGTGAGAGGTATTCGAATTGGGGTCGCCAGATTTGTAGCCCAGCGCACTAACCACTGGGCCACCGCTCCGGTACAGCCACACACTCGCACACCCACGTGCTCTCCAGTACAGCTCCGCACTCTCTATCAGACGTACGCGGCGTGGCCACCAGCATTCGCGGCCGTGCCGGAGCCGCGACTCCGGGCGATGACGCCCGACCGAGCCGCTCGGGGGACTTCTCGGCAACGATGAGTCATCGCCGCAGCCTTGGCGGCGGCGAGTTGGTTTTAGTATGCATACGCGGCAAGCTCCGGTGACTTCTGAAATGTTAATACCTCAGCGGTGTGTGTCTTATGAGACCCCCTCGAGGAAGCCTTTCTATCATATTTACTATAATCACAGCCCTGTCCTGGGAGTGATGGCGTCCACGTTGTAATCTCGTTAGATCGCTGAGATTGATGCTTCGCGTGGCAGTTAATTATGGTAATTGACAGCGGAGGGGCAACCCTAAATCATCGTGCGCTGTTCACACTGCAAGAGAAGACGGGCAGGAGTGTGTGCGCGCGTGTGTGTGCGTGTTTGTGTGTGTGTGTGTGCATGTTTGCGCGTGTGTGTTTTTCAGTGGTTTTTACAGAGTGGGGAGCGGTAGCCCAGTGGTTAGCGCGCTGGGCTACGAATCTCGCGACCCGAGTTCGAATCCCGCTCACGGCCAACACCCAGTGACGATTTTCTGAACCGGTCGTGGGCCTTCCCTAGGTCGACTCAGCCTCAAATGAGTACCTAGTGCAGTGTGTAAACATTGCCACTAGGGAGACAAAGGCGGCCGGGCGTGGTGCTGGTCACCCACCCCCTCGTGTGCCGTGTCGACCTGCATAGGTGCTCGCTAACGGCACTTGCCCCAACAGTCTGTTAAGGCTATACGGGGGATCTTTGTTTTTTTTGCATGTTTGCGCGTGTGTGTTTTTCAGTGGTTTTTACAGAGTGTGCATATTTCCTGAACGTAGCTAAAATTGACTACAAGTAATATCGGGACAGGCCCAGGCCCTGACCCAGGTTGACTCAGCCTTGATGAGTATCTGGTGTCAGGTGTATACAGCAGCACTTCGGAAACAAAGGTGTTCCGGCATCATGCAGGCCTATGTAGGCTAAACCAGGGAACTTTACCTTTTAGAGCCGCCATTCGCAACTGGTGGGCCACGAGCGCCAGCTTGTGATCCGTGGAGACCTAGAGGCCGACCCAGGACAAACTGGAGGGATTATATCCTTCGGCTGGCCTGGTAACGCCTGGGAATCCCCCAGGAAAAGCTGGAATCTGTTGCTGAGGAAAGGGATATCTGGTCCACTCTACTTGGACTGCTGCCACCGCGACCCTCACCAGGACAAGCGGTTTAGAAAATGGATGGATGGTTGGAGAATTTTCAACCTCGGTCTCTTACTCCTGCGTTGCTCGCGCAATGGTTTCCACGTGCAGAGCGAGAGCCGCGTCCGGCGCTCCGGGAGGAATCCCGACGGGAAGTGGGACGGACGCCCGGCGGCGCCCCGATTTATAGCCCGGTCCTGCTCGCGGCAAACGATCACTCACCGCAATTACCTTATTTGTCACGCGCCGATGAAACTGTGAGAACAGAAATACTTTCAACCCCAGTATTTATAGCTGTCTTGCTCTGTAGATCCGTGGAACGCTTTGAATGTGTGTGTGTGTATATATATATACAAATGTATGTGAACACTTGCGTTTATTAACCGTTCCGGTTCTTGCAAATAAGAGCTCGGTACGGTGTATTTACCGATGGCTTTGCTCCCAATTGGTTCGTTGCTGTGTGCCGTGCGTAATTGCAGCGGTTTGACTCTGGTCAGAGGACGAGCGAAAGCCATTTCCAAAATCCTCCAGGTCCATATTTGGCGCAAGTTTTGCCCTGTCTTCTGGGTAAAATAATCGTGGAAGTGCACCGAGATGTAGAAAGAGGAATGCACAGATTCGAGAACATACGCAGTGTAAAGTTATCACTTAGATCAGGTGTCCTCAACCTTTTCTACCTCAAGGCCCACTCGGACCACTAAGTGGCGCTCGCGATGCACTGATGGCTCACAACCTACCGGTTGAAAATGGGAGATTAGACTCTTTGGTTAAATATATACGTCGTTAGAAGTGATGATGGCCGGTGGGCAAGAACAACGGCTGAGTGGTAGGCAGAGGAGGGAATGCACACGAGGAGGACATCAACGGAAGTGATAGAACGTCCAGATCAGCCTGTGTGCAGGTAGCAACCCAGCATCATGAGGGACGGCGATGACTCGGGGGGAGCCCTTCCTCCAGCAGTGGATTGATCACAGTCGATGACGGTGATGACGATCACGGGTAAAACCCCATGTTCGACCGAGCAGAATTTCTCACAATACCAACCCATTCCTGTCTACCGGTGCCTCCTGCAGCGCTTTGTGACCCTCGGGTGAAAGGCGCTATATAAATGCTATTATTATTATTATTACCGGTGCCTCCTGCAGCAGAGGTCACGTGACCGGCGATGAGGTGTCACGGATAAACACGTGCGCATCGCTCGTGAGTGAATGAGTGAAGTGCGCCCGGGAAGTAGGGCTTGAATGAAAACAGACCGGCAAGAACAGACGTAGAATCTCCCGCTTAACGGAGCCTTAACCCAGGGAGCAGCACTCGTCTGCAGCAGGGTCTTGGACTGGTACCAAAAATGCTCTTTAGCGGTATTAAGTATTAACGGCAGCGAGCAAAACACTTCCCGGAGTAGTCTGAGAATAGTCGGCCCCTTTCCCGCATTACGCTTCGTGTTATCGTCAAGATTTCCAGTCCAAAAGAGCTTAGATGAGTGCAAGTCCTTCTTGTTTCTAAGCCGCATTAAGGCCTGTATTTAAACCCAATAATCGGACGATCTTATGCTGTCATTGCAAATGTTGTCGTGGACGTCCCGATAAGACTGCGGATTTTTTGCCAGGGTCCCACAACCTGCGGCGAGACACTTATCCCCGTCGCGCGCCGTGTGTTTGGTTGTTTTTCGGCCTGTTGACGCATCTTGTCTCGAGCGTCTGTCACGCCTCTCCCAAGGGCTCTTGGCCAAGACGCTGATGGCATCTTCGTTATTCTTAATGACAACGAGAGGCGGCTGAAAACAGTTGCTCAGGGAGACGCAACCGGGCTGCTCTTAGCAGCAACGATTATAATGATATCACGACGGAGCGCGTCACGATTTAGACCCGTATCGTGTCTCTCCGCGACCGCATCTCGAGACACTGTACCGAAACAGTGAGCACGTTTCTTTCGTACGTTAGAGGGAGTCGGTCGTGGGAAAATAAAGAATGAGTCTTGAGCTGGGACTTAAACGGGACAGGAAGTTCCCATGGCTGGGGCAGCGGCATGGAATTTGTGACCGCCCGTCGAACGAAGACCGAGTGCGGGTTTCGACAGAAAGCCCTCGGTCGCCAGAGTGCCTGTATTGTTATCGGCATGCTCGCAAGGGACTCAGTGAGTGATGGTGACTCACGCTCAAACCCCCACATCTGAGGTTTGCTTACACGGCCAAACTCGTGATTACAATACAGGTGGTATTTGTAAACCACAGTCGGTGACGTTCTCCAATAACATCGCGTGCACTCTCGGCAGTTGTTCTGCGCACACAGGCTGTGTTTGAGTAATGCTCAGAGTTGAAAGTGCGCCTATCCTGTCGGTATAATCCAGCACGACGAGAAAGTGGAAGCAGAATTCAGTACAGCACAGGTGGGAAGTGGGTTTGCGGTAAGAAATTGAAGTTACGCTCATCGCTGACTGTGGTGCCGACCGGGTGTTGTTGTTCATTTTAAGTCACTCTCACCGCCGCTAGCGCTGCAGAACGTCCATGCACACGCACCGAGCTCGGTCGCTTCAGCCGAGCGTGAGACCCCGCAGATTGAGGCGTATAGCCAACGCGTTTGTGTAGTTTATACACACACAATGCATATACAGTAATGTGCTCTAATGGCCCGTGGCCGTGACACTATGCATTTAAATTGCTGATCCTGTCCCTACCCCCTTCCATCCAAGGGCAAATTCAGTTGCCTGAGCTGACGGCGTGAAATTGATCAGATGTTTCTGACTGATGACAGCCCGTGTAATTATGCACGGGCCACGTGTTGAATAGCGGTATTCGCGATGGGATTTAGGCCATGCGGAAAATGATCCGCTCGGGGCACCTCTGGGGACGAGGCCGAGCGGAAGCGCGCTCGCCGCTCGGTGCAGAGGCTCACGGTTCGAATCGAGCAGCCGCCCCGGGTAATACTGCGTGGTGTAATAACCATAATCTATTTAGAATTGAGTGTTTTTTGTGTGTGTGTGTGTGTGTCCGCGGTGAGGGTAAGGGATTCGAATCGTTCATAACCGCAAATTTGATCTGCGCGACACCTCGGCTTTGGTGTCTTATTTGAGCTTTATTTCTCACTTGTTGATTATTCTTGTGAAACGTTCACACTATTTCAGCTTTACATTAACACTTTTGCGCGAGTACCATCAAGATTGTCAAGTACGCTTCCGTCGTCATCCTGACTTCAGAAGAATGTGTCACTTGCTTGAAACAATATCGCACATAGGGCGGGTACACTGCTAGCAATAACAATGACAACAACAATAATGATACCAATGATAATAAAAATGAGGATAACCTCTCCGCATCCAGGACAAGCTGCCTGCATTCTCACCAGTCTTATTCAAGACTTGGTAAAATATCCGAGATAAATAGATGTTTATTATTACCGCAGTAAATACCCAGCGAGCTTGCAAGCTCTGGATGCGGGATGCCTGCGATACAACAAACGTTAGTGTCAGTCATCTATATGAGAGCAAACTATCCCCGCTTGACTTCCGCGATGCGATAGCATCAGGTACATTCGTGGTCTCGCGGTCGACGGACAAACTCCGGTAGCACCTGAGAGGACTCCATCTCGGACGCCAACCGTCGTTCGCTTCCGCGCGGCGCGGACTCCGAATAGCGTCGTGCTGGCCGCGTTATTTCATCGTGCCACCCTGCCGGTTGTGCGCGCCAGATTGCCACTTTCGGCCTGGTCCATTGAACACTGGAAATGCAATTCGTGGTTGGTAAGTGACCCCGCTGAGTGCCAAGCGATGAGGTTAATGAGAAAGGAGCAGGGGAAGAAGGTTTCATCCCAAGAGGGGCGGTGGAGAGGCCCTCACACCTGGTAAACGCGCCTGAGCTGCTAATTCCCCCGGCCGCGTCGCTTTCAGCGCTTGGCTCGGCGCGATCGATATCTGGCCCGAGAGTTTAACAAGCCACGAGTCCGTGGCTTTGAAGACGCGTCGTGGAGATTAGGGCAGCCTCGTGCGCAGTGTGGTAGGGGAGGCGGAGGGGTGATGCCCGGGCCCGTTTAATTAGAGGCCCTGGCTTTTAAGTGGCTTTTTGCTGGTGGGCGGATTTGTGGTCGCGTCTCAGACGCCGACACGTCCGGTTGATGCTCGGCTAAGTGCAGGGAGATATTTTTTTTATTCGGCGCCAGGGTACTCAGTGTGCCCCCAGCTTTACATCAAAGGCACATTGAGGTATTTTTAGACCGGTCTGGCTTATGGTCTGGTTAGTGAGAAAGCCAGTAGCTATGTCATCACTCTCCCCTGATTACAAAGGTGGCGTGGAATATACAAGTGTAAGTTAAGCTGCCGCACGTATGTGTGCGGAGCTGAGTGTTGCACCTAACTGCAACGAGAATGCTGCTGATGATACTGCTGGTGGCGATCGGTAATAATTCAGTGTTTCCACATTGATTATTGGCACATCCGGTCATATCACATCGTGAATTGGTCTCTTTTTAAAATTGGTCTCACCCACCGACCACGGCGCTCAACAGAAAGAGATGCCTAACTGCTTCATCACTAAAGAGCAGATGAGAATTGTATTTAACGTGCTCAAAAATCTCCGATTCCTCGATAGAAGAAGGGGGACATCCAGAGATATTTTCTAAAGCAGACCAGTATTTATAGACCATTGTCTTAGCCGCTGGCCACTGCTGTCATCGCCACAGAGGCCCTGCGATGCGGCTCACTGAGCTGGAAGCTCGCGACTCCCAGGCTCAAAGCCGACCCAGCCATTCCCGCTTCGTGCTGCAAGCCGTTCATCCTGTTGACGTGTTGCTGCTTGGAATTGAACCGACTTTTGAAAACTGAAAGCCAGTGTGGTTTCCGCCGTTTAATCAAGACGGCGCTCATGCAAACGCGCGGCTTCTAACATTACGGCTAATTTCGCCGCACGTAAGCTGCCGCGTGTGCTTTGATCGCCGCACCGGCCGAGGTTTCTGGCCACGTGATGGAGTGGCACAAAACTCGACGATTGCCTCCACATGTGGCACGGCATCAGATAAACCCATTTTCTTGAAAGAGGGTTTAAACGCCCGTTGCGACCACGGGTTTCCTGAAACGGTAGCGTTTGGGGAAAATCTGTGATGCCGTTCAACTGGAAATGGGAGTTAAAAGCTGTTGTTTATGTCTCGCCCGCGATGCCTTCCACGTGAATTATTAGATCGGAATGTTTTAAATAAACGAGTACTTTTAAGATCGTGATGTTTCCTTTTGAGTTTTGTGATCGCAAATTACACAGCCGCTAAGAGTGTTTTCACAAAATGTGACACCGAACGTAAAATTATAATTTTTATTAATGTTCTCCGTCCACTGTTGAATGTGTATTTTTGTAGGTTATTCATGGCTCGATGTATGGGAATCGCTCTCAAAAGCTGCTCTTTCGGGATAACCGTGTCGAGCGTGCCTCCCCTCTAATTTGCGACGTTTCGACTCCCGCGTGCGAGGCATCTGATTGTTGAGAGCCGTTCTCAAGATTGACAGTGTTTGTGCTTTAGCTCTGTCCGCGTCTGTAGGTCTGTAAGGGGCAGGCGGAGTGGATGAAGGAGGGGACATTAGAACTCTTGTGAAGATTGCCAAGTGTGAATGAAACTGCAGTATACAGTTGTGTCCCCATCAGGTACCTAACCAATTGAAATCCAGCCAATGAGTTACCCTGAACTTGGAGACAGAAACCATTGCAAAAGGGCCACGGCTCGGCGACCCAGCCCTGCCAAGCTCGGCACATCCTCCCGGGGGGAGCACTGCTCTCCGCCACCATAGAGAATTTATATCAAGAGCGTTGCTCCTCTCTCCTTTGTGACACGTGTTAAGCAAAGGTTAACACGATCATCATTATCCTGAAGATGCCTAAATAATACTAATAATATATTTGTAATGCGCGCATGTTCTCCGGGCGCGTTGCACCCGTTGATTCGGAGGCGCGGAGCCTGGCTCAGTCGGTTTGTTGTGAGTCGGTGAAGAGGTGACTTTTAAAAAAAGGTTTTTGAAATGTCGCGAAGGAGAGAGGAGCAGCACTTGGCGCAGCTACCACTCTTAAGAGCCAATTCCCACACATCAAGCCGTAAAACAACCCCACATCGACGGCCGTTAAACCGCGAGCGAGCGAGCGCGACCGTCGCTAATCGATGTCCGCGCTGGGGTGTCCGCCGCAGGTTCGGGAACCAGACGCGCAACTTCCGCCTCTTCTACGACGGGAAGCACTTCGTGGGCGAGAAGCGCTTCGAGTCGATCCACGACCTCGTGACGGACGGCTTCATCACCCTGTACGTGGAGACCAAGGCGGCCGAGTACATCGCCCGCATGACCATCAACCCCATCTACGAGCACGTGGGCTACACCACGGCGGGCCCCGGGGGGCCTGCGGGCGGCGGAGGCGGCGGCGGGAGCTGGCGGAACGCGCGCCCCGGCGTCGCGAGCGCGAGGGACGTCCGGGCCGTCACGCCCTCGGCGCCCCCCGACAACGAACTGTACTCGCCCGGCGACAAGGTAACCGGCGGCGACGGCGCGCGCGGAGACCTCGAGCCGGGCTAGGTGCACCGCTCGGCCGCCTGTTGATAGCGGCGAGGGGAACGTGTGTGCAGGGCAGGCAGGCGCGCGGTGGTTTTAATGTTTTAATAATTAATAATTTCACGTTTATAACGCGTGGCACATATTCATTCAATGTCGAAGATATTCATTCAACGAGAGAAGTACTCGGAAGCGCGAGGAAAGCGCAGAGAGGCGCTTTACCAAGTCTGAGATCTTGATGGTTCAGGGTCGCCAGTTTGAGACGATAGCCGTTTGTTCGGACCGGTAAGATGACACTCGTAATTGTGCTGCTCGCAAGGTCACGTTCGTAAGATGTAGATATCCCACAGGGTAATGAATGCTCTCTCAAGGTCACGCACGCAAGGTCACGCACGCGTACGCACACCGACTACGTAACGCGCATGCACACACGGACACATAAAGACAAAGATGCCCCGACAGCCTAAAAAGACAGTTGAGCCAAGCGCGGTTATCGAGCACCGACGAAGGCCGTCACGGCACACGAGGGGGTAGGTGGCAAGCACCGCACCCGGCCGCCTTTGTCTCATCTAGTAGACGCGTTTACACACCACACCTGGTACTCATTGGAGGCTGAGTCGACCTAGGGGTGCAGGCCCAGGACCAGTTCAGATAATCGTTACTGGTGTCGGTGGCCCTGAGCGGGAATCGAACTCGGTTTGCTGGGATCGTAGCCCAACGCGCGAACCGCCATATTACCGCTCCACCAACTGGGTCACATGGCAACGTGGTCACGCACAGCCACACTGCCGTGCCTGGACGCAGTACATTTAGCGGAGTGTTTACGAACGTTTGATGAATAATCCAAACAGGGCTGTTACTCTGGGATTTTTAGTTTTTACGTCTTGGAGCCTTAAACTTGAAAGTGTGTGGGCTGCCTGTGTCACGTCCGGTTCTATAAACATGACCACACGACCCCTAAACAAACTCAGACTAGTCATCGTCTGGCTTCGCGGGGGTGGGAGTGCGGGTGTGGATTTACTATTTTTAAATCGAGCCCTATTTAGTGTATCCAATTATTGGCTCACTGCGGCAGCGGTATGCTAGAACTGAAAGTGAGCACGTGATGATGTGACGGTAATTAATTTTCCGGTACTGTGATGACTGTGTTTTAATGTTATTTATTGTTTTGAAATACTCTTGAGACTTGCTCCTGAGAGCTGCTTTTTCTGGATAGCCGTGTCGAGCGTCCCCCCCCCCTCTCTCTCTCTCAGCACGGTTGTCCTGAAAGAGTAGCTCTTCAAAGTAATTTTCATACATCGAACTGTCAGACCTACGTCAAAACATTGAAACACTCTGTTTATTTTTGAGCTGTCCGTTTGGCTTGAGTTGCTGTTTATGTTTGATTATTGTTGGATTGAGGTTGGGTTAGGGTTGGGGTTTACGGTGGGTCTATGGTTGGGTTAGTGTTGGGTGTCTGGTGGGCTCGGGTTTTGTTTAGGTTCTACGAGGGATTGGGTTTACGTTGGGTTATATTTGGGCCTGGGTCAAGTCGGCGACACTTGAACTTCTCACAGATGTCGTTGATTTACCAAACCCTCCCCCCCCCCTGCCTCTGGATTTACTGCACCTAAATCCCATTCAGAGTTCCTCCTTTCATTCCTGCAGATTCACTCCCTTTACAAACATAAACAAAAGCGCCGACTGTATAATTCCCCATCACAGTTGGCCATTAATCACACCCCTGGTCTCCCCCGACTCCTCCCCAACCCCTTTCCGATCCAGCCCGAGTCCAATTATGCCGCTTAAATGGGCTGTGACGCACACGAGGCTCCGCTTTGCCCAGAGGTACCCGTCCCGAGAGACACGGAGACTTGCAGGAGCACCTCCTGCTCCGGCTCAAATGAAAGGTTCGATAATTCGACCTTTGTCGGACGAGTCTCTACAAGTAGTGATTGCGAGAGCGCGTGTATTATCGTTTCCCCGCTCACGGCCACCGACACCAGTGATGATTTTCTAAACCGGTCCTAGGTCGACTCGGCCCCAAATGAATACCTGGTACGGTGCGTATACACTGCTACTAGGGAGACCAAGGTGGCCGGGTGCAATGCTGGCCTTCCACCCTCTTGTGTGCCGTGGCAGCCCTTAATAGGTGCTCGTTAAAATGCAATCCGAGCAGCCAACTCTTTGCCGTAATGGGACTTTGGCTGAGAAAAGATGGCACAATTTTCGAATTTGTTTTTAGTATGTGCAAGTATCATGTAACATTTCCTGCTGCTAGATTCATGATATTCAACGTCGTTGTTGCCGGTTTGATGCGGCCCGTTTAAACGACCACTATCCAGGTTCACCTGGGTTGGCCGTTTTCCCCCCAACGGTGTGGGTATTGCAGCAGAATCTTACACCCAGACGCCCTTTGGGCGGCAGGGTGGCGCAGTGGTAACATCCACGCCTCACAAAAAGAATGGTCTTGCCCAAGCCGGTTCGATTCCTGCCTTGGGCGCCTCTCTGTGTGGAGTTTGGGCGTTCTCCCCCTGTTCTGCATGGATTTCCTCCGGGTTCTCCGGTTTCCTCCCACAACTGAAAAATAACAGATTCATTATTTTGCTGATAACATCTTAATATACAGGAAGCAGTGTGTGGCAATATGGTGCCGGCAAACCGCCTGGCTGCCTCCTCCGCCTTTCTGTGCTTTCCTCACGCCTCCGAGTCGTTCTCTCGTCGAATGAATACTTTCGACATTGAATGCATATGTGCGCGTTATAAATGTAAAATTATTATTATTTCTGACGCCAACCTCCTTTAGTCGGAGGGTCTCTGTATAGTTTTTTGTCTGGAACCTCCACCCAGACCTATTCACCAAGTGAGACCCTAGCAGGGAGCGCCAGCCTCCAGGTGACATAGCTCTGGGGTTCATCGGCTACACGCAAACCCCTCCACCCACGATAAGGTTACGAGCCCCGGGGGGGGGAATGTTATCGCTTTGTAAGAACGTTAAAACGTGCATACGTGTGTTTAGAAAATGAGCAGTGCCGGAAGCACGGTCGCAGCGGTGCGCGGCTGCGGTGTTCGATGTTGGCGTACGGTCGAAAGCGCGTGTCGCAAACCGATTACGCTAAAAGCACGACTTGTCCAAATAGGCTTTTGGCGACTGCTGTGATCCCAGCAGCCGTGTAATTCGATCACATCAGGGCATCGGTAAAATCCCAACGTCGAAATGGTGGGTCAGCGAAGTGCCGCGTTTCTCTGCGGCAAGAACGCTCGCACACGTGGCTGGGTGTGCGCCCCACGCACGCGCTCCGCTCTTGCGACACGAGCGTACTCCAACGTGGGGGGCGAAATGTCGTAAAGGGGAAAGGAGGATCGCTTGATACGGCTGTCCCGAAAGAGCAACGCTTAGGAGCAATTCTCATACGTTGAGCCGTGAAAACCAACATCAATGCAAGCGGACTCGCACACACTCTTACACTGTCGCACGCACTCTCTCGCAACAACAGCCTCCGTTTACAACTAAGTGAAGGAAATGTCAACACAGCGCTCGTGCCAGGCTCGGTACACTTTCAGGCCATGTGAAGTATCAAAAGCTGTCACGGCACAGACCTAGATGTTTTGGGTTAACCGAGATGACTGGCAGGTGCACCACCTGTGCTGCCCACTGTGCCAGCTCACACACAAACACACACTTTCACTATCACACTCCCTTTCACGCACCGTCACTCTCTCACACAGATTGTCTCTTTCGCGCAACAATAACAGCACCCACCACCAAGTGGTGTTGATGTCACCGCGACGCTTGTGCCAAGTTAGTCGTACGTTGAGGCCACGCTAAATGTCGAGGGCTCGCTGACAGGAGGTCAGGGGACAGACCCAGGTAGCATTGGCTGCCTGACACCCACACCCACACTGCACCACCGTGGGGCTGGCTCCTGCCACCGTTGTTTCTTATGACTGCCAGCGGATGCACCGCTGGGACGTTCTGTCTAGAACAGAAATAGGCCTCGCTTCGTTTAATAAACATGACATTGTTTATTAACCAATTCCCTGCCGGGGCGACATTTCACCCCGCGCGTCCGTAAGTTTGCGTCGCGGCGTTTGAAATCGTGCAAGTGCGGTACTTTGCACCCCATCGACGTTTACGGTTGGGTCACCCGCGTTGGCAGGCAGCCGTGTTACCGATGCGGCGGAAATCGCTCCGTCGATGGGCCCGGGCGAGACGCGGTTAAATATTTATGTCGCGCCGCCGTAGTCCTGACGTGAGTTGTCCCCTCGGGTGCGGTTACGTTTAATGTCCGGTCGGCACGGCGGAGCGGTGTTCCGCAGAGGTGAGCAGCGATTGTGAAACTCGCGCGGGCCATGTATGCTGGGGTTGGTGGGCCACTTGAGGATGGGGAGAGTCACCCCGGCCTGGATTTATACACTTGCTGCTCCGTGTCAGACAGCGAAGAGGACATTAGATTTACTAAGGTATCCGTGTGAGCCTTGTCAAAACAAACACGATTTAACATTTCCGATTTTAGGTTTATTTTTTTCAGCCGACAGATATTTCGTATAAGGTCCTAGCGATGATTTTGTCATACAGCACAGGGCAATGTGATAACATGTAAGACTCTGAGTTGGCTGTGTCCACACACTGAAAAGCTCTTGCAGTGGTGGAGGAGGCTTGTGTAGTAAATCTGAGTAGAGGCACTGGCTGCATTTCCAGAAAGTGGAACAGAGAGCTGGGTAAAGAGGTCAGGCACAATATTTCCTTCAAACATCCTTGCGCTAAAAATTCACTACCTGCCAGTGCATCCGAGTATTCATTGTAAAATCTAATTTTGCAATATCCGGCTTCTAAATGTAGTGTTTGTGGCTTAATCATAATTGGGCCCCGTGTTTATTATTCTAGCAAATTTCCATGATGATGATGATGATGCTGCCGCTGGATAAACCCTCTTGATTTACAGGAAATTGTGTTTATCGGGAAACGGGCGTCGGGCGAGCGACGCCGCGTGTCGCATCGCGTCGGGACGAGAAAATAACAAAAACCGCTTTAAAAGCCGCGGAGTTCCCCACGTTGTCCCGCTAGCCCACACTGCCCTGCTCGCGGGCGCTGCCAGTGCCCACTAACCCGTGCTCCTCAACCCACACTCGCGTTCCGCCGGGATTGGCTGGCAAGGCACTCGTGAGCACGTCTCTAAGCGTCTGAGTCGCGGGGTCCGCTCGGCGGTGCGTCGGGGTGGCACGCAGCACCACCGCTCGCTTTTCATCCTCTCTCTAGCGCCGCGGGAGGAGGAGGAGGGGGAGGGAGGGAGCGAGCGCCGTGCCGGGCGACGCGCGCGCGAGCAAAGCTGGCGTCTGAATTAATTCACTGGGCAGAATCGCGCGGCTTTAGACGCGGTGCCGCCGCTGC
>JAZEWU010000001.1:6162086-6172914 GCA_036362915.1 Geotria australis
TGATTGACTTACTGTGCAGCGGAATCCTCCCGAGATGAATCCGTTATTACCCACTTTAAACATGTGACATGAGAACACACGAGCAGGGCTTGCCTGGCTCCTTAAAATGTAATCCCTTCCTCGGGCCATTTGTTTAATTTACAAACAAGATGATTAGCTGCTCTTTCGGGACAGCCGCGACGAGCGTTCCTCCTTTCTCTCTCGCCTCGACGCGGCTATCCCGAAAGAGCAGCTCTTAAGAGCATTTGTCACACGTCGCACCGTGAAAAGCTTCATCGTTACGCAAGCCGATTACCGTGCGATGTTGTCAAAACTGCTCGCTGTGTTTCTCACCGAACCTGTGTGTTACCCAGTGGAGCGCCGCGCGTTCGTGCATTGTTGTTGTGTAAATCTGAGCCTCCTCTCGGGATGGGCTACCTTAACAAACTGGGCTTGTGCACGCATGCCCACGCTCGTTTGTTGGATGCCACATGTCCCACGACACACATTTTAGCGACAATTGTAATTCCACCTGCCAGTCGCAAAATACTTTGACCGTTAATTATCAGTACCCGCTTAATTTTGCATGGGGTTGAGGGGGGCCGTAGCCTATTCCAGCAGATGCAGGGCGCAAGGCAGGGCTCTCGCCAGGATGGGCCGGCCAGCTCATCGCGGGGCACAGGGGGAAAATTTAGTCAGCAGGACAATTAACTTAGGCAGCAGCGGCATGGGAGGAAACCGGAGTACCCGGTGAAAACCCACGTGGCCACAGTGAGAACATGAAAACTTCACACAGCAATCCATAGTATAGCTCTTTTTATGAGTTAGGTCACGTAAAAATGTATAAGTATCATTAAGGCGGGTTTACGACACTTATACGTTTTCACGTGACCTAACTCATAAAAAGAGCTAGTCTGTGGATGACACTGGTCACGAAAGCCTTCGTGTTAAATTTTCACACAGCAAGGCACCTGAGCCGGGAATCGAACCCTGGTTAAATCTTTCATGAATGTAAAAATTACTTTGCATAATTGCGATGCCTTAATTATTTATGGAAGATAATACCTTCATGACTAGAGCAGTTATAGAGAGCTTTAGCATTCATCTGCGTTACCGGGCAGCCCATCCTGATGGGGAGGCTCAGATTTTCAAAACACCGGGTAGCCCGCCCGCATCCACCCACACTCCTCCGCGAGCAACAACTGCTGTCTGCTTTCTGCCGAGGGCTTCAATTTCTAGCTGGATATTTTCCCGGTCTCCCGTTAGACTGGAGTAGGTGGCACATGACTGACAGCCGCGGCCATAGCAAGAGCTGCAGAGGATGTGGTGTGCTGGGGTACGGAAATATTTCCCCGGTCGCTGACCCAGACAGACCCAGATAAAAATTAAGCGCCGCTTCTGCGGCACCTGCAGCTGCGCCGCTCATTAACCCGCGGATCCTTAGCGATCCGCGATAGTCCGTGTTTTATTGCTGCGGTAAACGTTACGCACTGATGTTAATTTCACGTGTCCCTCAATGTTATTTTAGACATTTTTCAGCCGCTTTTATGTTCAAAAAATCACTACCACATGTTTGCATTAACGGCAGCGATCTGCCGGTGTAACAGATTTTTCCTTTGACCCTGTTTTTTTTTTAGAGAAAAAAAACCCAACTGCCACTTCTGAAATAACGGCCACATGGCTGCTCAATTTGCACGCGCAATCTCGCATTGCTCAAATTAAACATTCTTCATTTGTTCTCTTCAACAACCTCACCCTCAAATAATTAGCCTTTCACCCTGGAGCCAGCCAGCCCCGAGCGGTCTTAACCGAGGGTTGTTTTACGTGTTGTTTGCGTTGGTTATTTTGAACGTTTGCTGTATCGCAGGAAATGAGCATCCAAAGCTTGCAAGCTCACTCGGTAATTTCTGCTATAATAATACAAATCATCTATATATCTATGGGGCCGTTTAGATGGATAGATGTTTCTTATTACAGCATAAAATACCCATTGAGCTTGCTAGCTCTTTACGAGATTCCTGCGACACAACAAACACGCGAATTGACAAAAATAATAAAATATTTAAAAAATTCACACGTTAACACAACAATATTCATGTCAGCAGTGTTGGGCGGAGGGGGGCGGGGTCATCATTGATTTTTGCCTCGGGCCCCAGAATCACTAAGACCACCCCAGCTTCCAGCCAATGGCAGGACTCTCTCTCCCAGTACCAGTGCTGCTCAGGCATGAACAGGGGTCCCGCGTGTTGACAAGTGGAAGTGGCGCACGGAGGGTGGGGGGGGTATTGTGGGATGAGCGGGGGTATTGGGGGACGGGGGGAGGCAATGGGGGGTGGTCGTGAGTCATACAAGTCGCCTTACATCCGGCCTACTTTCCCTGCTTCCTGCTTCCCAGAACCCATTGTGAATGGAGGCTCTAGTTTAGGTCAATGTCACACGGGTTGTGTGCGTGGGTGGTTGGGAGGGGGGAAGGGGGATGGAGGAGGAGGGGCGGTAGAGTTGGGGGGGTGGGCAGCACCTCCTGTGGTTTGCTCGATGGCTGTGACCAAACCTCGAGCTGTTTGGCTGATTAAGCTGCCGCTGCTGTGCCTCGTCCGGAACCGTGTGATTACAAGCGTCCACACAGAGACCGCATGCGCACGCTACGTTTGATTCCGGGAAAGGCTACGGATCCCACTCCTCCGTAATTACTCACGCCAGGAGTGAGAGTAACATTTCTCACCGGTCGGGTCGTATAACAAACCTCGTTCCCACCTTTACTGTACTGAATGCTTCGGCCACTTTCCTACCAGTACACCGTACAGGACCGTACCAGCTTATTTTCACCTCTGACTTTTTTTCATTTATAGTAGAGAAGGTTTCCGCTTTGACGTTCTCTCTCGTTCCCATGTCACCGATGGCAGCTGCATCCCAATTTGTTCATCTTGATTCTGTGTACACTTTGACAAGGCTAGAGTCTTCAGGACACGGTCTCAGCATTGCCTACCTTGAGACGATGACAGATGCAGTGAGTTGGGGAGGCTTTCATCCAGCAGTGGATAGATCATGGCCGATTATGCTTTATGTCGAAAGGGATTACTGTAATTGAGTACGTGTAAAGCTACTTGATGACAAATGCATGTTTTGCCAAACAGATTTTCATACAGACACCACAATGCGTAGGAGCTCAACGTTGCCTACTGTAAATTAAATCTCCCAATTAATTTTTATTTACGACCTCGAATAAATGCATTAATTAGAGTCCGCTCCAAAACGAAGCCGTGATTAAACGAGCTCCGATCTGAAGACATTGTGTTGCTGTCCATTCATCAGAGACCCACGGGTGCTTGGAATTCAGGCGACGCCATCTGGCACTCCTTTACATCTTCCTACCGACGCGACGCCGCTGGGCGCAGGCGGGAGTGAGGAACGACGAAGGGAGCGAGAGCGAGAGAGACGGTGCGGCGACGATGCGGGCAGGGATGGCGCGCGCGGGACGCCGGCCAGGAATACGACAATAAGTTGCGGCAATGCGGCCTATAGTTTAATAAACGAGACGGTTCTACGGCGGTAAACAGGGACGACGCGGCTGGCAGAGAGAGTCGGGCGGGGAGATGGAAGAGGACTCGAGGGCAGATGGGACGGGAAGAGCAGCTGTATGGAGATGAGCTGAATGTGCCCAGCCAGGCAAACGGGGTGGGGGTTGGCTCATATCAAATCTTCCCAGAGCCGTTAACACATGGCTGGGAGGCATGAATCGAGGCTTCTGTTTGTCTCTCTCGGCGTCTCGGGGGCCGCGTGGCCTCTGTCTCTTTATCCGATTACATAATCGTCCATTCACGGGAATCGATGCGTGCGCTGGATTATTCCTCGGCGTTTTGTCGCTGACAAAAGAGGCACCTGCTTCTTGTTTTTTGCTCGGGCGGGACAACGTTCCCAGTAACCGCTGCACTGTCTCCTCCAGGATTCTCACGCTTTTAATTAGGGAAATGTTAACCGACGGTTATTTGGCAGATGCGTGCTCTTTTTAGCCCGTTTTTTGTTGTTTTTAAATGTATTCTATACACGACAAACACCAACGTGCAAGAAATGGTGAGTCGCTTCAAAAAAAGGCCTGAAGATGTGTCACTCTGCTGTATAAAATGTACTTTTGATGTACTTGTCATTTTATTTTATTTTCCTATTAACAACAATATCTGGAGAGTTTGCATCATTGCTTTGCCCAGAAAAACGTTGACGGGGTGGAGTGTAACGTTTGCTCTCCCGCCCCCCACCCCCTCTAAGGTGCACACGTTCCGGGGCCCCCACTGGTGTGAATACTGCGCCAACTTCATGTGGGGCCTCATCGCGCAGGGAGTCAAGTGTGCAGGTGCGTCGCCTTTGTGTCCGTCTCGGCCGTTTGCGGCTGAGGCCTGCGGGGCCTGGAGTCTTGCGATCCACCGCGCTATCCACGCAGGACAACCCTAAATACCTCGCGGCACTACTGCGGCCACTCGCCTCAACACAATCCCGCACTCTACGCGGCTCATCACAGCACCCTACTCCACACACCGCGCTCACGCGCAACCTTCGCACGACGCCGATTCTCGGCTGCGGCAAACCCACAACCTGGAACAGCCTGCCACATCTATTGCGCCAAACACAGTCCCCCACAACTTACATTTTTTTTTTTAAAACGACACCTCTTCACCGAATCACAACAAAGTCGAGCCTTAACGTCTTCGGGCTGCAGACATAGATGAAGGTAAGCCGGTATGGTCCAGTACGACGTACCAGTAAGAAAACGCCAGATGCATTCAGTGAAATACAGGTGGGAAGGGGGGATTTGATAGATAGATGTTTATTATAACAGCAGAAAAATACCCAGTGAGCCTGCAAGCTCCTACGGGACTCCTGCGACAAAACAAACATGTGAATTGCTGACAATAATAAAAATTTATACAAGATTCATAAATAACCAAATTTTAAATCAACCAACAAAAAAACCCTTTACACATAGCATTGCACACATATTTCAAATAAAATAGTCCAAAATACATAGCATTGCAATTTTTTTTTCAAAACCATATGCCATTCTTCTTCTTTGCGATTCTTCGAAGCACGATGGTCAGCTTCTGGACATCGTTGTCTTTCAGCTCGGCTTCGAAGTGTTTGGTAGCATTTGCAGGCAACACCAAGTATTACCTGACTGGGATGAAATGCAAGTCACTTTCACTCCCGGCTGCCGCGGCGCTGACCGGGTTTTGTTGTTCTCTGTGGCTGTGTACGGCACGGCATCTGTGGCCCGCTTTCGGAAATGAGGTCACGCTCGGTGCGGCAGGCGGGTGAGCGGGTGAGCGGGCGAGGGAGCGGGCGAGGGAGCTAGCTCGAGGTGCGCTGCATTATGTAAGCGCCGCTCTTCCTGGGACCACACCGCCTGGATGGTCGCGGCGGTAGCTCCGTGAAATTCACGACGCTCCCTTCGTGGAATCGTCCGCTATTGTTTCATCTCGCGGTTCGCGAGCAGATGAAAGCATTTGGAGTTGGGGGAAAAAAACCAAATCATAATAATTTCATCGCGATGTCTGAAATTCGTTCTGTTTGAGCTCAGCCGAGCTCTCATTAAGGGAGATGTTTGCGGGAAAATAAAAATAAACTCGCGAGTGTAGGCGCCTCTGGTCTAGCTGAGCCGTGAATGCCTCGCTGGGTGAATGCCTCGCCATGTTAGCAGGGGAGCGACTAGGTCTCGATGACTATCTGGGTCGCTTCTGACAGTCGGAGGTCGCTGGGGGGAAAAGGCTCGGCAATCGGGGGAGAGTGTTTAAGAGAGGATGGCAATCAAAGAGATAGAGCAACTTTTATGTGCCTATCTCACATCAGTGTGAAGATTAATCACAAAATAAGCGAATCTCAAAGTTACGCTCTGCCACGGCGTTATCGAACCCAGGTGACGTCGCGTATTTTGAAATTTGTTGGCATAGTGACATAATTGGAGCATTGTGATGGAGCGCTTGATGGTAACTTTAAAGTCTTTATACAAATTAAATTTCAAACTCGTGTCAGACGCCCCGAAACACACAGCCTGAGTACGTGTCGACCAGATAAGAGCTATTTGAGTTACTGTTGCCTCTGCATCCCTTTCATGTGGATGATGGCATCGCGATGGTATAGTGCGTCCGTACGGCTGCCGCTACCATTTATACTCATGCGCGACTCGTTTCAAAAAGGATATTTGCGCCCTGAAATGACGACGGACGTTGACGAATAAAAACAACTATCGTGAGAGGTGTTGGAGCCGACTCCAGGCTGCGTTCTGAACGGCAGCATCTGCTCGCTGCCTTCTTGCTCACGTCAACAGAGCTGTGGTGTACGCCGCGAGAAGTGGGCAGTTGAAATTCTAACCACATTTACACAAACACTCAATTTAATGCAGCAGCCAAAAGGGCAAGCAGATCTGCGGGCTTGACAGTATTTGCATGTTCTTTAGGCATATATATATATAAACAATGGCACTCATTAGTTTAGGTGGTGTGGATGGGTACAGGCTTCATGTGGGAAATCCGCGATCGGGAATAGTCGAATGTTTGGGTCAATGTCGGTCGAACGGTTCAAACCACGTGTCAATTTTTATCCCAATATTGCGTGTTTATCGGGCCCGCTCTCCCAGGCCTTCTCATTAGATGACGGACTCTCGTGCACAAAACATTGTGGGCGAGAGGTAGCGTTGCCGCTAGCGTACCATGCTACGAACCCGACGGCCCGAGTTCAGTTCCCCCTCACGGCCGTCGCAAGTGGCGATTTTCCGAATCAGTCTTGAGCCTCCCCGAGGACCATGTTGCGGTGTGTAAACAGCACCACTGGGTTAGACAAACGCGGCCGGGCGTCCTTCGCAGGTGCTCGCTTACAGCACGCGACCGCTACAGTCTGTCGAGGCTACACGGGGGGCCCTCCGTCTCTGTCTTTGCAGACTGCGGCCTGAACGTGCACAAGCAGTGCTCCAAGGTGGTTCCGCACGACTGCGAGCCGGACCTGAAGCACGTGAAGAAGGTGTACAGCTGCGACCTCACGACCCTCGTCAAGGCCCACAACCGCAAGCGGCCCATGGTGGTGGACATGTGCATCAAGGAGATCGAGATGCGCGGTGAGAGAGCGCCAGAGGGAGCGGCACTCCTCCGCACGAGCTCCGTATGCAAAGGTCCCCCGGTATAGCCTTAGCGGATTGTAGGGTCAAGTGGCTGTTGGCGAGCGGCGCCTATAAATGCCTGCGCGGCACACGAGGGGGTGGGTGGCTAGCACCTCCCCCGGGTGCCTTTGTCTGGCGAGTGGCTATGTTTACACGCAGCGTTAGGTACTAATTTTCTGCTGAGTCGACCTAGGGGAGGCCCAGGGCAGGTTCAGAATATCGTTACTGGTGTAGGCAGTGGGCGGGAATCGAACTCGGGACGTTGCGTTCGTAGCACAGCGCACGGTGCTGGCCTTCGTAGGTGCTCGCTGGCAGCACTTGACCCTACAGTCTACCAAGTATAGGGGGAATCTTTGTCTTTGTGTCCGCGTGTTCAACGTGCTCCGCAAACACACAGTATACACCGCGGCCCCCCGCCGCCTCTCCCCGTAGTGTGGTTCTTATCGAATCCGTCGGTCTCCCTGTATTGCCGTAAGCTCGAGTCTTAAAGCCGGCGCCGTATAAATCTCCCCTTGTATCTGGGCTTGAGAAGTGGGGCTCTCGGGCTGGGGCCAGCGCCCGGAGGCCACGGCGCGGGCGGCGAGAATCGCCCAGAGTTGAGACACTCGCGTCGCTTGGCGCGTTCGGAAGCGGGAGAGCGGCTCGGCACGCTCACAATGGTCCGTTCGGGGGCAAGGGTCAGCTTGTGTTTATATCAGTTACGTGCACTCGTTGCACAAGCGGCGCTTGATAATAACAGCGAGATGTGGAGCTGACAGACACTATAAACCTGCCACACAGCCGGAACCTAACAAAACGATAAGTAATCTACTGCCGATTTAACAATCCACTGCCGTTCAAAGGCCTTCCCACAGCTTTCCGCCGTGGATTTTGATGAGACCCCGACACGCTGGTCGGCGATGGGTAGTGACGCGGGAGGCCGGGACCCTTTCAGACACGATTCGCCGCAGACGTTTGCGGCGGCCGCGAATCGAATTCAGGTCGCCCGGGTTTGCAGCGCGCCGCGCTAACGGCCGATCGGCAGTCACTACCGCTCGGGCTGAATTGCGTGACACTGTCCGGGCCTCCCTGTGGGAGCCTGGGAAGCTCGTGCCGGCGTCTGTGTTTATTTCTTGTTTACGACCATAACAGCCTCCCTCCAGACGCCGTGGCCTCATCGCTGCTCCCCCGTCTCCCGTGTCTTCCCCACACATCCCCTCCCCCACCGCCCCCTCCCTCGGCGGAGCAGGGCTTCGCTCCGAGGGCCTCTACAGAGTGTCTGGCTTCAGCGAGCACATCGAGGACGTGAAGATGGCGTTTGACAGAGGTGGGCGAGCGTGGCGTGGCATGGCGAGCGTGGGGGCATCGAGCGCGGTGCCCCTCGCCCGAGTCGGCTCGTGCGTGCGGCGCCACGGGCGTGCGTGCTGTGGATCTCTGAACCCGCGCCACATCCTTCTCATCCAATTACACACCGCACAGATGTTTCCCCAAATGGCGAATTAACGGGTCCTAATGACTTGGTCGTTGTGGGCGATTAGCATAATTGAAGTGGCTGCGCAAAACCAGATAAATACCTGAAAGGAATAACATTTTTACGCTTTTGTTGCCATCTGAGGAATGCTAAATTGCCGATGCTCTTTCGCGGGATGTTATTGAATGTCAAAGCGAATGCGAATATTTTAAGATAAAGTCACTTTGAACTACGATTTGGATCCTATAAGCTTTGGCAGATGGGCTGTGTAATCATGTCACTTCTTTGGGAAAAAAATAATAATTCGTGCAAGAAAATGAGGTGAATCATCCCACACCCTCCCAGTTTGCATCACAACCTTGCATTCAAAACACCTTTAGGCAGTGTTCTGTGGTGAGAATAGAACAGCTTCGAATTAGATTGCAGGAATGTGTTGTTGTTGCGGTAGGGTTCAAGGACGGTTTCGGCTGCTTTCATTTAGCGATCCGTCCTGCCCTCTGCTGGTGACGGAGAAGCTCCGACCGCGCAATCTGAATGCCACGCATCCATTGGCGACAGCATTGGTCTCCAACCCGTCGATCGTGATCGACAGGTCGATCCCAGAGTCTTGAACAGTCGATCTTAACATAAAAAAAAAATGATAGAGAGCAGGAAATGCCGAGATTCTGTACGGTGGTTGTATTTAAAACTGCGGCGGTTGTGGGTCAAAAATGCAAGCTGCTGCAGATAGTGTCCAAGCATTCGCAGATAGTGTGCGGCAAGCACAGGTGTCACACTAGGAATAGGTGAGTGTTAATCATAGCGTATATTTGTTTGGGTTTTTGGAAAGAACGATTTTTAAGGTTAAAGATCGTGTTGCATTTAGATTATAAAGGTGATGTTGTGTTTAACAAGGTTGGAGACCACTAGGCTACAGACTCCGTGTCCATGGCTGAGCTTACACTCTATCCGCACGGCAACAGTTAGACGCGTGCAAACAAAGCGAAACGTCGCGAAGGAGAGAGGAGGAACGCTCAACACAGCTGTCCCAAAACAGCGGCTTTTCAGAGCACTTCTCACACCTTCAGCCGTGAAAACCGACGTCATTACCCTGTGTTGATGAGTGTTCGCGAGTGAAACCTCATGCCAGGCCGTGATTGCTGATGCAGTGCGGACTTTCCGGCGAGCCATGACACGGCACGGTTGGGATTTCTCACGCACGGTAATGCCGCTCTCAGGACACGGCACGCGATGGTGGGACGTGGGCATCGCCGGGAAAAACAGGGGGCGTGCGTGTGCGCTCTGATGGTGTGCGTGCTGCAGTGTGCGCGTGTGCGCGTGTGTATGTGTCACAGGCGCCGTGGTGACGTCACCGCCACTTAGTGGTGAACGGCGGTTGTTGTACGTGAAGGTCTGGGGAGCAGTAGTGTGGCTGTTAGCGTGCTGTGCTACGAACCCGGAGACCCGAGTTCAATTCCCGCTCATGGCTGACGCCAGTGACGATTTTTTTAACCAGTCCCGGTCGACTCAGCCTCAACTGAGTCCCTGATGTTGCGCGTAAATGTCCCCACTATGGAGACAAAGGTCGCCAGGCATGGTGCTGGCCACCCAGCCTTTATTGTGTCGTGCTGCCCTTTATAGGTGCTTGCTAACAGCACTCGACCATACAGTCTGTTAAGACTGCACTGGGGATATGTGTCTTTGTAAAGGTCGTACATGTGTGTAAACGACCTGAGCGCCGGGCGGATAAAACGCAGCAAGTTGGCAAAGTACGGAGCACAGGTGGTGTATCTGTCAGTCATCTCAGTCAGGCAACCCACAGTACCACGGGTCTGTCCTGTGGCGAGCGAGGCTTCGACGCCTCACGCGGCCTCAAGGTGCATTTAGCATAGCACAAGCGCCGTGGTGACATCACCACCACTTAGTGGCAGTTGTTATTGTAAAGGTCGTGTTTGTTGTGCGCCCCATAAGGTTGACACCGCTGCTGCTGCACAGTTGATGCTCCTGCAGGGTGCTGTTGCTGCAGGTGTTGCTGCAGGGTGCATGTGCTGAGTGTGCTGTGCCGCTCTCTGTCGTGCGCGCAGACGGGGAGAAGGCCGACATCTCGGCCAACTCGTACGATGACATCAACATCATCACCGGGGCGCTGAAGCTCTACTTCCGAGACCTGCCCATCCCACTCATCACCTACGACTCCTACCCCAAGTTCATCGAAGCCTCAAGTGAGAGAGCTCTCACTTCTCTCCTCCACGTCCCCTTCTTCTTCTCCTCACTCACGT
>JAZEWU010000001.1:6178259-6188975 GCA_036362915.1 Geotria australis
CTTTTGCTCACTCTTGATGGCGCCGCGCGATGCAGCGTCTGTTTAAAAAGCTTCCACTCCCAAGCAGTCTTCAAAACACGTTCACATTCAAACGGCTCGCCAGCTTGCGGGTTTCGGCCAACGTGAAACTGGTGCGAGCGGCGCTCGGCCACCGAGTGACCCTCACGCCCGCGGCGTCGCAGCATCGCAGAGTTCAAGGCGACCGGTTTCAGCTTACGTCCACGCTCACCGAGCTTTGCCGCCGGCTTAGGCCGTGCGGTCACGACAACGAGGAACCGAGCGATCCGTATACCGACTGCGTGTGTACATGGACTTGCGGTCTTAACCGTGGGGCAACCCGGGCAATTTTACAGGGCAGGGGTGATGGCCGGCCGTTTGTGCGAGCGAGCGACGTTCGGCATACGGACAATTCCACGAATGTTTTGCAACTGATGAGTCACGTGTACAAGAATGCTTGTTTACTACCTGGTAGCTCTGTTAAAATACTTCCGTTAAAACTAAAATTTAATTCCATTATCGCAACGTTTATTTGGAGGATTCAGTGCTTTTTAACAATTGGGGTGGAGCATCATTGAATTTTGCCTGGGGCCCCGTAATCACGAAGACCGCCCCCGTGTACGTGCGTGTGTTCCGCGCGGCGCTCGCGTCCCGTCTTGGCGAGCGTGCGAGACTCCGGGTCGGCGTGCGGGCAGAGCCGTGAGCTCGGCGGGCGAGTTGTTTCCGTTTGGCGGCGGCAGAGCGAACTCGGACGTGTGCCACCATTGTGCAGAACTCGCCTGTACATTCACTGTATTGATGTGCTTTACAATGTAAGTTATTAAATGTGTTTCTCAACACGCTGAGCCATCTGTTTTTTATGTACACGAGGATTTATTTACGTGGTTGTTTTTTATATTCGTACCGGAAGATGTCTGGCCAGCTTGCGTGTCGGAACCCTGAGTTGGCACTGCCCGGATCCTGGTTACAAAGTCTGGCAACTTCCTGTGGTTTAGACGTAGTTTTCGAATAGTGAGTTGATGGTTTCTGCCTGGTCATCAAATACTGAAAAAAAACTCACGTTAAATTTAACCTTGCAGTTCATTTGGCTGATATCCCACGCTGATAATTTAAAATGTCAATTCAACTAGCCTATAACATGTTAATGCATCTTTTGACAGCTCGATGTATAGGAATTGCTGTCAAGGAGCACTATATCGGGATAGCCGTGTCGATCGTTTCTCATCTCTCTTTTGCGACGTTACGCCTCCCACGTTGGAACCATCATCAGGTTTCTAATATCAGAAGCCTGATGATGCCTCCAACGTGGGAGGCGAAATGTCGTACAATGTTAATCTATTACTCTGTGTGGCAGGGTGTGTGGGGAAACTGCTGTCCCGAGCGTGTTGATCACAGGTGCTTTGAATGGACCTCAGACGTAGTTCTGTGATATCTGCTTTCCATGGGCTGTTCTCTAACACAGGGTGATGCACTGCTTCGTGAGAGAGCTGAATGGACTATTTGTCTCATAACCCGACACCAACGGCAAAGTCGGGATAACATTAGATTAAAAGACAACACTATTTGGGAGATCAATATCAGGCCTATCGGGAGACTGTTGGGATCTTGGAATTTAAAACAATGTATTGACGAAGGTGTTCACCACTCGATGTATGAGAATTGCTCTGAAGAGCTGCTATTTCTGGTTAGCTGTGTCGAGCATTCCCCCTCTCTCATTCACGTTTCACCTCCCACGCCGGATGAACGCTCGACACAGCTATCCCAAAAGAGCAGCTCTTGACAGCAACTCCCATTTACAACAGGCGCTCAGGACCAGCGATGGGGATGACCGCTGCCCGTTGCACATTTGAGCAAGGGAGACCCTCTGACCTGTGGCTCCACACCCCCCCAATACGCGGGGATATGACCCGGGTCACGGAGCAAGAGTCTCCTCGTCCGACTGCCGGTTCCAGATCTAACATTGCGGAGAGAAGGCCTTTTGCTCGGCGTATACGTCCCGACTGCGACTCCAGATCGGACGCTGTCACTCGCTGCCTCGACAACTGACGGCTTCGGAGGGGAGGGAGGAGTGGGGCATGTAGGGAGGGGCGGCCCAGCTGTTGTGTCACAGTCGCGTTGAGAAGATCGAGGCGTCGAGCGGCGGTGCCGAGAGGAACTCTTCCTCAAGCATGATGATGCTCTTGAAGTTCTCCCTTTTCGTGGCCGCGTGCTGCGGTAAGTCGAAGCCGCCCGGCCGGTCCGTCGCGGCGTCGTTGCGTTGTCGCCGCGGCGGCAGAAAGTAGCAACGCTGGGCGACCGCGGGCGCGGTGCGTCCCACCGCTCGTTTTGACATCGACCTCGCGTGAGCGGCTCTGTTAACACTAGCTGGGCTAGGTCGGGGGGGGGGCGACGCGAACGCAATCGCAGGGCCCGGTCGAGGTTTCCGGAGCGATGCGGTCTCGTTGAGATTGCGACTTTGAAACACTTATTGTCGCGTTAACACAAAGAGCCGTGCGCGACGTGATTGACAGCGACAAGTGGCGGGTTCCGTGGCCGCGTTGCTATTCTGGACTCTCTCGCAGCGGCGGCGGATGTCTCTGCTCGGCTTTCGTCGCGCGGAAACACAATGAGGCGCAGCGAACGGGGACACCGCTCGCTCGACGTTCCCGTGGACGCGACAGGGTTTACAAGAGAAGTCGTTGGTTTTGGGCACGTTTTTTTGTTGCCAGAATACAGGTCGATGAAGAAAGACAGAGGGTTTGACACTTTCTGGCAATAATACAGGTATTCGGATGTTCAAACACTAATTAGACACCTTCCATAATTGTCACAGAGTGTAAAAAACCTTTCTCTTTTTTCCGCTAAGTTGTTGATTACTGTTAAAAAAAGTATAATTAAAGTGGCAATTCAAGTATTCGTTCAATGTCGAAGGTATTCGTTCGAAGACAGAACGACTCGGAGGCGCGAGGAAACTGCAGAGAGGCAGGGAGGAGGAAGCCAGCCACGCGGTTATCCGACGCCAACATTAACGTTTTAATTACAGGCGAAAACCGGAGAATCTGGAGGAAACCCATGCCAAACTGGGAGAACACACAAACACACTCTGCACAGATAGCACCTGAGGCGGGATTTCGAATCGCCATGAGCAGGACCTTTTTTTCTGTCAGCCACCCTGCCAGGAGTCATGTTTGAGAATAGCTCTCCGGAGATACTCTTTCACGATAGCCGTATCGAGTGTTCCTCCTCGTCCCTTCGCTCGACAAGGCAATCCCGAAGGAGCTCATAAGAGCAATTCTCAAACGTCGCGCTGTAGAATCCAACATCGATGTACTCACGTTTTTAAGCGATTATAAGCCAAGCTGAAAGACAACGATGTCCAGAAGCTAGCCATCGTGCTTTGAAGAATCGCAAAGAAGAAGAAGCGATTATAGAGGCTTCCACCTCGAGTTGAACTCCCATCGAGAAAATTAATATCAGAAGAGCAGTCTGCTTGCCCTTCAACAACGATTGTTTTCATCTGCATAGTTTAGCCAATGTATAATTATAGAATGCTAAACAATCGTGCACGTTTGATAAGCTTAATACAAGTATAGCTGTTGCCATTCGTATGAGTGGCTGAAGCTAAACAGATCTCTCCCTCGTGTCATTGGCATGGTCGGATGTACCCACCAGCATGGTCTTATAAGGAGATTCTTGGTGAACTAATTAACAATGGGGGAGTGATAGGGTGAGTGGCAATGTGCAACAATGTGCCATTATGAAAAGGCATGTAATCTGTCTGAGAATTGCTCTTAAGAGCAGCTCTTAAGAGCAATTCTCATTCGTTGAGCCGTGAAATTTGCAATCAATAAGATATACGTACGTGGTGTTTCCACGGCTCGATTCATGATGGTTGCTCTTCAGACACTGTTCTTTCGGGATAGCCGTGTCACTGAGCGATCTGATGATGCTTTCAACGTGGGAGATCGCTACCTCCCCGTGTACCATTCCGACCTCCTTAGGCGCGACTGGCTAACAGCACATGCCCCAACAGTCTGCTAAGGCTATACGGAGGGCCTTTATCTTTATTCGTTCCACAGGAGCGGTGGCATCGTCCAGTGCGGCTGACGGGGAGTCCGTGGCGGTGGAGAACTGGGTGCACGAGACGCGGCTGCTGCAGGACCTCTTCCGTAACTACAATAAAGTGATCCGCCCCGTCAAGAACCACACGGACCAGGTGCACGTAGTGGTGGGCATGCAGCTCATACAGCTCATCAACGTGGTGAGTCGCACGGGATCATCATGTACTCTTAACGCAGGGTTGTAATGATGTCGGTTTGTCACGACTCGATGTATGAGAATTGCTCTCCATAGCTGTTGTTGCGTGATGGCCGTGTCACTGGGCGTTCCTGCTCACTCCTTCGCGACGTTTCGCCTCCAACGTTCGAGGCATCGTCAGTAATGTAGGGTCCTACTCACAAGAATCATGAGACTCAGTGGAGGTTTTACTGGATTAATAAAAAAATTATATTGTAATGTTTAATGGGAATTGTTGATTATTCACACTACCCTATGGGCGGTCTTGTTCCATGCGTGTAACACGTTATTCTGACGTCAGGATAAAGGTGGAAGAGTGCTTAAGAGGGTTTATGGTAGTGCAAACGTGGGAACGTAAAAGTTAAAGTGTTAAAGTTCATAATAGCAATCAATAAGTTGAATGTAAACCTAAGACAAGACGTCAATACCTCGGATGTTGTGCAGGTTACATTTGCCCATATGAAGTATTCGGACCCGGTGCCCTTAGCACAGACATATGTATATACAAACACTTGCTCCATTATATATAGACTAGTGTGTGTAGCCTGGCAGAGATATTGTCCTGGCTTGTGGTTGATTGTGCGGGTTCGTGGTTGCTTGGGGTTGTACAGTCAGGCGTGTGGGCGTTGCAGGTTGATGAATCGTGCTGCCCCATTATTTGGTGTTTTTTTGTTAAAAGAGTGTGTTTCTGTTTCGCAGGATGAGGTTAACCAGATCGTGGAGACCAACCTCAGGCTCAAGCAGGTAATCCGCTCGTGAAGAACATCGTTCCGCTTGTGAAGGGTTGCAGTGGCCAATTATAGGACTATAGAGCTTGGGGAAAAATTGTTGGCACCTTCCCGCTCGTCCTATGGTTTCCTATGTCACCGTGCGACAAACTGTGCTCGTTACGAATTCCACAGTGTATTGAAACATAGTTAGCAGGAACGATGCAATACGCAAACGACATTATAATGGTAGTTGATTTTCAGAGCTGTTCTTTCGGGACAGCCGTGTCAAGCGGTCTCCCTCTCTATCTCTCACGACGTTTCGCCTCCCGCGTTGGAAGCATCATTAGGCGTTTGATGATGCTTCCAACGTGGGGAGACGAAACGTCGCGAGGGAGATCGCTCGACACGGAAAGGTGGGAATCGAACCGCCTAGGGCAGGACCTTCTGGTCTTTGAGGCTCAGACGTTACCGCTGCATAGACACCGTCCCGCGGTGTGTGAGCGTCACGGTGCCGCTCTCCGCTCTCCGCTCGGTGTGTCGCAGCAATGGATGGATTACAACCTGCAGTGGGACCCGGCGGACTACGGCGGCATCAAGCAGATCCGCGTGCCTTCGCTGGACGTCTGGTACCCAGACCTGGTGCTGTACAACAAGTGAGGGCGGCACACTCACCGCACCATTCGCCACTTAGTGAGTGATCTTAACAGTGGAGCAACCCGAGGCAATTGTAGGCCCGCTCACCCGCGGTGGGGGGGGTATCCGATGACTGACCGTTTGAACGGGCGATGTTTGGCGTACAGACAATTCACCATTTGATTACTCGTGTGTACAAGAATCCCTTTTTACTTGCTTGATGCGCTGTTAAAATAAAACTATGAAATCTGAGATTAAAAGTTGAAGTCCATCATTGCCACATTCAATGGGAGGGGAATTGCTTTCCATAGCTGTAAATTGCCACCGGTGCCCTGTGATGGACTGGCGTCCCATCCTGGGTATATCCCCTGCTTTTGGCCCTGTGTCTCCCGGGATAGGCTCCGGCCCAACGCGACCCTGTTACAGAATTAAGTGGTTTCTGACAATGGATGGATGGATGGAGCTGTTCTATCGGGACAGCCGTGTTTCAGAAACGCCTGATGATGCCTCCAACGTGGGAGGCGAAATGTCGCGAAGGAGAGAGAAGGAATGCTCGACACGGCTATCCCGAAAGAACATCCTACAGAGAGCAATTCGCCTACATTCAAGGGATCTTTTTCTATGTCATCATCATCATTGTCGGAAATCACTTAATCCTGTACAAGGTTGCAGTGAGCCGGAGCCTAGCCCTACAAACACAGTGCGCAAGGCAGGGCTATACCCAGGATGTTTAATATTATTACAGCAACAAAAATACCCGGTGAACTTGCAAGCTCTTTACGGGTAAGACACCAGTCCATCACAGGGTACCAGGGGCACTTTAATCCACAAGCCAATTGATCTATGCAGCAGCATGTCTTTGGACTGTGGTAGAAAATCGGAGTGCCCGGCGAAAACCCACACAGACACGGTGGAAAACATGAAAACTCCACACAGAAAGGCCCCCGAGCCGGGATTCGAACCTGGTTACTTCTTTCTGTGAGGCGGCAGCGCTATTCACCGCGCCACCGTGCCACCCCCTTTGACTTTGTGTGGGATGTTAACCGCGCCGCGTGTGCCCCGGCTCAGTGCGGACGGCGACTTTGCCGTCATTCAAATGACCAAGATACTGCTGGAGTACACGGGCAAGGTCGTGTGGACGCCGCCCGTCATCTTCAAGAGCTACTGCGAGATCATCGTCTCCCACTTCCCGTTCGACGAGCAAAACTGCAGCATGAAGCTCGGCACCTGGACCTACGATGGCAGCAAGGTGACCATCAAGCAAGTGAGTGCAGCCCGTGGGACGTCATCTACGCTGCGCTCCATAATAATAACAAATACTATTTATAACGCCGCGTGGTACATCCATCCGTCCATTATCAGAAACCGCTTAATCCTGTATAGGGTCGCGGTGAGCCAGAGCCTATCCCGGCAGACACGGGGCGCAAAGCAGGGCTTTACCCACAATGGGGCGCCAGTCTATCACAGGGCATTAGGGGCAATTTAGTCCGCAGGCCAATTAACCTATGAAGTAGCATGTCTTTGGACTGTGGGAGGAAACCGCGTGGCACATATTCGTTCAATTTCGAAGGCATGAATTAGAAGAGTGAACGACTCAGAGGCATAGCGAGGAAGCCGCAGAGAAGCGGAGGAGGCAGCCAGGCGGTTTGCCGGCGCCAACATTTTGCCACACACATTGCGTCCAATATATTATGGATGTTATCGGCCAATACATTAATGCATCCGTACTGGATGAGGCTGAGGAAAGGTGAGGACTGCTAGCTGCTTTACTCCGAGCCCGGTTTGTCCGGGTCAGCAGCCTGCAAAAAATATATCCACACCCGGCACACCGCATCCAGTACAGCTCTCGCCATGGCCGTATCTACTGTTCACGTGGCCTACTCCAGTCTAGCCGTGACCCGGGCAGATCATTCGATGAGTTCGTCAAAGTCGCGGATAAGTACCGAGCGCGCCGCCGACACCCGTCCCTGGCGAACGTCCGTCCAGGAGAGCATCCGCCAGGACATGAGCAACTTCATGGAGAACGGAGAGTGGGTGATGAAGGATTACCGCGGCTGGACCCACTGGGTGCACTACTCGTGCTGCCCGGGGAAGCCCTACCTGGACATCACGTACCACTTCGTGATGCAGCGGCTGCCCCTCTACTTCATCGTCAACGTCATCATCCCCTGCCTGCTCTTCTCCTTCCTCACCGGACTCGTGTTTTACTTGCCCACCGACTCAGGTGTGCGGCGCTCGCTCGCACCGCTCACCGCGCGCATCATTATATTAAAATTGTTAGTATTTTTTTATCCTAGTATTTTTAAACCCTTGTTGTTGTGTTCCAGTCCATGTACATTCCAACACTGGGGTCTGGGGGAAACGGCATTTCGATCGTCGATACGTCCTGTACATATGGCAGAATTGACCTTAAAGTTGGAATTGAATTGATGTAAATCGCCACGGCTCGATGTATGAAAATTGCTCTTGAGAGTTGTTATATCGGGATAGCCGTAGTATACCTCTTTTTTATGAGTTAGGTTACGTAAAAAGGTAAGTATCGAAAACCCGCCTCCACCCGACACAGCCAATCAGGTTGTCACATGAACAAAACGTGCCAATTCGTTACTACCTCAGCATACTGGTGTGTTGGAGAGCCAACCCACAACATTCACGTGACCTAACTCATAAAAAGAGCGATACTATGGATAACATCGGTCACGAAAGCCTTCGTGTCGGGATAACGGCGTTGAGCGTTCCTCCCGGTCGTGGTGATGGAGATGATACACAACAACGAGCGGAGCACCTGGCGGCAGGGTGGCGCAGTGGTAACATCTGCGCCTCACAGAAAGGCTGGTCTTGCCCGAGGCGGTTCGATTCCCGCCTTGGGCGCCTTTCTGTGTGGCGCTTGTGTGTTATAATAATAATATCAATTTATATAGCGCTTTTCACCCGAGGGTTCTGCGTGGGTTAGCCGGGCTCTCCGGTTTCCTCCCACAACTTCATCATAATATATAGGAAGCAGTGTGTGGCAATATGGCGCCGGCAAACCGCCTGGCTGCCTCCTCCGCCTCTCTGCCCTTTCCTCGCGCCTCTGAATCCTTCTCTCGTCAAATAAATATCTTCGGCATTGAATGAATATGTGCGCGTTATAAATGTTAATTATTATTATTATTGTTAATAACGATGATGATGACGATGTGTAGGTGAGAAGATGACCCTGAGTATCTCGGTCTTGCTGTCGCTCACCGTGTTCCTGCTGGTCATCGTGGAGCTCATCCCCTCGACCTCCACGGACGTGCCGCTCATCGGGAAGTACATGCTGTTCACCATGATCTTCGTCATCATGGCCATCATCATCACGGTGGCGGTCATCAACATCCACCACCGCTCGCCCAGCACACACACCATGCCGCCCTGGGTCCGCAAGGTGAGCCCCCCCTAGCGCTTGGCTTGTTAATAATAATAATATTACATTTATAACGCACACATATTAATTCAATGTCGAAAGTATTAATTCGATGAGAGAACGACTCAGGGGCGCGAGGACAGCGCAGAGGCGGAGGAGGCAGCCAAGCAGTTTGCGGTCACAATATTGCCACATGCTGCTTCCTTTATATTATGATGAAGTTGTGGGAGGAAACCGGAGAGCCCGGCTAACCCACGCAGAACAAGGGGAGAACACACAAGCGCCACACAGAAAGGCGCCCAAGGCGGGAATGATGTTATCGGTCTACTAATTAATTAGCGTTTTTTTAAGTTGTGGGAGGAAACCGGAGAACCCGGAGGAAACTCACGCAGAACAGGGGGGAGAACATAGAAACTCCACACAGAAAGGCGGCCAAGGCGTCTTTCTCTCTATGAGGCGCCGGATGTTACCACTGCGCCACCCTGCCGCCTGGTTAACAATGACCGCTTTGTGACGAGCCGTTAAAATGGCCGTCGGTTCCGCGTGCCGCGTGGTGGCTTCGGCGCAACAGAGATGACACAGAGATGACCATCTCATCCGTCCGGGCGCTCGCGGGGACCCGGCGTGGAGACGCACGGTGCCCGCCCGCCGCTCACCGCGTTCTGCCGCTCGGCCCCCCTTCCCCCCCCCCCCGCGCGCGCGTCCCAACAGCTCTTCATCGAGACCATCCCCGGCATGATGTTCTTCTCGACGATGAAGCGCCCGTCGAAGGAGCGGCAGGACAAGCGCATCATGGGCGAGGGGCTGGACATCTCGGAGATCTCGGGGAACCAGGAGCCGCCCGGCCCGGAGTACCACTCGGCCATCATGCGCAACGCCGACGTGCGCGCGGCCATCGAGGGCATCAAGTACATCGCGGAGCACATGAAGGGCGACCAGGAGTCCAACAACGTACGGCGGCGGCACACTGGCCCGGTCACACCGGTCCAGTCGCATTGGCCCAGTCACATGGCCCCGTCACACATTGCCAGACCCTGCTTCCCAAGGCGCTCTCACTTGGCTGTGGAAATCGCTGGGCTCTCTGATTGGCTTACGCGATCAAATACTCGAACTGTTATCGGTTCGATTATTCGACTGATCGGATACCACGGAAATAGTTTGGGGCTTAAAACGAGTCTCACTTCTGTTTCTCACTCGTGACGCCGCACGGCAGTGGTGGGAGGCGCTTGGCCGAATCAGCCGCGTCATCCTGGACGTTGGTTGTGAGGGGTTTCCTTCCTTCGGGAGGTAGGGGATTTTGGGGACACTCCGGTGTTTCAAGGATTTCGAGTAAATGACCACAAAACACTGTTGATCATAATTTGTAGTTAATGAAATCACAAATTCCCATGGCCCTGGTAATACATAAGGGGTTTAGTCTGTAAAGTTGACACTGAAAAATTGTGGAACACTTTCAACGGGCTCACAATTTATATTCGGTCATTAATAATGACCGTTCTCACTGAACAGTAGTCAAGATCACCCTTAACGAGGAGTGTGATTGTGAACCAGGGACCAAGGAGCCTCTGACAGGGATACGCGTTTTCCAGAAGTGTGATCATTCACAGCAGCAGCATCATCAGACGATGTGGCAATGTGTGGCTCAGTTGGAACGATTTTGGGGTCAACGAAGCAGCGATCAAGAGACGCGATTCTGGACCAGAGACACGAAAG
>JAZEWU010000001.1:6212782-6228063 GCA_036362915.1 Geotria australis
CAGTTGCAGGAGGGTCACTCTCAAGCTTTTCCGTCCAGAGCTGGAGTCTGGTTCGCCGAGATTGTGTACAGTGGATGTATTTAAAACTATGGTGGCCGTGGGTCACAAATGCAAGCTGCTGGAGATACTGTCCACGCATTCACAGATTGTGTTCAAGCATGCACAGGTGTCACACTAACAATAGGGGAGTGTTATGCATAGCGTACATTTTTGGGGGTTTTAGAGAAGTAGACTTTCCAAGGGTAGATCTTGTGTTGCTTTTAGATCCTAAAACTGATGTGTTTTTTGAAAAGGTGGGAGGCCACTGTCGTACGTAATCCAGCGTTGACAATCCTGCATGGGGTATGCTTTTACCGATCCTGGATGGGTTATGATAATAATAGCATTTATAGATCGCCTTTCACCCGAGGGTCACAATGCGCCGCACAAGGCTGTAGAGAAAACGGCATGTCAACAATAATAATAATATCATTTATAGAGCGCCTTTCACCCAAGGGCCACAAAGCGCCGCAGAAGCGCATTACACGTTGTACAGCTTTCAATGTTTCGCGTCGTACTGTCTCCGCGTGTCACTGGATTGAACGGCGTTTGGCGCGCGTAATATTTGTAAGTGGGATTCAAGCCACGAGCGGTGTCATTGGGCGTTACGTCCACAATCGATGTCCGTACAAAGTGTCTATTTCCCGGAGGCGAGCGCTTTACATACTGTCTAGTTTTATCGGTCTTTGGTGAAGAGCGAGATTGTATTCCTTCCGTGCAGATCGCTCACACAAATCAATGGCTCCCGTGCCAGCGCGGTGCCTCGGTTCCCCCCGTGTCACCCGCGGCACCGCCCGTCGTTCCTCGCCAGGCCGCCCCTGTGGTCACTGCGGGGTGGCGATATGACTCCGACGTGAATCGCAAGGTCCGCTTTAACTCGTACCGTCTGTTCAGTTAAGCGTCCGCGTGTCGTTGTTTATTTTACGGTACTGTATTATTATTTTTAGACCAGGCAGAGTGTCCGCGCCGCGGGCGATCTTGTTCGAAGCGTCCAACGTGTTCTTCCGACGTCAGGATAAAGACGGAGAAGCGCTTATGAGAGTTGACGGTGATAGTGAAAAAGTAAAATAGTGTGAAAGTTCAGAAAGAGGCATCAATAAGTGGGGAGTAAAGCTGAAGTAATACATAAAACCCTCAGTCCGGACAGACATACATGTAAACACTTGCTCCATTTTATAGATATCGCATTTACTGACAAAATATTACAAAACTTACACAGTAGTTAAAGTTTTATATTGATATTTTAGCCGTTAAACATGCTTGTCTTCCTGCGTGAC
This sequence comes from Geotria australis, assembly GCA_036362915.1. Lineage (NCBI taxonomy): Eukaryota > Metazoa > Chordata > Hyperoartia > Petromyzontiformes > Geotriidae > Geotria > Geotria australis. The sequence continues at coordinate 6,214,099 of JAZEWU010000001.1, forward strand.
AAGCTCATTTGATTACAGTATTTATTGTGTAACTGACAGCTTGTAGGTTCTGAGCGTTGTAGATTGCAAAGGCACGGTGATTAGAACGCTTGTTGTGACAGGTTTGTGTTGATTGAACTGCGGTTTAAGAACATTTAAGCCCTGTTTATCCGTACTGGAGGTACAGCAAAGCGAAACAACAAACCAACACACGTCGAATACAGTCTCAGAAGTTACGGTCCAACTGTTCTCGCGATAATCGTCATCTTGCGAAAATCATTAGCGTGTCGTCATGCGACGAACCATCTGTTGACAATGTTACGCGCGAGAGGCAACACTGACCACAACCCTGGCTCGGCGTGCATCACAATGCAGCCAACGTGTACTGTATTAGCACCGCTGATGAGTTGGGCAGCGTACGGTTTTCGCCGGTGGCATGGGATGCCACCCATACGCATCCTGGGGACGCGCCGTCAACACCCGAACCCCTGTAACCACGTGTGTTGAATGACATACCTTGCCGAGTTAGGAAACCTCCGTGTTTTTGTCATCCGTTTGGCCACTTAAACCCGTCTGTGTAATATCGCCCACCGTAAAACGTGAACTGATTTACGCACAGGGTTGTCCAGATGTCGTGTGACCTTAATTGACCCCTGTCCTGATGTAGGTTTTCACGGCTGGGTTCATGATGGTTGTGTTTCAAAGCTGATATTTCGGGATAGCCGTGTCGAGTGATCTCCCTCTCTCTATCGCGCAGTTTCGCCTCCCACTTAGATAGGTGTTTATTATTACGGCAGAAAATACCCAGTGAGTTTGCAAGCTCTGGAAGCGGGATTCCTGCGATACAACAAATGAAAGAACCAACGGAAACAATAGATACAATCACAAGACAATCCAACGAATTAGTCATAATCATAAAAAGTAACACACAGTGTTGCACAGGCCAAACACGTTCAATAATTCCAATAAATCAACAAGAGACAAAGAAGTGCAAGGGTGTAACAGTTCAATGTGAATAAATTGAAGAAGCTTTATTGCATATTTTTGTATTATTACAGCAGAAAAATACCCAGCGAGCCTGCAAGCTCTTTACAGGATTCCTGCGACATGACAAACACGCACATTTACAAAAAATAAAACAATATAAAAATTACAAAATCAAACAATAATCACAGGCATCATCTGCACCACTTGGAGGCATCATCAGACGTTTTGGAGGCGAAACGTCTCAAGGAAGGGAGAGATGAGGAACACTCGACACGGTAATCACCGAATGAGCAGCTGTGGGAGAGAGCGAGAGCAATTAAACCACTGTCACTTATTATCAGCATGATCGCCTCACTCGGCCACGAGATGGGGTCCCGGCTCGCCTGCCCGCAGCGGGGCGAACTGTCCATTAATGAGGAACAGAGAGCGAGCGCCTCGTTTCCTGTTGGGGAATTCGATTCGGGCGCCAGGGAGCCACGGCTCGGGAGGAAGGCCTGCCGACCACGGGGCCCGTTCCTCCGAACAAAGCCCCCGGGCTCTGTCGAGGCTCCCGTCGAGTCCGCCACTCACTACAGCTGACTGTCCGGAGAGCCTGCACCCCGTGGCAGCCGGGACAGAATCCGCCGCCGCGCTCTGTCAGTACGGCTGAGAAGCGGGCCCTGTGGTTGAATCGCTGTGTTGACGCGACCGCTGGGGTGAGTTAAGTGTGTGTGTGTGCGCGCGTAGGTCGACTCGGCCTCAAACGGGTACCTAGTGCGGTGTGTACATATTGCCGCTAGGGAGAGACAAAGGCGGCCGGGCGTAGTGCTGGTCACCCACCCACTCGTGTGCCGTGTCGACTTTCATAGGTACTTGCTAACGGCACTTTACAGTCTGTTAAGGCTATACGGGGGGGATCTTTGTCTTTGTGCGCGTAGGTCGACTCGGCCTCAAATGAGTAACCGGTGCGGTGTGTAAACATCGCAGCTAGGGAGAGACAAAGGCGGCCGTGGCGTAGTGTTGGCCACACACTCCCCCCCCCGTTCGTGTACCGTGCTGGCCTGTAGAGGTGCGACTCGCGAACAGCGCTTGCTTGACCCTACAGTCTATAAAGGCTATACAGTACTGGGCTCTTTGTCGTTGCGCGTAGACGTCCCGTTGATATGTCTTTAAGCGGGTCGGTCGGGTCGGTTCGACAGTCCGAGTAGCTGTCGGGTGTGCAGGCGGTGGTACTGCGTCGGGGCCTTGGCGCTGGGCTGCGGGAGGGTAAATTGTAAAGCCCCCGTTTACATCCTGTCCCCATACCCACGATGCTAACGGTGCTACGAGGGCAGTTCGTGTGAGATAGTGTCGCCGGGTTCAGGGTGTTGCGTAGTGGGGAGCATGCGTGTGTGTTGTGTTGTCCGAGTGTTAGTTATGTGGGGAGCGGTGGTCTAGCGCTTAACGCGCTGAGCTATGAACCTGGCGAGCAGAGTTCGATTCCCGCTCACGGCCACCACCACCAACGCCGGTGACGATTTTCTAAACCGGTGCTGGGCCTCCGCCAGGTCGACTCAGCTTCAAACGAGTACCTGCTGCGGTTGTGTAAACATCGCCGCTAGGGAGACAAAGGCGGCCGGGCGTAATGCTCGACACCCACCCCCACACCGCTCCCGTGCCGTGCCGGCCTTCATAGGTGCTCTATAACATCACTTGCCCCAACACTCTGTTGAGGTTGCACGGGGGAGCTTTGGTTTTTATAACCTTACATTTGCATGCGTGACTCATGTATTTTTAGGGCCGTCCGTTCATAGCCAGATGTGCCCACAACTGCAGGACCGATTCCCCACTCGCTGTTGTGTAGTATCGCAGTTTTTACTATTGCAGTGCAGATATGTTCCATCCATCCATTGTCAGAAACAGCTTAATCCTGTAAAGGGTCGCGGTTAGCCGGAGCCAATCCCGGCAGACACAGGGCACAAGGCAGGGCTTAATCCAGGATGGGACGCCAGTCCATCACAGAGCACCGGGGGCAATTTAGCCGGCAGGCCAATTAACCTCTGCAGCAGCATGTCTTTGAACTGTGGGAGGAAACCGGAGTGCCCGGCGAAAACCCACGGAGACACGGGGAGAATATGCAAATTCCACGCAGAAAGGCGTCCGAGCCAGAATTTGAACCCGGGACCTTCTTGCTGTGAGGCGGCAGTGCTACACATCGCGCCACCGTGCCGCCCCCAATAAAAAAAAACATCTTATCTATTCAGGCTGAGTGAGTCTGCCAGGAGGCTGTGTTACCGACAAGACCGCTACAAGCCCGTTGCCCAATCTGTCCACATAAAATATCGAAACTCAAACAAAAATGCGCTTTCAAAATATTATTGAATAGATGATCAGATTGTGCCAACAAAGCACAGCTGAAATGACTCGCAATAGGGTTCGTGACACAGGGAGTGTAGCAACTGCTGTAAAGACCTTTGCACCCCGCTGATGTAAAGAGGAAAGCGTTCAAACACTCTGCTTCTGTAATCTCGTTATAATTCGCCACCCCGTAGCCCCTGTGTGTCGCAATAACACATAGCGGTGAGCAGCACTGCTGCCTCACAGCAAGAAGCTCCCCGGTTCAATTCCCGGCACGGGTTACCTTTATGTACGTAGTTTGCATGTTCTCCCCGTGTCCGGTTTCCTCCCGCAGTCCAAAGACATGCTGCCAAGGTTACATGCCCTGACTAAAATTAACGTGTAAATATTTTTAAAAATGTAAGTATTTTCTTTTTTATCATAGTATTTTTAAACCTTTGTTGTTGTGTTCCAGTCCATGTATATGCCAACACCGGGGTCTGAGAGAAACGGAATTTCGATCCGCAATATGTCCTGTACATATGGCAGAATTGACAAATAAAGTTGAATTGAATTGGTAATTACCCCCGGGGTGCCCTGAGATGTTGTAACTGGCTTACCCCCTCCCCGCTGGACAAGTGTTAAAAAAGCCACATGTGCTCAACGGTTCTTACCAGCTTGGACAAGACGGACTAGGCTGGCTGACTTCACGGGCGTTTCGAGATGATCCTTGGAGCGTGCCGGGGGCGGCACGGTGGCGTAGTGGGTAGCGCTGCCGCCTCACAGCAAGAAGGTTCCCGGGTTCAAATCCCGGCTCGGGGGCCTTTCTGTGTGAAGTTTGCATGTTCTCCCCGTGTGCGCGTGGGTTTTCGCCGGGCACTCCGGTTTCCTCCCACCGTCCAAACACATGCTGCCAGGTTAATTGGCCTACTGAGTAAATTGCCCCAGGTGCCCTGCGATGGACTGGCGTCCCATCCTCGGTATTCCCCTGCCGTGCGCCCGCTTGTGTCTGCCGGGATAGGCTCCGGCTCACCGCGACCCTGTACAAGATTAAGCGGTTCTGAAAATGGATGGATGGAGAGTGCCAGTGGTTGCCCGATGCGTGTACCTGCTGTTGTCAGACCAGAGAGAGAGGGGCTTATAGGGCTAACTTCCTGTTTTTCTCTGCAGCGGCTGTGAGTGTGGCCGCGGTGCACGGTGGGGAGCGGTGGTTCAGCGGTTAGCGCGCTCGGCTACAAACTCGACCATCCGAGTTCGAATCCCGTTCACGGCCAACGCCATTGAAGGGTTTTTTTAAAACCGGTTCTGGGCTTCCACTAGGTCGACTCGGCCTAGAATGAGTACCTAGTGTGGTGTGTAAACATCGCCACTAGGGAGACAAAGGCGTCCGGGCGTGGTGCCGGTCACCCACTTCCTCGTGTGCCGTCTCAACCTTCATAGGTGCTCGCTAACGGCACTTTATCCTCTAGTCTGTTAAGGCTATACTGGGGGATCTTTGACAGTGCACAGTGCGTGAAAACCGGCTGCGTGTGACCTCACTAGGTTACGACAGTTCTGTGTGAGACATCACTGCTTTGTTATGTCTGTCCGTGAAAGAAATCCTCACAAATCTGACCGTTTTATGCGCGTGAAAACATCACTAAAAAAAAAATTGCTTCCGCCTTGACTGCGTGACATCACTCGAGTCTGACTGTTCCGTCCGCCTGTGCTTGACGGCTGCCCCCCGTACAGTGGGAGCGCTTGTACGTGTGAGCTGCCGTGTTGTGCTCGCGGCCTCCCCTGCTGAGTTGCGTTCTCAGTGCCGCGCCGCCGAGCGTTGTCGGTTTCCTGTGGTGGTCTGCACAGCCACCAACCTTCCGTGTTTTTCCACCGTCGGCAGAAAAAATACTCGCCCCGCGAACTGAATCAGCAGTCGCCTCGTTGTTAATCCGTACATCCGCAGGCCGTGGTCTATCCACTGCTGGACGACGGCCACCCGGAGTCTCGCTCCGCCTTGTCGGTCGATGTCCTTTTCGGGCGTTTGTCCCTCCTCTGGCCGCTGCTCCGTCGTTGGTCTCGACCGCCGGCCGTACGAGATGTGCCCTTGCCCCAGCCGCACGTAGCTCTGTTAGTGGTAGTCCGTAGGACTCTCTTTACCCCACAGAGATGATTGTGGAACAACGCTCGTTTGCTTTTTAACTTTCACAGAGAGAAAAAATCGTGAAGCATTATCGTACCGATGTAGGTTTTTACGGCTCGATTCATGATGGTTGCTTTTCAAAGCTGTTCTTTCGGGGATAGCCGTGTCGAGCGAAGGAGGGAGAGAGAGCGTTCTAAACGGCTGTCCCGAAAGAACAGTTTTGAAAAGCAACCATTATTAATTATTTTCTTCAATAGTAAACCCTTTCTCGTGCATCATAACCTTATGGTAGTGGAGGGCTTTGTGTGGTCCAGCGAACCCCAGAGCTCCGTCGTCCGGAGTCTAGCACTGCTACTAGGGTATCTCTTGGTGAACAGGACTGAGGGGAGGTTCCAGACACGTAGCGATGTGAAGACCCTCCGACTAAAGGAGGTTGGTATCAGAAGTGGCATGCGGCCGTAACATTTAGGTCCATGCACCACCATTGGCGGGAAACTGTCTTACTTGCGTTTGTGATCAGATCCGTGTGTTCCTGTGTGTACTGTATTGAATTGTGCGGAGCAGTGGTGCAATAGTTAGCTTGCTGAACGTGTCCCAGGTCTCCCCCTAGGCCGACTTAGCCTCCAATGAGCCCCTTGTGGTGTGTAAACATTTCCTATGGGGAGACAAAGACTGGCTGGACCCGGTGCTGGCCACCCACCCAAGTCGTGTGCCATTCTGTACTTTTCAGTTCTTTGTAATTATTACAGGTGAAACCCATGGAGCCCTACACTCACTCTCACGGGGTGGACACTCACCCAACAACAACAACCGCCATTCGCCACTTAGTGGCGGTGACGTCACCATGGCGCCTGTGCCAGGCCAGGTGCACTCACACACACACGGGGCTACACCCACTCTTACATAGGCAATGGCAATACCTCATCATCACTTTTGGCTTAAATTAATCGTGGGTGATTTTCATTTTTGACATTTGGGTCTGAGACACCGGCCCGCAACTGTACACCGTCACCACTAACGGTGCTCACGGTGAGATGGTTGGTGGATCAAAGGTTGATGGATAACTCATAAAGCCGCTGGCTGTGAGGTGGCTGGGAAGTGGGAGTTACAGCTTGTGGATTTGTGATCCCGTCTCTGAGGAAACACCCTCTGTGTGGGTGTTTCCTCCTCAGATATGTGGTGGTTTTCTTCTGGATTTTTTAGTTCCCATACGAAACGTATACCCTCCTTGAGGTGAAAATTATTCTCTAAACGTCCCAGTTCACGATTTTCACTGAAGCCTTTCTGCGTGATTATTATTTTATTTAATAGAGGAAGTGTTTTATGTATGGCCACACTAGGTTCGAATCCACCAAGGCATTTACGTATTACACTTATTGATCACTCTTCTGAAACTTTAGAGAGACAGCAGCAATATTCCCAAAAGGGCACCAGGAAGAAATCCAGGTCGAATCAGTCATGTCAGCAGAAAACGTCATCAACAGGAGGCGTCAGATGAATGTGTTGCACGCTTCAAACAAGATAGGCCGTAGGACGGGTCCTCTGATAGTTTATAGAACGAAGTCAGAGCATAAAAAAAACACTCATTAATTATTTGGCCGATAACATCATAATATATAGGAAGCAGTGTGTGGCAATATGGTGCCGGCAAAACCGCCTAGCTGCCTCCTCCGCCTCTCTGCGCTTTCCTCGCGCCTCTGAGTCGTTCTCTCGTCGATGAATACCTTCGACATTGAATGAATATGTGCGCGTTATAAATGTAAATTATTATTATTAGTTATTATTATTAGGACAACAGCCTTTGCAACATGTGTTGCATAGCCGTTTGCAAACTTTGGGTAATTTCCACTTGAAAAATAGCTGTGAGGAAGCAGAAATAAAACCAGTGACCTCACAAACGCGGTCACCATTGATTGCATCGACCACTTCACTAATCTGCCGCTCAGAAACACATTTCGATATACAGGGTGTATCAGAAGTGTGGCGCTGTAGGAAATAAACGCGACATTTTCTTCCTGTTAGACAAACGCAGTTCTAATGTCCGTTTGCACATTTCGTCTTAAGAAAAGCTCGACCCTGTACAGGATTACGCGGTTTCTGATCATAAGATGCTAGACAAATACTAAAATAAAATAAATATAATTTCCGATGCAAACCGCTGTCTCAGAAAGAGCATACGGCGTCCATTGCTTCCGAAGTCCGTTGAATAGAGGTCTGTCAAATCGAGGTTTTACTGTATATTTTTCATCCGACATGTTGACATGTCGTTCTCTCCACAGCTTTGTGCAGCGCTTTGTGACCCTCGGGTGAAAGGCGCTAGAAAATGCTAATATTATTATTATCCCCGCGCCTCTGAATAGTTGTTATAAAAAAAAATACCTTCGCCATTGTATGAATACGCACACATTGTAAATTATAACTAATACTATATTATTACACTTTAGGGAAATAATGAGGTCGACAAACATGTTCAGCGTGTCTGTCAAAGCGCTCTTGCGCCCCGCTGCCAACGAAGCAGAACCAACCAACGAGTTTGGTTAATTACAAAGTCGAAATGCAGGTTTCATTCATTCCGCTCGTATTACTTATGCTCGCAAGCCGATTGTTATCCTTCCGCATTAAGTTCGGAATCTACTACAGTGCTTGTAAGTAACACTTGTCGCGCCGCCGGAGCACTTGTGTTTCACCCTCGCTCGGGGTATTATTAACCCCGGCCCACGCTCGCCCTGGGTCCCGTCCAGGATGCGCCGCAGTGTTTGTTGTTTGACGAGCGAGGATGCGTGGCCGAGGGGCGGCACCGTGGCGTAGTGGGTATCGCTGCCGCCTCACAGCAAGAAGGTTCCGGGGTTCGAATCTCCGCACCGGTGGCTTTCTGTGTGGAGTTTCCATGTTCTCCCCGTGTCCGCGTGGGTTTTCGCGCGGTTCACTCCGGTTTCCTTCCACCGTCCAAAGACATGCTCCCAGGTTAATTTGCGTACTGACAAAATTTCCCCGGGCGCCCTGCGATGGACTGGCGTCCCATCCTCGGTGTTCCCCTGCCTTGCGACCCGTGTCTGCCGGGATAGGCTCCGGCTCACCGCGACCCTGTACAGGATTAAGCGGTTTCTGAAAATAGACGGATGGAGAGGACGCGTGGCCGAGCGCGCGCCCCCGTGTCGCCGCGGTTTCCGCCGCAGGCGGCTCGCGAGGGGTGTCTCCGCTGTCCCCGTTTACGATTCTCGCGCCCCTCTCTCGCCCCGCCTCCGTCCGTGTCGCAGGAAAACCGCCGCAGCGTGTGTGGACGGCGACCGGGCGACCCGGAGCAGGAGAATCGTCCCGTTTTTGAGAGGCAGCCATGCCGGCTCCTCCCCCGCCGCCCCCGCCACCGCCGGCGGCACCGCCACCGCCCTCGTTCTCCAAGGTGCGTAAACAATAATAGTAGTAAAGGTTTGTCACCGGTTCTCGCAGGTGCCTAGAGTTCACCCGTCCTCCGAGGTGTATAGAGTTCACCTCTCCTCCCAGGTATGTAGAGTCTACAGTGTCCTCCGAGTTATGCAGAGTTCAAGTGTCCTCCCCGTTGTCTAGAGTTGACCTGCGTGGGTTTCCTCTAGCTTCTCCGGTGTTCTCCCACGACTACAATATACTCATTAACTAACTGTCCGAAACGATCATAAAATATACAGCAGCCGTTCTCAACCGGTGGGTCGCGACCCACCGGTGGGCCGCGAGAGCCACCTATGGCAGTTGCCGTGTCGTGTACAGGACAACCGCTATTGTTGACCTCTCGCAAACAACGCTAAGATAATCTGTTAATGTCAGCAGACTGCCCGTTGTCGCTTGGGCCACACTGTTGCAGCGACACATCCGTTGTTACTAATATTTAATAATATTACAATGTATAGCAACGGCGCGGTATGCGTTCAAGGTCGAATGTTCGAAGAACGAACGACTCAGAGGCACGAGGAAACCACAGACAGGGAGGGAGAAGGCAGCTACACGGTTAGCTGGTGCCAACATTTTCCAGACACCGCGTGGTATATATTACGATGTGGTCAGCCAATTAATGAGTGTTTGTTAGTTGTGAGCGGTAACTTGAGAACCTGGAGGAAACCCACGCAGAACAGGGGAAGAACACACAAATTCGACGCAGAAAGGCGCCCGAGGTGAGAATCGAACCGCGTCGGGCAGGACATTCTTTCTGCGAGGCGCAGATGTTGCCGCTGTGCCACCCTGCCGTCGTGAGCGGTTATGAAACGGGCTCCAGCTCCGAGACGAATCCTCGAGGGGAAACAAACGGCGACTGTTGCACAAAAATGCGTGGGAAATTTTAGGAAAAGTGGCTGAATCTCAACGTCTATATTTGGAGATGTTTTGCTGTTTGACCTAATTTGGAATGAAGCACAATCCTCAGGCGATACCAAAAAAAACCACAGCCACTCGTGAGCAGAAGCAGAAGATATTTTTGGCCGAAAGCAACAAATCTTAGAATAATAAGAGTCTGGTTACTTTTGGCCTCGCTTGTCGCTCTCAAAGCGGAACGTGTGAGTTGCTTGATGTAGGGGGAGTAATGTGGTCCTGTGGTCGTGAGCGTATCCAGTCTGTAGGGTCCGGTTCTAGAGGGTCTTGACCGGGCCTATCGGTAGCGAGATTGCCACGCTACCGCCAGGTTCACAGTTTGAATTCAGTAGCCGCCGTCATAACCGCGGCTGTAAAAACTGTACAGTGCTAGTATGGGCCGCATGCTTCACAGTGGATGTTAAAGATCCCCTGATATCGTTGCGAGTCAGTGTTGGGGAGTGAACATTTACCAGATTTGACCCTGCAAGTTACTCAGTTGGGATTATACATAGCAGACTAATGCCCCAGTCACTCTTCCAAATGAGACTTCTATTGATTTGTCACCAACCAAATTGTCTTGAACTTGAACTAACTCATCTGAATTCATCGTAGAAGGCTCCACGAAAGGCGTCGCACTGATACAAGTTAAGACTCATGTCGGACTCAGCCTTAAATGAGTACCCAGTTCTCTGTGTCAACATCAGCGCTGGGTAGACAAAGACTGACGTGGTTCCGGCCACACTACACCACACCATCGTCTGCCATGCCAGCAATTCCAATAATGCAATCGTTTGAAATGCTCAGAGTAACTTTACGGACGCGGACACTAACATAACCAAGGGAGACGGCCTTGTGTTCATCGCGATCGTTTTCTAGACAAGACTGGCGTTTAAGTGGAAGCTACAAAACTTCGTACCGTACAGTGCTGAACGTTCACGGCGTGAGTTGCAGCACTCGCCGTACGTAAATTCCAAAGTGTCGGCTATCACAGTCGTCATGTGTGTGTCTACGCGGCGGATACGGAGGTGATACGTTTACGCGGGGTGAGCCCTGCGTCTGAGTTTTTATCACCTTGATTGTTTACTCCGACCATAGTGCGCCTGGGGGGATTGCCGTGCAAACACGCACGCGTCATCGCCAGCCCCGGCTCCCGTCCCTATCGGCTCGTGAATCCCGTCGTTAAAAGGCCAGAAATTTACCGCTCATGGTCGACCCCAATAATATAGCTAGATAGATGTGTATTATTACAGCAGAAAAATAACCGGTGCGCTTGCAAGCTCTTTACGGGATTCCATGTGACACATCAAACACGCGAATTGCCTAAAATAAATAATGATATAAAAATAACAAATTAACCAATCAAAAACGAACAATAACCATTTACACACAGTATTGCACATAATTGACTAAAGACATAAAAATAAAAATACGGTTAAACATTGCAATGGGAAAATATTACAGGTAGCTTATTGCACACTGAGGGAAGTGCACGCTGTCCAGTGTGCGGCAGCGCGATCGTCCGCCCGTCAGGCATCGTTTGCGCGAGCGGTTTGAGGAAATGGCGCCAGGGTGTCTATGCAGTGGTAATATCCGCGCCTCGTAGAAAGACGGTTCTGCCCGCGGCGGTTTGATTTCCCCCCCCGGGAAATTTTCTGCGTGGAGTTTGTGTGTTCTCCCCCATGTTTGCATCCGGTTTCCACCGGAAACTAAAAATGCACTCGTTAATTGGCTGATAACATGATTTATAGGAAGCAGTGTCTTGAGAATTGCTCTCCGTAGCTGTTCTTTCGAGGAGTGAACTTTGGCGCCGGAAAATGTTGGCGCCAGCTAACCACGTGGCTGCTTCCTCCTGCCTATCTGCTGTTTCCTCGCGTCTCTGAGTTGTTCACTTACTCGAAGGAATACCTTTGTTGTAACATTCAATCGTTAAACTTTACACGTTATACGTCGTAACATTGAATCCTCAGACTTCACGCAACACTCCGCGATCCTCCCGCGGAATGCAAACATAAAAACTAAAAGTTGGCAGCGGAGAAGCTGCGTCAGTGAATCTGACCGGCCCTCTTTCCGCGGGCCCGTTCGATCACAATCACAGGGCGAGCGGTAATGGCGAGCGTACTACTTCCTGCTGTGGGAAAAACAAGTCGGCAGCGGAGCGGCGGCGTGTGCCAGCTAGCGGGCGGCGCGCCGTGCGCCCAGTCGGCCGGCCCGAGGGCCTAACTAGAGGCTTCCCGAGGTGGGCGCGCCGCCACGGCGCAGTGCCGGGGGGCACCAACGGCTGATGCCAGCCGGTCACAAATAATAATAATATTTTACATTTATAACGTGCACATATTCATTCACTGTCGAAGGTGTTCATTCGACAAGAGAACGACTAAAGAGGCGCGAGGAAAGCGCAGAGAGGCGGAGGCAGCCAGGCGGTTTGCCGGCGCAATATTGCCACACACTGCTTACTATATATGAGGATGTTATCGGTCAATTAATTCATGAGTATTTGTTTTAGTTGTGGGAGGAAACCGGACAGCCCGGAGAAAACCCACTCAGAACAGAGGGGAACCACACAAACTTCACACAGAAAGGCGCCCAAGGCGGGAATCGAACCTGCTTGGGCAAGACTATTCTTTCTGTGAGGCGCAGATGTTACCACTGCGCCACCCTGCCGTCCAGAGTGCGCCTACTCGCTGCTGTTTGCTCCGGAGTGAAATATGCTCCTTTGGCCTGACTTTCCCCCCACCGCCCCCTGCCCTGAAAGAACTTTCCGCGCGTTCGTTTTTTTATTCTCAAAGAAGCCGTATCGTGTCTCACAAATGCCGCGTTTTTATCCCAGCGCATAAAATATGTAAGTGTAAATAATCACGCCGCTACGTTCCATTAACCGCACGTTTAAACACCGGGCTTGCTGGCCCGAGAGGTGGGTCTTATTCCCCCCTCCTCGCCCCGAGTGACGCGAAACAGAGGCTGCATTGTTGCGCGTTAAATGTGCTCGTGGCGCAAAAACCTGCAGTCTTTAAATAACGCCGCGTCGGCGTTCTCGAGATCTCGTTCTGTCCACGACGCTCACCTCTGCTCTTTTAACTTCCTTACTGTAGCGTTTCCTTTTTGCTGATATCTTACGCGTTCCATCTCTCGGTGCGAGCCAGAAGATGGTCAATTCACACGGGCAGATTGCGTGAAGGATTCCATCTAAAGTTACTCTAAACCTACTCCTGTGAGGGTTATACACGGCGGCGGCTGAGCTGGCAGAATGCTTCTGTTGCTATCAGTCACGATCTTTCTCGCGGCAGTTTGTGGCCAGTGACCAGCAGCGAGATCGCAAATATTATTTCATGTGGGCCTCGTGCTGAGCAGCAATGAGTCGACGTGTCGGGTCAAACAGGGGATGTTGCCCCCCGCTGGGAACCGATAGGCCCAGGCTTGGGCCTTGTCTAAAAAGCATTTTGCCGCCGTGCTGCTCTGCCCCGATAGCGGTTTCCCTGGAACTCGAAACCTCAGTGACCTTTGCCGTAATTGAGATAAGCCAAGCGCAGGCCGAGCTGGATTTTCTGTGCAGTGAACGGAACGTTTGGCTCGTGCGGGGTTTACGCGGAGACATCTGTCCGATCGCATCGGATGCGGAGCTGCGGGGGAAGGATGCAGCGGTAACGCGCGCGCCTCGCGGGAAGAATGTCCTGCCCGAGGCGGTTTGATTCCTGCCTCGGAACTAATTTCTGTGCAGAGTTTGTGTTCTTTTCCGCTGTGCTGCGTAGGTGTGCTCCAGGTTTTCCGGTTTTTCCTTCCACAACTAGAAAAAAAAAACACCCGTCAATTAATTGGCCGATAACGTAATATATAGGGACGCAGTGTCTGGCGGGTTGGCGCCGGATGACCGCGAGGCTGCTCCCCCCTCGCCTCTCTGCAGGGGACCTCTGGGTGAAAGGCGATTATATAAATCTCCTGAATTGTTATCAAATTATTTTATTGTTATTTACCACACCATTTTAGAGGCGTTCGTCACCAAAAATATAAATATTAACTGGCTTTTCTCGCTTTTCATCACCTTGAATGACGCATTCCACACGAAGCAAATCGATGACCCCTGGCCTCCAGCAGGGTGTAACTTTACGGAGCCAGCGTTTTGAAATTTCGCTTTTTTGATCATTACCCCCATAAGCGAGGTCTAATTTCGGCTGTGCGGAACCCTTTTATAACACCGTGAGAATTCACGTCAGTCTCGGACTCCTGTCACGGTCGTGTGTGCATATTCAAATAGGGAGTTCGGGGGGGGGGGT
>JAZEWU010000001.1:6229826-6243495 GCA_036362915.1 Geotria australis
ATGGCCGTCACTTAAGGATTTGAAGCCGGTATCCTCAGTGCAGACACACATACAGACACTTGCTTCATCACATGTAGATTGGTCCCTCGCTTTATGATATTAATCCGTTCCAGAATGCGTATCGTAATGTGAAACCATCGTAAAGAGAGACGTATTACACTGTACATTGTTTTATGGTTTCAACCAAAGGAGAAGTTAACACTGAGATGTGAACACTAAAAAGCGCTGCTATTGGCTGAGAAGCTGCCCAAACGGCATGCGCTTGCATCGCCGATTGGCCGCCGCGCCACCCACGCTCACGCGCAGCCATATCGTAACACGTATCGCAAAGTGAAATCTGATCGTAATATGATACTAATGCTCTAATAGAACATATGTCGTAAAGTGATGGAGATTATTATCAACGTTTCGACGAGTGGGGGTCGCGAGCCGGACGGGGTCGCCGTGCGTCGCGTGGCGGCTGCCGCGAGCTCCCCGCGAACCCCGGCGAGCGGGTCACCTTGTGAATGCATGGATGTTTATTATTACAGCAGAAAATATACCCAGTGAGCTTTGCAAGCTCTTTACGAGACTCCTGCGACACAACAAACATGCGAGTTGCTGACAAACATTAAAATATATACAAGATTATAAATGACCAAAAAATAATAAGATAAATTGTGTGCCATTGCCGCCTTGCACCGCGGGGCTGGGCCAGTCCCAGGCTGCAGCTGTCGAGGTGCGACTGACGGGTTGCAATCCGTCTCCCGGCAGAGCCGAAGGACAGTGGTGGCGGCGGTGGCGGCGGCGGCGGTGGGGGCGGTGGGGGCAGGATGGGGGGCGGAGGCGGAGGAGGTGGAGGCCCAATGGGGGGCGGCCCGGGACTTGGCGGACTCTTTGCCGGAGGAGTCCCGCAACTGCGATCTACCGGGGGACGCAACAGCGGAGGTCAGAGACTCGCAGTGACTCGCATATATCACTCTCAAATACTCTCGAATATACCCTCCCACTCTCACAGAAACTCTCGCACTGTCGTTGTTGACATGTCGTTCTCTCTGCAGCTTTGTGCAGCGCTTTGTGACCCTCGGGTGAAAGGCGCTATATAAATATTATTATTATTATAGACACCCTGTCATAGCAAGCCCAACGAGGCTGCTCACAGTGTTGCAGACACGGCAGCCCTCGTAGCCGCTCTCTCACTTGCCTATCCCACACTGCCCCTCGGGCACTCTCAGACGGCCGCGGCTGACGTGCGAGAATGTCGCTCGTGTTTATGATTGGGCCTCCCCCGCCCGAAGCGAGCTCTTAACCTCCCTCGCGTCAGCAGACTCGGGCGGCACGCGGCCCCCTTTGCTGCCGCCCTCCGGGAAGCCACCGTCTTCCTCGGCGTTCCCTCCCCGTGGCGGCGCGCCCTCCTCCTGCGCCAACCCGCGTCTGCCGGCCTACGCTCCCTCCCGCCCCGGCTTCAACGCCCGCCCGTCGCCCTCGCCGTCGCCCTCCTCGACCCCCGACCTGCCGCGCTTCCCCAAGCCGTCGCAGGCGGGCGTCGCCGCCGCCGGCAGGGGCGGCGCGGCCAGTCCCGAGCCGCCTCGGCCTCCCCCGGGCTTCCTCCAGCAGCGTCCGGGATTCCCGAGCAGGCCGCAGCTGCAATCGCAGCAGTCGCAACCGCAGCCCCCGCAACCGCAGCCCCCGCCGGTGCCGTCTGCGAGCTTCAAGCCCCCGACGCCGTTCGGCGCCAAGCCGAGCCTGTTCCCCGCGGCGCACGCGAACGACAGGGCCGCCTCGTCGCCCCCCTCCAGGTCGTCGTTGTCGCACGGTTCCCACCGGCCCCCCGCTTACGGCAGCGCCGCGGAGAAGCCGCTCGCGGCGCCGTTCAGGCCTCCGGCGGTGGCCTCGCACGGCCCGCCGCCACTGCTGCCCAGCGGTAACCGGCCCGGATTCTCGCAGCCGCCGCCGTTGCCGGTCGGCCGCGACCGGTGCCCGCCCGTGCCCAGCACGAGTCGCCCCCTGCCGAGCCAGGACAGCGTGACCAGGGATTGGACGCCGGCCTCCTCCAGGGAGTGGCCGCCCGCGCAGCCGCGAGACGGCGGGAGGGAGTGGCCCCCCACGTCCGTAAGGGACGTGGGGAATCCTCCACCGCTGCCGCCCTCCATCGGCAAGATGGGACCCCCAGCCGCCTTCATGCACAGGTGTGTGGGAGGAGGGGGGACATGGAGGGTGTGATGGGCGCCCGCGCGTTGAGGGTGGCAGAGACGTGTCCACGCGGTCAGGGCGGAGGAGCTCGCCGGCTCGTCGATGTGTCCGGCCTCTGTAATAGTAATAGTAATAATTTTACATTTGTAACGCGCACATATTCATTCACTGTCGAAGGTACTCATTCCAGGAGAGAACGACTCAGAGGCGCGAGGAAAACGCAGAGAGGCGGAGGAGGCAGCCAGGCGGTTTGCCGGCGCCATATTGCCACACACTGCTTGCTATACATCAGGATGTTATCAGTCAATTAATTCACGAGTATTTTTTTTGGTTGTGCGAGGAAACCGGAGAGCCCGGAGGAAACCCACGCAGAACAGGGGGAGAAATGTGCGAGTTTTAATTCTGGTGGGGTGTTGACCCAGCCCATCATCCTGTTGGATCGGTAAAACCGGTACCGCTTTGTGGGAAGTCGACAGCAGTTGTTCATTGGCAAATCGGGGCATCCCTTGCTGGCTCAGGGCCACCAGCTGAGATGAGTGACTCCTCATTCCTCGTGTGAGCAGAGAGACGGCGTGACCTGTGACTATACTCGGCACCCATTACACATCACTCAGTCATTTACACATTTGTTTTCATATTGCACAACGGTACGACCCGTGGTATGAATCATCTGTTGCCTTTCGTGAAACGTTTTCCCCCGTGCAAATGAACGTGATTGACATTAGAGCTACCTTCTGCAGCCTGTGTATTTTATCATAACAAATTATAGCTTTTCTCAATCCACTGCTGGATCAAGGCCATTATTATCATTATTCCGCACCGTTTCGGTCGTGGGAGGTTACGTGACCGTGCTTCACCACGCCGGTTAGCGCGGGTTGTTGAAAGCGACGCCCGGGATAGGTTCTGACGACGCTCGCCAACCGATGTTAGCCGCGGAACCGGATTGAGATTCCGGTCGCCGGGTTCCTATTCGCGGTGCGTTAACCCGCGGCACCGCCGCTGCTCCGTCGACGCGTTGTGATGCAGGTCGGAGAATCCACCGACGCCGCCCTCGTCGCACCGGAACGGACCCCCCCCGCAGCTGCCGCCCTCAACCAGGAGGAGCAGCAGCGCCACCCCGGTCCACGGGTCCGACCGCGTGATGTCGATGACTTCCGACGGACCCTCGCCGCCCTCGCTGCCCAAGCGGCAGAACTCGCTGCAGGTCGTCCCCCCGCGGAGTATGGGGTCGGCGCCCCCGCCGCTGCCCACGACCTCGAGGCCTCACACCCCCGCCTACAGCCGTGGAGGAGGAGGGCCGCCTCACCCAGGTTAGCGCGCGCCGCAAACTCTCGCTCCGTCTTCCCCGCGACCCCGCAATTCTCGGATTCCCGTGATTCTCGGATTTCCGTGATTCTTGGATTAATAATAATAATAATTTTACATATTCATTCAATGTCAATGGTATTCATTCGACGAGGAAAGCGCAGAGGCGGAGGAGGCAGCCAGGCGGTTTTGCCGGTGCCATTCTGCCACACGCTGCTTCCGATATATTATGATGTTATCGGCCAAATAGTTAACGAGTGTTTTTTTTTTTATGTTGTGGGAGGAAACCCACGCAGACACGGGGAGAACACACAAACTCCACACAGAAAGGCGCCCGAGCCGACATTCGATCCCGGGACCTTCTTGCTGTGAGGCGGCAGCGCTATCCACTGCGCCACCGTACCCCCGTCATTCTTGAATTCCCGTGATTTTTGCATTCCCGCGATTCTCGCATTCCCGTGAAGGGTGCCGATCGGACGTGCCCGCAATGGAGCCGCCCTGACCTACGCCCCTCCGCCCTTGTTTTCCAGCGGCGTCCAGCGCCTTCCATCCTCCGCCGCCGCCCAACAGGAACGGGCAGCTCAGCGCCCGCCCGGCTCCCCCCGTGCCCATGACGGCGCGGCCCTACGCGGGGGGCGAGCAACCGCCCCCGCCGCCCCCCAACAGACCCGGCCTCAGCTTCCCTTCCACTGCCCCTCCACCTCTGCCCTCCCGGAACGGGCAGCTCAGCTCGCCCACGTCAGGTGCGTAAGGGGCATTCCGCAAACCGCACTCCCCATTGGCATTTCAGGTTTCGAATTTGGCCGCTGGAAGATGCGGCCCAGTGGCTCGAAGGGGCACAGCGCTTGCAATGGCACCAGCGTGACCTGGCTTCAAATCTAGGTTTCAGGCGATGGTCTCGGCCTGGTCACCACCGATGACTGGGTAAAAAAAAAAAGTAGTAACATTACGTTTCTTTCTGTACTTGATTTGGCAGAATTTTGTCTATAAAGATTAAAAATGTTGGATCGTCGGTCATCTGACAGACATTGCTATGCAGCAGGGTGGGTGCGAACGGGCTGCCCACCTCCCCGTCGTGTGGCCCCCTATCGTGAACGCGGCAATTGTCTCATGTAACGATTTGGACTGCTCTGCCATTATCACAAACTAATAATAATAATAATTTCAATTTATATAGCGCCTTTCACCCGAGGGTCACAAAGCGCTGATGTTTCTCATGCCAGGGTATCTATATCAATAGCATGATGGAGATGATATTGTGGATCCAGCTGAATACTCCATTGGGTCAGTGTCTAATGCCAGCATATTCTTCAGTACAGTTTATCTGATGGTCTTGGGTCAGTAACACGTGACTGGCACACAAGCTTGCCATGTTGGCAAAGTTGGATTCAGCATGATCAACATGTCACGGTTTAATTCTCAGACTTGAAACTCTTTAATCCCGATTATGGTGCAACCCGTTACTGATCCACCCAGAGGCTTTTCTGAGCTGCCCCTCTGAAGCGGAATTTGGCTTCGGAAGACGTTCGCAACAGTAGCCTCTTTGTGTGAATGTATTTACTTGTGCGAGTTGTTTTAATTTGCCGTTATTTCCGTCTCCTTCACAGATGATTTTGAATCGAGATTTACCTTCCATCCCGTGTCGGACTTCCCCATTCCTGAGCGCTTTCAGAACATCCACAAGACGTACCCCAGCCAGGCAACGAGAAGTCAGTAACTTTTTAACGAAATGTAAAAAATCACTGCTTTGCTCGTGGGTTTTAGCGAGACGTACCCACGCCGCCTTCAGTTTAAAACATTGTTTATGATGTATTTTTTACTTAGGACTCGCGCGTTCAATCGAGCCGACCGATTTGACAAACCATTCAACTCTCTCCTTTGTCCCCCAGACGACTCCATGAACTTGCGATCGCACCCTCCGCCCCTGCCGTCTCGCTAGCCGAGGCCCGGCGCTAGCCGAGGCCTGGGGCTAGCCGAGGCCCGGCGCCACCTCTCGGCCTGGGAGCGGCCCGACTCCCTCAACCCCCCCCAGGGGTCGCTTCCCCACGGCGGAGCCAGCGCACCAGCATACGACGCGGCGTGACGACGCGGGAACGCGCGAAGGGAGCCGCTCGGCGGCCGCGGTCACGTCTCTCCGTCCGGCGGACGACACGACGGTGGCAGCGGTGCGGCCACGTGACCCCGGGCGGCCTCGAGGTGCCCCATGGTTGGCGGCGCCATCCCCGGGGCGCAGGTCGACCTCCGAGCCGTCAACTCCCCGTGGCCCCGAAGTGCTGAGATCACACGCGTTTATACCTCCTCTCACACGAGGCCTCTTGCTGCATTGAGCACTTGAATTTGGTTTGTGTTTGTGTTCGTTTTTAACTAGTGTTCTTCTTGCATCCTGACAGCTCTTAAAAAAGCCACTTTTGTTTAAATGGAAGTGCGGCGCGCGCTCTTCCGAGACGCGGCGCCGTCGCGTGGGGGAGCACGTTTTCCACGTCGATACCTTTCTCGTTTGTGCCTTACTCGCTGAGGTTCCCTCTCCCGACGTTTCAGGTGTTATTGTACATACGTAGCCATCCTGTAGTTACGTCGTCGTTTGCCCGTGGGCATTTTTAAATTGATCGTTCGCTGGTTTTGCAGCCGTTTACAAAACATTGTTTGAAGTGGGTGATTTGATTGCTCTGTAATGTATGCGGACGTCATTGTGCTTTGGGGGTTTTTTTTTTATACCTACTTTCCCACATTTGTCGTTACCAAAGTACCAAAGGAATGCATAGGCCATATGTGCTTAAAGTTTACAGCGGGCTGAAATTCACATCGGTGCATTTCTCTCGATGTAAGGAAGAATTTCCGGATAAAACGGCGGCACTTTTTGGAAACACGCCTGTGAATTCACGGTTTTGTGCCGAGTTCATAATCACAGTCTCGGATGCCAGTGGTCTCTGATGCCACGGTTAACCAAAAAGGTGACAACTTCCAGCAGAATAAGCTGCGTCTTTTAAAGACAACTCCATTTTACTTTATTTGTACATTATATATTTGACAGAATTGAACCTATTTGTGCGGGCAGTTGCGTAGCGCAGTGAGGGTGTGGAGGTGTGGCGCTGACTTGCCTGATTTGCACACCCGTGGTGTACGTGATCGCGCGAGGAAATAGGACACCCGTTAGAACGATCGACTTGACAATCACGGAGTCGCCTTAGAGAAGAGACTGGGTCCACAGCACACGAGGGGTGGGTCCCTGTGGTGCGCAGACGCCACACCTGTGGGAGGTGTGGGTCTCTGTATTGAACACCCCCACACCACTCCCCTAGAGGTATGGATCTCAGTGGTACACACACACACCACACTTGTAGAGGTGTGGGTCTCTGTGGTACACAGCCACCACACCTGTGGAGGTGTGGGTCCCTATATTGAACACCCCCACACCCTTGGAGGTATGGAGCTCAGTGGTACACACACACACCACACACCCGTGGAGGTGTGCGTCTCTTGACTCAACACATTTAAAAATGTAGGCTCGTCACGGCTCGACGTGTGAGAATTGCTCACCGTAGCCGTTCTTTCGGGATAGCCGTCTCGAGCGTTCCTGCTCACACCGCGCCGTGCCGGCGTGTGGGTCCCCCATAGTAAATACGCACCGCACCTCGTGCCGGCGCGGTTTCGCTGCGGTAATATCGCTCCACGCCCGCGCGGAATCCACGTGTGCGGAGTTGCGGGGCTGCGCCCCTTAGCGGAGCGGTTTACGAAGGGCTCGTCCGGGCCAACAGGCCCGCTCTTCCCGCGGCGTCGATCGCGCGACGAGTGACCGAGTCGCAAAAGGCGTCGGGTTGTGCCGCTGCTGTTCCGCCCCGTGTCGCTTCACGTTGCTGTTTGTCCCCGTCCGGAGGCGATAGAATGGAGCGATCTCCCGCTTCTCGAGAATTCCCCCCCCTTTGTACTGACGTATGTTTTCACGGCTCGATCCGTGACGGTCGCTCTTCAAAGCTGTTCTTTCGGGATAGCGGCGTCACCGAGCGCT
This sequence comes from Geotria australis, assembly GCA_036362915.1. Taxonomy (NCBI): domain Eukaryota; kingdom Metazoa; phylum Chordata; class Hyperoartia; order Petromyzontiformes; family Geotriidae; genus Geotria; species Geotria australis. Next base: position 6,237,310 of record JAZEWU010000001.1, read on the forward strand.
CCGCCTCTCTCCCTCGCGACGTTTCAACGTGGGAGGCGAAACGTCGCAAGCCGTGAGAGGGAGAGCGCTCAGTGACGCGAACTGTCCCGAAAGAACAGCTCCGAAGAGCAACCGTCAATTCCCCCCACCCCCCTTTGTAAAACAAAAACGCTTGCGCTGCTTAGATTATGACCTATGTTAACGGCTGCTTTCCCGTGTAATCCTCATGTTAATCACTTCGAGTATTTGTACGCGAGTCGTGCAATCTCCGCGTCGCCGCGATTCCTATGAAGTCTTCGGTGCGTCCTGCGTGCGTTCGTTCCACGCGCGTTCGTTCCTCGTCTTCCCCCTGTGCGTCAGCTACGGGGCGACGGGAAGGTGCCACGCGCTTTAACTGCTCGCTCGTCGCTCGGCACAGAGCGCCTGCGCCCTAACCACCCCCACCGGTGCCAACCCTCGGTGCCACCTCCATCCGGGTTCCTCGGTGGCGGCGCAGTCGCTGCGGGTCTGTCGTCCCGTGGCCCCCCCTTTCGAAGCGTCCGTTGGGCACGGAGGCGACGCCACCCGGGGAGAAACGTCGCGTGACTTGTCGTGAGCGGAGTGCGAACGACCGTCACCCCCGTGCTGTGTATCGCCCCGCCGCGTGGGGAGCGCGCGACGCAATAAAAGGGCTTCTGCATACTCCAGCGACGCGTATCGTGACTCCCTGATGTCTTATTGTCCTATTGACGTGCTGTTCTCTCCACAGGCTTGTGCAGCGCTTTATGACCCTCGGGTGAAAGGCGCTCTATAAATGCTATATTATTAATATTTCGCCGGGGCTAAAGCCGCGCGCGTATACATACGCAGCGTATAAACATACGCAGCAGTGGCCGCCGTTGCGCCGTAAACAGGATAGGAAATGTTTATTTTTCACAGCGGTTTAACTTTTTTTTTTTCAGTGGAAATAACCCCGTCAATAGTACCGTACGCACACTCGGCTCGATTTGGTGTCACAGGCATCAAGTTGGGAGCGTTGGCGCCGATTCAGATTCCTGTTGGTTAGTTTTGGAAATCCGCTCCCCGGTGATGCAACGTTTGGATTTGTGGCGAGGCTGCTAATCCAGAGAGAGGCTTTTCCCACCTGTCACCGCCTTCTCTCGCGACATTTGAGAAGTTGAGCCGTATTCGCCTCCAGGGAGCGGAGTGGCAGCTAAAGCTCCCTCTCATATCGCCCAAGTGGCAACGTCCACAGCCAACTACCTGGCGGTCCCATGGCACCGCACTGATTCCGCTGAGCGGACTTTTGCGTTGGCCGATCCTGTTGTTTTGAATCGACCTGGTTGCGACCTGGTTGCGACCTTGTGGAGTTCAGAACTCTCAGCCTCTGTCTGTCTTCCGGAGTCGACGTGAAACTCACCGTTAATATCGCCTCGACAGTGACACGTGAACTGATGACGTGCAAGCCGCTGTGGAGCTTTGGTCATAAGGCGCTTTGTAAGTCCTCTCGTGTATTATTATTATCAGTTTGCCCCGCGGCATGATCACGATGGGGATGGGCTCTGTCCCTCCTGTACACGTTTGAACGGGTGCTGACGATGATGATGATGGCCTTTGCGATAATTGTGTCGTCCCTCACGGCCGAAGATGACCCTACCGACTTTACATTTCTGTTTGTTTATCAACATTTACTTCCCGTCGTATGTACGGCCATGGCTCAATATTACAACGCGTGAGTGACACTTTTTGCCACAGGTGTCACAGTAGTATTGAGGAAAGGCCCTAATAGGTGCCCGCTGACATCGCTCGGCATGGCAGGTTTGGCGATGTTAGGGTAACGCTGACGTGTGACACCGGCCGGCTGGAGTTAACTCCAGCAGCTGCTAGGGCTGTGTTTTTATTCTGTGGGGCGAGGAGGAGAGAGTGTGAGCGTTTAAGTGCCGGAGAAAAAGCCCTCGCATTGGCGTGAGCGAGAAATGGCACGCGATCGATCTTCAGATAGATGTGTATTATTTCAGCAGAAAATATCCAGTGAGCTTGCAGGCTCTGGAAGCGCGTTTCCTACCATAGAACAAACGTACGAACGTACCAGCATAAACGGTATATATTGAACAAGACAAAATGGTCCAATAATTTCAATAAAATATTAAGAGACAAAGCAGTGCAAACGTTCAACAGTGCGACGGGAATAAGTTGAAGAAGCGTATTGCCTAATACAATGAAAACGCGTATGGGAGCCCTTGAAACCATATGCGAAGGGCGAGGGCTGTTGGCGCGTTGCACATCCATCAACAATCCAACCTCAGAAGCCTGATGATGCCTGCGATGTGGGCGGCGAATCGTCGCGACGGAGAGAGGAGGAACGCCCGGCACGGTTATGTCGAAAGAGCAGCGCTTGAGAGCAATTCTCATCAATCCCTCGCGTCTCGCCCGTGAGTCGGCGCCGCGGGGCGAACCCCAGGCGCGGCCACAAGGCGACGCTCGGGGTGCGGGCAGTGAGCTCCCCGCGGCTCCCCGTCACATCCATCCCCGGCTCCTCCAGCTCCCCCTGGTGGAGCTCCACTCCCTCCTCGCGGAGCTCCGTGATCTCTCAGCTCCCCCTCCTGGTCATGGAGCACCCGACTTCGATCCACCCATTAATTGTCAGAAACCCATCCATCCATTTTCAGAAACCATCCATCCATCAATTTTCAGAAACCGCTTAATCTTATACAGGGCTGCGGTGAGCCGGATACTATCCCGGCAGACACGGGGCGCCAAGCAGGGCTATACCCAGGACGGGACGCCAGTTCATCGCAGGGCACCGGGGGTAATTTAGTCCGCAGGCCAATTAACCTATGCAGCAGCATGTGTTTTGACTGTGGGAGGAAACCGGAGCGCCAACTTCCCCCTTGTGTAAATCCCAGCTCTCCCTTCTTAACAGAGTTCGCAGTTCTGTGCTTCTGATACTGGGGCTGTCGTCTCCCTCCCGTCCCCTGCAGCCTCCTCCTTCCCTCGCGGACTTCCCAGATCTCCCTCCTACACCCCCCACCCCCGCATTCCCAGCGACGCGCACGCTCTGGACCTCCCCTAGGTCAACTCGGCTTCAAACTAGTACCTGGCGCGGTATATATAACCACCGCCACTAGGGAGACAAAAGCGACCGGGCGTGGTGCTGACCCACCCACCCCCTCGTGTGCCGTGCTTGCCAACATAGGTGCTCGCTATCAGCACTTGACCCTACAGTCTGGTAAGGCTACACGGGGGATCTTTGCATGTGCTCGGTGTGCGCGTCACGCAGCCGGTGTGCTGGAGTTTGAGACGCGGCTTCGCGTCCCGGAGACTGGACGCAGTTTCCCGGCCTGGCCACCAGGGGGCGGCACGTGCCCTCTCCTCGCCAGCACGCACAGACAGCGGCAGGTGTGCGGACACCTGCTGTGGCCCAGGGTTGCCACCTGTCCTGTTTTTCCCCCGGATCGTCCTCCTCGTGTGAGGCATCTGTCTTGGAGAAATCTCCTAAGCGTTCACGGACCAAGTCATTTGGTCCGTTGCACGGAATGTCCTCTCGTGTTTGTTTTTTTCCCCCTTGCCCACGATATGTCCCGGTTTTTTGTGCCTCCGAGGTGGAAACCCTGGTTCGGCCGGGCTCCTGAGTTCGGGGCGAGGGGGGTCCCTCTGCGGCCGCACCCCTTGGCGGTGTCTGACAGCAGCGCCGCTGCGAATCCTTGAGCTGATGGTGATGATAGATGTACTGACGTAGGTTTTCACGGCTCGATTCATGATGGTTGCTCTTCAGAGCTTTTCTTTCGGGATAGCCGTGCCAGGCGTGGGTGGGGAAACGTTGCGAGGGAGATTGTTAGACACGGCTATCCCGAAAGAACAGCTCTGAAGAGCAACCATGATGATGACGATGATGATACCGCTGAGATTATTCATTTGGTTGGTCATCATCGGCCATGCCGGCTGTGCCCTGCCCCGGTGCCATCCGATGGACTGGCGTCCCATCCTGGGTGTAACCCTGTCTTGCACCCCGTGTCTCCCTAGAATATGCTCCGGCTCCAGGCTACCCTCTACGGTGAAGCCGGAGCCTATGCCGGCACACACAGGGCGCAAGGCAGGGCTATACTCACGATGGGGCGCCAGTCCATCGCAGGCCACCGGGGACAATTTAGTCAGGCAAGTATGTCTTTGGGCTGTGGGAGGAAACCGGAGTACCCGGCGAAAACCTAGTCGTACACGGGGAGAAAATGTAAACTCCACATAGAGAGGCACCAGAGCAAGGAATCGAACTAGGGTATTTCATGGTGTTAGGCGGCAGCGCTACTCACTGCGCCATTGTCGTCAGCAAATGTAAATGTAATCCTTGAGGGGACCGTAATTAGTGAGTTAATATAATTAGTGAACGACTGCAATTAGGACGGTGTGACTGAGTGTAGCGTCTTGGAAGCAATTAAGAGGCTTCATTGGATGTTGTAAATAACATTGGTTCTGTAATTAGCGAAGTGCTGTAATTAATTAGTGAGGGTATCACAATTAAGCGAGTGTATTATTGTGAGTGAGGCTTAAGTATTTACCGAGGTCCTGTAGTAATTAGTGAGGATTTTGTGATCAGTGAGGCGCTGTAATCAGTGGGATTACACCCGCGTGCTGTGTGATGGGCGGACGCTCCGTGTGAATGAATGAGTCGCCGTCTGAGTGATTGAGTCACTGATTGAATGAATGACTAAGACGCTGTTTGAGTGAATGAGTCACTTTTGAGTGACTGAGTCACTGATGGATTTCATTAGTTGCTCTTTGAATGAATGCGTCGCCGTTTGAGCGAATGAGTCGCTGTTTGAGTGGACGAGTCTCTGTGTGAGCGAGTCACTGATTGAATGAGTCGCTGAGTGAACGAGTCAAGGTTTGAGGCTGGTTTGAGTCGCACTACTGCGCGCTCGAGGCTCCCCGGAGGAGGACTCCTAGGCGAACGAACCCGTTGCCGACCACGTGTGCCCCTATTATATTCACCATCATCGTAATATTACTATCGTCATACTACAGGGATCGTTAATGGGTTTTTTTTATAAGTACGCACGGTATTATAAATAGTAATGTTTATATACTAACATCACAGTTATAATCATCATCATGATCAGATGATGATGATGACATTATGATGTTGATTACCACGATGGTGTCGGTGTTGTCGAGGTTGATATCGATGTATGATGCAGGTGGTGATGACGATAGACATGATTGTCGATAATCGAATCGACGATATTGATGATGTACTGCTGTGTGTTTTAACGGCTCGAAGCATGATCGTTGCTTTTCAAAGCTGTTCTATCGGGTTTAGCCGTGTCATTGAGCGCTCCCCCTCTCTCCTTCGCGACGTTTCGCCTCCCACGTTGGAGGCATCCTCAGGCGTCCCGAGTGTGGGTGAAGTCGAATATGTTGTGCTATTTACCCCGTATTGCAGATCATCATTATGCTCATCATTATAGTGATGATGATGACGTTGATAATATTGACGATGATGATGTCGACGATGACGAAGAGGAAGTTGATGAAGATGACGAGAGGATTGTGGGTCGTGCCGCACACGCGGACCCAGGAGCGGACTTGAGTTGTCCCAGAGACGGAGCCTCCGGCGCGACTCACCTGCTGCAGGTGAGTCTGAGCTCAACCCGCGTGTGCACCGCGCCACACACACCACACACAGGTGTACCACACAGATGTATCACAGCGGTATATTACACACACGGGAGGACCACGCAGAGGTGTACAACCCATAGGTGTAACACACACACAGGTGTTCCACATGCACGAAGGTGACACGGCACACAGCTATAGCACACACACACACACACCGGTGTTCGACACACACAGGTGTACCACACAAATGTATGACATGCCGACAAAAGTTATCGCAGGTAAAACTTATTCTCAATTATCATTTTTAAATTCAGAAATACATTAATTTTCGGGGCTCACGGTGGTGCAGTGAGTAGCGCTGCCACCTCACAGCAACAAAGGACTTGGGTTCAATTCCCGGCCCTGGTGCCTTTCTGTGTGGAGTTTGCCTGTTCTCCCCGTGTCCGCGTGGGTTTTCGCCGGATACTCCGGTTTTATCCTACAGTCCAGACACGCTACTGCCTAGGTTAATTGGCCTGCTGACTAAATTTCCCCGTGTGCCCTACGATGGACTGGCATCTCATCATGGGTTTAGCCCGGGCTTGCGCCCTGTGTCTGCAGGGATAGGCTCGACCC
>JAZEWU010000001.1:6261655-6276209 GCA_036362915.1 Geotria australis
TGTTTGTATGGCCCCGGTGTGTAGCTGCGTGTCAGGCGGTGACCGCTCGTCCTGACCCCGGGTCAGGTTATCAACTCATCGGGTGTTGCCCCAGGCGCACTCAGCTCGGGGTGGCTGTATGTACTCAGCTGCGCGTACTCTGCTCCGTGTATTGTGCTCCGTGCTCCGTGTGCTGTGCCCCGCGAGCGCGTATACACTGTGATGCCGTGTGCCACTCTCACCCCAACAAGCCCGCTCGGGGTGACGTTTATCCCGCGATGTGAATTTCACGTGGCCACGGGGCTCGGTGGAAAACAAGAGTTTCTCCTCTCCGCCGCTGTAGCTCACGGATCCGAGGTGGCTCCCCCTCTGCATCCCTCCCCTTCCATTCAACTCCCTCCGCCTCCCTGCTCGTTGCTTCTCCTCCCTCCTCCTCCCTCCAGCCCGCCCGCTCCCTCCCACTCGCCCGCCCCGGCAATGAATGGCGCGGGGCGGGCGATTCCTATGCCAGGGTTTGCCCTCTCGCCTCTCGTTAATTTCATTTAAATGTTAAACACGGGGCGCTGGCGCACGCCCTCCACACGCGCTTTAACTGCCTTGTTTGCTTCGCCGCCGCTCCTCCCCGTCTCTCACGGACTTCATAACAGTCGGGGGAGGTCGTGGAGGAATCTGGGGCTCCAGGCGCAATTCAATGATGGGGCCACCACCCCCCCCCCACCCGCAGATTAAAAAGCACTGAATGTGATGGAGGTTTTCACGGCTCCATTCACGACGGTTGCTCTGCAGAGCTGTTCTTTCGGGATAGCCGTGTCGAGCGCTCTTCCTGTCTAACTCGCGACGTTTCTCGCCCTCCCACGTTGGAAGCAATGAAACGTCCCGGTGAATGTTGCAAAAAGGGACTTCGGTTTTCATCTCGGATTTACTAGATTTTAACAGGACAGCGAGCCGTAACAAACATTGTTACGTGACTTCTTCTTCTTTGCGATTCTTCGAAGCGCGATGTTAAATTACAGTTTCCCATTTTCTTACACAGCCCCTTGCATTTTCATTGAACTCCGCAAGGTCTTTTGAGCTGCAGAGGTTGGGTAGTAGAGGACTGTCTGTTACGTGACTGATCAATTGTGAAACTCTTGTGGAAGTTATAGTTGCTTTTCAAAGCTGCTCTTTCGACGTTTCGCCGTTTGGAGGCGAACCGTCGCGAAGGAGAGAGAGGGAGCGCGCGACACGGCTATCCCGAAAACCGCACATCAATGCACTGCAGGTAATGCCAAGTATTACTTGACAGGGATCGCGACGTGAACGTTTCTACCTCGCTGGGATTGCCTGGATAGCCTAGAAGTTAAGGCCGCTAGTGGTAAAGGTAGTTACTCACCACACAGCACCACGTGTTTGATGTTGTGGAGAGCGGTAGATCAGCGGTTAGCGCGCCGAGATACAAACCTGGCGACTCTGGTTCGATTCCCGCTCACGACCAACATCAGCGACGATTTTTATGAATGTACTGATGTAGGTTTTCACGGCTCGATGCGTGATGGTTGCTCTTCAGAGCTGTTCTTTCGGGATAGCCGTGTCACTGAGCGCTCTACCACTCTCCCTCGCGACGTTTCGCCTCCCACGTTGGAAGCACCATCGTTACGGTTTATAATAAATAGGTCCTGGGCCTCGCCTAGGTCGACTCAGCCTGAAATGAGTAACTGGTACCGTGTGTAAACGTCGCTGTTAGGGAGGCAAAGACGGCCGGGTGTGGTGCTGGTCACCCAGCCCCTCGTGTGCCGTGCTGGCCTTTATAGATGCTCGCTAACAGCGCTTGGCCCTCCAGCCCGTTAAGGCTACACGGGGATCTTTGTCTTTGATGTTGATCGATGCAGCTGTTGGGTTGATGGTGATGATGGGTGCTCGCGGTGATGGCATTTGGTGATGGATCTCCAGGGTAACGGCAATGACCGTGATTGGTGTCGGTGATGATGGGTGTTTAGTGATTGCGGGTGTTTGTGATGATGTGATGAGGTCGTGATGGGTGTATGTCTGTGATGTGACTGGGTGGTGATCCCATTTGTTGGTGACGGCTCTGTGATGGTGTCATTCTGTGATGATGTCTGTCTGTCTGCCTGTGATAATAATAATAATTTTACATTTATAACGCGCACATATTCATTCACTGTCGAAGGTACTCATTCGACGAGCGAACGACTCAGAGGCACGAGGAAAGCGCAGAGAGGCGGAGGAGGCAGCCAGGCGGTTTTTGCCGGCGCCATATTGCCACGCACTGCTTCCTATATATTATGATGTTATCGGCGAAATCATTAATGAGTGTTTTTTAAGTTGTGGGAGGAAACCGGAGAACCCTGGAGGAAACCCACGCAGAACAGGGGGAGAACACACAAACTTCACACGGAAAGACGCCCGAGTCGAGATTCGAAGCCGGGGCCTTCATGCTGTGAGGCGCAGATGTTACCACTGGGCAGACACCCTGATTCGATGGTGACGGCTGTCCGTGATGGTGTGATTCGGTGATGAGATACATCCGGAGGAAATGGGCAGTTCCTCACGGCTCACAGGGGGCCCCTTCTCTCCGTGTTTATAAATCGCCTGCATTCAAACGCGACCTGTTTTACCGATTCTAACACCGCGTCCCGATGTAGCGGCGCAGTATGACATCGGCTGCAACATCCTCGCCTGCTGTGGATATTCTAGTCGCGTTACATACATCATGATCGTCATCAACGAGAATTGCTCTCAAGAGCTGCTCTGTCCCCGCGAAGGAGAGCGGAGGAACGCCCGACACGGCTATCCCGAAATAGCCGCTCTCGAGAGCACTTCTGATTACACATGGAGCCGGTAAAACCTACATCATAATCATCAACGAGCAGCATCATCGTCGTCATGGACTCACGCTGTGGTTTCGAGATCCCGGCTGTGGCTGTCACCTCTACACTCGCGATTCGCGACGTTAACCGAGAGCCGTTATTTAACCGCGTGACAGGAAATCAAGACAATTGGCCGCGTTTCTTCCCATCAGATTTATGGGCGAGAAAAAAACTCACCCTGTGCCCACGTCTCTCTCTCTCCGCTACTTAACAAGGGCGGCACGGTGGCGCAGTGAGTAGCGCTGCCGCCTCACAGAAAGAAGAACCCGAGTTTGACTCCCGGCTCGGGTGCCGCCTTTCTGTGTGTAGTTTGCATTTTCTCCCCCGTGTCCGCGTCGGTTTTCGCCGGGCACTCCAGTTTACTCCCACGGTCCTAAGCCATGCTGCCGCCTAGGTTTATTCTTCTGACTAAAACACGTGTGTGTTTGTGTGATGGCAGCGGTCGTGTTGCGGTTAGCGTGCCGCGCAACGAACCCGGCGACCTGAGTTAGGATTCACGCTCACGGCCACCAACACCACCGAAGAGTTTCTAAACCGGTCCCGGTTCTCGACTAGGCCGACTCAGCCTCAAATGCGTACCTGACGCGGTGTGTAAACATTGCCACTAGGGAGACAAAGGCGGTCGGGGATAGTGCTGGCCGCCCACCCCCTCGTGTGCCGCGATGGCCTTCATAGGTGCTCGCTAAGAGCGCTTGACCCTGCAGTGCGTTAAGGCTGTACAGGGGGATCTGTGTGTTCTTGTGTTTACGCTCGCGCGCGCGTGTTTGCTTTTCGGTACAATGTGTGTTTATAAAGGGTCTCAATGCGACCGCGTGTCAAGCCGCTCTACAAGTCCTGGAACATGGTCATCCAGACAAGAGAGCCTTTGAAGAAGTTTTGGTTGTTGTTCCACTCAAAACGTACTTCGGGTGATTTTTTTGATATCCAAATGAAATCAAAACCCGAATGCCAAATGTATTGTCACGTGGTTTTGCAGGGGTGCTCAACCTTTTGCACCTCGCTTGTCCCACTTGGGTTGGTATCCACGGACTACTAGGTGGCGCTCGCGGCCCTAATGATGACCGCAATGTTCTCGCCGTGGCGGAATAGTAACACATTCTAAATAGTCCCCAGATAACTCTTTTGGGATGATCCTGTCACTATCCCAGTATCTCGCCTGGATCTGTGGGAACGCTGCTGGCGATCAGAGTTGGAACACAGCGGACGTTCAGTTTAAAGGGACGTCCAGTGATCTCGCCGCATACGGTTCCCGTGTACGGGGCAGTGGTAATGACGAAGGTGGGGGAGCTGGTGTTGATCATTCACCAGCTGCGCGCGTGTGAATTTCTGTTTACATCTATGTGTGTGGTTTTCGCCGGGCACTCCGGTTTCCTCCCACCGTCCACAGACATGCTGCCAGGTTAATTGGCCTACTGAGGAAATTGCCCCCGGTGCCCTGCGATGGACTGGCGTCCCATCCTGGGTATAGCCCTGCCTTGCGCCCTGTGTCTGCCGGGGTGGGCTCCGGCTCACCGCGACCCTGTACAGCATTAAGCGGTTTCTGATAATGGATGGATGGATATATGTGTGTGTATGCGCGTTACGTGTCAGTCAGGTTGCGTTTGTGTGCAAGCTGGAAGGAATCGTTGAGCTATGTAGCTATTTTTAACAGTTGTCCAGCGGGGAGGGTTGAGCAAAGTTACATCATCGCAGGCCACCGGGGGCAATTTAGTCAGGGTGATTAAGCTAGGCAATTAACGTGCGTTCATCTGTATGTAAGTGTTTGTTTGTAACACTTGGCGCAAGTGTTGATGTCGGGTTTCACGGCTTGATGTAGGAGAATTGCTCTCAAGAGCTACTCTTTTGGGAGCGGTAGTGGAGCGGTTAGAGCGCTGGGCTACAAACCTGGTTACCCAAGTTCGATTCCCGCTCACGGCCAGTGACGATTTTCTGAACTGGTCCTAGACCTGCCCTAGGTCGACTCAGCTTCAAATGAGTACCTGGTGCGGTGTGCAAACATTACCACTAGGGAGACAAAGGCGGCAGGGCGTGGTCCTCGCCACCCACCCCCTCGTGTGCCGTGTCAGCCTTCATAGGTGCTCGATAACAGTACTTGACCCCACAGTTTGTAACGGCTATACGGGTGATCTTTGCCTTTGTATACGGAACCGCAGCGGGACTACACCTGACCCGCAGCTGAACCACACCTGAACGGCCACGCAGGAGCGATATTTAATTGTCCACTTACACACACACACACACGCGCGCGCGCGTCGATTGGCCGATGGTGACGGTCCGTGATTACGTAACGCCCGCTCCCTGAATCGATCGGCCTGTGCGTGGCTCGTACTTAAACCGTCGATATTCCCGCACGTGTTCCCATCACTTGGTCAAGGGGTGTGGAGCTGGGGGGCTATGGGGGGAGCGGGCAGGGAGCCAGGGGGGGGGGCGGTGTGTGTGTAGGGGGAGGGGGAGAGGCTGAGTCACCCCAAGCTCCCCACTCCCCCACTCCCCCTGGGCTCTGATCTCACGGAGTTGATCAAAGGCGACGGGGGAACTCCGCAGATCCGGAGTCCATTCACAGCGAGCCGCTCCGAGACCCCGGCGAGGGCTGCTTATCTCCCCGGGTCCGGATAATCCCTAAATTGCCTCCCCATTCACTCTAACGAGCAAGCCAGCGTGCGGCCAAAGACAATGAAGGTCGTGAAAAGTGAGTTTGCGCCGAGACGGGCAAAGCCGAGTCCCCCCAGTAAAGTTCCGTCGGGTCGGCGCGCCGCGTCCCAGGCGCGCGAACACGCCGCGTGTCTCCACCTCAACGCCCCGCGTCTCCTCTCTCTCTGCACTTGCCACGACAGCATGCGGAGGCTATACGGGGTGGGGGCTTTGTCTTTGTGGAGAGCGGTGGTTACTGTGGTTGGTACGAAATCAACCGGCTGCCCGGGATCGATTTCCTCCGCTTCCCTGCTCACAGCCACCGACACAAGTGGCGCTTAACTGAACCGCTCCGCCTAGGTTCGACTCGGCCTCAAATGAGTACTGTACTGTGCCAGGTGCGGTGTGTCAACAAGACCACTGGGGAGACAAAGGCGGTAGGGAGTTGCTAGCCACCCACCCTCGTGTCCCATGGCTTTAATATCTGCTCGCTAACAGCAGTTCCTCCAATAACATGCGTAGGTTATAGGGGGGACTTTGTATTTGTGTGTGTGTGGGGGGGTAAAGCGTTAACCAAGCGCGAACCTGCAGCAGTGAACTCGACGGCTTGAGTCAAAATAAATGTGGCAGCAAGATTGTCCGTTGGCCAGTAGGAGAGTAAATTGTCAGTCGAAGAGATTTGGAGCGGGGAAAGGTGTTTCTCCTGGAGGGAATTGTAACATCGACTCTTAATCCGAATGCTCTCGCCGTCACCACACCGCACAGGAGCACTGAACCCACAAAAACAACCCTGATTCCACCACAACAACTCTGATCCCTCCACAACAACCCTGATCCTACCACAACCCTGATACCACCCCAATCCTGAACTCACCACACCTCCGATCCCATAACTGTATTCTTACCACAACGCTGATCCCACAACCGTATTTTCACCACAATCCTCAATCCGCCACAACAACACTGCACCCACAACAATCCTGAACCCACATTGATCCCACAACGACCGTGATCTCCGCACAACAATCCTGATCCCACCACAACAGCCCTATTCTCAGCACAACCCTGATTCCCCCACAACAGCCCTGATCCTAAGATACGAGTCGTGATTAATGTGGGACGCTACCTGTTTTTTCCCAGAACCGTTCTCCTTTTGGAGGCGGATATTCAGAGAAATCTTAGTTTTCACGTACAAAGTTGTTCAAAATCTTGTTTTTTGCCAGTCACACGTAGAGCCCTCTCTCTGTGGTACTCTAGATTCCTCCCGCTGTCCAAGACATGCTGCTGGCTATGTTAATTGCCCTGACTAAATTGCCCCCGGTGCACTGAGATGTTGTAACTGGCTTACCCCTCCCCGCTGGACAACTGTTAAAAAGAGCTACACAGCTTAACGAACTCTTCCAGCTTGAATGCAAACTGAGTGACTGAACAGTTAGGTCTTACACTCACGTGGAGCTGCATCAGCTAAATAAATACACATTTCTCGGTCATCGTGTTACCTCGTTGCGCGTGATCTCATTCCACGTTACCCTGTCGCCACACCACCCCGTTACCCCGTCACCATGCCACCCTGTCACCACGCCACCCCATTAACCCGTCACCACGCCACCCCGTTACCCTGTCACCACGGCACCTCGTTACCCCGTCACCACCCCACTTTGTCACCACGCTACCTCGTTACCCTGTCACCACGCCACCCCATTACCCTGTCACCACACCACCTCTTTAACCGTTACCCTGTTACCAAACCACCTCGTTACCATGTCACCACGCCACCTCGTTACCCGTCACCCCGTCACCACCTCGTCGCGCGGCGCGCGGTTGCCGGCGACATTAGCATGCAGCGCGCGCGCGCGCAAATCACACACGCGCGCTCACCGCGCAACCCGCACATTTGAATTTCTAATTTAATAAACTAGGAGGCTTTTAATCATCGCGTTTTTATTTGTTTGTTATTAACGGACCAATTGACCCGGTTGTTAACCGTTCTGATCATTACGGCGCGGGAAAGTTAATTAAAGCGAGCGAGGCGGCACCTCCCCGCTATGAGCGATTGCCCCACGCGTCTCCGACTCCTCATTTCGATTTCTCTCTCCGCTGATTGCCGATATTTAATTTATGTTCGCGCCTGCATCTCCAACATCTCTTCCAGTCATTCGTACATCTCATGCATCATCGTAGCCTGGGGGGCTTGGGGGGGGGGCGTTGGGGGTTTGGAACGATAGGCCCATGTGTCATCGCATAGGTGTGTGTGTGTATGTGTGTGATAGGTGTTTGTGTCATAGGGTCTGTGTATGTGATGTTGTGTGTGTGTGTGTTGGCATGGTCGGACAGTCATCTCAGTCAGGCAGCCGTGGTGTCCCGTGACCTCCTGTCAGCGAGCGTCCGACACTGCGTGGCCTCACGGTGCACCTGGCCTGGCACAGGCGCCGTGGTGATGTCACCGCCGCTTAGTGGCGAACGGCGGTTCTTGTTGTTGGTGTGTGTGGTAGAATGGGGAGCGGTGCCGTAGAGGTTAGTGAACCGCGCTACGAACCCGACGACCCGAGTTCGATTCCCGCTCGCGGCCAACACCAGTGACGATTTTCTGAACCAGTCCGCAGTAGAAGGGCGCTCCCGCGGCCTCCCTCTCTGTCCGTGGTAGCCGGTAAGGATCTCATTGGGAATCGCGTGCGACCTCTAACCCCTATTCGCACCCCAGCTTTGGGCGACGGGGAGGGCCCGGCAGGTCAACGACATCTGCCCAATGATTGGGTGGCACGCTGGTGCAATGGTAACATGGGCTTCTTGCCTTACAGCAAGAGGCGGAAATCGAACCTGATTCCCAGCTCTGCTGCATTTCTATCTGGAGTATGTGTGCTCTCTGCATGTCCACGCGGGTTTTTGCTGGGAACTCCGGTTTCCTCCCGCAGTAGAAAAACAACTCACTCTAGTACTATAGTTGACCGATAACATCTTAAAATATATCGAAGCCACAGTGGCTATCAGATGTTGGCGCCGGCTTACCGCGTGTTTTGCTTCCCCTTCCCCGCATCTCTGCGGATCCTCGGAGTCGTTCTCCTCAGAGTGTGAACAAAACTCGCGCAGCGCCTGATAAGTCGAAGACTATCATTATTATTGATGGTTGCTCTTCAGAGCTGTTTTTTTTCAGGATAGCCGTGTCGAGCGCTCTCCCTCTCTTCGTCGCGACGTTTCGCCTCCCGTTGGAAGCACGGTGATGCTTCCAACGCGGGAGGCGCTCGACACGGCTATTCCGAAAGAACAGAGCATCCATCACGAATCGAGCCGTGAAAACCTACATCATTACTATTATTGAACGGGTCTCGGCACGAGGGCCTTTCTGTGTGGAGTTTGCATGTTCTCCCCGTGTCCGCGTAGGTTTTCACCGGGCACTCCGGTTTCCTCCCACCGTCCAAACACATGCTGCCAGGTTAATTGGCCTGCTGAATAAAATTTGCCCCAGGTGCCCTGCGATGGACTGGCGTCCCATCCTCGGTATCCCCCTGCCTTGCGCCCTGTGTCTGCCGGGATAGGCTCCCTGGCTCACCGCGACCCTGTACGGGATGAAGCGGTTTCAGAAAATGAACGGATGGATGTGTCTCGGCGCGCGGCCCTGTTTCCCAGCCGCCAGCCCCTGTCCGTGGTGCTGATGTTACGCCGCTTCCCCGCGTCCCACGCGTGGCCCAAGCGAGCGTGGGATGAGATAATTGCAAGGCAACAATTAAGTGACTGTTAAACAGACATTAGTTTGTTCAATGCGCTGTTAACAATCTGAACCGATTTAGTCGCGACAGACTGCCTCCTGAAACGGGGCTGTGAGCCGTTGTTTGTTTGTGGCCATGGGTCTCTTGAGAGGGCAGCCCTCCCGCGGTTGGGGTCACTCTCAGCTCGGGTCCTTCTCCCCCCTTGGGATGTAATTGTCGCTCTACGGCGTACTTTCGTCGTGTTTTGTCTACACGTAGGAATTCGCGGTGAGCGCACGTATGCTTTGTGATTTTTTGACATGTCAAAATCCCGTAATGGCCCCGAAGGGAAATGTGACCCCGGTTGGTTTGCAAATTTCACTGATGATGAATCCAGCGACCTGAGTTTGATTCCCAACCACGGCAAAAAAAAAAAATTGTTGTGTATGATTTGTGCACCGGTCCTGCCCACCCCCTTCCCACCCACTCTGTTTACTTACCCGCACTCACCACTGTAGGGAAGTATAGCAAAATAACCTCTGTGACTGACACAGCACGGGGAGACTTTTGTCAGTCAGTTGGTTCACAAAAGGTTGTAAACTTACACATACTTCACGACTTAAGTCCATATTATTACTAAGGAACCCTATTATTGGAAAAAGCTGTTCCTGCTTTGTGTTCAGATTGAATGCAATGATTTTAAAATCCCTCTTGAAAATGTTCAGAAGATGCTGACACAGTAACAGCCTTGCTGTAACGGGAATGTGCGGCACTGCTCGGTATCGAGATGAGTTTTCACGACGAGAGCCATTTGTTCCGAGTCCCTGGCATCGTCCCCACACAACTTCAACAGGGAGCAGCATCACCGCTCTCGGTGTTCCCACCTCAGAACCAAGCACTTCCTCCTCCCCGTGAGAACTCCTGCACGGTAAGAGACAGCATTAGCAGGGACGCAGTGGGGGTGCCTCAAGTGCGGCAGTTTATCCTGGGCCTCGCGTCTAAGGGGGCCTCAGAAGAGGCCACGGGGAATCTCAGAGAGGGCCTCATCTCACATTTGGCCGATGTTTCCAACAAACCTTTCAGCTGCACTGAGATAAATAGATGTTTTTATTATTCCAGCAGAAAAATACCCAGTGAGCTTGCAAGCTGTTTGCAGGATTTCTGCGACACAACAAACACGCAAATGTACAAAAATTCGTAAAAAATATATGAAAATAACAAATTAGACACCAGGTGATGTGGGCTTGCAGAAAGGCGAATGAATGGTGACTAAGAGCATTATAACCTGAGTTCAGCCGTGTACCCTGGGAGGTTAGGCTCTTTGGGGACATCGCTCAGCTGCTGTCCTACAGTGTGGGGGGGGGGCTGTGTTGTGCCATGTTGTGGCTCAATTAGCGTTTTATTTTAGCTGGGTTTTCCCGGAGTAGATGGGCCAGATAACATTTCTGCGTCCAGGCACACATCCCGCACACGATTACAGAAGCTTGACAGTAACACCGCGCAGACGTGGAGCCTTCTCGAGCAGTTGTCCACGTGTCCACACGCTCCGACACGTGATTTCAGTGTCATTTGCTTTTTTCTGGTGAACCTCAATTAGGCTGAATCAACCTTCCATAGCCTGTCTCTATGCCTACTCCAGTCTAAAAATAATTCATTCATTATCACTCCCCGCTCAGTCCTTTAGAGAGTTGCAGTGAGCTGGAGCCTATCCCGGCAGTCACAGCGCACACGCCAGAGCTGTACAGGGCACTGGGGACAAGTTAGTCAGCAGTCCAATTAACCTAGGCAGCAGCAGAATGTATTTGGACGTTGGCAGGAAACCCGGGGTAGCTGCCAAAACACCCACGCGGACACAGGGAGAACATGCAAAACTCCACACACAAAGGTAGCGCCCGAGCTGGGAATCAAACCGGGGTGCCTTTTTGCCGTGAGGCGGCAGCGACACTCACTGCACCACCGAGCCACCCCCTCCCCCGTCTAAAAGTGACCCAGAAAATATTCCACGAGAAACTAAGCCCTGGGCCTAATTAACCAAATCCAATCAGGCAGATTCCCCAAAGCAAGCGGCGCCTCGAGTCTAAACGCAGGCTGTGTCCGCGCGACTCTGTGTAAATATTGAATAATAATGGTCGTGCGAGGGGGGAAGGGGGGGGGGAGCTATATTGTTTAAATACCAAGAATAAATGGCACAGCCGCGCAAGACTCAGGATCACAGTGGTTTATTAACAGTCGAATTGCCGCACAAAGAGCGTATTAGTCTCGTGTGGAATCGCCTCTTACTGCGCGCGCCGCCGCCTCGACCGCTTAGTGCTCTGGGCTAATAATTATGACACCATGTGGTAGACTAAAGTCTTGCTGTCATTAGTGATGTCACGCTTAATGATCACGCACATGATTGCCGGTCCCACGCCGCCGTTAATTCTGTGCCCAAGCAGCGCGGCGTCTCCGCAGAGTCGCGGAGACACACCGCCTCGCAGACACGCTGTCTCTGCAGAGACACCGCACGTCGAGAGCTGTCTCGCACAGACACAGTGTTGTCCGCATTCTCAGGGACAGTCATACAGACACACAGAGACATAGTCTCCCCAAACTTACGGAGATACAACGTATAAACAGCCTGACAGAGACTCGTCTCGAAGAGATAACAGCCTCACGGAGGTACTGTGTCAGAGAGGCACAGTGTGTTGACATTCTCACGGAGAAAGTCATGGACACGATTTCCCCGGTCTTACGGAGACGCCGCATATCGACAGCCTCACAGGCGCCGAATCAGCAATGAACAGCGTCTCCACAGCATCGAGGAGACACGGCCTGACGCAGACACGGACTCACATCGTCTCACAACGTCTCCACTGTAGCTGATCACGGAGCGGCTCATAACTCGTGGGTCATTCATTCATTCATTTTCAGAAACCGCTTAATCCTATACAGGGTCGCGGTGAGCCGGAGCCTATCCCGGCAGACACAGGGCGCAAGGCAGGGGAACACCGAGGATGGGACGCCAGTCCATCACAGGGCACCGGGGGCAATTTAGTCCGCAGGCCAATTAACTATGCATGTTTTTGGACTGTGGGAGGAAACCGGAGCGCCCGGCGAAAACCCACGCGGACACGGGGAGAACATGCAAACTCCACACAGAAAGGCACCCCGAGCCGAGATTCGAACCCGGGACCTTCTTGCTGTGAGGCGGAAGCGCTACCCACTACGCCACCGTGCCGCCCACAACTCGTGGGTGTTTCTGGTAATTATCAGCTTTCATAGACGAGGGGAAAGTCTGAGAATTGCTCTACGGAGCTGCTATTTTGGAATAGCCGTATCGAGCGTTTCCTCTTTCCTTTACAATATTTTTTTCTCCAACGTGTCGGGCTTCAGAAGCCTAATGATGCCTCGAATGTGGGAGGTGAAACGTCGCGAAGGAGAGAGGAGGAACGCTCGACAAGGCTATCCCGAGAGAGCAGCTCTTAAGAGCAATTCTCAGCGAAAACCTACTTCAATCTAGTGGGATCAATTTAAAAGCACAAGCAGATAGATGGATGTTTATTATTACAGCAGAACATGCACAGTGAGCTTGCAAGCTCTAGAGATTCCTGTAACACAATAAACGCTCAAACTAAGTGAACAAGTGTCTACACAGAATAATCAAGGAGTCTGATATCAATGACTTTGCTACAATTGTTCTTCAACTTTCCGGTGAGCAGAAACTATAATACTTGGCTTGCAAGCTCACTGGGTATTTTTATGCTGTAATAATAAATATCTATCTATCTATCAGCATCCACTTAATCGTGTAGAGGAACGTGTGATACCGGAGCCTGTCTCAGCAAACGCACGGCACAAAGCAGGGATATACCCATGACGGGACGCCGGTCCATCGTTAAACGTTTGTAGAGATTACAGTTTAGCCGTGTCGGGTGGAGGCTTCCGAACGACACGGATTTGGTCACATCTTCGCGTGGCCGAACTCAACATTAAACAGTATGATCGAGGAGCCCGTAGTTTCTTCACCTCCCAAAGATGCGAACTGTAGCCACGCAGACAGGACGAGTGACTGACTGTGTGTCGGGCAGACGGCGGAATAAAATTCACGGCACGAGAGAGGAGGAGCGATTGCAGGAGGCCCCGCTGGCGCGACACGGGGAGTGGCGGCTGCTGCTGCCGTCGACACTGATGAACGATATCAGGGCGTGAAATTCAGACACATTAATGCAGCATTCTGCTCTCCTCGGTAAACTTGGTAACTTGGAGCACTTGTATTGAAAAAAAAACTAAAATCGTCATCATTATCATAATCATCAAATGAAAATAAATACTACCGTTAACACAAACTGACTTCTTCTCGGTGTAATTAAAGTTCATTTTCTAACGGCGGAGAGTAATGATGGCAAACATGGTGTTTGTAACATCTGATAGCAATGGTAGTGTTTAATTCGAGGGTGCACAACTTATTTTTCATGAGGGCCATTTCCAGATTAAATAACCTGATAAAACAACCAGATAAAGGGCCAGATATCTGGTCACAACCCTCGCTCCCTCGTCAGATCCCCCCTTCGCTTGCAGGCACATAAAACATAGTAGCCCATAGCGGTATAGGCCTATGTCATAATATGAGTATATTTTAATATAAGCCAATTCAATTGTTTTCAACACAATTGCGGTGATGTTTGAAAATTCTTTACGAGCCGGATAAATTTATTGCCGGGTCGGAGCTGGCCCATGGGACTGTATGTCGTGCACGCTTGTTTAAATTAGAACATTTATTTTTCAAACGATTGCCACCGCGATCCGTCTCTGCGAACTGCGATGCGTCTGCGTTTCCCCCGTGGGGGCTCGTGTCAATCGCTGCTGGCAGCGGTGCCCACGTTGTTATTTCTGTGGCAGAGCAGCACTGTGCCACTTAGAGCAGGGGGTTAAAACCTGCGGCCCGCCGGCCGGGCCCCGCAAACGATGATTATCCGTCACGGCAAAACATCCTGGCTGTTGGCTGCACTAATCGAGCCAAACACAGCTAGGTTTTCAAAATGTGTATGATTAGAGTAGTACCCGCCCTGTGGCTGATCTTGTTCCAAGGGTATGGCACTTTCTTCTAACGTCGGGATATAGGCGGGATAGAGGCGGAAGAGTTGCTTAAGAGGGTTGATGGAAACCAGTGCGAAAATGGGAATTTAAAGCTGAAAGAGTGTTGACGTTTCAGAAGAGTAATCATTAAGCGGGAAGTAAAGCTGAAATAAGACCTAAACGCCTCGGTGTCGTGCAGATGAAACTTGCGCTTGTGAAGGATTCGAAGCCGTTATCCTCAGTGCAGACGCAAACACATATAAACGTACGTATATACAAACGCTCGCTCCACGACACATAGAATATCGGGGGAGATTCGTTCCGGACCGGCACCGGGTT
>JAZEWU010000001.1:6310371-6321968 GCA_036362915.1 Geotria australis
AGAGGGGATCAGGCGACAATTTTCTGGCTCCAGCCTAATTGACAGATGAGTGCGGCAGGTTTTACCTGTCTGCTGGAAGGATTGCGGTTGGTAAATTGCTTAATGAGAGGCCTATCGTTTATGAGCGAGGGAGAGATGTTAGCTCACCCAGCCCGGGTCCCCGCGCTCGCCGCATCGTTCGCCGCCGCCGTCTGTGAAGTCGTCTCTACAATTGGCTTTTAGGGCCGTGACGTTAAAGAGATAATCGCCTTCTTGTGGTCGAGGGCGATGTTGATTATTTAATGTGTATTTTTAAGGGTTCGATGCAATCAGTTTTTAATGTGTACCCTTGTTAGCGCGTGATTATAACGCTGCAGAAGCAATATTGTGCCTTAATTGTGTGTGTTTTTTTATTTTCTCTCGGGGAAATTCTGCACGCAGTGGGAGTACGGCGAGTGCTGACGAGGTTATGCCGCCCGCCACGCAGAGCCATTCCCATCGTCAGAGCCACTGCGATGCTTTGGGCACCCAGGAAATATCACTCTAATTTGTTGTTTTGTTTTGAAATTAAAATAAACTTTTAGTTTCAGCTTATTGATAATTGCTCTTAGACGGCACGGTGACGCAGTGAGTAGCGCTGCTGCTTCACAGCAAGAAGGCCCGGTTCAGTTCCCAACTTGGGTGCCTCTTTGTATGGACTTAGCATGTTCTTCCTATGTCCACGTGGGTACTCCTGTTTGCTCCCACACTCCAAAGACATGCTGCTGCTCTTCTAGATGAATTGGCAAGCTGACTCCGTTTCTGCCGGTGCCTTGCTATGGACTGGCGTCCTATTCTGGGTGTAGCCCTGTCTTGTGCCCTCTATCTTCCGAGATAGGATCCGGGCCCCCCACGACCCTGTACAGGATTAAGCGGTTTCTGAAAATGGATGGATGTGTCTCGTGTTTAACCTGTGAATTCCAGCTTTTTAAACATTTCTCGAAACTTGTGTCGCTGTCCATATTCGCCGCCGTGACCCTGTGGCCTAGAGTGGTGGCCATAAGGCCTGGTGCAAGGAATGATGATGATAATAATAATTGTTCTTAAGAGCTGCTCTTTCGGGATAGCCGTGGCAAGCGTTCCTCCTCTTCGCAACATTTCACCCGATTAAATTAGGGGCCTGAAGACGCCTTTGCAAGCATCGAGCCGGGAAAACCTGCACGAATGTAAATGTACAGCAACTTCACGTATTTTAATTAGTGGTTGAGTAGTGGCACAGTAATTAGCGTCGTCAACTTTTCACACAACGCGGCGGTGATGTCATGACGCGGTGTTGCGCAGGAGAGCGTGCGGTAACGTGACGGAAGTACCCAAACCAAAACAGATTAGTGTGTTATTTGTTTTAATCCCTGTGTTGTGCTGTGATGTAACGTGGCTGTCATCTGTACACTGCGCAACCGTCTCCTCTTTTCCCAATTTATTTTAACCTTGCCAAATAAGAAAAGATCAACTCTTATTTAGTGCACCTTCAACAGTTAAACAACGATATTTGTTACTGGCCCGTCGGCCTAGGCAACCGGCTAGGACGCAATAAAAAATATACATCTCTGAGACGTTTTAGGGACTTTGAATTATATTTAGGATGGTTTTTTTACTCATGGAGATGTAATTTTGTGTTTTTGTTGACAGCGTAACTATTTTTTGTACAAAACATCTGTTTAAAAAAACATTGAAGTTGGCATTTTTTTTGTGTGGGTGGGGGGATGCAAGTAGCTGGCCTTGCCTCTGGCGCAAAATCGTCTGGCGCCGGCCCTGGCCACAAACCTATTCCGCACACAACATGAAGCGCCGCTGCTGCTGCTGTTGCTGGCGCCGTGAACGTCCGTGCGCGGCTTCAGTGCGTTGGCGAAATACTCGCTTCGCACTCGGGGGTGACGCCAGGGCCGGCTGGCCGCCTTCGAGAGAGGACCCAGCGTTGCGTGATGTTCCCTTTGTGGCGGCAGCGCTGCAGCAGCCAGAGCCGCTCATTAGCGATGGGCGCAGCAGATGGGGCCGTTTTCACGGAACCCGGGTAGGTGTGTGTGTGTGATTATGCCACGCATTGTGCCACCGCGCAGCAACCGAATGCTCGCGATGAATGAACGGCACCGGCAGCGTCACGTGAGCAGGCCGGAGTGTCTGCTGGCGGAGTGAATGGACGTGTGCGGCCGCGCGCAGGCTGCCCCGCTCACACACACAGAGGAGGGTGATGAAACAATAAATTATTATTCAGAGTTAATCATTAACGACCAAAAGCTTTCACTTTCTCTCATTCAATTCTCCGTGACAGAGACACCCCTCCCCGACTTCGCCGCTACTTATCCGAGCTTTATGTGAAGTCCCTTTATCCGAAATAACTTTTTTTATATACTGTATATAATGTCCTTGATTTTGTGAAAATCCTCTTAGACGGAGCTCTTAAAAGTGCGCCACGGAGTGCGGGGGGTTTGCAGGATAGGCACTTGCAGAGAGTGGTGTGGAAGTAAGGGTTGTTAAACCGACTGCGAGTCCCCATCCTAACGAAGACACTCTCCACCCGGCCTGGCTGACAGTCCGCGTGGGAAGTCTGCAGTGGCTCCCAGATGCCAGTAATCTGAGGGCATCTTGGTGGGCTCTACCTTCTTACAGTCGTTACCTGCAGTGGGCGCCCACCTGCCCGCTGTGATGATGGAATCCTGACCATGCAAACGGACGCGCCGCGTGATATCGGAGTAGTTGTCGTGTTGTTTTTCAGTGCCTCGTCTCTGTGTGATACGCACAGTTCAGTTGTTCGTATTCGGTGCCCCGCTGAATGCTGTCGAGGGTCGTGGAGAGCCGGAGCCTGTCACGGAAGACACGGGGTGCAAAGCCACTAATGGGACGCTAGTTCATCGTTGGGCACCGGGGGCAATTTAGTCAGGAGGCCAATTAATCTATGCTGCAGCGTGTCTTTGGACTGTGGGAGTAAACCGGAGTACCTGGCGAAAACCCACGCGGACACGGCGAGAACACGCAAACTGCACGCAGAAAAGTGGCACCGGAGCCGGGGATCGAACCCAGAACTTATTTCTGGGAGGCAGCAGCGCTTTTCCCTGCGCCCATCTTGTATGGCGCTCCCGATAAACCAGCATGCAATTCTGGAAGTGAGTTAGGTTTTTATATATATATAAGAAAACACTTGCCTTTATTCAGACGCAGCAGGATATATATGAGATGAATGTCTCTTGCAAGGAGACCCAGGGCGATGGATGATACGCAGTAGTTCGCCTAACGATGCCTCCAACGTGGGAGGCGAAACGTCGCGAAGGAGAAAGGAGGGACACTGAGTGACACGGCTATTCAGAAAGAACAGCTATGCAAGGCAATTCTCATCTGACACCGAGCCGTGAAAATTCACATCAGTATTTTGTATGTCCGTTTTAAATGCGAATTAAATATTCGCGTTAATTTCCTTCAAATGCGGTCACATTCGGTGGCATCATGCGAAGCTTGACAAGGGATTTTGTTAATTCCTTCAATAAAACACTTCCTATAACAATTATAAAGTTTAAAAGGTGAACACGAGGTAAGAGCCTCGTGGGCAGTGCTTGACGAGACACCCAAGAACACCCCCCTCGCTCCCACCAAAAAAATTACAACTGGAAATATATCGGTAGAATTGTTGTTTACGTGTCATGAACGTCATTGTTGACGTGTTGCAAAAAGCTTGGCGTGTATTTATAACTTGTTGCGTAATAAGAGGCGCATTGTGCAACTATTAAACACACACGGCATATGCGCACAGAAACACTTTACGTCGTAATTATGCGCGCGGCATATGCGCCTCATGTTCTTACGACAGTCGCTAATTTAGGGGGAAGTGGGGTGGAGCCTGGAGACCCTGACAATTTGTGGAGAGGGCCCCGCGGGGTGGAGCCAGCACAGCTCTCCCTCCCGTCGCACCACGGGCCATTTCACGCCCCTCAGTGCGGTCTAAAGCAGGGCCCCCGCGGGGCAGCCGTCCCCCCGCCGCCCGCCACAAATTGGCCACATCCTCCGGCGCCGCTCACTGGCGCGCCCCCTCTGCCGGTGCTGGCCGCTGCCGCCACCAACGCCGCGGCTCCTCGTGTCACCGGGTCTCTTATCTGTGTTTATTCTCTGGGTTTTTTTACATGGGTCTCATCCCTGGGTCTAGGCCCTGGTTTCTCATCCACTGTCAGCAATTCGCATGTTTGTGTTGTGTCGCAGGAGTCCCGTAAAGAGTTTTTTCAAGCTCACTGGGTATTTTTCTGCTGTAATAATAAACATCTATTTATCTATCATCTATCCATGGGTCTCATCCCCTGGTTCTCATCCCTGGGGCTAGTCCCTGGGTTCTCACAGTGTACACGAGCCGAGCCGACGTCTGACTTGAAGCATCTATATCTACAGAGCTGTTCTTTCGGGATAGCCGTTTCGAGCGATCTCCCTCTCTGACCTTGCGACGTTTCGCCTCCCGCGTTGGAAGCGCCGTCATTACATTGACTGAGCGATCGCCAAACGCTGCTGAGGAAGCCACCGCGCGCGCCGCTCGGCCTGGACACGGCGCTGTGTAACGGGGCGTCTGCGCCGATTGCCACTGATGCTGCCCCGCGCCTCCCGTCGCAATTACCCTGGGGGCCCCATGCTGCGCGTTTTGGCGAAGCGCTGAGCACCTGGACGGCAACACAAAGAGCCCACCTCCTCCCAACGCCCGGTGCGCACACTACAAATCAACAGCTTAACACAGATATGATTAAGTGCTTTGAGGAGGCCGGATTATTCTTAACACCCCCCACCACCCCAAGCACCCCCCTCCTCCTTTATGTTGACGCTTGTCTTCCAGTGACAAACGTTAACAAAGCACGGCACATACCTCGTGCAGGCCGCGCCGTGGGGAGTTGCGCTGCCGGGCCGGGGCTTGGTTTGGCTGTTGAAAGGAAATCTTTGGTTTTGCCCGCAGAGTCGTCCACCCATCTGGTACGGTGCCGTTGAGTGTTTCTGCACGTGCTGGGGGTTGGGGGCACTGTGGCGCAGTGAGTAGCGCTGCCGCCTCACTGCGAGAAACTCCCCGGGTTCGATTCCAGGCTCGGGTGCCTTTGATGTGGAGTTTGCATGTTCTCCCCGTGTCTGCGTCGGTTTACGCCGGGTACTCCCGTGTATTTCTCCCACAGTCCAGAGACATGCTGCTGCATTGGTTAATTGTCCTGACTAAAGTGACACCGGTGCCCTGAGATGTTGTAACCTGCTTACCCCCTCCCCGCCGGACAACTGTTAGAAAGAGCTACATAGCTTAACGCTTCATTCCAGCTTAAGTATAAAAACTGACTGACTGATTGACACGTGTGCGTAAACAGGCCCGTTGGTCAAAGCAATGGTGGATGAGGGCCCTCCCAGTGCCGTGTCGGGTCACGGGACCTTGTTTGACCATACTTCACCGTTCCAGTCGGTGTGGGTTAACGGTGGCGGGGTGCACCGTGTGAAGCAGAAGCACAGTGCGATTGTTGTTACGTCTTTGGTGAAATATTTAGACCTGTGGTGTAATCACCCTTAAGAATGCATGAGGTCAGTGCACTGTACTCCGAGCGGTGACATTTACATAGGCTGGTAAACCCTCGAAAGGAAGTCGTGACCGTGTAAATAGCGGCACGTTTTAAACGTTAAGTCCCCGCGAAAAAAAAAATGAACTTCAAATAAAGTGTATATCTACTGCACAATTTGTTTTCCAGTCCACAGCGATTTCGCACATTCAAATCTCCATAGAAAACTTTCTCGTAAGACTTTAGCACGTGCATTGTGCATGCGTGGCACCACTCAAAGAACAATGTACGAGGTTTCCATCAGCATTTGACAAGAAATGGAAATTGGCCCATTACAGTCCAATAGATATTTCAAGCACTCAATAGATTTTTCAGCAGGAACGGGTCGTGCCCCAGGAGTTTTTTATTCATTTCTTTCCTGACCCATCAATCAGCCATTATGGCCGGGATTACAATGTGCAGCCGTGACAAAAGCGGGAGGCAACGCCCGCCTATCGGGCTTTCTGTGGCCACCGGAATCGCGGGCCGAGGCGTGCTGCTGAGCACATGAAAGCTCCCCCGCAGAGCGCCTAACTTCCTGCCAGCGCTTCACACCCTGAGCTCATAGGGCCACTTTGCACCGCGGGCTGGGCGGAAAATAGATGGAGCGTTTCGAGGGCCCTTTTATCCCCCCCCCCACCACCACCCCGCCCAGAAGCGAGCAAGCGAGCGCCGCCTCTGATAAGAATTTATAAAACAACAAGCCTGGACGTGGGTTGTAATTTGTGCCATCGGCTCCTTCGCTGCACCTCGCAACCCCCTTAAGCTCAGGTATTTACAGCCTCAATGGCCCCATCTCCCTCGTGTCTCCCCCATCTCTCCACACTGCCTCTGCACTTCAAAAGAACACTGCGGTTTTTTTTGGACAGTTTTATTGTACAGACAGAGAGAGAAATAGAGAAACAATTACCATTCTCGCCAGTTCATTGAATTATACACATTTTTTTACTATGGCCTTTCTTCTGCCGTGTTGTGTTTTTGAGCTGCGTAAATGCCGCACAGTCGTATAACGAAATTGGCACGGCCCAATAATATACATCTCCACTTCAAATTGCAAAATGCCAAAATAATTGCACTTTGATTTCAAAAATTAATCACGCTTTTACAACAAGAATGCGCGCTCATAATTATCCCATTAGATCCCTTTTTTGTGCACGGATTTCTTTATTTTTTGCATCCGACGGTAATTGTATTTTTTTCCCTCCTCCTGCTCCTTCCTCTGTGAATACATAGAAGCAACAGCCATCTGAGATGACCGGGGGTACAGTAACCATGCCTGTACGGTACTGTCATGTAAAACTGGCCTTCGTACAAAGACCTCTGAAAACTGTGCCTTTCAGGCCAGCTTAGCGCAGATTACACATTAAGGGATTGGCAGACAGTGCCAGTACCTGCGAACCAAAGGGACACGACTGGGGGATGGGGATGGGAGCAGACAAAAGGGAATTATTCCCAGCCGTTTATGACCTCCAACCCCCCCCCCCTACAGACGCCACACAGGACGCCTCCTGCTGGGTTTTTAATTTCCTCCGCCTTTAGCCTCGCGAGCAGCCAGGCCCGGGCTCTGGCAAGGTGCGGCCGGCGCTCCCCTTTGTAGCAGCGGCATTGAAGGCTTCCTCCGGAGCCTCGTCATTAAAGCAGCCCTCCACCACCCCGTTGCATGTGAACGCATTATCTTCCGTGAATGCAGAGCGGGGCGAACACACCGCGGCAAAGATAAAAACCCCGCGCTCTCATTCTCTCTCTCTCTCACACTCACCTGCGCGGGAGCCGCTGCTAACCGGGGGGTGAGTCAAGAACAACTATAGCCTTAACAAACTGTAGGGTCAAGTGCCGTTAGCGATCAGCTATGAAGGGTCGACACGGCACACGGAGGAGGTGGGTGACCAGCAACCACGCCAAGCCGCATTTTGTCTCCCTAGTCACATTGTTTACACACCGCGCTAAGTACTCGTTTGAGACTGAGTAGACCTAGGGGAGGCCCAGAACCGGTTCAGAAAATCGTTACTGGTGTTGGCCGTGAGCGGGATTCGAACTCGGGGGTGGCCAGGTTTGTAACCCAGCGCGCTAACCACTCAGCTAACCGGGGGAATCACAACCAACTAGCACAAAAAACTTAGTCGGCATCATCACCACCGCCGCCCTCCCTCCCCACCACCACCAACCACCCCTTGCCCACGCGCTCACCTCTCCCGTAAGCAGCGAACATCAAAGGGCCGGACCTCGGATAACGAGTGAACGAGACAAAACTGATGGAGCCAATTTTTTTTCTTTCTCGGAGGATAATTGCCCAGGCATTGAGACACCAGCTGCTCTCCCCAATGTCTGTGACAATTCAATTACTTTTCACACACACACACACACACAAAAAAACCCGCGCAACAGCGTGTTCGTTGAAATTACAATCAGAGTGGATGACATTCTTCACGTCGGTTTCATAAACTGTGTTTACGATGCCGAGACGATATGGCGCCGGGTGTGTAGCCGCGTGATGACGAGGGGGGGCCCCTTTGGCAGGTGCGTGATGTCGCAGACCGCAGGTATGCCGCGTGCCCCCTTTCCGAAGTTGGGCCCCCACGCGGATAGTAAATTGTTCTACTCTGGAAGCCCGAACCGCGCCTTTGAAGCCTCAATATTACAAGGTAGGCGATGGAAAGTTGTGTTGGGTTTTTTTGTATCTCGTCCTCCGCCCGGTACGAGACTAGCCTCGAGCACCGGCCACGTGGATAACGAGTGGGCTGAAACTCGGACGTGAAGACGCGCGGACGAGGCGAGCAGACACGCGGCTCCGGCGATACGCGCCGCCAGCTCAGAGTAAGAAGCCACCGGGTTCGATTCCCGGCTCGGGTGCCGACCTTCCTGCGTGGAGTTTGCATGTTCTCCCCCCGCGTCCGCGTGGGTTTTCGCCGGGTACTTCGGTTTACTCCCACGGTCCAAAGACATGCTGCTGCTGCTGCCTAGGTCGATTGTCCAGTGTCCTGAGATGTAACTCGCTTACACCTCGCCCGCTGGACAACTGTTAATACGAGCCGCGCAGTTCAACGGTTCGTTGCGGTTTTAATACAAACCGACTGGTTAAGGCTATACGGGTGATCTTTGCCTTTGGTCGTCGTGGTCAGGCTTGTCACGCGGTGGGGGTGAAACCGTCTCTCAATCAAACTCCGGCGTCTCGACGGAGCCTCGGGGGTTCAGCCGCGCCGCATTCATTCACATATTTGTTCCCTTCACGTCGTGGGCCCAGATGGCCGCGGTGAGATAAGTCGACGCCGCTGACGCATGTTGTTTACGAGCTTGTCTTGCCGTGCGGGTGACACACATCGGCAACGTTAACCGTGATGAAGAAAGACAAAAAAAAACCGCCCGCGTCATAGGTTGCTTGGCATTTAACGGAGAACATCGCGCGGTCGCTTTACGGAGGCGGTCGTAATCCGCGAGTAACCACGACGCCGCGACGCCGCAGCCTTTTCATCCGCTTTGTCAAACAAATAAATATAAACTCGTGTTACTCCTCCAGCGGTCGCACAGGAGGTTGATTATGTAAGTCGGTTTCTATTTTTCAACGGGGCACTCCGGTTTTCTCCCGCAGTCCAAAGACGTGCATTTCCCGTTAAAGATGTAACCAGCATTTCACGCCTTGTGTGGGCATCGATACGGCTTCCGGGCATGATTACTTGACCAGAGAAAATCATAGGTGATGAATCATCAACACTTTTTCCGTGATTATTTATTATGAAGCAACACGTATCTGAATCTCCTATGCGTATGATGTACAATACGCTGCTTTGTGAGAAATGTACTTCGGAAGTAAACAGTGCAGCTTCCTCCTAATGTGAGAAATCGCAATTACTTTCCAAACTAAATTGGGATTGAGTGTTCGCTCCGCCAAATCAGCGAGAGGATATTCTCGTGATTTCTCCATTGTCTCACCTCCTCCTCTGCAACCCCAGGTCCCCCTCCCCAGGTCCACCCTCCCCCCGTGACCCGCGGCGTCGCGATGGGTCCTTGTAGCCGCCGCAGTGTTTGTGCCGCCAATAAAGTATCGAGAGGCCGGCCGCTGATGGGGCAGCGAAGCCATGGGGAAGAATGGCGCAGACATAAAAAAAACCAACAAGTACCACTATTTCAATTAGGCTGCCCCGCTTCTGGGGAGCTGCAGAGGGTGGAGTCATAATCACGACCCCAAATTTGAAACGGACCGAGGCCGCTGGCTGCAATTCTCATCATAGCACAATCAATAGCGACTCACAATCTTGTTCGCAGAACTATCCCGTTTTAAAGCGAGCCTTCAAGCGCCCCGGATACGGAGGGTTAAACAACAGATCGGAGCGGCGAGCGGCGTTTCGCTGATCAGCGGCCTGAGCTCGCAGAACAGGAGCAGCGATGACCCAGTCTATCTGGGCTCGGTGACCCGGGATTATGTTTCTTGCACTCGGCACGCCGCGTCCCGTGTACCTCTTGCCGTGGTCGCGGCTGCTAATCACGCGCCTAAGCCAGTCTACCACCGAGCCGGAAAATACACAGTGAGAAATTAAGCCCTGGCCGTGGTCAGGGGCGGTCTGAGCTATTCCGGGGCCCCAGGCAAAATACAATGATGAGCCCCTCCCCCTCGCACGTGCTGATTAAAACAACACTGAATGCTCCCAATTAATGTTGCGATAATTTAATTCAAGTGTAATCGTTGATTTAATCGATTTATTTTAATAGAGCAACGAGCGATAAACAAGCGTGTTTGTATACATGACGAATGAAATGTGAAGCGATCGTGGAATTGATAGTTGCTTTATCGGAGGAGGAGCGCTCGACACGGCTATCCCGAGAGAACAGCTTTGGAAAACAACCATCATGCATCGAGCCGTCAAAACCTACATCAGTATACTGTGGAATTGCCTGTATTCCGAGCGTCCGAACGGGCGGCCATCGCCCCCTCCCCGCCACGTGTGGGGGGGGTAATTGGCTGGGTTGCCCTATGGTTAAGGCCGCTAGTGACTGATGAGTGAATGAGAGCTCCGTCGGTTGTTGGCGCCTGCCGGTGTGCAGGCTGGTCCCGCTACGCTCAAAGCACGTGCGGGAGATGCCGCGTCGCGGCTGCGTGAGCGCTGCTCCGCTTCACACAGATCTGTCCGCACAGAGAGCGTTCTCTGTGTTAACCATGGAGGGTAATCACCTCGCTGCGCTTGGTTAAAGTTGCGTCTGAACTAAACGTGCTCCTTGATTGCTTTCAGAAACGTTGCTGAATGGCTTCAGAAACGCCTGATGATGCCTCCAACGTGGGAGGTGACACGTCGCGAAGGAGACAGGGAACACTCGACACGGCTATCCCGACAGAACCGTTGTGGAGAGCAAATTCTCGTACGTCGAGCCGTGAAAACCTACATCGGTACAGTACGCGGTATTTTAAATATATATATAGACATCCGTATGAAGCATCTTACTGGTTTTCACACGTAACAATGGGTGTTCTGTGCGAGTCTAAACGCTCAAATTAAGTCTGAAAGAGGACCTTATACATTTATTATTTTTTATTTCTTGGCCACACCAAACGGAGCTTAGAAATATTGCATAACAAGTAACGGAGAGCGACCCAGTGCCGCCGCTGATTGGGTCGCCGCCGATCCCCACCGGCTCCGTGATTGCACCGCTCCGCGCCGCCGGGTGGGTAATAGCCGCCCGAGTGTCCGGGGAAGGCCGCGAAGGCTGATACCGTAATTGACGGAAACACACGGGGGCATCGTACCGTAATCACGGCACCCCCGAAAAAAAAAAAAATTACGATGGGACTATTTTCTTTGAAAACGTATCAATGAAACAATTTGCAGAACGGCGGTATAATAGCGCCAATTTACTTTGAAAAGTGTAATTGTTTCTTCGCGGAATTTATCGAGAAAACTGAGGCGGGAAAAACAACGTCCCGCGTGATATGGCATGTGTCATTAGCGGCACAGCCAGTGTTTTTGTATTTAAATGATTACGATTTCAAGAGAGAAGCGCCAGAGCGCGAGCGGGCAGGCTCAACATGTGCCAAAGGGATGTAAAAAAAATAAAAAT
>JAZEWU010000001.1:6322058-6334557 GCA_036362915.1 Geotria australis
ACTGTCATCCCCAATAACGCTCTGCCCCTCAACTGTCACTCAGCCTCCACTCGGGGCGACGAGGCTGTCCGATGGGTGCGCGCGGGGAGCCCGGGAGCCTCGAGTGACAGCGAAACGAGCGGTCACCCCCGGGGGCCGGTCTACCTCCAACAGCCCCCGGGGCCCGGCACCGGGGCCCGAGCCGCGTCACCGGGTCGTCACGACGGTGTCTCCGACAGGGCCGAGAGAGAGAGAGAGAGGACGCGGTGAAATAATTCAGGAAAAAGTTTCGAGCGTGAGGAGGAAGCGGCGTGACCCGCGAACTTACCTCTGTGCCATTAGCGAGGCGATGATGCGGCCACGGTCTCTTAAGAGCTGCCCGGAAAATTGCAACTTTCTTTTTTATTGCACCTTTTGGGAAATAACATATGTGCAGACTGAATAATACACACAGTGCACGCTCACGGGTAATGTGCCTGAGAAGGTGCTCTTGAAATATTCGGTCTGTTGCCAATTTTCGTTGAAACTAGGCTGTTTTTAAAAAAAAATCTTGCAAAGAATTCTCATTTTTGAACGGTGTTTCAAACTAACCGACAGCGTGCCGAAAGTTTTTCCCGTTTTCCTAATAAAGCCCCCTTCCTTTTTACGAGAATGGAGCACGATAAAACGCAGCAGCCTGACGAGATAAATGTAATCAGCGTATTGTCAAGCCGTGTTTGTCCTCAAATTAGAATTGAAGCACTTAAAAGTGAAGTCCATCCTTACCCTGCAAGCATCTTCACACCTGCCTGAATCCCACCACTTAATGCTCTGAGATCCAGTAATGATTTCATCACAATGTGTCACATTATGCTCTGCCTATTTGATTAGACGATGCCAAATTCGTGAATGACACGAGTGTTATTACAGCATCAGCGCTGGGTCAGCACAGTGTTGAGGGTGACAAGTCGACGTAAGTATGGTAATACCGTTGACTCTTGCTATTTGGCTGAAATTACAAGATAATGCACTGTCATTTTCATGCCAGTACTCGTGCAAGCGCTTGCGCGGACGGTCTCGCTTCACTCTACCGTGTCTGCGCGCCGTTAATGTTACGTAATCGAGCAGAACCTCTCTTCCCTTTGCTCGCGTGGAGCTGTGCTGCCCCGCGGAGGGCAGGGTCGGCGAAGACCACTGCCCCTAGAGGCCCCTTTCCCGACAAAGCGCCACTGTGCCGCGGCGGTGGCAGGGTGGTGGAGGTGGCCACGCATTCTTTACAAGGGGGTCTCGAGTAACTCCCGAGAGTGCCTCGGTGCTGTACACGGTACGCCAGGCCGTTGCCAAACCCGGCCAGTTAAACTGGTTTCTGGGGCAAGGAACGCGCGTGATTGCGTGAGTCTCTCACTCTCTCTCTGATCGTGGAAGGAGACCGGGGGAGTTTACAGCGCGAGGCGCCACGCTCAGCACAACGTCCCAATCGTGAGCGGCTCCAGGGCCACCGGGGTGGGGGAGAGCCGTGGTGGCACGGTGAGTAGCGTTGCCGCCTCACAGCAAGAAGGACCCGGGTTCGATTCCCGGCCCGAGTGCCTTTCCGTGCGGAGTTTGCGTTTTCTCCCACGCGTCCGCGTGGGTTTTCGCCGGGTGCTCCGGTTTTCCTCCCACAGTCCAAAAAAATGCTGTCTGAGATATTTGTCCCGGCTGAATTGTCCCCCGGTGTGCTGAGATGTAAGTTGCGTACCCCTGCCAACCGGACAACTGTTAAAAGAGCGACATAGCTCAACGCTTCCAGCTTAAATAACGTCTGACTGACTGGGGGAGAGGTTTGGGCGCGAGGTGCCACACACGCTTGGCACGGCTCAACTTGCCAATTGTGTGCCAGGTTCCAGGGCCACTGGAGAGCCGCGCCACTCCTCGCCACATCCCTGGAATTGTCACCCTCCCCAGCGAGGTGGTACTCCGTGGGGGTGCGCTTCTTTTTTTGCCAAAATTAACCTCGCAATTACTGCAACGCTCATTCCATCCCCCCCTGCCAGCGTTATTCACAAATGCCCACGTTATCACCCCCAACAATGCACTGTAATCCGCAAATCGTTT
This sequence comes from Geotria australis, assembly GCA_036362915.1. NCBI lineage: Eukaryota > Metazoa > Chordata > Hyperoartia > Petromyzontiformes > Geotriidae > Geotria > Geotria australis. The sequence goes on from JAZEWU010000001.1 coordinate 6,324,111, forward strand.
TGTGTTTGGGCCCTTGTTTTCAGAAAGGGGCGCAGAGAAGTTATGTTTGTGGTTTATTTGGAATAACGACGGTGGTGAAGTATGGTGGCACGACTCGAGTGGCTTGCTCTTCAGAGCTGTCCTTTCGGGATAGCCGTGTCGAGCGCTCTGCCTCTCTTCCTCGCGACGTTTTGCCTCCCACGTTGGAAGCATCATCAGGCTATCCCGAAAAAAAAACAGCTCTGAAGAGCAACCACCATGAATCGAGCCGTGAGAACATACATAAGTACATGGCTGGAGAAGTTTCCCTAGTTCCCTAATTCCAGGTGCGTGGGGTGATCGTGGTGTTTGTGATGAGCCGCTTACGCCACTTGCCCCCCCCCTCTTCCCGCACGCATTCCCCCGTACCATTTGCGGCCGTGCAGTCAATAACAGTCCCAGTACCGGTTCTGCACTCCCGGTCCAGTGTCAATAGAAAGCATCTACCAACAAGACTTTGCTAAATATGAATACAACGTGTAAATATGCTGTCACGCGCGCGAAGAGGAAATGTTAATGTGGTCCACGCGATGGGACGCGCGGCTTCCACCGCTCGCCGTTAAGCCTCCGCTCTTGTTCAATTTTCCGCTGATGGGGTTGACATTTAATTACCGCCGTGAGGCTGCATTCTCTTCCCTGCGAAGCTTGTTTAACCTGTAGCCGTGCAGTTATCTGACACGCGGCTGAGCGAGTCTCAGTTGGACGTTAACCAGAAACACGACCAAATATATTACCCCGGCAGCTACGCGGGCGCCCGTGCTCCGACCGCGGGATGCGTTGAGCGCGTGACGTCACGTGCTCGCAGCCTGGGATGATTAATTCCATCCCGCGACACGTGTATAGACGGGATGTAGATTGTGAAGGTTTGCTCTGCTCAACACTACTTTGCCACGGAGCAATGCACACACAGTGCACCCCCAATTTCTTGTAAACCTACCTATAGCGCTCACCACAACGCGCTCAGCCACTCACTCGCCCACTCAGTCACCCACCCAGTCACCCACTCACCCAATCACCCACCCAATCACCCACTCACTCGCCCACTCAGTCACCCACCCACTCGCCCACTCAGTCACCCACCCAATCACCCACTCACTCACCCACCCACCCAGTCACCCACTCACACCACTCACTCAGCCACCCAATCACCCACTCACTCACTCACTCACCCACCCAGTCCCCCAGTCACACTACTCACCGCAACGCGCCCACGCTCTCTCCGCAGTGACTCAGAACATCTACTTAGCATCCCTCCTCGCTTCAAAACAAAACAACGCAGAACGACGCTTCTCCATATCCGCACCCACAACCTGGAACAGCCTTCCCCTGCAACGTCTACAGACCATCGCCACCTTGACATTCGACAGACTACTTAACGTACTGATGTTAGGTTTTCACGGCTCGACTCACGATGGTTGCTCTTCAGAGCTGTTCTTTCGGGATAGCCGTGTCACTGAGCGATCTCCCTCTCTCCCTCGCGACATTTCGCCTCCCCCCTCCGTTGGAAGCACTAACGCCTGATGATGCTTCCAACGTAGGCGACGAAACGTCGCGGTACAGTCAGCTCGCAGCTTTCCCTTCCCGTCTGCACAGTACTGAATGCTTCGGCGACTTTCTTACCGGCACGCCGTACCGTACCGGCTTACTTTCACCTCTGCAATTATCCCAACACAGGAGTGACCCCAAAGAGAAAAATGCCACGTTCGAGGCTGGAGCGGTCGGGCGGGTTCGGCCTTGGCCACAAGGAGGCGCCAGTGCCGCACCCAACCTCGCAACCTTTCGCACATCTGTTGAGTGCCCGTCGTTAGCAGCGGCTGTTCACACAGAATACAGGACACCACCCATTGTCCCCCAGGTCATTAATCAAGGTTCGCGGGGACGTGGGTTAAAGTCACACTGCCTCCCCGCTCAAACAACCGATTGAGCGTTACTGTACTCATCTCCGTTGCCGGGTACTGTGTAAGTGGTGGAAATTCTGTCTTCCCATGACAGCTAACACGTTTTGTGGAATTAATGCAGTGGACTTGATTCCACACGTGTGCTGTTAGTTGACGGAACACGCGACTTGCAATGTGTGAAGTCGTCATCGTCATTTTCAGAAACCGCTTAACCCTGTACAGGGTCGCGGTGAGCCGGAGCCTATCCCGGCAGACACAGAGCGGAAGGCAGGGCCACACTCAGGATGAGACGTCAGTCAACCACAGGGCACCGGGGGCAATTTAATCCGCAAGCAAATTAACCTATGCAGTAGCAGCATGTCTTTGGACTGTGGGAGTTAACCGGAGTGCCCGGCCAAAATCCACGCGGACACGGGGAGAACATGTAAACTCCAGACAGAAAGGCACCCGAGTCGGGATAAAGTCGCCAAGTTCAAATCTTAAGTTGGGGATGACTCACCCATCATCCCTTCCAGGGTTGACAGAAGAGCGCCACCTCGTGGGAAGTGCTATGGGATTACTTGGCCCCGCCATAACAATGTCTAATTTCCACCACTGGCTCAGGGCTCTAAAGAGATGAGCACGGGGCCCAAGCTACGAACGGGAACCCCGCTTTGATTTGGTTTTGTTACGTAAGCAAGGAAACCACTTCTGCTGATCGTAAGGCCCTCTTTAAACCGGCGTCACTTGAGTTTCAGTTTGTTACAACGTGTGTGTACTGTACACCTGCCAGTCTGAACCGGTGGGACGCGACCTATTGGTGGACCTCGAGCGCCACCTAATGGTCGCGGGAGGCCGTACCAATAAAATGTACATACGTACGAAGCGTGAGCAAAAACAGGTTCGTCAATATATTGCGTAATACTAACAAAGTGTGGGTTTTCGCCGGGCACTCTCGTTTCCTCCCACAGTCCAAAGACATACTGCTGCATAGATTAATTGGCCTACGAACTAAATTTCCCCCGCTGCCCTGTGATGGACTGGCGTCCCACCCTGGGTATAACCCTGCCTTACGCCCTGTGTCTGCCGGGATAGGCTCCGGCTCACCGCAAACCTGTACCGGATTAAGCGGTTTCTGACAATGAATGACTAACAAGGTGTGTCACTTTGTTGTAAAGAGTTGTTAACGTTGTCCATTATCTATTACCTTTATGACAAATGGGCCTTGAGGTGCAAAGGGGTTCAGAATCCCCCGCTGTAAACTCGACCAGACTAACAAGCCGCCCAACTGGAACAGAAATAGACTTTTGTTATTTTATGTGCAAGGTGTGTACACGTTTATAGTGCGGTGTATGATTACATTTGTGAAGCTTTGTGAAGCTTTGTGATTTCCACACGGCAGATGTGGTCTTTTTAGAAACCCATTATCATGTTTGGGGATTTCATCATGCCCACCGTGCTTTGAAACGTTAACACGAGTGAGATATTGACGAGGCCATATCCGTGGGCGAAATAGTTTCCAGGAGGCGTATCGTGTGCCCTCTTTATGAACGTAAAGCTTTATCGGAACAGATTAATGGGCTGATCTTTTTAAAAATACAACTCACGTTGCGTCATGGGGACGATGTTGTACAGCGCCTTGTGACCTTTGGATGAAAGGCGCTTTAGAAATGTAAATTGAGAGGAGTGCTCTGAAGAGCTGTTCTGTCGGAATGCTTCCATCAGAAACCGGGTGCCTGATGATGCCTCCAACGTGGGAGGCATAACATCGCGAAGGAGAAGAGGAACGCTCGAAACGGCGATCCCGAAATATAATAATTAATATGTTTTGATATTTATGTAGTAGCCCCTTTCATCCAGATATCCCAAGGTGCTGCAGGAAATACCAGAGAGGTGGGAGGAGACAGCCACACAGTCAGCCGGCGCCAACCTGCCAGACCCTGCGTCCTATATATTATTATGTTATCGGCCAATCAATTAATGAGTGTGTTTTTTAGTTGTGGGAGGAAACCGAAGTGCGCAGCTAACACTCACGGGGACACGGTCAGAACATGCAATCTCCAGAGAGAACGGAACCCGGGCTGGGAATCGAGCCCAGCACCTTCATGCTGTGAGGCAGCAGCATCACACACTGCGCCACTGTGCCGCCCACGTCATATATATGACTTCATTATTGTCAACAACAAAAAAACGCATACAATTTTTTTATTATCGCATACATGAATACCTATCATTCCCTATACAGTACGGTCATGATTAGGTGGTGTTACAATCTGCAACGATGGGGCTTCATTTGCATTCCCCTCCCTGGTGGTCATCTCGATTAGAGGAACCAACCTCCCTCCCCCAGTGGGGTTATTCCCCCTCCCTCCCCCCGCACAGCGCCATCTCCAGCTGATCCCAGCCTCCTCCTACCTGTGCTTCTTCTCCCGTCTGCTCCCCGCCTCCCGATCCTCCTCTCCATCATCCCAGCTCTCTCTCTCTCCCTCCCGATCACGCCCTGTTGTTAAACCCACCGCGTCCTCCCCACACCTTCATCTCCATCCGCCCTGCCTCCTCCTCCTCCTGCTCGCGTCCGTGCCATATACTTAATGAAGTGCGCCGGTGTGCTGTAATGTTTGTGGAGCCTGGTGATGGGAGGAATTTGCCCGTGACAGGAAGCAACACGTGACTGTGGCTCGAGGTCTCGTGGCGGACACGCGGCACGGTGGCGTGGCGGTGAGTCGCGCTGCTGCCTCGCGTCAAGAAGTCACCTGGGTTCGACTCCAGGCTCGGGTGCCTTTCTGTGCGGAGTGTGGATGTTCTCCCCGCGTACGCGTGCGTTTTCGCCGGGTTACTCGGGTTTCCTCCCGCAGTCCAAAGACATGCTGCTGCCCAGGTTAATTGTCCTGATTAAATTGTCCTGTTTAAATTCCCTCCCCGTGCCCTGAGAAATTGTTACGTGCTTACCCCTCCCCGCTGTTAGAAAAATCTACATAGCTCAACGGTTCCTTCCAGATTAAATACCAACTGAGTGACTGACGCAGGAGGCACGTGTAGATCTCGGGGTTGTGTCTGAAGCCGATCGACTATTCCACCTTTAAACGCGGTGTCTCACGCCGCCGACTCCAGGGCCAATTATTTTACAAGCATTATTCCGAATAACACACACGGTTTTAGCAAAGTGTGGTTTTGTTGTTGTTTAATGTTTGAACACACCCTGACCGACTGACATACGAGCACGTTATCTGTCGCGTAGCCGCCTACTCACGGCTGGGGGCTGGCTTCTCTTATCGGCTACATTTCATTCAAACAAAAACGTTGTAACAAAAATATTACTGCAATTTCTACCACTTGTGGTATTGTGTTCTGAGGCCCCGGGCAAAATGCAATGATGCCCCCCCTCCACCACACTTATCAAAAAACACTGACACGAACGTCCGGCCAAACGGTCGGGCATGCCCCCCCCCCATCCCGTGGGGGGCTCTTTAAATTGCCTGGGTTGTCCCATGGATAACACCGTTAGTGCAAATGATGCAATATGACATTGAGAATTGCATTCCAAAGCTGTTCTTTCGGGATGGCCGTGTCGAGCGCTCCTCATCTCTCCTTCGCGCCTCCCACGTTGGAAGCATCCTCAAGCGAAGGAGAGGGAGAGCGAGAGAGAGGAGCGCTCGACACGGCTATCCCGAAAGAACAGCTTCGGAGAGCAATTCTCAAACATCGAGCCGTGAAAACCTACATCTGTGCAATACTATTTTTACACTGTTCGGGGAGAGAGATAAAAAACCCCACATTCTTTCGTGTCTGTCCCTCGCGTAAATGGAACATCGTAACGTTATATCTTTCAACATATGCGCATTCAACCAAACACACAGACACACACACACAAATTACAGCGTCTATTTTCGAAGCACTTAAACTAACGCTTTACGAACAAAAGCGGGCGTCCCGGCACCTGGTGTGGCTCCCACGTGCACTCTGCCATTGTGTGTGTGTGTGTTTGGCTCGTGTGTGCGCGGACAGCCAGCCGAGGCAGCTGCTGACTCTTAGCCGCTCCGTGCAGAGAGTCGGGCGGCCGGCCGGGCAGGCGTTCGGGCAGGCCTGCCTGCGCCGTCTCGCTGCAGCTACGCCCCCCGTTAATTGTCTCTCCGGCACCTGCAGCCTTCTTTTTCTGTTGATGCCTTTATTAGTTTATCATCACCTCCTTCGTGCGCCTTCTGGGAGTGTGTAAATTGATAATAAACGCCTTGATTAAGAAATGTAGACACATTCAGTGGGTTGAATGTTAATCGCTTACGGAGAAAAGTGTTTTTAATTGCTCATTTTAGTGACAGTGTTTTTGTTCGAAAGACCTGCGTTGTTGAGACTTGGCCCTCCTAATTACGAGAGCCGTTCTGAAATCGGTTTTCATCGCTCGATTCATGATGGTTGCTCTTCAGAGCTGTTCTTTCGGGATAGCCGTGTCGAGCGATCTCTCTGGGTCACGCATTGCCGAAGAGCAACCTTCATTGTGATATCTTCCATCAATGCAGTGATTTCGGTGACCGGAGAAAACACTGATGCGGCTGAAAATGCTGCGCCGGTGCAGGAGCAGAAACCGGCGAGCCTACAGGTGAACACATCCCTTAGCCCGCTACCGAGTCACATCAAAATCTATACAGAACGCAGCAATCTGTATATAATCTATGTGTAATGGAACAAGTGTGTTCGCACTGAGGGTATCGGCTTCGAATTCTTCATAAGCAGACACTTTATCAGCACAACGCCAATGCAGTCATGTCCGATTTCAGCTTTACTTCCCACCTATTCATTTTTTTGCTGAAACTGCAGAGAGCCAGCGGCAATATTCCCACAAGGACCGCAGGAAGAAAGCCATGTCAAAGCAGTCGTGTGTCAGCAGAACATGTCATAAACAAGAGACGTCAGAAGAACGTGTTACACGCTTGGAACAAGATCATCCCGTAGGGCGGGTACTCTGCTAGTGCCAAGCATTGAGGAGGGGTACAGCGGGACCTTTCACGGGACGGTGGCAGCAGGCTACTGCTGCACAAGGCTGGGACACTCGGTTCCCAGAATACATACATTAATTGTCAGAAACCGCTTCATCTTGTACAGGGTTGCGGTTAGCCGGAGCCAGGCGCGTCGCAGCCGCGGGTGTTGCGACACCCGCACTTTCACATAAACATGATTCCATCCCCCCCACCTATCCCGACAGACACAGGGCGCAAGGCAGGGCTATACACAATTCATGTTAAAGTGGTCTGCTTCCTGGAGAGTAGCGCGAGCGGTGGAAACCTCACGCATTGCGCTTCAAGTGGTGGTTTGCCGCACGAGAGCGGAGCAGAATGCGCCCGATGTTGTCACAACTCGGAAGCTCGCAACGTGGAAGTCTGGAATATCTTCGGATAGGCGGCCACCATGCACAGAACAGGTGCTCTAAGCGACAGCAGGTGGCAGTGTTCCCACCTCTGCGCTTCTCCAAAGACAAAGATCCCCCGTATAGCCTTAACAGACTGTGCGGTCAATTGAGCGAGAATCGAACTCGGGTTTCGGGATTCGTAGCGCGGCGCGCCTAACCGCTGCACCGCCGCTCCCCCTCACCTACGCAAACCCGCACTGATTAGCGTGGGGAGGTATGGTCAAACGACCCATACCCGCTGAATGTAGATCTGGGACTGTGGGCCTCAGTGGGAGAGGTGATCCCACAGGCGTGAGTGACGGCCCTACAAACGCTCAGGGTCGTCGTCTGCTTACGTCCTCAAATAACAATAAGGTGGAATGTTGCAGTACGCTTTCTGCATTTGGCGCGGGAAAGGTCACGCGTCCACAGATACGTGCTGATGTTTAGCATTTTGTTTGTGCGTATAATTAACTCGGGTAAATCTGGGTCGCGCATTGCCGATTTGCTACTTCCAAAAAAACTGCATTTGTAAATGTGCACTGTGTTTTACTTGGTGCATATTTATTTTGCATGAGATTTTTGACTGGCGTCCCATCCTCGGTGTTCCCCTGACTTGCGTCCTGTGTCTGCCGGGATAGGCTCTGGATCACCACGACACTGTACAGGATTAAGCAGTTTTTGACAATGGATGGATGTTATGGCTGTTTTCCACATTCGCGCCAGCTTCCAGTGACCGTAGAGTTAATAGCAAGAGATGTTATTTTACCCGAAATGAATAAAAGCCACAAAAACACTATTCGCAGGTGTACGTCATTTTAACACGGTGTGTTAGCTACAACCGGCATGTTTGTTTTTTTATTATTTGTAGCAGAATTTTCTGAGAGGCCACGTGAATTATCTGACCAAATACATGTCGTGAACCCTCGTTCCATTTGACATGACCAAACATTGTAAAACGTCACGCCTACAAGCTTTTAAACACGCTGTTATTTCTTCGGCTCACCGGTACAAATTACTTTTAAAGTGCTGTGCTTCACAACAGAGCAGCTTGCCACGAGAGACGGTCAGACCATTAGGTGGCCTCACCCAAAAATCAATTATTAATCATATTGGCTACGAAAACACATGTATTAAGCATGTTTATTCACGCAGACACCTGGCCTCTGGAGTGTTTGGGACAGTGAACCGTGGTAAATGCAACAAAAACTCCCCGAGGGCAATGGCTCATGCGGCTGGACAAATAAAAATTACACTGACAGCAACAATCAGGGGCTGGACCGTTTTACGGCATGCAAAATGTAGCATATGGCAAGCCAACCAAAGGCTTACATTTAGAACACGTTCCACGCGAGGTTTGCAGCTGTGAGATGACATATGGATACGATTATTAAAAAAAAAAGTAAAGTCTGCATTTTGAATGGCCAGCAGCCATGTTATACGTGGCAAAATATTCTAACCAACTGTATAATAATAATAATAACAACATTTTAATACACTTTGGAAATCCACAGTAATGCTGTGATCTTGATAATGAGCTCGTACAGTAGTTTCGGCAGATGCGCGCTTCCGACACATCGCCGCCTATTATTATCAGCAAGGTATGTAGTATTTTGTTGTCATGGTTACAGCAACGGGTATCTGGAAAATCCAAGGATACGACCAAGACTTTTAGCTGCTCCCTCCCAGGAGGGGTTGTGTCTTGGAAAGGTGGTCTGGTGAATGTGGCTGAGGCTGAATACATCTGTGTTTACATATTATAGCCGATTCATAATGTATGCCACATGTCTGATTTATTTAATTTTTCAAACTCTTGCATTGCTAACACATACATTTGGCGATTCCAATAAATATGCACGTCTTGGAAAGGTATACAGTACTGATGCTTGCTCTTCAGAGCTGTTCTTTCTGGATAGCCGTGTCGAGCGATCTCCCTCTCTCCCTTTTATGGTGGAGTGGTCGCGGAGTGGTTCGAGCACGGGAACGTGAACTCAACAAATTGAATTCAATTCCCAGCCACGGCTAACGTCAGTGGCGAGAGATATGTGAACCGGTTCTTGGCCTGTCACTTCACGTACCAGCAATGACCAGCGTGATTCCGTGTGGTTATGTAACCCCCTCCGACCGACAAGGCATGGATAGGTCTTTATCCAGAAATAGGTTTACAAACGGCTCTACAGTTATACGTTTCATTTATATAATATGTAATCATTCATTATCAGGCCCCGCTTAATCCTGTACAGGGTGACGATGAGTCGGAACCTATCCCGGGAGACACAGGCTGCAAGGCAGGGATATACCCATGATGTGACGCCAGCACGGCGCAAGGCACTGCTGGTAATTTAGTCAGCAGGCCAACTTAACCTGGGCAGCATGCCGTTGGACTGTCTGAAGAAACCGTGTAACCGGTACAAAAAAACCTCCAAGGAGAAACATGCCAAGTCCACACAGGAAAGCATCCAAGTCGGGAATCGAACCCAGACGTGTTTGTCTTTGAGGCGGCAGGGCTAACTCCCTGCACCACCGTGCCATCCCCCCTTGTCGTCAACATTTTCTTACCAAGCGAGAACCCGTTGAGACCGCACGATTCTTTTACAAGAGTGACACAGGTCAACAAGTGACATTAAAACTAAAATACGTTTTACGTGCGGGCTGTCAGAAATAGGTGGCATAGCTGATGTCACACATGATGAACAGCAGCTGTGTAACCCTCATGATCTGGAGCTCAGTGACCGCGAACTCACGGCTCGGCTGCCGATTCAGCAGAACACGCTAATGGACTGAGATTACTGCGTAAAAACCCAACGCTGTGAATTAACGTAAGGGATCTAAACAATTTTAACGATGTCACGTTAAATTCGGTAAAGTGTTTTGATAGCATCGACATGGAGATTGTCTTACAAAAGAGACTGGCCTCCTCCATAGTGTGATGATTTAGAGTCCTCCTACAGTCCAGATATGCTAGTGCCTAGGTTAATTGGCATGTTTAAATTGCCGCCGGTGCCCTACGATGGACTGGCGTCTAATCTTGGGTATAGCCCAGCCTTGCGCCCTGTGTCCGCCGGGATAGGCACCGGCTCCACCGGGACCCTCTAGCGCAGGTGTGTCCAAACTTTTTTCCTGAGGGCCACATACAGAAAAATATACGAAGGACTGGGCCACTCACAATACA
>JAZEWU010000001.1:6359089-6369443 GCA_036362915.1 Geotria australis
TGCTGCAATTACTGGCAGCAAGCCGGACTTAATGCAAGCACGGGCGTCTGGCTTCCGAATGTCGCTCCAACTTCGTACAAATCACAGTCGAAATTGATTGTCAGAATGCAGGTAATACACGGAGTTCCTAGGCTGGATATAATTTCAGTGGGTGCAATATGCAGGGCCAAAGTTAGCCTTGTGCACACCTATAGTAGGGATTTGTTTTTTCATGGCTAATATTTTAAATTTAGATTTTTCTTAGGACTATTTTTTTAAATCTATTTTGGATTTTCAGCTTTATCATAATGTCCATGCTGTGTTTATGTAAATATTGTTCTTGCTAAAGACCGTGATGCCACAGATGTCACATGACACCACATTTGGTTTTCACAATCCTGTAGAGGGTCGCGGCAGACACCGGGCGTGAGGCTGGGCTATACCCATGGTGCGACGCCAGTCCATCACAGGGCGGTTTTCACATCACTGTAAAACAAAAACAAAAAATTATTCACATTGTTGGAACTATCGTAACCTGGCCTGATTTTCTGAAAGTTTGTAACATGAATCCGCAAACCAGAACCACATCCCTAGTGTATAGTACAACACATGCAAGTTGTTTTTGTCAATCTTAATATTTGCTCATATTTGTACAAAGTGCTGTGAAAATAAGGTTTAAAAAACATAATTTCAAACAATAATTACAATCACCAATTAAGTGACACGACGTTCAATGACAGAGTATGGGCGTAAAAAAAGTTGTTTTTTTTCCCCCGTTTCTCATCAACAAAAATTCATCAGAAAGTTCTCGTGATGAAATCCATTATAACCGCGTATTGTAATTTATTTCAGCTGGAGTACGATGAACGTGATGAACTAATTAAAAACGGACGGTGCGCGCAGGGTGATTAAACTTATCTGCATGTTTAAATAGCTCTCTAATTAGACTCACAATATGCCCGAGCCTGGCGCGCTTCTAAATCTCTTGCTTGACAAGCAAAACTACTTTCATTTAACCTTGACTTCGCAACTGGGAAGTCTATCGGTCTTAATTGCTGACATCATTTAACGAGGCAATGCAAATAGCCCCTTATCTGTTCTGGGCGACGCTCATTGTCACGCGCTGGGTAATTAAATCTGCGGTGGGCTGCCCGCGATATAAATTGGAAATCATGGCCGAGCGATGTTGCCGCGGGTTGGGAGGGGTCTCTGCTGGAATGTCGTGTAAATTGTGCCCGTCTGTCATGCGGCAAGGCAGCGTGACAGAGCTCGCGAGCCGCTGAGGGCTGCCGTTTGATGAGATCCCAACGCGGCGCCCTGTCTCCGCCGGCGATTTACAGCCGCTGGGAGAAGAGAGAGAAAAAAACGAGCTGCTGGCAAACCGAGCGCTTAATGGGATCTCTTTAAGAGGTGGATGGTGTGGCCACTCTTGTGATGGGCAGGCGAGGCCTGTCACAGGCACGGCTCGCCGGGGAATAACAAATTAGACGAGATGTTCGTGGCATAGTTAAGCTCTTTATGCGAGTGATGTTCGTCCCTGTTATGTGAAGCCAACGTGCGCGTGTGTGTGTGTGAGCGTGTGTTTATTTTCTGCTTGTGCTCGTTAAAATGAGATGGACTTCCGCGGGAGGTTCGCTGTGAGTGCTGTGAAAGTTAAACATGAATGGAGAATGATGGTTGCTCCTCAGAGCCGTTCTTTCGGGATAGCCCTGTCAAGCGATCTCCCTCTCTCCCTCGTGACGTTTCCCCTCCCACGTTGGAGGCATCATCAGGCGTTATGGTTGTATGATAGATAGATGTTTATCGTTACAACATAAAAATACCCAGTGAGCTTGCAAGCTTTTTACGGGATTCCTGCGACACAACAAACATGATGATGATGATGCTTCCAACGTGGGAGGCTAAACGTCGCGACACGGCTTTCCAGAAAGAACAGCTCTGAGGAGCAATCATCATGAATCGAGCCGTGAAAACCTACATCAGTACATGAATGGAGAATGTGGGACAGATGCGCTGTGATGTTACCGTCCCTTGGCTCGACCCGCGGTGGTGTCAAAATCAGCACGTAGGCCACTCGAGTTTAGTCCGCAGCGACGCACAAGTCATTTGAGTCTTATTAACGCTAACACTATCCGCGCTAAATTAATGTAAATAGGTATTCAATTAGAAGACAATGTTTTAACTAATTAACTTGAAAAAAAGCTGTCAATGTTCATTATAATTGTCGGGTTAATGGTGTATAAAATGACCACGCGTGCAAAAAATAATTGTGCTCTGGGAAGATGGGGAGAAAAAAAACAACCACGTAGGCAGGGCTGTCGGAGCACAGCGAGCGAAATACCTAACACGTCCCTCGCGCTCATTTGCTGAGCCAGGATGTGGCAACGATCGGAAACCCGTTTCACCAAAGCACAACTAATCACTGGCGGGTCCCAGGCAGGTCACGCAACACTGCGAGACAAGTGTGGAAAATTGCGATTGTGTTGTGAAAACAGCCACTCAGGCGTGCAAGTGAAAATGAACAAGTAATTTAGCCGAGGACAGCCAGCAGCAATTGGCAGCATGATTCATCCCCAATCTGCCTCCTTGCATAATAAGAAATCAGCGCCTGCCACTGAGGAATTGTCTGTTCGGTTACCGCTGGGTGACAGCCTAATGTATTCATTTAAGTACAGGCAACACAGAAATATGCAATTACTTCAATCAACCGTGCAGCCTTCAAACTCCAGTTAGTGCTGTTTGTCAGAGGGAAGCAGCGCTCATTTACATAGAGGGCAAGTAGCTATAACCAATTACAGTGGCTAGTTGTAAATTTCACAATTACATTTCAAACAAATATGCCCCAGTTCGGTGTGCAGAGGCTGGTGACAGGTGCACGCAGAGCGGCGCTCACGCCGCACGTGCGCCGAGCCGGCGTCTCGATACGTGCCTCAAACAATGCAATCCCTGTGATGGTTTTTGCAATATGTCAGGCTACAATTTCATCTTGTGCATCCATAATGTGTAGTTAGTTTGTGTGTAGAAACACTGGGGAGCGGTGGCGCAGTGGTTAGCGCACTGGGAACTCACGTTGACGAATGTCTGAATCGGGTCTGGGCCTCTCCGGGGTTGACTCGGCCTTAAAAAAAGCACTTGCCCAAGCAGCCTGTGAACGGATATACGGGTGGTCTTTGTCTTTGTAGCAGCAGTGTGTGTCCGGTTTGATCTAATTATTTGAAACGCATCCTGCTCACCATGCGGGTGCTCCACGCTCGCGCGCTGCAAAGACGCAAAACTACGTAAAATGTTGTGGGAATTTACTATCGGTCACCTGTTTGATGAGCATTTAAATAAACAATGATGTAGATTTTCACGGCTCGACTTATGAGAATTGCTCTCCATACCTGGTCTTTCGGGATAGCCGTGTTGAGCGTTCCTTCTCCCTCCTTCGCGACGTTTCGCCTCCCACGCTGGAGAACTGCTTTCCATAGCTGCTCTTTCGGGATAGTCGTGTCGAGCGTTCCTGCCCTCCAGCGTGAGAGGCGAAACGTCGCGAAGGAGAGAGAGGGAACGCTCGACACGGTTACGCAGAAAGAACATCGATGAAAATTAATTTAATAACGATCATAAGTAATATTATTACGAAAGCAACTGTAACGTAAACACGGATCCCCTGCTAGGATGAGCAACGCCGCCGTGCCGCGTCGGTCGCGTGTGAGGCTTCTGTGCGCCGAGTGCTAACGAGCTGCATGAGTGTAAATCACGCGGAGGCCCTTAGATCATTAATGAGTCGTCAGCGCACAACCTTGCCGGCCAAGGGTCACTCAGGATAATGGCTCTGTCTCCAGGGTGACTTTTTCAACATCCAATTTGGCCATTTTATGGACAATAAGCAATTGTGAGAAGAGCGCAACGTAGACTTAATGAGGAGGACGGAGCCCGACCCGGAACCGGGTCGTCACGGCGAACGCGAAAATACATTTTGTTCAGGATTTTACCGGACATTCTCTGGGTTTTGGGTCATATATAACAGCGTCCAACGGCTTTCATGGACTCACTCACCCCTTGGCGCGGTTTATAGCCGCCATTCTCAACCGGTGGGTCACGACCCATCAGTGGACCGTGGGCGCCACCTAGTGGTCCGTGCAGACCGGAGCCAAGTGGGCCGAGAGGTGCAAAACGGTGAGAACGCTGGTTTAGAGAGATCAGCACAACACGAAACTCAAAACACACTATAGACGTAGTCAATTCACACCGTCACAGGCTCAACGTGTTTCCACTGATGAGAGTTTGACGTGGCCGCTGACAGTGATTGCACGCGGCACGATGCATTAAGACCCCACATTTGCTTGGCTGCCTTAAAAATATTTCTCCTTTACAGGAAACATAAATACATGCGCATCTGAATGCTAACTCGCGCGTATAAATGTAGGAGAGAGGAGCAACGCTCGACAAGGCCATCCCGAAAGAGCAGCTCCTAAGAGCAACTCCCAGTCCTTTCGTCAATTCACTGATGGACGAGAGGCTCCCGACACCGTGCGGGTTACGGGGATTATTTAACCATACTTCACCACCACGACAGCCAGTGCCATTTCACGAAAGCGGGCGAGTAATAGACACGAGAGCATGGAAGTACCGTACAACAGACATTAGTGCTGCACGACTGCCCTCTGCTGCCCACCAAGTGGCACTGCATCCGCCAGTGAGCACCAGGGCTCGGTCATGGGCGAGGAGGTAAATACACCACATTCGTGTGAGGCTGCCGCTTCTCGGGGTTGTAAAAGTTCTGTGCTTGAACTCAGCTTGGTGTGAAAGGTGAGCGAGGTGGCGGCCGCAGGTGGGGAGCAGGAGGCACCGATGGTCCCGCGGCCTCGGCTCGGAAGCTCACCGACGGGATACGGTCGCCTTGTCGCTGGTGGCAGACCCGACCCAAGCGGGCCTTGAGGTGCTAAAGCTTGAGAACCCTTGACCTAAACCACACAACCCATACCCCTTCATCATTATCCGAAACCGCTTGATCATGTATAGGGTTGCGGTGAGCCTGAGCCTGATCCCGGCAAACACAGGGCGCAAGGCAGGGATATTACCCAGGATGGGACGCCAGTCCATCACAGGGCACCAGGGGCAATTTAATCAGCAGCCCAATTAACCTATGCAGCATGTTTTTGGATTGTGGGAGGAAACCGGAGTGCCCGGCGAAAACGCCCCGCGGTGAACAAGTCATTAATGATGCCGCTGCGGGGAGTCGGTATGGCTGCAGGTACGGAGCGTTAACACCCTGATACGACCAACATCACGACAAAGATCCCCCGTATAGCCTTAACAGACTAGGGTTAAGTGTTATTAGCGAGTCGCGCCGATAAAGGCAAGCACGACACATATCGCCCGGCTGCCTTTGTCTCCCTAGTGGCGATGTTTAACACACCGCGCACCAGGTTAGGTCGACTTAGCCGGACGCCTAGGACCGGTTCAGATATTCGCGACTGTTTGTCGTGAGCGGGTATCGAACTCGGGTCGCCGGGCTCCCGAACAACAACAACACCACTCACACCCACCCACAGCCTTCCCCATCAGGTTGTTACCGAAAATACCCACGCACCTTGCAAGGAATTGGCAAGTTCCTCCCCGCGTCGTCCCACGGACAAATACGTGCATGGCGGCGTGGAAAGAGGGGCTTCTGGGAACAGCTGTGTTGGCGGCCCGTCAACAAGGACGGTGCAAGCGGTATAAGTTGGGTCACTTACCAACAACATCCGCCGTTCGCCACTAAGTGGCGGTGACGTGCCCACGGCGCCTGTGCCAGGCCAGATGCACCTTGATGCTATCACGCTGAGTGTCGAAGGCTCGCTGACAGGAGATGATGGGACAGACCAATTTGGCTGCCTGACTGAGGTGAGTGGCTGTCGCCACCACCTGTGCTCCCGATCGTGACAGATTGCTGAGATGTCGCCGCCCGCCCTGGCAGAACCCCGTTTGGTGGGTCACTTAGCACCTGGAGTAAGCCGCATTGTGAATTGCTCTGGAGAGCTGCTCTTCGGGATAGCCCTGTCGAACGCTCGAAACGGTAATCCCAAAAGAGCAGCTTTTAAGAGCAATTTCGTCACGTGGAAAGCTACAGGGTGATCCAGATGTCTTGTGACCCCCCCTTATTTAATTGACGCCTAACATTTTTGTTCCTGTGCCGATTAATTTCTGTGTTTAATAAACATTATTTATTTCAGACGTATAAAGTTTGCGTGTCATTTTTTATATTGCTTACATAGGCGGTTCTCAACCTCTGGCACCTCAAGGCCCACTTTGGGTCTGGTCTCCACGGACCACTAGGTGGCGCTCGCCGTCCACCGGTTGAGAATGACAGGCTTACATTACATCACACACCCATTCGTATACCAAACCACCCCGTACGTACATCAATACGTAAGAAGCCACATTGGTTGCAGAGGCCACGGGGTGGATAGACGAGGCAGTGAAAAGTGCCCGAGCCGTCGCCTGTGGGTCCCTGTCGGGGTCAGGCCATCCCCGTGGCCCCCATCGCGCGGGGCTTGGCAAGGAGAGTGGATAAGGATGTCGTCGCTACGATTACAGCGATGGCCACAACAAGAATGTAATTTATCCATCCGCATGGCAAGGTCTTTAGTCCGAGCCGAAGCAAGACGGCAGGACGGTGACAGTAATGGCTTAAAAATGGCCAATTGCAGCTAATGCTTAGAATAATCATGAATATTTTATTCAGGCCGTTTATTGAACACAAACTAATGCGGCTGGGAAAGTGTGCGCACGTAGCGCAGCTGGAATATGGGAAGCGCTTTAAAAGGGGGCTCCGACGTTGAAAGCCACCGTTGTCAACGCGGCCGATCCGAGCACCGAATTCTTGTCAAAAGTTCCTCGCCTCCTTTATTGCAACGCATTCTAATAATCCCCGTTATCCGCTTTGTATTTACTCTGGGTTTTCAATCCTGGAATCTGACAAGAGTAAATGGCGTGATTGTCCAAAGGGAACGTATTTTATGAAACTAAAATTTTAGAACAGTGCCGTGTTTGTTTACCAACAGAGCGGGCATTCAGATGGGGCATTCAGAAAGCATTTGGAGAGAGGGAATTCATAGGGACGGCATGCAGAGGAAGTGTATTGAGAGAAGGCGCATTGAGAGGGAATTCACAGAGGCCATTCAGAGCATTTAGAGAGGGGGGGAATTCATCTCGAGGGCATTGAAAGATGGAGTATTCAGAGAGAGGGCATTTAGCAAGATGGCATTTAGAGAGAGGGTATTCCTCAGTTAAGCACAGTGACACCATCTGACACCATCACAACTCTCGGGGCGATTCCTGCCACATCCCAGCAACGTGCAGAGAGCGCTCATCGTGTTAAAATATAAACATATTAAAAGACAAGCGAAAGCCACGGCATGACCACACCTCAAACCTTTTTCTGATTTTTTTTTTTTAATGAAATACATGCACGACAAAGTGACAGTTGTATATATTATTATTGCAAGAACCCACTTGCTGCTTTGCAGGAGCATGGCTAAGAGATCCATGTAAAATCCGAGGGCCAACTCAGGCTTAAAACAATAGTGGCTTGTGGGCGAGGGTGCTGAAGTTACAGTAGCTAGCAGCAAGTAAACAGCACGCTTCTCCGTTGAACACACGACTAAATAATAACAATGTCTAATTGCGGCGAGACATGTACACGGTTAATTATATTACAATATAGGTGTGCATATAAATTAACAATAAATACAGGGCTATACAAAAGAAAGTAACAGGTTGGACTTTTTAAAAATACTTTGGGCAAAAAATGAAACCCTAAATGTGAGTGGGTGCAAGATTGATGATGCTCGTGCCGTCGTTTCGCAAGGTTTGCCAAGTCGGCAGTGACGCTGAGATACTCGATAGATCCAAATTTGTGATGCGAAAGGTGATAGTATTATAGTGCGTACTGTGCCCATGTGCAACACTTTTGGTTGACTACAAAACACAGATTTGGCCAAAAAACAATACCGTACTTAGATACATCCAACAGTTTAACACTTGGAATAAAGTTTACCTTTAAATACATGGACATGGTAAATTCATACTGGGATTTGCACAGAAATAAAAAAATACCATGAATGTTTGTCTGATATCGGTTGAAAACTCACGGTAAAATTAATTTCTTGGGAAGCGCTGAAGTTACTTTTGGGACGTTTTCTCCTTTTATTTGCATGGCAGCAGGGGGTGAGCAGCGCTAGCTCGGGTATCCCCTGTAGCTTGGGGCCTCCTCATCAGCACCACCACACACACACCAATCATCACCACACCACCACACCCCACTGCTCAACACTGCCACACTCTCCGCACACCACTCATCAGCACGGTCACACTCGGTAAATAACAGAACACCGTGCATACACAGCGCACGACGACGCACATACCACCGCCTCGATTTGAGAGCCTGAGCATCAGCCACAATCACCGCTGAGACAGAGCGATCATTCCTCTGAACACAGTGACATTTACATTTTCCGAGTTGAAATCAGGGACCCTGTCATACCACAGCCACGTTCCTGGCACTGCGTTACACGACAACGGTTCAGTCAGTGGGTGATGCAAAATTTGCCGTTGGAAACGGGAAATCGCGGTGGTCGGTGACGGCCGCGAGCGACCCATAAACGCGACACCGCGTGCGGGCATGGTGTACCGCTGTGCCACCCGCGTGCCTCGGCTGGCAGCCGGTGCCTTGGCACACGAGCGCCGGTCGCTCAACACTGGCGCAGGGCGTTGTGATTCGTCTATGCGTCGTGACACGTGTTGTTCGGCGTGATGTGCGACGCTTTGCGTCTTCAGGAAACGTCGCGCGCCACACCGAGCGACACGCGGCACGACGCGGAAACACGCCGGAGAGCTGCAGCGCAAAACCGCGGAAAACCTACGCAGCTCGTCTTACTCGATGCCGGTGTTTGACGGCGTGAGGTGTGGAGCTAACCGGGATGAGACACGGGAGGCTTCCAGGCGTCATTTGAACAACTGGAGTCATGGATGAAGAGTAACCGTAAACAGAGCTCAGTTAACGTGCTATGCTCACACAACGTGATGAATGGACAGGTCGGATTTTGAAGGGAGTTGGTAATTCTGCAGTTTTACAAACGACGGCTGTGTGAAGTGGAGTGGGGCCGTGTAGCTGGGAAAACGTGCACAGCTCCAAGGTTTGGGCCACTGCAAATCGACGCTAATTTCAATGATATAAAAATTCAAAAATACCATCGCTTCCTCCCCAAGAGAAAAGCAATGAAATCGCTCCATTCACACATTCTGTTTGTGTATTACACAATCTTTGTTTTAGCTCGATAATTTTTAAAAAGCATCCTGCTTTGCTGGGAGCGTGTTTTTTTATAGGCTGGAAACTACAAGCCCTCCTTTGCAACAGTAAAAACTGAAATAACGGTGAAGACTTTTGTGCTGCAGATATTTTGAAACACAAGCGGTTTCCTTGCAGTCACGCATGCTTTCGTTGTTCATCGACGAACAGACAGAGCGACTGAATGGGCAGTAAAATCGGCCACCTTGGCGTCATGTTTTTACAGAAATATTATCATACAAGTGATGTGTTAACACGACGGAGGAGGGAGGGATGCAGCCTGATAAATCGGCCACGTTTTACAAGTTCGAACGCAAGAGAACGTATGTAAACCACACGGAGCGATGGGAGGGTGCATCATCGAAAGCTACGAACTATTGAGAATGTCAGGAGAAAAAAAAAACATTTTAAATCATATGCCGGCGATTAAAAAAAAAATCACCCGAACAATTAGCTTCACTAGCCATAGAAAAAAAGTACAAATCTCAGTGAACGTCGTTTCCGTCGTGAGTTTGTTTTTCCTGTGCCGCGATTCCGTGTGCTTCAAAAACTTCTGTGCAATCGAGACGAGCGCCGGGGTCACGTGGGGGTCGCGTGGGGGGCAAGCGGGACGGGAGCACGCTTCGACCGCGCATCGCGCTGCCGCCGGCGCCGGAGTCAAGCGCCTCGTTCCGGGCGCCTCACGGCACCTCATCGGGCGCCGATCGGGGCCACCGCGAGGAGGCGCCGGCGCCGCACGGAGGAGCGAGCGCGGCGGGGCTCAGGAGCGCCGCGGCTCCAGCTTGTTGGAGAGTTGAGAGAGCGTGCGCTGGTTGTCGATGACCGACAGCTGGCGCACGTAGGCGCGCACCTCCGCGTGGTTCTTGGCGGCCAGCGAGGGGTCGGGGCCTGACGGCGGAAACACACACACACCGAGTCCCGTCGTCAGTCAGCTAGTTCTGGGTCGCACGGTGCTCCCCCGCCACCGTTAACCCACGCCGACTCGCATGGTGAAGTATGGTCAAACAAGGTCCCGTGACCCGACACGGCACTGGGAGGCCCCTCATCCAGCATTGCATT
>JAZEWU010000001.1:6369539-6437423 GCA_036362915.1 Geotria australis
TAGTCAGGACAATTAGCCTAGACAGCATGTCTTTGGACTGTGGGAAACCCCACGCGGACACAGGGAGAAATGCATACTCCAAATGCATACTCCAAAGGCAGGAATAGAATCCGGCACCTTCTTGCTGTGAGGCGGCGGCGCTACTCACTGTGCCACCGTGCAGCCCCATCTCCGTCAACACGGGGATTTCTAAATAACCTCCCCCGCTGGCTTATATGTGATGTGATGTACAGCCCTTTGTCAATCCACTGTTGGATGAAGGCCTCCCCATCCCTTTCGGTCACAGGGGTTGTTTTAACTACGCTTGACCACGCTGAGCAAAGCGAGTTGGCTCAGGGAAGGGGCCTAACAGCGGTTCAGACCTCCCTCGCCGCTCATGTCAAGCACGGCCAGGAACCGGATTCAGGTCACTGGGTTCACAGCGCAACACGCAAACCACTGCGCCACGACTCCACCTTCAACAGCAATGTGCTTCATTATTATTACACATTCACAAACGTAACATTTGCATCAGAATATAACAACGTAGCAGCCTGCAGCACTCGTTATTATGCATGGTGGCCATACGTCCAAGCACACTACTGCCCACACTCACCCATGCTTAGCTTCCAAGATCTGACACGATTACTGGAATTACGGGTGATTTGGTCATAGGTTACGTTCTGGGCAGCAGATGGCAGTCTAACAAAATCCACCGTAGTACCATCCATATTACCGATTTCAACTTGTAACATTTACAGAATTCTCTCATTCAACTCAACGAGGGGAACCGGAAAATGGGAAAGGCAGCCAGGCAGGGATCGATTGCCAGATTCCTCCTACCCAAGAGCCGTGGTCCTCCACATATGAACGTGTTATCGGCCAATTAATGAGAGTTTATATGTGCGAGGAAACTGGAGCACCAGAAGAAAACACGTAAGCGAGGGTACAACACTGTAACTGCCTTTTTCGCGGTGAGAAAAAACACCACCTTCTCCCGGCCAATTAACGAGTTTACGTGTGGAAGGAAACTGCAGAATCAGGAGAAAAGACGTATGCGAGGGAGCAACACTCTATCCCGTACAAATGGAACAGGTGGGGGTCCCCTCTTCTGTACTTCCTTCTGCTGGCGAGCCAGGGTACGGCTCCTCCACACGCACGGGAAGGGAATTTCACAAGACGTGCGTGCGATCCGCCAACGCTCGCACCCACAGCGCCGCGTTACAGACGCGTCGTTCAACGCCCCCAATGTCTGCCCTCCCCCATGCCTTCGACCAACCAGCACTTACCAGTGTGGGGAAGTATGGACAAATAACCCCGGCTTGTGGAGGCGATCTCATCTAGCAGTGGATTGACAAAAAGGGGCTGTATATGGTACAAGTTCACAGTGTGTTTGCGAGCATAAGAACGAGCGCAGACGGGCGTGTGAAGGCTGCGTTGCGTCGTAGGTGTGCCCCGAATCTGCTCGGGGAGCAGGCGATTGCCACGTGCTCGCCAGGCCGACACAACCTGACACCCCCTCCGCCCCCCCGACTCTGGGCTTCAGTGTTAAAATGAGCGGTGGAAAATAATCACGTAAACATTCTCTGGCTTTTGTATAGAACTGTATTTATCCTTTCTACAAAGCATTGTTTAAATGAAGGTGTATCGGTAGAGTGGAAGTGTACAATTGTAGAGACTTGGTAAGGGCTTGCCCTCCGTGGAGCCTGGGAAGCGGGATGATGTCGCATAATTTTGGCGTCCCGATTGGCTGGAGGCTTAGGTTTGTCGTGGAAGGCCAGGATTTGCTGAATTGAGTGGGGGACTGAGGCGGGAAAAAACGGGGCCTTTTGCCACGAGCGAGAGAGCAGACAGCCGGGCAAATGCCGAGCTCCCCAGTTTATGGTTAAACACTCGAATAAACCGATGTTTCTTTTACACTGTTTGTTTAATAAACCATAAGAGAACTCCATCACCGTCTCCGGGTCTCGTCGCAATGATTATTTGTTGGGTTTTTTTTGTAGAAAGGATACATACGGATAAATGCAAAAGCCAAAGAATTTCTACTTTGTTACTTTCTACCCCTTGTTTAACATCACCCTGAGCAGCAAGGTGACCGTGGTACGTGCAGTGCCCGGCGAATAGATAGGCGCGTGTTGCTGGCGTGCGGGCAAGCGGTGGCGGCGGCGGTGGCGGCGTGCGGCACTTACTGAAGGAGCGGCTGCGACACACCCGCACCGTCCGCACCGTCTCGGCGATCATGTGCTGCGCGGACACACGAGAGAGAGAAGGTTTCACTGTGACCGGCGCCACATCGCCACGACCGGCGCCGCATCACCACGTGCGCGCGGTTTCAGTTCATGAAGCGCAGCCGGCTTTGCCCGTCTTTGAATCAAAGAAACTGCGACAACAACGGCGACCGTTCTGCATCGGCTCGGCCACCGAGCGGAGAAGCGTCGCAGCGACAATGTTCGTTATAATCAGGGTTATATACCAACTGGCAGGTCGCCCACGGTGTTTACAGTCACGAATGAGTGAACGAATGAATAAATACGTAACTGGGCGCTCACCATTTTTTCGAAGTTCACCAGGCTGTCGATGAATGTTTTGTTCCCCTCGTGCGTAAATGTCATATCTGTAGAGGAAAGATCGCATATCGTGAAACCAGTGCAACACGAAGAACGATAATACAGTAAGAACAACATGCGTGGCTGGTGGTGAGGTGAGTAGCACCGCTGGCTTGCAGCAAGAAATCTGCTATCAATTTGTGACTTGGGTGCCTGTGTTGCGTTTGCATGTTCTCCCTGCGTCTGCGTGAGTTTTTCGCCGGGTACTCCGGTTTCCTTCCCCACTCCAAAGACATGCTGTTGCCATGGTTAACTGGCCTGCTGACTAAATTTCCCCCAGTGCCCTGCAATGGACGGACTGGCGACCCATCCTGGGTATACCCCTGCCTTGCGCCGTGTCTGCTGGGATAGGCTCCGGTTTCACCGCGACCTTCTACAGCACTAAGCGGGGACGAATAAACGAACAGGGTAAAAATGTAGGTTTTCACAGCACAATGTATGAGAAATTGCTCTCCGTCGCGACGTTGCGTCTCCCACGTTCTTCTGACGATACCTATTCTCACAATACGGATATCCTGAAATAACAGCTAAGAATGAAGGCCGGCACAGCACACACTAATGATGATGATGATTTTCATTATTACAGCAGACAAATACCCAGTGAGCTTGCAAGCTCTTTACGGGACTCCTGCGACACAACAAACATGCGAGTTGCTGACAAACATTAAAATATATACAAGATTCATATATAACCAAATTTAAATCAACCAAAAAAAACCATTTACACATAGCATTGCACACATTTTTCAAATAACCGTATAAGATTAAGGCTGTGAATTGCGATAGCAAAAAAAAAAAAGCATACTAAGGGTAAACATAATCAACGTTAAGACGGAAGAGTGCAAAAAAATTGGAACCTTTAGAACACGAATCAAGAGTAGCAATCACAACTAATGGCAGCGCAGTAAGGATCGCGTGTCCCGGACTCACCCTTCATGAGCAGCGGCATGAAC
Source organism: Geotria australis (assembly GCA_036362915.1). NCBI lineage: Eukaryota > Metazoa > Chordata > Hyperoartia > Petromyzontiformes > Geotriidae > Geotria > Geotria australis. The sequence goes on from JAZEWU010000001.1 coordinate 6,373,078, forward strand.
GGGATGTAGGGCGGCTCCAGCTTGGACACGGCCATGCGGTACGCCCGGTGGTTACGCGATGGGTCCTGTGCGACATTGGGCCGCACGCACGAGGCATTCTGATGAGGACCGTGCGCTGGAAACTCCGCGAGGATCGATGAATAGTTTTGCGGAGTATCCGCTCAGCCCTGCAAGCTCAGCCGGAGATATCGGTGAGGTTGCCCGGCACCAGTGTGACATCGCCAGATTCTCCCCCGGCTCACATGGGACAAATGCGACGGCGCTCGTCTACATCTGATGCCTGCAACCCGGGGCTGGAAATTTCGAATTACTATGCCAGGGCTCTGTCTGTCCGTAGAGAGACAACAGTTAACCCTCCGCCAAACTGGTACTCAATTATCGAACTCCCACACGGCAGGGAGTTGACCAGCATCTGTATTTTTTTTTTATCCTCTGCACTTTCCGGGAACAGCTTGCAAGCTCACTGGGTATTTTTCTGCTGTAATAATAAACATCTATCTATCTAGAAAGAATAACTTTCCAGTAGTGAGTCCAGTGTTGTGATCACAGCGAACCCGGCGGGAGGGAGCCCTTACCATCAAGCTTTCGAATTCCGAGTAGATTTTCTTGAACTTTCCAGGAAGTTTCTAGAACCACACAAAACAAACGGCATCATAATTCAATTCAATTCAACTTTATTTGTCAATTCTGCCATATGTACAGGACATATAGAGGATCGAAATTCCGTTTCTCTCAGACCCCGGTGTTGGCATATACGTGCACTGGAACACCACAACAAAGGTTTAATCATCGGGTGCAACGTGCCCGGAGAAAATGCGCGCGCGTTACAAAAGTAGATTATTATTATTATTATTAAAAATACTCGGATAACCCGAGGCGTTGGTGCGTTACGCAGCGACAGGGCGCGGTGGTAACGAGTGGTGAATAACGAACGGAGCGGCGGTGTTCAGGCCGAGCGATGGGCAAAATAACCGCGAGGGCGCGCGTGGCGTCACTACCTCCCAGGTCTGCGTGAGGCGGCTCACGGCGACGTTGCTCAGCCCCATCACGATGGCGAAGAACGAGTTGAGATTGCGGTACTCCTTACAGCTGGGGAAGCACGGCACAGGAGGGGGGGGGGGACACGTGAGAGAATGCAAGCGGGCTGTCGTAGCAACACAGTACCACCGTTCACCCGTGGCGACCAGGCTGGGGGTGTATGGGTGGTGGGTTTAACATGAAGGCTTTCGTGACCAATGTTATCCATAGCATATCCCTTTTTTATGGGTTAGGTCATGTAAAAAAAAGGGACATACTATGTTGGTGGTTTGTTTACGGTGGTGGTGGCGGTGTGTGCATGATGGTGGTTAGTGCGCTGGGCTACAAATCTGACGACCCGAGTTTGAATCCCGCTCACGGCCAACACCAGTGACGATTTTCTGAACCGGCATTGGGCCTCCCCGAGGTCGACTCAGCCTCAAATGAGTCCCTAGTGCGGTGTGTAAACATTGCCACTAGGGAGACAAAGGCGGCCGGGCGTGGTGCTGGCCACCCACCTCCTCGTGTGCCGTGTCGACTTTCATAGGTGCTCGCTAACGGCACTTGCCACTCCAGTCTGTTAAGGCTATACGGGAGATCTTTGGTGTGTGCGTGATGGTGATCGTCCTGTTTTTGGTGATACGTGCAGGGTGGGGGTGGTGACGGGTGTTGGAAGCAGCGAGTTCCTATCGATAGCGTGGCTGGAGCTGGACGCCGCGAGCGAGTGGCGGTTGCGTGCGTGGACGGTGCGCCGCCGCCCTCTGCTGGCCGCGGGGCTCAACCTCGCCGCGTCGCTCGGGAGACTTACTGCGCGGCCACCTTGATGAACTTGCGCAGGAGCTGCACGCGTTTGCTCAGCTGCTGGCAGAGGCAGATCTCGGTGAGCACCCAAAACTGCAGCTCGTTAAAGCGCCGCAGGAACAGGTCCAGGTTCGCCGTGGTCCTTCTGAAGTTGTGACGCCCGAACGTGTGGTATATGAGCTCCAGCTGGGACGCGGGCCGCGCCGACGAGCCGCGTGGCCGCGGGGGAGCGGGGGATTAGGAGGATCCGGGCGGATGAAGGGACGGGGAGCGCGGAGAGAGAGAGAGAGAGAAACACACAGCAGCACGTGTGTTAAATATTAAATTTGCACGTGCAGTATTTATAGATCGTCCACCTTCGTTGTAACGCTGAACAGACGCCGCCAGGCGTGTGTTTTCGCTCACAGAGGCAATCTTTTTGCCAGCCGGCCTCCGGGCTAATGGGATTTCCTTCCTCGGTCCATTAGGGAATCTGAGTCCGCGAAGATTTTTAATTGTCGTCCCACACCTCGCCCGTGTTTACAGGCTTTCGCCGTTACTCATGTTTATGTAATGTGCTTTGAGGCCTTGTGCGAATTGTGTTATGGAAAATTTAGTGCATTATTGTTTTACTATTAATCTGTCCACAAGCTCATAAGCAGAATGTACGCGTTACACCTTGCACTTAAAATGATTAACAATAATGTACTGCGGATTAGTTACTTCACTGCTGCGTGAACGCCTCCCTATCGTGTCACTTGTCTCGGGTTTACTTGACCAGTTGGGGACAGATGGACGCCCAGTGCCGGTTCGGATATTATTTGGCACCGATGCCGGGAATCGAACCGAGGTAACCGGTTTCTCATCACGCCGCTCTGACCACCGCCTCTAACCGCCGCTCCACCACACTCATAATCTCGGTGATCGTCAAAAATTCGGGGCTCGCGGGTTTTTTGCGGTCGCGATTCGCCGATGGGCGCGCCCGCCGGGCGATCGGAACGGTGGCACCGCGGGGGGCCTCACCTCGTGCACGCAGTGGAAGAGCTCCCAGTCGTAGACGGTGAGCTGGTGAGCCAGGTCCTTGGAGCCCATCACCTCGAAGGTGCTGACCGAGCCAACGGTGGGACCCTCCTGCTCCGGGAGCGGCGTCTGCGGTCAAACGCAACAAACAAAAGACAAAGATCCCCCGTATAGCATTAACAGACTGTAAGGTCAAGTGCCGTTAGCGAACACCTATTAAGGCCAACACGGCACACGAAGACGTGGTTGGCCAGCACCACGACTGGCCGCCTTTGTCTCCCTAGTGGCAATGTTTACACACTGCACTAAGTACTCTTCTGCGACTAAACGCACCGCAGCGTGGCCCAACCCAGGAATCGGCTATATCGCAAATATAGAAAAGAGGAACGCTCGACAAGGCTATCCGGAAAGAGCAGTTCTTAAGCAAATTTCTCAAACAGCAGAGCCACAGACGGTGGCAGGGGGCAGCGAGGGGGCGGCAGCAAGCGCCGCGTACCAGTGAGTCGATGAGGTCGCGCGAGCAGACGAAGAGCCGCCCGTTGACGGTGAGCGTGGTGAACACGGACACGTCGCTGGGCTTCAGCACCACTTTCTCTGCAGCGTCGGATACACGGGAGGGGTGGATAAAGACGAAAAAACGTAAAAAATTTACGGTGCTTGTTGTTTACACGTGGGGGGATTTGAGCTTCTGGGCGGCAGGATGGCGCAGGGGTAACATCTGCATAACCTAAAAAAACACTCAACAATTGGCCGATAACATCTTAATATATCGGACACCGTGTCCAGAAAATGTTGGCGGCGGCTACCTCGCCTGAGGGCGGTTTCCTCGCGCCTCCGAGTCGTTCTCTCTCCGAACAAACACCCTTAACGTTGAACACATTCCGCGCGCGTTGTAAACGGTGAATTAAAATATTTAAACCGGGACGGCCCGTCCCGCGTTCTCGTCTCACCGCAGGCGGAGCTGACTTTGACGAGCACGAGGTCGTCGGCGGAGCCCAGCTTGTCGGTGGTGGGCGCGATCACCTCCCGCACGGACGCCGCCATGGGCACGCGGATCGTCATGTACGTGTGGTCGGTACAGTAGACCTTGAAGAGGACTGCGCGCGCGGACAAGGGGCACGGGGAGGCGTCGGTCACCGGTGTGCGGTGTACGCGCGGGGTGTGTGAGGAAGCGCGTGAGGGCAGTGTGTGCGGGAGGTGTGTTACGGTGTGTGCCAGGGAGTGTGTGAGGGAGTGTGGCACAGTGGTAACATCTGCGCCTCACAGAAAGAAAGGCAGTTCGATTCCCACCACGGGCACCTTTCTGTGTATAGTTTGTGTGTTATCCCCCTTGTTGTGTGTGGGTTTCCTCTGGATTCCCCAGTTTCCTTCCAACTAACGAACTGGTCAATAACATCATGATAAATAGTAAGCAGTTTCTGGCGGGTTGGCGTCGGCTGACCATCTGGCTGACTTCCCCCCCTTTCTGCAGTTTCCTCGCACCTCCGTACCCGTGTCTCGTCCATGACCAGGCATGAAATTTGCACGCGTTATAAGTTGAATCAGCTTTAACTTATCATTATTCGTGTGAGATTGTGCGAGCGCGAATGTGTGAGGAAGCCACGGACACGGAGACAGAGATGAGGGGTCAAGCTGCAGCAGTGAAGGCTAACATCGGGACAGGGGCAACACCATCCTATAATCATCTTCCTGATGCACACTTAGTGCACCAAAGATAGCGGGGTCTTAGATATATATATAGTCCAAAATTGTACACCGAACGTCAGACACTTCCACAGTAATTGCATATCGTGTAAAAAATAAACCAGCTTGGACACTCCATTAAGGCGCCTTTCATATTTAAACAGCGATAAAATAATAATGTTTCCTATCACAGCGGGTAACGGGCATAATCATGAACAAACGCCCGTTGAAAGGGCGCTATAATCACCGGGTCGCAATGGCATGTGGTCTCTTTTGATACTTCATTTGCAAAACTCTACCCACCTGCGTGCGTCTTTAATCTCGGGCCCGCAACACCCAATTGTAATCTCTTTACCGGGGACGTTTCGAACAAAGCGAGGCACGCGTCGACTTGAATCGCACATGATGAGCTGCGCGTGGGGGCTTACTCTCATCGGTCCCTCGGATGGGCTGACACTTCTGCAGACGCTCTTCTCCTATGCTGAACTGTCGCAGGAGACGTTTCTGTGGAGGAGGGGAAGCAGACGTGAGCGCTGAACACGCGGGACGAGACCGTCGCTGCTCCTCCTCTGGAGCTCCATGGGGATGCGGAGCAGAGCGCACCTTTGCGAGATCCACAGGTCGATGAAATAACTATATACTGATTTAGGTTTTCACGGCTCGATTCGTGATGGTTGCTCTTCAGAGCTGTTCTTTTGGGATAGCTTCCAACGTGGGAGGCGAAACGTCGCGAGGGAGAGAGGCAGAGCGCTCGACACGGCTATCCCGAAAGAACAGCTCTGACATAATAATATTAAACACAATTTATAATGCGCGCATATTCGTTCAGTGTCGAAAGTATTCAAATAGAGAACGCTTCGGAGGTGAGAGGAAACTGCTTAGTGGTGGAGGGAAGGCAGCGACGCAGTTAGCCGGCGCCAAAAAAGTGATTGTTCATGCACATATGCGCGCGTAAATAAGGAGTAAATAATAAAGAGTAAATAAGGAAACTTGCCTTTGGGGTCGACTTGTTTTGTATGCCGTTCGATAAACTGCAAAGCAAGAACGTATATGGTTTCGCGACAGGACAACAACACGAATGTGTGCCGTAAACACATCGCATCATATGTGGTTAATAAAAACACCGTGACTTAAACAACACGTGAGCGATCGTTGTCGCGTTTAAGCCGTTGCTCGTGTGCGCTCACGTCTTGGCTTTGAGCTTCTCCAGCTCGGTCAGGTCTTCCTTGAGGCTGGGATGCAGCCGCGCGTCATCCAGCACTGAGATGTGGAACTCCTGCAGAAACACAGAGGCACACTCTGCTTACTGAGTAACCTCCCCTCCACTCAAACCTCACTCGCTTGCTCGGTACCAATCACCTCCACTCACGAGACAAAGATCCCCGATCCCCATATAGCCTTGATAGACTGTGGGGTCAAGTGCCGTTAGCAAGCACCTATGAAGGTCGACAAGGGACACGACGAGGTGGGTGGCCAGCACCACGCCCGGCCGTCTTTGTCTCCCTAGTGGCAATGTTTACACACTACACTATGTACTCATTTGAGGCTGAGTCAACCTAGGGGAGGCCCAGGACCAGTTGAGAAAATCGTCAACTGGTGTTGGCCGTGAGCGGGATTCGAACTCAGGTGACCGTGTTTGTAGCCCAGTGTGGTAACCACTGAGCCACCGCTCAGTGGTTAACACACAAATTCCACACAGAAAGGCGCCCAAGGCGGAAATCGAATTGGGCAAGACCATTCTTTCTCTGATGCGCGGATGTTACCACTGCGAGTGCGCGTCTCCCACCTCGAGGAAGGCGGTGGCGGCGGCGTCCTCGTGCAGGAGCTCCGCGTACACGGTCGCCCACTGCAGCACGAGCCGCACGACGCGCCGCTTGGTGCCCAGCGAGTAGTCGGCCTTCTCCTGCTCCGAGCCCTGCGACTGCGTCGACTCGGCGTGGTACGTGCGGCCTCGTTAAGGACGGGCACGGGGGGGGGTCCCTTTTGCGGGTCGCCGCACGGTTCGATTCGCGGCGCCCCCGCTCGCGGAATTGATCGGCCGTACGCTGACTGAAACGTCGAGCGTTACTGAGCCGGGAGCCGCCACCAACAGGTGGAGTTTCACGACGGGAGGCGAAACGTTGCGAGGGAGAGACGGCGAGCGCTCAGTGACGCGGCTATCACGAAAGGAAGGCTCTGGAGAGCAACTGTCGTGATTCGAACTGTGAAAACGTACATCAGTACACGGGGTGGAGTTTCATTAGCGTTCTGAACAGCAGCGTGTGGTCGACATTCCCCGGCACGTGGAGCGGAACGTCGGACGTCGTGCCCAAAAACACGCGGTACGACTCTGAAAAAAACTACATCGCAGAGCCGCGCGGCACGACCCGCGAAAATCCTGCCGCGGACGAAGGCTTTTCCGAGAATCGTGTCAGACTGACACCCGGTACGGCAGCTGTGATTGCCGGTAACGGAGCGGAGACACGTGGGCAGTTAACAAAGATCAATAGTGCCCGAGCCGATCCTGCGATGCCCTCTCCGATAACATCGGAGAGTTACGTCACTAGGATGTGCAGAGGGACACCCGTGGCTACATTAGTCTAACGCCACACAGCTCGGCTTAACGCACGCGATCACGTCTGATGATTGCGCTGATCAGGTGGCGCGATGCTTTAAAGAGCCACGCTTAAGCAGTGGTGAGTGCGTGCAATACGAGCAAATAAGCACGCAAATAAGCACGCCGAATAACCCTCAAATGCGTGCGTGCTGCGAGTACGAATGCAATCCCACCTCCTGTATCAATGTAAAAAAAGCACAACGGCTGCTCGTGAGAATTTTTCTAAAGAGCTGCTCTTTCGGAATAACCGCATCAAGCGCTGCTCCTCAGCTATCATCAGAAGTCGTGAAACCCTACGTCAATAAGCTTTTTATCAGTTGATGTCTGAACACGTCGCTACCTTCCCACGTGTCATGCTCCTCGTGTGGAAATGCTCAGATCAAGAGAGCACGGGTTGATTTAAATTTGGTTATATATAAATATTTTATACATTTTAATTATTGTCAGAAATTCGCATGTTTGTGTTGTGTCGCAGGAGTCCCGTAAAGAGCTTGCAAGCTCGTGCGTGCCCGTGAGGGGAGGAAAGGATATTGTCCCATGAGAGCGGGGCACAGCTGGCTGCTCGGCATGAACACAACGTTGGTGAGCAGGAAGTCTCCCAAGAAGGTTTCTGCAGGGGAACACACGGGGTTGCGATCAACGCACGGAGCGAAGGGCCGGGAGTAAATCCCGCGCAATGCACACGCGCAAGAGCGGCTCGCGCGATCCCACCGAGACCGCGAGGAATTTGACAGAACACAAGGAGCACAGAAATCCAGGACAACCTCAGAGTAGAATCGTTGCTCCTTCGGATTGAGAGGAGCCAGTTGAGGTGGTTTGGGCATCTGGTAAGGATGCCCCCTGGAAGGCTCCCCCGGGAAGTCTACCAGGCACGGCCCACTGGGCGGAGACCTAGAGGCCGGCCCAGGACAAGCTGGAGAGATTATATCCTTCGGCTGGCCTGGAAACGCCTGGAAATCCCCCAGGGAGAGCTGGAACCTGTTGCTGAGGAAAGGGATGTCTGGTCCACTCTCCTTGGACTGCTGCCACCGCGACCCTCACCAGGACAAGCGGTTTAGAAAATGGATGGATGGCTACCTTTCGTGTCGTCAAACTTGGTGTCAGGCCGCATCGTCTCCAGCAGGTGCTCCAGGATCTTTTCCGGGGTCCCCGACATCACCGAGTACCTGGGGCGTCGGGAAGACACGAGCGTCAGTCAGCGGGTTGGTCTGGGCCCTGGTGCAAGGAATGCAACGGGGCCTCTTGTTTCAACATCTCCTCTCTCCTCAGAGCCGGTGCCAATGCCCCTCTTGTTCCATTGGTCCCGGTACAGTTGCACAAGCCTGCGCACTTGATAATTATGCCACTGGAGCCAGCGGGTAGGCAGCCGGTGAGTCCGACAGCGTCGCAACGAAAACCACACAGCATCACGACGTTCGCCTGTTCGGCGTCGACATTGAAATATCGACGACAGTCGTCATGGCGATGACGATGGTGATCGATAGCCCTGTAACACTCGGAATCAAAACACGACAGGGTCGAAAATTCGAGACGAAAACGCGTCGTCGATTGCGCGTGTGAGCGCCCGACAGCCGCCGAGTTTGCCGCAACGTAACGACGGCTGTGCCTGGTCCGCGGGGCTTACTTGTAGTGCACCTGGGAGCCTCCCTGCACGGCCACCCGGCACCCCGACAGGATCTTCTCGAGCACCAGCACGTCCTGGCCGTGCTCCTTGAGCCGCACCGTGTTGGCCTCAACATCCTNNNNGGGGGGCGTTGGGGGGGGCACAGGGTGCAGATTCATTTCAACTTCATTGTTAATTCTGCCATATGTACAGGAGATATAGAGGATCGAAATGCTGTTTCTCTCACACTCCGGTATTGACATATACATGGACTGGAACACAACAACAAGGGTTTAAAACACTAACAAAATTTAGAAGTTAAGCTAAGCAGGGGGTCGTGGGGGGGGACAATAACAAAGCACAGATCTAGAACATAAACTATAATTCTAACAAATATGGTGGTCATCACACTGCTAGCTGAATGACTTGTGTTACCTGTCTGGGCACGGGATAATTCCGCCCTCTTCACCCCCCCATGCCCCCCCATGATGCAATTATCATGATATGGGGTCATGGTTCAATATGAGAATCGATTATTTTTGTGAGCCATTTGTGTAATGTCCCATTTGTTTTCGATCTCGCTTGCCCAGGTTTGTTTGGGTCATTAACCTACATATAACATTAGCATGTTAGTCGGATGTAATTAACATTAATCATAAAGGGCTAATTATGAAATCCATGATTTGCTGCATGTATTATGGTTGTAGGAATCGATCTCGAACAATTAATCAACGTCTATCTACGTACCTCTTGCTGTGGTATTGATACCAATCATACAATTGGCTCATTGTGAACACGATGAACGGCACTAATGCCTCTTAATGCCATACATCAGAGCCCAGAGCCCTTATCCTTGCCACCTCCGACAGCCCAGATCCCTTCACTGTAAAATGCCCCCATCATTGGCCACAACCCAAACGATGGACCACATCGTAAACCACCGCTGTCTGCGCTCCTTCAACAGAGGAACAGTGGCACTGCACCAACATGAAGCCCTCTCGTTGTTGGCACACCTCGGCAGACCTCGACATTGACATTTACCCCTTGGACATATTGTCATACGCAAGAAGACGCTTGGCCAAGAGGAAAAGCTTACTCGCAAGATACGGTTGAAGTCCTCTTTGTCGACACGCAGGAAGTGGCAGTTGTCTTCTCGCAGGACGATGGAGGCCGCGCGTGGAGCATCGTTCACCAGCGCCAGCTTCCCAAAGTCGTCCCCTTCGTGCAGGGTGCACACGACGCCCTGCAACACACGCGCCACCGCGGCCACACGGCGTCCAGATCTGCCCGTCGTCCAACACACCTCGCGGTGCCACGACTTAGAGGAGACGGCCTTACGGGAGGCAGCCTTATGGGAGACAGGCAGGCTTACAGGAGACAGACAGCCCGACAGGAGGCAGGTTTACAGGAGACACCCTTAAGGGAGACATGCGTATAGGGGACAGCCTGCAGCGAGCGACATGTCGAGTGTCTTCCGAACAAGCCACCGCAGAGGTTGAACAATCACAACACACACATTCAAACACGGACTCTAACGCGTTCTCTCTGCCACAGTGAAGCTCGTCTCTTTGTTAATATACAGCTCGTTCCAGAGATGCTCCTCTGTGATGTGAAAAATCGGAGGCCTCTGTTCGTGAAACTGTGGATTCTGTAACGCCACGGGAAGGATGGAAGCGACGGAGGAGCGCTCACGCAGGCGGGACGCTTGCGTTCCGCGATCGCCTGCGGTGACGCTCAAGTGCACGGAACTGCATTGCGGCGTGGGCTGGAAAACGAGCTGCTCTATATTATAAATGCCGTGGGTTCGCTCCAACATACCGGTGTGCTGAAGTAGTAAATAATTGGCACGTTTTCTTCAAGTGACAAACCTTACCAATTGGCTGTGTCGGTTGGAGGCGCGTTTATGACACTTATTTTTTCACGTGATCCAACCCGTAAAAAGAGCTATACTACGGAGCTGCTCTAGAGCGATAGCGCAACCGTTACCTTCCCGTAGATGACGACGTTGACGGAGCCCTTGAGGATGATGTACCACGAGGTGCCCTCCTCCCCCTGGTTAAACACTGCACGGAGACAGAGAGAGCGAATGCACTGGAGAGTCATGGCAAGCACTCGCCTATCGTTGAATTTAACCAAGTAAAAAGCGGGCGCAAAGAAGTTTTAAACCTGTGCATTCTACCTGCCAGCCGATATAGATCAGGAAAATTGACATTGACCAAATAAAACGTATTGGTTAATTTACTTTCGGTGTGAATGTGTTCGTGCCATATTGCCAACAAGGATTTTGGATGTAAACATCTTTAGACTAATGTTTAAAGAAACGCAGATAAACTCGAGTCACAAAAAAACAAGGCCCTTTTTGTTGCATGGGTAATTAAATAATGCAGAAAAATGGATCTGTTCCATGAAATAGAAATAAAAGTAAACACCACACTAACACACTTTTGGTTTAAAACATGGCCCCAGGAAACCCATGGGCTCTCAGACCAAATTGGCGTTTTATTATAATTTTCTGTTTGTCGTTTGAGAGCAGATGCTTGGTCGCGCGCAGCCACTTACAGATGGTGCCGGCTTTGGCGTGGGATTCAAAGATCAGCACGCTGGCCAGCTCCCGCTTCACCTGCACCCACGACATCGCACGCACGCGTGGCACGGTGAAGCAGGGCAGCGCCACCTCCTGATGAACACGAACCCCCCCCTGTCTCTAGTCCGTACTTTCTCACTGGGTACGTGTGTTGTGTTGCAGGAATCCCGGCTTCCAGAATTTGCAAGCTCACTGGGTATTTTCTGCTGTGATAATAAACGTATATCTATCCCTAACCCAATTAAACCTAATGCCTCCAAATGAACATTAATTGCTGTAACCCTAACCATATCAGCTGAACGTGAACCTCTGTGACACGCACCCCTTCAGCTGAATATGCACTCCACTAACGCTAATGCATCCCTACTGAACACCCACCCCTCTGACACGAACCCCTACACCTGAACACTACCGCCTTCAACACTAACCCCTCTAGATAAATACTAACCAATGGCCACACTGCAGCACGTGACTCAATTTTGAGAAAACCGCACAGCACTAGGAGGTAATTTTCCGGCTTCTGATATTAAATGTACATTTTACGGTTTCTTAAGCAATTACAGATTTTCACCACATTTGCAGAATTCACAACAAGGAAACACAAGCACTCGTGCAGGCACCTCTCTGCTACTACTCAAACAATCTAAGTGCAAAGCATCACTCTCAAGGAGAGTGCGTTCCTTCCTCGTACCGCGAAGCTAATGCCTGTAAACGTCGCGTCGAGTAAACGAGCGTTGTTTGTCGTCCATTAAGTCTTCTGACAAACTTGGCCGCCAGTGAGAAGGGTGCGCTCAGTGCGGATGGGAACTCACCGTGATGGAGAGATGGGAGAGGGCCTTGATGTGAAGAAGTTCCTCGTAGATTATCTCGAGGTCGTCCGGCCCCCGCTGACCGGGTCTGCATCGTTCGGAAACAAAGGGGCTCACTTACAAATCAGCCCTGCACACGGGACGCCTATGCCCTTTTGCTGGATGAAGGCCTGCCCACAGCGTGAGTGGTGGGTGTTAGTTCACAACGTTTAGCTAGTGTGCGTCGCAGACGGGCAGTGTGCGTCGCAGACGGGCAGTGTGCGTCGCAGACGGGCAGTGTGCATTTTAGAACACAACACCGTAGAACTACGAATTCGGCTGCGCTGTCCTCAGCCGACAATGAAACCCCGCAGCAGCCTACAACATAAGTTTAATTGATGGTAATCACCCATCCAAGCACTATCCAGGCTGAACGCTGCTTAGCTTCTGAGTTCTGGCGATATCGCGTGCATTCGGGCCGATTTGTTCTTCGGCGTGGAACACCTATAAGCAGACACACGTAACCGGGATGTACGTTCATGACCCTGGCAGCCGACCACCCCTTACGGTCGTCCACGACTCGTGTGTGGGTTTCATCAGCCGCTGCACGGAACAGCTGCCACGAATGCTCAATGCAAATCAGTTGCCCCGCGCGCATTAAGAGGACCGCTGACTGCGTTTCTCCGCCACGGCCTCCGCTCACGGCGGTTAATGTCCCCTCTGCTAATGAAAGTCTCTGCAGTGTGAAATCCGGTTCTTCGCGGCAATAGCTACGCAAATTATTCCTCCAGGCAGCAGTAGCGGCATCATCATTGCCACGTGTGACCGCCTCTGCTTGGACATCACCCAGCGTGACACGATGTTTCAGGATTTCACAGACATTTGAGAGAGTTTACGTCATTTGTGTAAACTGGTTAATTGGAAAAAATAGGTATTTCTACGTGCCGTTTATTAAAATCGTCAACGGTCCTGATAAATAAATTACTGGCTGAACGTCTTCCCGAGGGGTCTCCATCTACCACGATCCTTCGCTGTGGGGGGATTTGGAAATCCTCCGGGGGGGGAGGCCCGATATTTTAAGTTTTTTGAATAAGGTGGACAATCACCTAAATTGCCCCACCACTCGCTTGGATCCACCACTGATTCTGCGATGCATCATTGTCAATATTTTATGTATTACAAATGTAAAAACTGTTTTTTTTTATGGTAATTGCTCCCAGGAGCTGTCCTTTTGGGATAGACGCTGAGCGTGCCTCCTCTCTCCTTCGCGACGCTTCACCTCCCCCGTCGGAGGCATCATCAGGCATCTCAATATGCAACGGTTATTACCTAAACAACACTGTGCATTCGTAATTAATATTAAAAGATGTTGGAATTAAAATAATCCATCACAATGTTCATTTTACTGTGGATGGTTTTTTAAATAATTAAAGTGTCTGGTGGCTTGAGATGTAAAGCGGGTTGGCGATAAACGTTGAATTTTGCAGTTTCCACTCCGACCACATAGTGTCACTCGGTAGCTTGGTATCCGAATTCTGCTTCGAGGGAAAACAGGAAAGGGGCGGCACGGTGGAGCAGTGAGCAGCGCTGCCGCCTCATAGCAACGATGTCTTGCTTTCGATCCCCGGCTCCTGTGCCTTTCTGTGTCAAGCTCACTCATGGGACCGTGTCCAGATCTTGACACTCCAAAGACAAAGATCCCCCGAAAAGCCTTCACAGACTGTTGCGTCAACTGCTGTTAGCGAGTAGCACCTATAAAGGCCAGCACGGCACACGAGCGGGTGGGTGGCCAGCACCACGCCCGGCCGCCTTTTTCTCCCCTGTGGCGATATTTACACAACGCACTAGGTACTCATTTGAGGCTGGGTCGACCTAGGAGAGGCCCAGAACCAGTTCAGAAAATCGTCACTGGTGTTGGGCGTGAGTGGGAATCGAACTCGGGTGGTCAGGTTTGTAGCCCAGCGCGCTAACCACTAAGCCACCTCAAACTACACGCGCGCGCGGCGTGCGGGGCCGTGCGTGCGTGACTCACGGCTTGCGCAGGATCATCCTCATGAGGGCGTCGGGGCCGAGCTGCGACAGCAGGATGAGCGTCTCCTGCAGCTCCTCGTCGCTCTCCCGCATCTCGTCGACAGAGGGAACCGACGGGGTCTCCCCCTCGTCCTCCAGGAAGCGGTAAAACAGCAGCTTGTCCTGGAAGTTCTGCTCCTGGTCGACTGTGCGAGAGACACGGAATGCGGGTTTGCCCGATTGGGCCATTCTCAACTTCGTTGCAAGAAACAGATTTAGTTGCCCGCGCACGTACTCGATGTATGTATAATTCATTCCTCGACGGACTTGTTTCTAATTCCTCGCTGTGTAAAGGGCGTTTGTGAAAAACTGCCAGTAATTCTGTAAAATAGAGAAGAGCATTTAAAAACCCTAGTGATCAACAAGTGATCAACAAGTCCATTACCGTGGTTGAGGACGCCTTCCTCCAGCAGCACCTGCCACATGGCCACGGCTTGGGTGCGCGCATGCACGCTCGGACTCTGCTGCATCAGCCAATCAACGAGCTCGGCCCCCACGCAGCACCGCCTGTCCCACACACAAAGACAGAGATCCCCCGTATAGCCTTAAACACACTGTAGGGAGGAAGTGCCGTTAGCGAGCACCTATGAATGTCGACACGGCACCACAAGCAGGTGGGTGACCAGCACCACTCCCTAGTGGCAATGTTTACACACCACGCTAGGTACTCATTTGAGGCTGAGTTGACCTAGGGGAGGCCCCGGACCGGTTCAGAAAATCGTCACTGGTCATGGCCGTGAGCGGGATTCTTATTCGGGTCGCCAAGTTTGTAGCCCAGCGCGCTAACCAATGAGCTACCACTGTCCCACAGACACACAGACCAATTAAGATCTGCTAAATAGCCTTTGAAAGGCTGTTGGGGCAAGTGCTGTTAGCGAGCAGCTATTCAGGCTGGCATCGCTTTCCCTCTGTCTCCTTTTTAAATAGAAAGAGCAGGAACACTCGACACGGCTATCCCGAAAGAACGGCTATGGAGAACGATTTTCATACATCGAGCCGTGAAAACCTACATAATTACAAAGCTAAAATCAAATGCAAGGAGATAGGTGGCCATCACCATGCCCGGCTGCCTTTGTCTCCCCAATGCTGATGTTTACCCAACAGGGCAGGCACTCATTTAAGGCTGAGTCGACCTAAGGGAGGCCCAGCGCCCATTCAGATATTCGTTACCGATGTTGGTCGTAAGCGGGAATCAAACTCGGGTGGCCAGGTTTGTAGCGCAGTCTGCTAATTACATTGCTATCGAACCCCATGTACACACAATTATAATCACCTTAAATGGTCCTAACGTTGGCCTCATCACAACCCGTATTATCATCACCATCAATGTCAGCATCAACACCATTATTATCTGAAACACATTGTGTTTATAATTTTATATATAAGTGGCTAATCTGTATGTTTGTATGTATGTATGGTCTTCTAGAGACCTCTTAGACTGCTCTATCAGTTCCAACGAATGAGGTGTCATTTGAAAGCATATTATACGTATCTCATATGAACAATGTCATAAGTATTTCGCTAAGTGATTTTTTGACCCAGAGGCCGACCCAGGACACTGGAGCGAATATATCTCTTGGTTGGCCAGAGAACGCCTGGCAATCCCTCAGGAAGAGCTGGAATCTGTTGCTGAGGTAAGGGATGTCTCGTTCGCCCTCCTTGGTCCGCTGCCGCCGCGACCCTCCCCAGGTCAAGCGGTTTGGAAAATGAATGATGGATGGATGGATGGCTGCAACGCCGCGATTATTCAATACACTGGATTTAATGTTAGCCCGCGGCAAAAACCTGATGATGAGCTAGGACGCACCTGTACGTTTTCAAGTGGTACTTGCGATCCCTGATCATGTGAGACGCCCTGCTCAGGATCACATTCCTCAGGACGACGCCGGCGTGGAGGATCTTGTCCGAGGGGACCTGCGGAAACAGGCACCGCTTAAACATCGCTCGGGTCTTTGGCGCGGGATCGCGACGTAGCGATTGTTTCCGACGGCACGTGCAGGAGTGCGCTGGGTGTACAAACGCTCTCACTGGGCAGACCAGGATCTCAAACGGCAATGTGTGTGTGGCCAATGTCCCGTTTTAGGCGACCCTGTGTAGGATTAAGCGGTTTCTGACAATGATGATGATTATTTCATGGCTTCATGTCTCTGTGTGTCCACGTGAGATTTTGCTGTGAGCCGGCAGCCGCTACTCACCGTACCACCATGCCGCCCAAATAAATACGTAAATAACACAATACATATATAATACAATAAATCCAATAACAAATTAAAGAAATATGTAGAAATATTTGGTAAGCCGACATGTTATTGTTGTTGCTTTCTAGCCCGCACTGTTTTCTGTTGCCATAGTTTTACAGATTTGAATTATTGTTGCCTTTAAGAAGTAGCTATTGTACATTTTATCTCAGTTAAAACGGTGTTTACACCACACGCACACCAAGAGTAAATACAAACCGGTGCCGATCCGTAACGGAATAACAGGGCCGTGTCTCATAGAGGATGCTGGCAGCAACAGCATGCCACACTAAAGTGAATCATGGAAGACAAACATCTCTGCAGGACTCCCGATGACGGAACCATATCACACGGCGAGTGGATTTCTCTTGCATCAGGATGGCTACTCAGCGAGGCTCGTGCAGCTGTTGACCCTGATGTAAATGTCAGTCACCATGTGCAAAGATTCTAATCCTCCCTAAACTACGATAACATATCACCATCAATTGGGATGCGACCATTCGACTGACTTATAATAATAATATATTTGTGACTCGCGCATATTCTCTGGGCGCGTTATGCCCGTTGATTCGGAGTCACGCAGCCTGGCTCAGTCGGTTTATTGTGAGTCGGTGAAGAGGTGACTTTTTAAACGTTTTTTGAAGGTTGTGGGGGACTGTGTTAGGCGTAATAGATGTGGCAGGCTATTCCAGGTTGTTCGAGGTTGTGGGTGCCGCGACCGAGAATCGGCGTTGGGCGAAGGTTGTGCGTGAGCGCGGTGTGTGGAGTAGGTGCTGTGATGAGCTGCATAGAGTGCGGGATTGTGTTGGAGCGAGTGGCCGGTGTAGTGATGCGAGGTATTTAGGGTGTCCTGTGTGGATAGCGCTGTGGCATATTATTGCTGTTTTGTAAGTGATGCATTATGACGCCAGCATTTACAGCGTTAATCCCTCTTAAGGCAAGCCAGTTTCGCCCAGTGAAACAACAACTCATTTTTACTTTTACGATTTACAGAAGCAAAGTTAATTATAACAACGTCAACAAACACTGCATTGCACGGTGGCCTGTCACGGAGCTTGCCGAAGTCAAGGCCTCGTCACGCAGCAAGAGCAGCTGACCGTGGAATTCAGTACGAATATCCACGCACTGACACTGACAGCGATGACACGTGGAGATCTCGTGTCACACGTTGTGGTCGATCATATGATCGTGCGGAGCCGCGCACAGCAATCCGCGTCAGTGGATTCCTGACGGGCGCAATGACGTGCTACGATCACGTAGCTTGTGAAACCGCTCTTGCGAGGGATGTTTATTTTATTATCGCCGAGTGTTCACGTCACATGTTCCAACGGAACGTGGGATAACAGCCCCGGGCCAATGTGAGCACAGTGGCCCGGAATGAATGAGTCTCTCCGCTAGGCTCTGCATGCCAGTGCACTACGGTGGCACTAAGCTTGCTTGTCACACCCTGCCGGCACGGTGGCGCGGTGAAGAGCGCTGCCGCCTCACAGCAAGAAGGTTCCCGTGTTTGAATCCCGACTCGGGTGCATTTTTGTGTAGAGTTTACACGTCCTCCCCCTGTCCGCGTGGGTTTTCGCCGAGCACCACTCCGGTTTCCTCCCGCAGTCCAAAGACATGCTGCTGCATAGGTGAATTGGCCTGCGGACTAAATGACCCCCCGGTGCCCTGTGATGGACTGGCGTCCTATCCGAGGTATACCCCTGCCTCACGCCTTGTGTCTGCCGAGATAGGCTCCGGCTCACCGCAACCCTGTATAGGATTATGCGGTTTCTGACAATGGCTGGATGGATCCCACCCTCCCGTGGCAGAAGCAGCAGGGTTAAGGTAGCGTACACTCCCATTGTGGTGGAGCCAGGGTGAAAGTAAAGTAGGTTTCTTACCGGTATGGTCCCATTGCAACCCCCTTTCCCACCTCTACTATATTGAAAGCTTCAGCCATTTTCCTACCGATACGCCGTGCCGGATTGTACCAGACCATACTGGCTTACTTTCACCTCTGGGGGGAACGCTGGCGCAGCGATAAGCACGCTGCATTGTGAATCCAGTCAACAATATACTTTATTTTTTGTGTGGTGAGGTAGTGGCGGAGTAGTTAAGTACAGCGCAATGAATTGAGTTCCGTTCTCAACCGTGGATGAAGTCAGTGGTGAGTCATTTCTGAAGTGGTTCTAGGCTCCCCTTCACCAAGCCGCGCTGACCAGCGTGATGAAGTATGGCCGTACAAACTCCATGACTGCAAGGTCATGGGGAAGTCGTCATCCAGTAGTAGATTGACAACGGGCTGTAAATCGTTATCGTAATACTTTATACCTCCATCAGTCAGCATTGTGTTTAAGATGGAAATGGACAAATTTGCCACTGCCTTTAATTAGCGCATCCTCAGAGCAAATTGGTGATTTCGTTACATCTTGTTACGCTGAAACCGCTGTATTATATTTCTGAATATCTCCGCTATTGAGTGTTACAGCGGGGTAGCGCGATTGGCAAGAGCCCTCGTGTAAGGAATGAGATGGGGCCCTCTGTCCAATTTTCCAACGAACTTTATGGCTCAATGTGTGGGCCACTTCGGCCCGTGGGCCTTGGTGCAGTTGCACGGCCTGCACACCCGTCTTACCGCACGACGAGGCCAAGGGTCACATCTGTGAGCGCCGTGGTGTGTGTGACGTGTGGTGAGCAAACAGAAGGGGTGGGGAGGGGGTTACCTGGCTCATGAGCGAAACCTGGCCCAGAGGTTTTAATGGACGGTGGGAGACTGTGCTTTCTATAATGGGAGTCTGGAAAAACACAAAAAAAACAAAGTATGCATGCATGGTAAACAATACAACTGAACGAAAGCAAAGAAAATCCACGTTAAAATCAAATGATATTTGAGCAACAAAAACAAAGACTTGCACTGGACACGATGAATCACGTGATTTAAAAAGAACTGTTCATAAAATTACGTGGGGGGGGGGGGCGGGAGTAATTGAATGAGCCATAGGAAACGATTTGAAAAAGAGATGCCTGTAAATACCGCTCCGGGTTTGAAATGTTTCCAACAGCGGCTACCGTAAACATCGCAGCCGTTAGCCACAACACAGCAGCTAGCGTGCCGTGCTTATGGCCGCTGCGTGGTGAGCGGTCGCTCGGGCCTGACAGGTGTCGAGACGTCACGCGAGGAGGAGAGGTTGTTTCCAACAGCGCGCGCGGCGGTCATGGCCAGGTGACAGTGTGTGTGTACAGGCCGTCCCAGGGTGAAGCTGAATAATAATAATAATTTTACATTTATAACGCGCACATATTCGTTCACCGTCGAAGGTGCTCATTCGACAAGAGAACGACTCAGAGGCGCGAGGAAAGCACAGAGAGGCGGAGGAGGCAGCCAGTCGATTTGCCGGCGCCATATTGCCACACACTGCTGCCTACGTATTAGGATGTTATCGGTCAATTACTGCATGAGTTTTTTTTTTTAAGTTGTGGGAGGAAACCGGAGAGCCCGGAGGAAACCCACGCAGAACAGGGGGAGCACACAGAAACTCCACACAGAAAGATGCCCTAGGCGGGATCGAACCTGCTCGGGCAAGACCATTTTTTCTGTGAGGCAAAGATGTTACCACTGCGCCACCCTGAATGCAACCGACGGATGCGCGGTGGGCTTTGCGGATAGCATTAAGGTGTGTGGCGTGGCTTCACCGCTGCCCAAATAAAGCTTTAATCGCTTGCCTCTGCGGATCTCCGAATGCTCCATTTACCCGCGCCGCGCTCGTGATTGCAGCCTCGACCGGGTTTTTTTTATAGCTCCCCTTCCCCGCGTCCGCGCGTGCACATCTCTGACGTCGGTTATGATCGGCAGTGGTCAATCCACTGCTGGATGAAGGCCACCACCCCGAGAACATCGTCGTCACCGTATCTCACGATCCGGCGATTTTGAAGATTAAAATGAGTCCGCGGGAAATCTGTGCTTGATTTCGCAGCTCGACATGCGCTGCACTTCCAACCAGTAAATCTTCCTTTCGCTTGAATTTGTCATTGTTATGCAAGCGGGTGTCATTGCATTGTATGTCGGGATTTACCCTGCGACAATACTGTGGAGTGATGAATCGTTTTTTAAATCTACCTTACCTGATCCCATTGGTTAATATTTGTTATTTTAGAAAAAGCACGTGCCGTTTACATTGAAAACTTTGTTCAAATTGCTGTCAGTACAGTACTGTGCTTTTTTATTAAATCACGGTTACTTTATTCCTTAAATGCAATGCTTCTGTAATGTCTGAGCTGATATTTTACTTTAAATAACATATTAAATAAGTAGGGTATACGCTCCCTTCTCACATCTCTCTCTGAACATAAAAACGTATATTTTTACACATATAATAATCTTCTTCTTTGCGATTCTTCGAAGCACGATGGTCAGCCTCTGGACATCGTTGTCTTTCAGCTCGGCCTCGAAGTGTTTGGTAGAATTCGCAGGCAATACCAAGTATTACCTGACAGGGATCGCGACGTGAACGCTTCTACCTATAATAATAGTATATTTATAATATATTGATAACGTTGCGCATATTCTCCGGGCGCGTTGCGCCCGTTGATTCAGAGGTGCAGAGCCTGGCTCAGTCGGTTTGTTGTGAGTCGGTGAAGAGGTGTCTTTTAAAATGTTTTTTTTTAAGTTGTGGGGGACTGTGTTTGGCGTGATAGATGTGGCAGGCTGTTCCAGGTTGTGGGTGCCGCGACCGAGAATCGGCGTTGTGCGTGAGCACAGTGTGGAGTAGGTGCTGTGATGAGCTGCGTAGAGTGCGGAATTGTGTTGGGGCGAGTAGCCGGAGTAGTGACGCGAGGTATTTAGGGTGTCATGTGTGGATAGCGCGCTGGCATATTATTGCTGTTTTGTAAGTGATGCGTTGGTGGATGGGTAGCCAGTGTAGAGTGTCCGTGCATTTTGTGGTTGGTCGGTCGCTCGCTTTTATGTTGAGGACTGCACGTGCTAGGTTGTTTTGGAGACGTTGCAGTTTGGCGCACTGCTGTTTCGTGATTCCCATCAGTTACGTAGCATTTTGCGAGCGTTTCTGTCAGCAACATTGCTTTAATACCAGTAATCTCCAGTGTATTTTGGAACAGCAGCATCGAAGGAGTGAGGAGGAACGCTCGAAACGGCTATCGACACGGTCATCCTAAAACAGCAGCTGTTAAGAGCAATTCTCAGCAATCTCTGGACCATTTTCAACATTCAGGCCCTCATCAGCATCATCAGGCTTGCTTAAACCGATGCTGGCGAGCTACCGCACGTTTATAGGGCAGGACCTACTCTATTTAAATGAGTCTCAATCCGCGGGTGTTTATGTGGCCATAAGTAACAGACTCCATGGATCATTAGAGCCTCACCATTAGCGAGGGCGGCTTCGCTGGGTTCACAGCAAGCGCCCCCATGGGAAGGAGCTCTCCTCTCTGATTTATAGGGCGACGGGCTGCTCCCATGGACCACGAAAATCAAAACTAAGCTCATCAGATTTAACATGCAGTTAACCTGTGATTATCCGTGTGTGGATTATCCGTGTAGCTTGCAAAATGGAAATTGGGCGCAGTAATTTGCGCTCAATCGTGCCCCTAACCTGCACTCCCTCGTTCCAATAATAGCCGCTCCTTACTCGTGACTCAGACACCGATTACTTGAAGAGAGTATTAATACCGACGCAGTGTACATCTTCACCCCCCCCCCCCATCCTACAAATATAAGTCATAGTTATGATTGTATTGACAGTATCAGAACGCCTGAGGATGCCTCCAACGTGGGAGGCAAAACGTCACGGCTATCCCGAAATAACAGCTTTGGAAAGCAGTTCTCGTACATCGAACCGTGAAAACCTACATCAGTAAATGTACAAGTGTTTGCATCATATATCCCCCCCATTACCCAGACAATCGAGAGTTGAGCCATAGTGTAAAACAATTACTTTCTTAATTTACTCTGTTAATTTCGCGGTACTTGAATTCGTTTGTTTACTTTGTTTCAACGTCTTCACATCTTCTTCTTCTTTGCGATTCTTCGAAGCACGATGGTCAGCCTCTGGACATCGTTGTCTTTCAGCTCGGCCTCGAAGTGTTTGGTAGAATTCGTCTTCACATGAAACATGGAAAGATATACTTCCTACCGCCCTATCCGAGCAGCACCACACACCGAGTGATTCTAAAGCCGATTCCTTACGGCTGAATTAACCGCACGAGAACGACTCTGCCACAATCGACTGCTGACTCTGCGCCTGTGCAGCTAGGTCGCTTGGAAATTGTGTCCATTCTACAGTTTATAACCAGGTCTAACGATATCACGCACAAATGAATTATGCATAATAGGTGCGATGAAGCCAAAATAATTGCCATTGGTGGCAAAATCTTGCATGATGAGCAGTCAACACTGACCGTTAATTTGTCGTTTAATCTCAATCGGATCACCGTGCCAAAATCGCACAGTGCGTCTGAAACTTGGAGCACGCTGGTGCGCGCCGTGTCGATTCTATCACGACAATCTGATCGGCATGCAGTCTGTGTCTTTGTACGGTTCGGAGTGGATATTGTGCAAGAACGTTGCGCGCTTTAATTATTTTTAAAACATTTAAGAGCCACCAACCCCTCCGCCCCAACACCGGCTAAAATCACTGACATGGACTTCGGGCCCCCTCCCCTCCTTCTCGACCCCTCGCATTGACGGGGGGGGGGGGCTGCAATTGCCTGAGCTCCCCCTCGGTTAAGACCGCTCGTGGCAGCAACGCACTGTGAATCATTGTCTTCGAAGATGACTAAACGTGACTTTCAAGAGTCAAACTGCCAAGTCACAAGCATATAATATATCCACCGGGTTAATGATACACATTGTGCAAGAGCCAGCACTTTAACCCGCTCAGAGAATTATTTGTTCACTTGACTTCAAACAGTTGCATATAGACTCTACACTGACTCACCAGATATCGTTACTCACAAGCTCCACTGTAAACTGGTCCAGCCCTGCATGTCATCACCATGCAAACAGCAGCGCTGGTACAGCAATTAGAATTATCCGAAGAACGAACGTGTTTAACAAGAATCGCTGCCAATATTAACTAAGCTAAAATAAAACATGTAATTTCTGTGGAACGGCCCACGGGGATGAGGCCTATGATGGAGATGCAAACGGTGAGTCATAAAGAGTGTGCCGACCAAACGACGATGAACTTCATCGTTTAGACGGATGGAAGCACGGGCTGGAAACGAGGGAAACGATGCATGCAGAAGGCGATTTCTAGGCAGCAAAACGTGCGATACGAGTCTTATATTATTTGTCCAGGTGCAAACGCTTGAGACCAGGATGAGTCTCATTTACAAGGGTCACAAAAATGGCAATAAAAAGCAAAATAAATAAACAAGTGTATTAAAGTACGGCAATAAAGCAAGCAGAAGCCAGAAGAGATTGTGAGGAGTTGAGACGACAACATTCCCCAGCAGACTTCGTCGCAAGATGCGGCACATTTGATACTTCCCTTGAATCTTGAAGGACAAGTGCACTAAAATAAACACCGTATTATGAGATTTTTAATAGACCTACGTTAGTCTGCCACCACAGCGTGTGGTGAGCGGCCACGCGGTGCAGAGATTAGGGTACCCGGCTTCACGGCATCACGAGGCTTTGTGTTTTGGAACACTTGGTGTTGGGTGATAAAGCTGCTGGCATTACAAACAGAGACATCTACATGGCCATCTACATGGTCGGCTGGCTCAAGGTTATAGGACTCACAGTCCCCAGGTACTGAATGTACAACTCTGTAAACGAATTCGCGTGCGCGCTGTTTAAGCGTGGGATAGCCACAGTCAGGTGCCAACCAATCCACCCCTCCCACCTTCGCCAGTGCCGAGTAGGCACTGCCAAGACCGGCAATTACTGCAAACATCTCGAGTACCCAATTACAATTCTTATCTATTTAGAAAATCACTCGGTTATGTAACTACGTACAGGCTTTTATGCACGGTATAAGTTGTTTCAACCCTTACGATGGAAAGCCAATTCCCAGAGCTGGCAGTGGGCCGAGGAATCCAACGCTGCCGCGTGCTCTGTTCCAGCAGAGAAGTTACGTTGTTTAGCAAGAACCATGCGGACATCTCCAGCACTACCCAGCAACATTGGCTGAGGGACATTTCATAAGCAGAGATAATCTTCAGTATCCACAGCAGTACACTGAAGCACCAGATGACAATCAGCATTCTGCCATAAAACGTCCCAAAGATTATTTTCCACCCCTAAAATATGCTGCAACAGGGGACAGAATTTGTCAGGATTTCCAGCATTAGCTGAATCTATCGAGCTACTTCCATCGTGATTACAAGGATGGCATTTTTCTAAAAATTTAATATTACTTCATTCATTGTCAGAAACCACTTAATCCTGTACAGGGTTGCGGTGAGCCAGAGCCTATCCCGGCAGACACTGGGCGCAATGCAGGGCTATACCCAGGATGGGACACCAGTACATCACAGAGCACCGGGGGGCAATTTAGTCAGCAGGGCAATATGTTGCAGATTATGTTGCAGGTCACAGAAAAAAACAACTGCCACACACAGCGTGGATTTTAGTCAACATCTCAACAGGCTCTGTGCAAAACAATGCATAAACGTAACGTTTTATATAAAAAAAACAAAGTTAGATTCTATTTACCCATCGCAATCCGCGTATCGTAATATCGAGGCTGTTGCCGTCGGGGAGTTCGTATCTGCGTCCCAGCGAATGGTTTGAAAGGTTCGGCCAGTTCATCCTCAGCTCTCGGTTTGCGTTGAAGGCCCCGTCGGACAGCTGTCGGCGTAGCGTCTTCTTCAGCATCTCCATGTCCCGGCGCGCGTTTGGAACGAACACAAACTTTCAGCAGGAACCGCAGGCGTTGGCGCTTCTGGCCGTTGCAGCTTGAGTGGAGAGAACGTCCATCAAGTGTTCCTGATATTCCGACTCTTCGGTCCAGTTGAAAAGTTTAGTGCTTGCCAAACCAGTCTTTCAAATGCCACAGGCATCACGGCAGAAAACGTCGAAGCACATTCATTCCAGTACGTATCTTCAAGCCAAATTTGGAAGCTGATGGCCGGATAAAATTAACAAGCGACAGCTTCTGGTTCGTTCGGCGCAAACCGCGAGAAAAATCTGCGCAGTTCCCAGCACCGCGTTTTTACGAGGCCCTCAGCCTTGGGCACGCGAGGTGCTCTCGGCTCAGATTCCAGCGGCCGCAGAGTCGCGCGCAGCGTCGCTCCGCAGGCGCCGTCGCTCGGAGTCCGAACCGGTTGGGCGAGAGCGCTCGACTGCGACTGCGCTCGACCCACCTGACACTCGTGCCTCGTAACGACGCTCGGCGAGCCGGGAGGCGGGAGGCCACGTGGCACCTCCCACGGCAGCCTTTGGCACGCTCGGGGTAATAAATGACGCGCGCCAAGGTGCGCGGCACAGACTCTCCCGAAATCACGGTGCCGACGGCTCGAGGTTTTGCACAACGCCGCGCCCGTCGCAGCGCGCGGCCCACCGTGCCGTCACACACCGCGCCGCACGCACCTTCGCGAATTCCAATAAGGTTGATTAAATTTGCGACGGAAAAAAATCGGTTTGAGATTTCGTGCACGAATAACGAAAACAAACGCAGAGGTGCCGTGTCAGTATGCGTGCAGGTGAATTGTTTTTTTCTTTTTACATCAAACAATCTAGTAAAGCCAAAACATACCGGAGTAACCCATAAGCAAAATGAACATGCTGGCACAATGCTTTTGCGAATGTTTTCCAAAAATGACAAATATCTGAACACTTCAGGGTCAGGTATGGGGTGTGGCATTTTGAAATGCACCTTTTGCACAAAAGTGTATTTACGACGGCATTGTGAACAGCCCTGTAAGGAAATACGTGTGTGGGTCGGGAGGCGGGGTGTTTTGGTTCTTCGCGGCTGCGTTTAACCATCCACAACACTGCGAGAATGCAGGTAAAATACGTAATTTGACCTTAAAGTGAGTGAGCTTAGGAAGGACACACCTCGAGAAGGGATGATGGCCACTGATAGAGACTAATGCAAGAGTGGCAGCTAAGGGCGGAAACGTGCATGAAAGAATGTCCGACGCAAATATCGAGCGATGAAATCAGCATCGCAGGTCCGTAAGAGATATCGACAGCTTGGGGAGGTCTTAATCTAGGAGTGGACCGATCATGGCTTGTGACGTCTCATATATATTTGTCAATGATCGATGCTTCCACTGCATCTTCACAAGGCTTCTGTTTGGTCAATATTTGTTCGAATGTACTATTTTTTGGCAGAACTAACGATTAAATTCCACACAATGCCAGCACACGCCAACAACTATTAACCCAACCTTCCTGAAGCAAATAAACAATCCACTTACAACCGATCATTACCTGTCCGAACGATACTGTGAAAACCGACTGTAATGATAACCGATGGCCTGGCTTAGAGTCAGGGTCCTATAGTGCCGCCATTCTCACCCATCGTGGGCTGCGAGCGCCACCTAGTGGTCCGTGGGAACCAGACCCAAGTGGGCCAAGTGGGCCTTGAGGCGCGAAACGTTGATATCTCCTGCTATAATGAATGCTGACGTAGCTGTTGGCATCTTCTGCTGTGTGTCTGGGTCAAGTAAGTTGGAGCCACGTTGTGGCGTCGAGGTTGAAGTTATTGATCGCTCCGATTCCTCCCTCGAATATTCTGTTGCGGCAAATATCGGCTGATGGTCTGACGCCCGCCACAATCACACGGAGGGTTTAACTGTTGAGGGTCTGTCAGGTCCGTCTGGAGAACTAGGGCGAGCAGAGGTGCGAGAGAGAGCCGGGCAGCCGCCAGTGGACCACATGTGCCCTTTACCAATCGCCACTCCGCCCACGTTATTAACGAACGGTGTTTTCCGTGAAGCCCTCGGGGTATTTTGGCAAACAGGTTCGGCCGAATGTGTAGCTTGTGCACATGTAGGTGTTTATAAACATTCCTGCGTCACATATCATGCGCGGCCACCAAAGGTCATGATGTCCCGAGACATTCTACACGGCGGGGAATCTCAAACGGATAAGTAGCGATGTGTTATTTGATACTTGAGCAGAGTCAGAGTGTGACACACGAAGAAGCCAGCTTTGTTGACCACTTTCAGGCTTGGCTCAGCCTGTTCTTCCAAAATCGCTTGGGGTGATTGCAAATTTGATAATATAAGCAGCGTTACGTAAATAAAGACTGCGCCTCACTCACACACGCATCACATATTATAATCCGGTAAAGCGACGCTCTTAGTGACACACCGTGAAACGGGGGAGAGCGTTTCCAGCAGTCACGAGCACCCGTGTCAGCGCCACTTATGTCATCGCCTTGTTTTTCCAATAGAATCCCCACCAGAAGTGGATCGCGGCAGGGAACTCGGCACTCCCATGACGAACTGAAACTTCGCCCCAGGGCAGCGGACAGTGCCAGCGAAGGCGCGCGGCTTACATCTCTGTACGTGCGGCTACCGTGCGAACGGAATGTGAGCTGAGACGCCGAAACCACCGTGTGCAGAGATGTCTTCAATGTGCAGCATCATTTCTACTCTATTGTCAATTCTGCCATATGTACAGGACATATAGAGGATCGAAATGCCGTTTCTCTCAGACCCCGGTGTTGGCATATACAAGATCCTTTGTTCCTGATGAAGCTGATTGTAACTATCAGCGAAACGTCGTACCTTCATTCTAAGTTATGTGAGCTTGCTCTTCAACATACCGGTGTGCTGAAGTAACGAATTGGCACGTTTTTGTTCACGTAACAACCCTTTGCTAATTGGCTGTCGGGTGGAGGCGGGTTTGCGACACTTATAAATACCTTTTAGTGACCTAACTCATAAAAAGAGTTAGGGCACGTAATGGGCAACAACAACGGTTTAAAAATACTAGGATAAAAAAACTGAATACATTTTTTTTTACTAACAATTTTAATATTTACAAGTATTAGAGTGAGATCTTGCTCGCTCCTTCTCCATACGGCTGGATGAATCGAAAACAATTCGGTCGACATTCAGATGAGTGACTGAGCAATTGGCTTTAGATTGCTTCAAATTGCTTCAAACCGTCCGTTGGGTTTTCAGAGTTGAGAGTGGCTCACATAGAGACTCATAATCTCACATACACAGACAAAGATCCCCGTATAGAATTGTAGGGTCAAGTGTTGTTAGTGAAGACATATGAAGGCCAACACGAGTGGGTGGTTGTTCAGTATCTCGCCCGGTCGCCTTTGTCTCCCTAGTAGCAATATTTACACACCGCACTAGGTACTCATTTCAGGCCGAGTCGACCTAGGGGAGGCCCAGGACCGATTCAGAAAATCACTGGTGTTGGCTGTGAACGGTATTCGAACGCAGGTTGCCAAGTTTGTAGCTCGGCGCGCTAACCAGTGAGCTACCGCTCCAACAAAAACAACCGCCATTCGCTCCTCCGCCCTCCGTTGTTGCTGGAGGGCGACTGCCTCCAACTGCCCCGTAGCGTCCTTCACGAGCCTCCTCCACTTCCTCCAATTTTGTGGGCACCACAGCCTTCACGAGCCTCCGCAGGGTCGTCCCCATGTTGCCCCATGATGTGAACTGGGCTGACGGGGTTTCCCTCCCCCAGGACCTCACAGAAATGCTCTGCAAACCTGTGCACTTGTTCCTGGGGGTCGGAGATCGGATCACCACTCCTTGCTTCAAGGAAGGTGCTGGGTGCGGCGCTGCAAGTCACTCCCCTGATGGTATTGAAGAGTGATCTGTGATCGCAGGCTGCTGAGGCAAACTCCATCTCGTCAGCAGCCCGCGACCACCACTCGTCCTTGCAACGCCGCACACCTCTCCGAACCTCCGAGCGAAGGCTGCGGTAAGCCTCCTAAATTCTCGGGCGTGGGGCGTTATAGCCGCTCCACCCATAGACTCACGTACAAACCCATAGACTCACATACAAACGTATAGACTCACATACAAACCCACAACCTCACATGTTGTCAATGGTCTTGCTGTCAATAGTCTTTTCGATGTTTCTGACATCACACGCCGGGCTTGCTCTGAATCTCAACTTGTGAAGGTCGTAGCGGGGAGGATTGACGGAATGTGGTATCTAGTGCTAGTTCGGGATACATTCACTTGCGGGGATATTTCTGAAAGCGTCGCAGGAGCAGTCCTTTCACTCTGCCATCGGTGCATTCCAAAGCCCCTTCCAAACAAAAGCTCGATAACTTTGCATGACTGCACGCACACAGCCAGTGGGCCTGCTGATGTGTGGCAATGTGTCTCGATAATGCTGAATATATCCGATGTCTAAATCCATAGAGAAAAGCCTCGAGAAAGTTTGAAAATCAACAAATATCTACTTTTTGCTAAAGCAGCAATTTGAAAAGGCAACAAACACACCCATCAACCGCAAGACGATCGCTCCTGACATTCTCTGCAGCCTAGAAAAATCTGAATTTAAAAAAACCCACCGCTCAAAGTTTACCTTTAAACAAACGTCTATAAAACTATTAGCACTAAATATATAGAGACATTTCATCTTGAGATCTAAAGGTACACACTTTCTTTTCCCGGCAGAGCTAGTCTGTCTCTCCTATTGATCTTTTGGTAATATATTTCCGTAAAAGCGGTAGTGTTGGTGATGACCCGCACACAGGTCACAACTCCAACAAGCAGAAAGCGGGGCCTGTGCTGCCGCTTTAATGATGGTTAACAAATGGCTACTGGTTAAATATACAAAGCACGCATACGTGTATATATATACAGTGCAACAACAACAATGAAAAAGATGCCCTGTGGCGTTTATAAGACGGCTGTTAGGTGGCATCGCATTAAGGACGCCGTGGCTGATGAGGCGTGGTCTTGCTGGCACCATGCATCTGTCTCCCCAGTGCCCATGCTCTCAAACCGCACTGGGTGCTCATTTAAGGCTGAGCTAACCTGGGGGATGCTCGGCCGCAGTTTTCATATCACTCGCCACTGCGGATGTTTCGCCTTGGACGAGAATCGAACTCAGGTCCCCCGTATAGCCTTAACAGACTAGCGTCAATTGCGGTTAGCGAGCGCCTATAAATGCCGACACGGCACACAAAGGGGTGGGTGGCAAGCATCACGCCCTAGTGGCAATGTTTACACACCGCACCAGGTACGCATTTAAGGCTGAGTCGACCTCCCACTGTACCACACTCAAATGTTTGCTACACACCAACCGGAAGGTATTCATTTATCACAGCCGGTAAAAAAATTATGATTCAAAAGGTAATCTTTTACGACAGGTGCCAGGACACATAGGCATGTCCTACATCAGATGAGCCAGGAGTTTGACCGGCGAACGATTCCATCAAATACGCCAGCTGTTGTGTTTATACCGGGTCAGTCACACAGTGTTAGCGCTGTAAGGGGTGTGTGCCATGGCGAGAGGGGGATAAACATCTCCCGTGCCTCCGGCGCAGGCGGCCTACATGTGCCCGCGTGCACTTTAACCGAATGCCAAACCCGAAAACTGTTTCTGAAAAAAAAAGCCATCACAAATCCTACCCTCGCTAAATCATCAATCTGATGATGCTTCCAACGTGGGAGGCGAAACGTCGTGAGAGAGATCGCGCGACACGGCTATTCCGATAACATCATGAATGTATAATGTGCGCGTTATAAATGTAATATTATTATTATTCCAAAAGAACAGCTCTGAAGAGCAACCACCATAAATAATCATCAACGTGACACCGTCCTACCTGGAAACACAACTGCAGCGGATACAATACAAAACTAAAAGCGAACGACAAATCTAAAACGACAGCAAGCCGTGACATTGACTGCCAAGGTGCCGGGCCCCCTTGCTCGCGTGGCACGCGATCCGGCCGCGAGACACGAAACCCGGGAGACACGAACCCAAGCAGCGGCTCGGATTGCGCCGCGATTTGGCACGGGACGCCTTATCCAGGTCATCGGAGCCCTCGCGGCTCCGCGGAGACAGCACCGCAGCTTCGCGATCGATGCGGCGTTAAGAGGCGGCAATCACGGCGGGGGTGGTTTGCACGCACTTACACTCCCCGACCCTTTAAAGCCGGACCGATAAAAAATATAATAATTGTACATTTACAGCGCGCACATATTCATTCAGTGTCAAAGGTATTCATTCGACGAGAGAACGACTCAGAGGCGCGAGGAAAGCGCAGAGAGGCAGCCAGGCGGTTTTGCCGGCGCCATATTGCCACACACTGCTTCCTATATATTATGATGTTATCGGCCAAATAATTAATTAATGTGGGTTTTTTTGGTTGTGGGAGGAAACTGGAGAACCCGGAGGAAACCCACGCGGACACGGGGAGAACACACAAACTCCACATAGAAAGGCGTCCGAGCTGAGATTCGAACCCAGGGCCTTCTTGCTGTGAGGCAGCAGCGCTACCCACTGCACCACCGTGCTGTGGCTTATTTGTCTCGTGTTACGTGACAATTAACGCACCGTCCGAAGTGACAAAAGCGAGAAAGTTGTTTTCTGCTGGGAGTCGTCTCAGTGTGGCATTTTGGTATGCGGTATTTGTTGGTAATCTGCGACACAGGTAGTTGTTTTGACGTGACGGAACGGCGGTGTGATAGGGCATCATTTCAGCGGCGTGCATTTCTCAACCGCAGCCTGTTAGGCGCATGGCTGCGTTCCCACACATTTACACTTGTTAAGCGATTCCTGCCGCTAGACAATTCTAATCGATCACCCAAGAGGGCCACCTCTGGCATGACTTTTCAGCACGACACAAAGTGTTGATGAGGTTGTTATTATTATTACTACGGCTTGTGAGCGATGGCTACATGCCACAGTGGCATGCGCAGAAGACACAAGCTACCAAATGCCATCACGATTCAATCAACTAATTGTTTTAAAAGTGTCACACAGATGTTCGGGGCCTCCAAAGACATAAAAGGTTAACCAAATTCCATGTAATCCTACACGAATGCGCTACACGTGCCGGATACATTTTCTACAGGACCAAACGGCAGAACGTATTGCTATTTTTAACATCTCTACAATGTATATTATACATCTCTACAATGTATATTATACAGTATTTGTACAACGGCAAAAAATGTCCAATAATTTCTACAATGATTGATGCAGCCACTTGTAATCCGCAGAATATGTCTTGACTTCTTTGCTTATACTTGTCTGACGTTCCTTTAAAAACAAAGGTAGCAGCCATTCACCTCGAATCAGTGTCCCAGTTACCGCTTTAGCTACACGTTGCTCTCATCGCAACCTTTGCAGACTGAACCAGCCAGTTTCTCGGTCACAATAGCGACTTGCTTAGGGCTGTGCGTGGCTCTGCTTTGTGTAACGTTAAAATACTGATGGAAAACGAGAACAATTCACTCCGTGTTCTTTCTATGGTGCCGGGCTCCGAAGCTCAAATTACGATCTGCGTTATAACAACATCGTGCCGCCGCCGCCGTCGCCGCCGAGCCCGTTTCACAATCGCAGTGTCGCCGATTCTGTTACACGTCCTCGGGAACAATGACCGGTGACGACAATTCCGCCGCATTCTTCTCGCTCGAAGGCGACGGTAACGTTCCGTTGCGCGCAACGTAGGGTGGGGGGAGACCGAGTGACCTCGACTCCTCACGACACACGTGGCACGGAGGAGGACACGCGGCGAGAGAGGAGCGATGGGTACGCACCTTGCTCGGAATCTTGGCAGAGGCGTACGAGGCATTGCCGCTGATGTTTTCTTTGTCAGCTATGCCTGGACAATTACAACGTACGGAGAAAATAAGCATGAAAGGTTGATATATTAGAAATATACTGCCTGTCCCGGGAGACACAGGGCACAAGGCAGGGCTATTCCCTGGATGGGACGCCAGTGCATCATAGGGCACCGGGGGAAATGTAGTCAGCAGGCCAATTAAACTATGCAGCAGCGTGACTTTGGACTGTGGTAGGAACCCGGCGAAAACCCACGCGGACAAGGGGAGAACATGCAAACTCCACACAGAAAGGCACCCGAGCTGGGATTTAAACTGACTGCTAAAAATATAATAGTACCATTGTTTTCGTTTTTATTTCACTCGTAAATAAATGTAAAGTCAAAAACACGGAATAACGCGGCTTTGCGACGCACAGTGCACGAGAGGCATCCCCGTGTGCCTGCGAGTGGCATCGCCGACCTCAGACGTCAAGAGCCTATTCTTTCGCAGGAACGGCCGGGTGAAACACCTCGCCCAGCAAAATGCTCGCCGATTTGTGAAGAGACAATACGGTAACATTCATCACGAACGTTTTCAAGAAAGGCACACGGTGTGAACTCCGTAAAAATAGACTCACAAAGAAAACACACTGCCGTCGTGTTTCAAGTGACCTCTAATCCTTCCCACAGTCAACACGGGGGCTCTAAACACAAGTCCGCACAGAAGCCGTCCGTTGCCAAAACGCACATGAGACGTCAGCCAGAAAGTCATCGCTGCCAGAACGTAGAATCAACGATCACTGCAGGCTATTATGGCGCGCCGCTACA
The DNA here is from genome assembly GCA_036362915.1 of Geotria australis. Lineage (NCBI taxonomy): Eukaryota > Metazoa > Chordata > Hyperoartia > Petromyzontiformes > Geotriidae > Geotria > Geotria australis. The sequence goes on from JAZEWU010000001.1 coordinate 6,406,933, forward strand.
CAGACAGCTTCTGACTCGCATTGAATCGATGCGGATAAATGTGCCGGGGGGGGTTGGGTGAGGGGGGAGATGTGCGATGTGCAGTCGTGCATCGTATCCGCCGCGGGAGTGGGACGGCGGCCACGGCGGGGACCACTGGGAGAGCGGAGAACGTACCGTTTCCAGCTGTGGCTTCGGTCACCCCATATGGAGGAGCGAGGAGTCCAGCCATATATTGTCGATATTTCTGCAAAAAAAACCACACACAGGCGACGTCGCAATGAATGATAATAATAATACATTTACATTCGTAACGCGCACATGCTCATTCAACGTCGAAGGTATTCATTCGACGCGAGAACAACTCAGAGGAGCGAGGAAAGCGCAGAAAGGCGGAGGAGCCAGCCAGGCGGTTTTGCCGGCGCCATATTGCCACACACCGCTTCCTATATATTATGACGTTATCTGCCAACTAATTAATGATTTTTTTTTTAAGTTGTGGGAGGAAACCGGAGAACCCGGAAGAAACCCACGCAGAACAGGGGGGAGAACACACAAACTCCACACAGAAAGGCGCCCAAGGCGGGAATCGAACCGCCTCGGGCAAGACCATTCTTTCAGTGAGGCGCGGATGTTACCACTGCGCCACCCTGTGAACGGCGGACGCGACACACAGCGTGTCGTGGCGTCGCTGACGGCACGGAGGACCGGTGAGACCGACGCTCGCGCCGGTTGTTGTTCGCGGCGCGTGTCTCGTGCTCGCCGGAACCCCCGTCGCCGAGAGCACGCGGGCCGTGCTCACAGACGGGGGACCCGTTCCCGTTCGACTTTCGTTTCTCGAAAATTCCGATGGACATTCGTTACTGTATCCCAATCTCGGGTCGCGGATCGATGTCAAGATCGTACTCGCCGGCTTCAAGATCCTCCGTAGACTTGCCCCTGTATACCTCCCCATTCTTATCTCACGCTACTCCCCGCCGTGTGCTCTACACTAAAACAACCGAGGCTTTTTATTGAAGCCCCCAGACAAGCCGGGGTTGGCGGGAGGTCGCTCATTCCCCTCTGCTGCCCCCAAGGTCTGCAACTCCCTCCCGCCAGCAATCCGTGCTGTCGACTCCTTGCCCCTGTTCAAATCCAGTCTCAGGGCCTTTTTTGTATCAATGCCTTTGGCTGCCTTTCTCTATAGAGTAGCTACACCCACTGTTTCTGCACAGCATCTTGAGATAGATAGATGTTTATTATTACAGCAGAAAATACCCAGTGAGCTTGCAAGCTCTTTACAGGATGCCTGCGACACAACATAATTTCTATAATTTTGATAATATCGTTCCGTTGTTGCTGCTAGTCATTGTCATTTTAAAATGTTATCCAATGTACTTCCTTTGCAATCGACGACCAACTGAAACATTGAGTTTGCTGTTGACAACGCCCACCTCAATCGGCTGGTCGGATTCTACCACAAACACACGTTACTAACATATTTCACGAGAGTTTAAAACCCAACAAGTGCACTTTTCAAGCATCCACAGGCTATGCGGCTGTAATGGAGAAACGTCTTCTGGCTGGTCAATCGCGGGGTGAGATTCAGTGCCGCGGTGCAGGATTAGCGGGCCCGCGCTTCTCTCCCACGCGAGCGGGCCTTCTCCACCGCCCGGTCTACTGCCCGCTCTACGCGCGTACACGAGCGGAGCGGTTGTTTAATATTCGGTTTCTCATTTAAAGATAGGACCCCATGTCGTCTATCTGTACAAACCACACACACACACCACACTTCAAATATGACAAAACGGTGTGATTTGGCGAATAAGCGTAATTTATTTCTTCTTCTCGCCGGTATTCGAGCGCTTTACTGAATCGTTTGAAACGTTTTTCCCCTGACGGACGGTACGAGGATGTGACTATCGCACCTTGCATCACCCTCGCTCCATCTCTCGTACTCTCTTTGCTCTCGTGTAACACGGACCTGTAGCCGTCTACGCACAATGAAGCTTCATGCAAATTTATTCTGTTATTGACGAGAATTCAAACGGCATTAACACCACCGAACACAATAAAAAAAAGCGAACACACAACGGCACTGCAAAAACCGATTCGCACGGCGCTCCACCAAAACGCTCCGGATATTAACGCCACCTGTTCACCTTGCCCGTAACGATCCGCATTAAACATTAAACGGGCGAGACAGAGCGAGAGAGAGAGAGGCGGCCGCCCTTGTGGTTTTTACCGTCGATTTTACTGTGGTCCCACGCACGGTCTCCTCTTCGCTGCCCTCCCCGAACGATCCATCTCGGCCACACTTCCCGCACGAGACGCCGCGGGTGGCGAGCGGTGACAACCCGAGCCACGGGACGCCGGCTCCCTGGGAGGCAAGCGGGTGACCCGCACGCCGGGCTCCGCTGTCGGTGCTCGGCGCAGTTCTTAACGCCGCGACGCCATCGCGTGTTATAATAATAATAATGATATTTTTACATTTATAACGCGCACGTATTCATTCACTGTCGAAGGTACTCATTCTACAAGAGAACGACTCGGAGGCGCGAGGAAAGCACAGAGAGGCGGAGGTAGCCAGGCGGTTTGCCGGCGCCATATTGCCACACACTGCTTCCTATACACTAGGATGTTATCGGTCAATTAATTAATGAGTATTTTGTTTTAAGTTGTGGGAGGAAACCGGACATCCCGGAGGAAACCCACGCGGAACAGGGGGAGAACACACAAACTCCACACAGAAAGGCGCACCAGGCGGGGATCGAACCTGCTCGGGCAAGACCGTTCTTTCTGTGAGGCGCAGATGTTACCATTGCGCCACCCTGTCACGGCAGGGTGCCGCCGGGAGGTGAAACGCCGCGCTGGAGGCACCGGCGGGGGGGGGAGCCGCTGCCGCCCTCGAGGGAACGCTAGGGGTCTGTCGTCGAGTCAGATGCTGCCACTCTGCCCTGGGCCGTCTGAGCGACGCACCGCGCTCCACGGCGTCGTTGCTCTCCGGCACGTTTTAACGTTGTACCGCGCGTTGCTTGGTGAATCATATCTGACGTTTTGCTCCGCGAGCTGGCAGCTTATGTGCAAACTGAATTGAGCAGCTACGTCTTTCCTCTTGATTATAGCGCGTTCTGTGGGCGGCATGGTGGCGCGGTGAGTAGCGCTGCCGCCTCACAGCAAGAAGGTCCCGGGTTCGAATTCCGGCTCGAGTGCCATTCTGTGTGGAGTTTGCATGTTCTCCCCGTGTCTACGTGGGTTTTCGCAGGGCACTCCGGTTTCCTCCCATAGTCAAAAGACATGCTGCTGCATAGGTGAATTGGCCTGCGGACTAAATTGCCCCCGGTGCCCTGTGATGGACTGGCGTCCCATCCTGGGTATAGCCCTGTGCCCAGTGTCTGCGGGGATATGCTCCGGCTCACCGCAACCCTGTACAGAATGAAGCGGTTTCTGACAACAAATTAATGAATGAGCAGTGCACTCATTAATGCTTAAATTAGTTCATGAAGAAGCTCCCGGTACGTGAAGTGAAACGTCGTGCCGTACAACACGCGGTACGACCCGGAATCGCATCGGAGAGCCGTACTGCACGACCACAACAACCTACGCGGTAGTAGGGTGATTATATAATTGTGTCGTACGTGCCTACGTGTAACGTTATTTTTTCTAATCAGGAGCTTTTCTCATGTTGAGTTTGTGAGAAACCTTAACACACGCAGCTAGTTATGTATCCCACCCCCCCCATCTCAGCGATGATGTAAACCAGGCGGCAGGAATAAAAGAGAAAGAACAACAGCCGATGCGCTTCTTCGTCCCCGCATTCTATCTCCCTTTAAGTGAGATAACGAGAGCAGACAGTCCACGTATTAGCGAGCCCTACAGTGGATAAAGGGGCGCCGCACTGTGGCCCTTGGGCTTTTCCTTCGGAACGAGCCGCTGAAAGGTGAACATATTACGAGACACCGCAGCCTTTAGCCCCGCTGACGGTGATTAATATCAAACGGCGGCAAATGTTTCTCCTCGTTCCTTCCAATTACGCCGAACCGTGTCTTCCGACACGTTTCAACACAGGCACTTCACGAGTGCCGAATGCCCAAATCCCGATGGCAGCCCACCGCCACGCTGATTACACGCGTGTGCGCGCGAGTTAGCGTGTCACGCTGCCTGCGAGGACAGCTGGGAGGTAAGTGGGGTCCCACGATTGTCCCTAAGGGCAACGTAAGCAGCTTTAAGCTCTGACTGTTCCTGCTATCTCTGAAATTTAGATCTCGTTGTCACGAAATACGTAATATGCGGTTGGCTAAAAGCCGCCGCTGCCTCGCAGAGCTCATAAAATTTCTGTCAATCTCGCCGATAGCGCGTTCCTCTGACACACCACGTCACATTTATACGCGTCTTGTCGGAAACACGAGTTACGTCCCTACCGCTGCTCTACAATTTTACTTTGAGAAAACGTCGCGTTTCATAAGCGGCCATTCAGGTTCGCTGCAATAATAATGCTGTGGACATTTTGGAGTAGATGTATGGCAATAAATTCCAACTGAAGGGAGTAAAAATGTTTGCATAAATTAAACCATCCTTAAATAAATATTCATGATTAAGTAACATTTCTAAAGCGCCTTTCGCCCAAAGGCCACGAGGCGCTAAAATATAGGACATCTTTGAATATCATAGAACAAATCAAATCGATCATGATATCTTTGGGTAATTGCAAGGTTCACACACAGGTCGTTCATGGCTATAACCGTTTCAGTAGTTCCACGTGTCAGCGGCTGACCTTGGGCCTCTCTGAAGTGTTGGGCCCTGCGAAAATGTCCGTTTGCCATCCCACATTCCGCTCCTTCACCAACTAAATTGGTCCCTGAATGTGCCATCAGTGTTCATGCAGCTTGGCGTTGCAGCACAGAGAATAAAACAAATATCACGCCTCATCACGTAGAGAGGGTTACGCATGGTCGTGACAATCTCGCTTTGTATAATCCCGGTTAAAGCCACGCACAGTAGGGCTTTCCTTTGAGCTCACGTGACCAACCCCAGCAGATGACATGCCGAGCTGTCTTCCTCTCCACTACCAGCACAAAGTCCCCAAGCGCATGAATTTCACATGAGCTGGACTTTATTTCCCGTGCACCCGTCTATGCCCTGCACCAGATGTCCCCATTATGCCCTATTTTCGACCAATAATAGTGTACAATGCTTGATAAATCCACTGCTAGATAAGGGCATCCACACGCCGAAAGGCCTACATGAATGTGTCCCTCAATAACAACTGCCGTTCGCAACGTCGTTGCGGAGCTTGTGCCAGGCGAGGTGCATCTTGACGCCACGTAAAGTGTGGAAGGCTCGCTGACAGGACAGACCCAGGTAATAATAATAATAATAGCATTTATATAGCGCCTTTCACCCGAGGGTCACAAAGCGCTGCAGTGGGCTGACTGGCCGAGATGCCTTAAATGTGTCTCTCAAACATTACAGCTCAAACACCGCAAGTTACGGACAATCAGCTGCTACAAGTCAACAGAACCTTTATTAGCAAGCTTATTTTCTCACTGGTGCCAATATTTACCGGTCATAAAAAACAACACCTCAGCAGTATATTCATTTGTCACTTACAACGACGATCATGCGTGTAAATATTCCCTGTCATCGTTGACCTCTGCGCCACCTTTACAGCGGGTCATGACGCGGGCTGCTCGTCCGTCTCCAACGCCACTTTGTCGTCTCTGGTGCAATTCTCATTGGGTTTCGTTTACAATTTCCACTTTGCTCTCACTTTGCCTTTCTAGGCCACCGTGTTTCCCGGGGCACTTCGTCCCCTTCTCTCCCCCTCTCTCTACTCTGGCAAATGGCAGGTCTTTGGCTCAAACTCTCAACATCCTGTTTGATCTTCACTGTAAGCCCCCCCCCCTTCCTTCACTCCGTCAAGAGGCGTCTTTATTTTTCGGCCACTTGGCATCTTTCCCAACATCCTTCCAGAGCTTCATTCACTGAGCTATCGCCTCTGACTGGCCAATCAATATCTTACGTCTGTCCCGGATTGTTATTTCATTCCCTGCAAGTTTTCTCGCTCTACCTCCTTCCTCTCGGAACAATGGCACTGCTTTATATCGCTCTCGCTATTCACTCCCCCGTCTATATTTATCCACTCTGTATTCTTGTCTCGATCCTGGTTGCTCTAGGATTAGCTAAGACTGTTGTTTTTTAACCGAACGCACAAAGAGCCAATGTTCTTTCGCTTCATAGCAAATCTATTATTTTCGAGACTCCACCATTTCAGACCTTTTTCTTAACTCAAAATTTACAGCCACTGACAGCTCTGCAACCCATCCTCCCCCACCGTGAACCACTGTCATTACACAACAAGCCTCCGTTAGGCCCCCTATCACCACCACTTTCGCCTTGGTCTCCGAGTATGTTTTGCCTCCAAAGCTGCACTTGATTCTGAATGCTTTATAGCAATGCAGCCCCGTAGGGTCGAGAAGGGCTGTGGGGGGCCGCCCCCCCCCATCTCCTCACCCTACCGAAGGCTCAGCTCTTCTCCAAAGTCATAGTAAAACAAATAATATAATTTACAACATGCGTAAATTCCTACGCCTGGTCACGAACGAGACACATATATGGAGGCGCGAGTAAATGGCTGAGAGGTGGGGAGTCAGCCAGGCGGTCAGCCGGCGTCAACCCACCAGACACTGATTTCCTATATATTATGATGTTATCGGCTAATTAATTACGTAGTGTTTTTTAGTTGTGGGAGGAAACCGGGGAACCCTGAGGAATCCCACACAGAACAGGGGGAGAATACACAAACTCCACAAAGAAAGGCGCCTGAGGCGGGAATCGAATCCCCTCAGGCAGAACTTACCTTCTGTGAGGCGCAGATGTTACCACTGCACGACCCTGCCGCTGATAAGTGGTTATCGTCAAGTCAAAAGAAGTGGGTATAGAATACAAACATGCGTACAATTACGCAATGGGCAACTGCGCCTTCCCTCATATATACACAGGGGGTGACAGCCAGGGCAGAATGCAGCCAGACAAAAGCAAATCTTATCATTACTCATTCTCTTAAGGGTTTAACAGTCATCTTAAGTTCTTAAGTTTGCTAAGCAGCATTGACTATGTCGTGGCGCCCCTGTGAGTTTTTGTATGCTCCCCCTTTAGGCGAGGTCATGCTACAGGGCTGCACCAAGGCTCAAACCACTCCACTGCCTTCCCCTTTCTGAGAAAATACAGCAGCAAACCTCTTTAACATTTCCCCAAAATCGTTCGTAACCTTGCCTTAGCCGTCCTCTCTCATCTCAGCTTCTTCCAACTCACTACAACTCTCTCCGCCCCGGCAGCAGAGACGCTTCTCACGACTTCCCGTTAACCTTTGCACAATGGACAGGCAGACTTTTTTCCCCTGTCATTCAAATCGTGTGGAGAAATATTTGCTTCGCTGCGGTCACGTACAACTCTCTCACACTGTTTAACTCAAAGGCCTCTTCTGTAATCTTTGTATAGGACCGAATCTCTAGCGATTCACGGACATCAACTGTCGTACCCTTCTTTACCCCCACATCTAATTTATACGTGTGATTTCGTAAGTGGAAAAAAAAAATCTCGCTTATTATTGTCGACGCAACAACGCGCAGCGTCGCGTGCGAGCGCGTGCGTCTGAAACACCCGCGTCTCGCGCCGAAGAGCGACGATCGCAGCGAAATATTAATGCCGACTACGTCGCGCAACTGTCGGCTTCGTACCACGGCCGTCGCCGTTTGGCACGAGGGAGACCGCGTCACTCCGGGTTTATTTCGCCGAGTAAAATTTTTCAGAGGCGCCGGCCTTCGGAGCGGAGTGACGAGACATTTCACGCGGTGTCTGTGCCTCGCGGTGCCTCGTCTCCAACTGCGCGTCGTCGAGAACTCGGAACACGATGTCTTCCTCGGAGCGGCTCTGGCGAACATGCTCGGTGCGAGCGCAGCGGGGGGCCTTAGCAACCGCCCCGTGGGCTGTAGCACTCGTGGGGATTTCTGGTGTCCTCGAGCCGTCACCGTAATTTGTGATAACGAGTGCGCGGCGGTAAGTAACACTCGTGCCTCGCAGCAACATGGTCCCGGGTTATATTCGCAGTTCGTATGTTTGTATGTATGTATGTTCCAGTTTTCTCACGTTGTACCGTAGATTACAATGTAGTTGGTACTGGCTAAATATTATAACGCTAAAAAATAATGTGCAATTTACCTCATTTTGATAACAGCATCGCTACCTACTGCAAAAACCTGTGAGGTTTTCCTTGGTAATCAAATATAAAACTTTTTAAAAAATAATAATGAAAACACAAATTTTTACGGGCACATAAATTCCTCTGCCGATCAAAGACGAGAAGCGGATACAGAGGCGCGGTGCCGAGCTCAGTAATAACAACAATCAAATACATATATTCCAATGTCTCGCATCGCAACTCTTGACACAGTATCTGTCTTGATCCTAGCTTCTAATCTTGCATGTAATTCATGAAGGAGAGGGGAGCGAATAAAAGGTCGCGGGTAAAGCGCAGGTCCTTCACAATCACGCATCCACGTGGGATGGATTGAAACGTGCACCTTGTGCATAATTAATCATCGGCGGTGACCCGCGGGTTAACCTCTTGCAACAACAACAACACGTTTAACGAGCACCTCCTCCAGGCGCGATCACGCCTGCGCTGTCTGCACGAGCCACCAGCCGACACTTCTCACCCCACAGTGGCCTTTAATGACCTTGATGGTTTTACACCAGCACGGCCCTGCGATGAACGGTGGAGACACGACACGTGCTCTTGACGTGCTGTAGCGTGTGGCGAGTGCGTGTTTGGCGGCGAGCATGTACTCGTGTCCATGTCCGCACGCGTGGAGTGTGCGCACACGGAGAGAAAATGATTAAAACAACACGCGCGGCCCGTAGATGAGAGAATCGAGCTTCCTTGCGCAAGCTTAGCTTTGGGTTAAAATGAGCTTAAAGTGCCGTCTCTGGATGATCTCTTGGCTTCTGTCAAACGTCGCTCGCGATGAATCGAACGCGCGGTGTTGCTGTAGGGTTAAGCGTTAACGCGCCGAGCAGCTCAAAGCAAGAGTGAGATCAAGAGAGCATGGACTGAGTACAAGTGACAGGCGTGAGAGTGGGCGGTGACAGTAGGGAGTTAGAGTAGCAAGTGTAAGTGGGGACTGAGAGTTAGGAGTGAGAGTAAGAGGTGGCAGAAGGGAGTGGCAGTGGGAAGTGAGAGTGGTTGGTGAGAGTGGAGAATTACAGTGGGATGTTGGGACAGAGTTGGGAGTGAAAGTGGGGACAGCGGGTAGTGAGTGGTTGTAGGTAATAATAATAGCATTTATAGAGCGCCTTTCACCCGAGGGTCACAAAGCGCTGCACAAGGCTGTGGAGAGAACGTGAGAGTGGGGAGTTGGAGTGAACAGGGTACACTTTCACCCCCATGACGATCCACTTCTAGAACTAACCATGTAATGCAAGATGCATTGCAAGATAAATTATGTAATTCTGATGTTTGCAAAGCTAATGATGTGAATACACGAAAGCACAATTTCTATAAAATCGGCCAAAATAATTTAGCGTCTATTTAATACTGTTGGGGTTGAAGCAATTTGTGCAGTGTTTATAACGCAGCACTATAACCCCCTCTAAACTGAGTTTGATTCCTGGCCACAGCTAACTCGCATTGACCGGTGGTGTGGTGAAGTAAAGTGAAACAGCCCACATGACCAAAACACATGTGGAGGCATTTATCCGGTAGTAGACTGACAATGGGCTTGATTGATAAACGGCCTCGATGACATCTCAAAGTTGAAAACCGTTACGATAACAACCATGGCGTGACATCATCGCCATCACGGGATGTGCGTGCTCATTACGTGTGCAGTGACAGTGCGGCTTTGAGAGGCGAATGAACGGAGCATCTCAAACACGATCACGCGCTTTACGAACATACGCGGATCGCGCCGAGGAATCGGCGACTACGCCACAGCGCCGTGCGACCGCAATGACGTACAGCAAGATGGTACAAAGTCAGCCGCTTTAAAGCATGTATGGTATTGACTCGCCCTAAACAAGGTCACACAGATGCCAGATAGAGCAGGTGGTGACATCGTTCACAAGGACAATCTTTTCACCTTATCGTGCAGCAACACAACGTTGTATAAAACAGAAAACGGATTAAAAATAATAAACAACACCTCGAACGATGAACCGCTCATTTATGTCCTCAAACCGAGGCATGCATTGGCTTCTTAGCTTATCCGAGACTGCGACTGTAAATGCAATAACACAAATTCATAATGCACGTAATGTTTATAACTCTCGTATATAACACACCGTTAAAATTAAATCACGAAAACGAGATAACGAGCGAAGAGTGATTCGAACCTGCAGGTTGCCTCTCCTTCTCTCAGGGCGGAGTCTCTGACAACGTGGAGATGCAGGACTTGTTCATCGTCATTTTTTGGAAATAAAAATAAAACAGACCGAAAGCCCAAGGAGAAAACGAAGCGCACCAGCCAAGAAGTGCTCCAACTGGTCTATTCAACCCGACTCGTGCTCTCCTCCTCCAGCCCTGGGAGCAGAAAAACACTGGAGTGCTTTTATATTCAGAGTGGGAGGAGGGCACGCGGGGAGGGGCCAGAGGAATTAGCCAGAGGGACACGCGGAACGCAGTTTGGACGGACGGAATAATAGGAATTACTTGTGGCTTTAACTTAAGAGAGGTATACAATCGCAGAACTGTTAACGTATTGATTGCGGTGCGATGGATACGATGAATGGGACCGCATCTGATTTCCGAATGTCGTCCACATTTTTTTTAAATATGAGATGCAAACTTAAACTTGCTAAAAAAAATTGACAGAAAACCCGAAATTGCATTCGAACGATTGCAGCAGACGTGTAAAATAAATCGTCAATCTCATAGCAAGAGCAGGAAAAACAACGCGGAATTACGAAACAATACGAATTCGGTTCATCATTACCGCGACGTGAAATCGAGCGAGCGGTATTTTCTCGATGAAAAAAACCCAACAATTATAAAACAGCAACGAGCTAACTGTAGAATATGCATCTGCATCATTAGCACCGCCCTGCGATGGACTGGCGTCCCGTCCTCGGTGTTCCCCTGCCTTGTGCCCTGTGTCTGCCGGGATAGGCTCCGGCTAACCGCGACCCTGTACAGGATTAAGCGGTTTTTGAAAATGGATGGATGGATCATTAGCACCTCCGAGAACGGCAACAAATGCCGGTGACAAAACCGAACACCTCATCGCGCCCCCGCGTCGGAGATGACGCAGGCGCGACAAGGTGACGCACGTGGCACCACGGCCCCAACGAGGCCACAGAGCGCTACATCGCGGCTACAAGAGGAGCCAGGGCGAGCGGCTAACCGCGAGTGAGCGCTCCCGCCCCGACTCGTGCGGTGACCCGGGCCCGGCTTAAACACGGCCCCGCGTAATCCTCAAGCCGGCACATCGCCCGCCGCCGACGGCACAGATGCGCGCGGCTGATTTTCATGGGGAATCTAATAAGGAGGCAAAAATAACCCAGAGAAAAAAAAAATTCGCAGCAATTTCCCGAATTGATTTTGGAGCCATGCTAAAGACGGAGGCTGAGTGGGGATGTGAACTCCGGCTGGGCTCTTATCCAGGCACGTGGACGGCAATGTCAACGGCGTTCCTCTGACGGAGCCAAAGAACACGATGATGGAGGCCGTTCTGCAGCCACCCACCTCTTCCTCCTGGGTCATTGCTGTGCACAGGCATAGCCAGGGCTTAACTTCAGTAGCACAGCCAGCAACCCAGGAGAGAATTCCACAGCCAGGACCCGGCAGCCAGTCTATGTCTCGCTGTTGGTTGCGCCTCCTAGTCCTGTGCTACCTATTCCAGTTTTCCAGTGACCGAGAAAATATTCAATGAGACGATTAAGCCTTGGGCACAGCCAAGTCAGCGTGAGGGTACTATTGGGGAAGTTCAATCACACAGGGCGTTACCATCACGTCACCGAGTCGGTTTAATGCAGTGAATCCAGAAGTTTATTAAAGCAAACACTTTTGTCGTGACATTGATTGCTATCAACAATGGGCTGTACCAGAGTCAATGGACAAGCTGAGATACTTATTTAGCAACTGAAGTGAAATGTCTTAATTTTACTCTGCAGTACAAATACTATATTGCACATCTACTGGGCGCCACGTTGCGTGCATTGCAAAAAAGTCTGCTCTTGCACTGCACTTCATCCGTAATCCTGACCAGTGTAGAGAAGTACGGTCAAATAACCCCCGAGGGAAGTCCGTCATCCAGCTGTGGACTATCAAAGGGCTGTACATCCATATGCATGCGATGCACATACATTATCCGGCATGCATGTATAATGCATGGTGCTCTAATATGTATGAACAATTACTGTTAGCTTCACGTATCGCTTAGTCAAAGTATTCGGTTTAATGAATACCTTCAGCCACCAGTCCAACAAAAGAATAAAAGAGTAATCTTCTTGACTTACTGGAACAAATGCATTCATATTGTTAAGAGTTAGGACACGTGGAAGCGAAAACGGCAGGTTGCTTCACAAGCTTGATCGAAATAAAAAGAGAAAACTACACTATTTTCTCTGTCACGAGCATCTCTTCTCTCAGCCGCAAGTCATCGCTCCGGCTCTCCATGGGTCAAGAAAGTTGTTCTTCCGAGCGAACGCATAGAGAGAAGCAGGGAAATGGGTCATGGGCAAGGCCTTCCCTCTGGCTCGTGCTAGGCTGCGCTGAGTGCAATAAGGAAAACCCAGCGCCGGGGGAGGGAGAACCTGAGAGAGGGCACACAACCAAAGCAAGAGCCACTGGCCCAGTACATGTTCCATAAATAAATTGAAAAAAAAAAAAAAATAGTCAAAACTACATTAAATAAAAAGCAATGCATAGCCCAATTTGTGAAAGGGTGGAGGAAAGAATGGAAAACTTATTTATTTAGAGCACTCTTTTAGCCCTTACAGCACTTACAATGAATTTTTTATACTCGTTTCAATCTCCATCTGCAAAACCCGGCATACGGACAGGGGGGGGGGAAGGGGGGTTGTGCTCCCGGGCCACGGCTCGTGCCGCGCGCCGATCCGCGCCGCGCTTCCCTCCGCTCCTTCAGGTGGTGCCCGAGCTTCGCTCGCACGCCCCGCATTGCCGTCGACTCGGCGAGCGTGGCTTGAGCGGCGGCGGACTGTACCGCCGAGCGCCGGCTTTGGCTCGAGGCTAGCGCCGCTAATGAAGCGTGCGCCGCGCTCCGCCCGCCACTGTCCGCATCGCTTCACGCTACAGAGGAGAAGCCCCGACGACGTCGCGTCCAGGGCCCTCCTGTAATGCGTCGGCAGCGGCACTGCGCACGGGGCGCGTGACGAGAGGCCGGGTGACGGTTTTCAAAACTTGCCCTGTTTGTAAAAAAAAAAAATTCTAAACGCAAAATAGCTTAACACGGTGGTTCTCGAAGTGTGCGCCGCGGCGCTCCGGGGCGCTGCAGCTAACTCACAGTGGCGCCGCGGGCTATTCAACTTTTTCGATATATGCCATATATTTTCTGACTTTGGGCGCCGTGGGAAAAATATCCTGATACACTAAGGGCGTCGTTAACCGAGAAAGTTTTGGGTAGCACTGGCTTAACATCTTCGCAACGTCTTGTTTTAAGTGTAGTTGTGTAGTTCTAGAGCAATTTCATCTCGGGGCAGAGATTCCCTACGAATCTAGTGCACAGTTGGTGCGTTTGCACGGCTTACACAAGAGACACCATGATTTGAGACACACCGCGAATAGGTTTAAAACACGTGTAAAAAAGGGGCACATGCTTCCCTGACAAGAACAACTAAAGCCAGAATAGAAAGCGTAAATTACGCCTCATTATTACGTGCAGCTGACACTCATAAAACTAACCAGAGCCATACACTGTGAGAGAAAGGCACAGCATAGCTCCAGCACCACTTGTACATTCATTCTGAGTGACCTTTCAGAATGAAGGTACAAGTACATGTTTAGTTACCCACGAGGACAGGCCTGTGGCTAAGCGACAAAGGCGTGGGATGGGGGAAAATTGAGCATATCTAACCCTCGGCTCTGCTCGCATGAACGAGCACCGTGTGGTGCAAATCGTGCGCAACGTTCACAAATCAATGCTGTGACTTCCACGTGTCCTGTGGTATTGCGCAATTACCGGAGAGACGTTCTGTCCAGGTGTCTTTGGCCGAGCTCTTACGCTTGCATTTTAAACATCGTTCCGACGGTGTCTTGTGCAACGGTCGCCAAATAACACGTAGAATACAGTTATTACTCCAGCAAATTAACCCTCAGCCGTCGACGGGTGATTTGCTTTTCAATAATTCTATGTTTCTGCTTGTCGTGTGAATAGTGCTGCCGCCTCACAGCAAGAAGGTCCCGAGTTCGTATCCCGGCTTGGGTGCCTTTCTGTTTGGAGTTTGCATGTTCTCCCCGTGTCCGCGTGGGTTTTCGCTGGGCACTCCGGTTTCCTCCCACAGACCAAAGACATGCTGCTGCATAGGTTAATTGGCCTGCTGACTAAATGGCCTCCTTGCCCTGTGATGGACTGGCATCCCATTCTGGGTATATCCCTGCCTTGCACCCTGTTTCTGTCGGGATAGGCTCCGGCTCACTGCCACCCTGTACAGTATTAAGTGGTTTCTGATAATGGATGGATGCATGCTTGTCATGTGTGGTTGCGAGCAGTGGGGCACAGCGAGATTGGGTCAGCTGGCAGCTGGGCCACACAGTTTAACCCCCACCTCCATCCACGCTCCCCCGCCCATCCAGTTTCCTTCATCATCATGAGCAGGTGGTCCTGGCACTGGAAGGCATTTCCATCTTCACGGCAGTGTCATGTGTGCTTTGAGTTAACCCCATTATCCACACTTTCAGTCGTACCTCAATCGGCCTTGAAGGGCACGGAAAAAATAGACATCTGGGAAATCGCCACCGTTCGCATCAAGCATCTAATATGAGAAATCGCCACCACGAAACCATCGATGGGTCCCAGTACATTATTTCTGAACCAGCCACGGACGAAGCAATCACCTGCTCCAGCGTCTGACGGTTGTACACCGCACTATACGATGGAACACATCGTCAACTCCTGTCTGTTCCAGGACGTACAAGTGGCATAAAACTTATTGTCTCCAGAAGCCATCAACTGCATTTCAAATGTACACGTCGAATTGTGATCGCTACTCAAGTCACATCCATGCTAAGAGGACAGAGCCCAGCTGACTGCAGGGTGCTTGTGGCACTGTGCTGCTTCCCTCACCACATCGCAGTAGATGGTGGGATTAAGAGTGACTCACCAATTCTCTCTCTGTATTTACATCACAAATGTCTTGTGTAGCTCAACGTCTGCAACTACCAACAATAATTCCTTGATTTTTCAAAGAATGCCTTGGTAGGTCAATAGCCTCTATTTCAGGAGTATCCTGGTTAGAAAGGTTGACCTCCATCCATCCATTGCCAGAAACCGCTTAATCTCGTCCAGGGTCGCGGTGAGCCGGAGCCCAAACCGGCAGACACAGGGCGCAAGGCAGCTCGATCCTTGAACAAATATATAAATGCCAACGACCTTATTGCTGTACTGTCCTGCAAGGGCACATCGCTGCCTCTGCAAATCTCCATGCACAACACCCACCTTTATTGGGTACACACACTTGCTCGGCAGAAGAACGATCTCTAACAAGTATTACCACAAATATAAAATGCTAAAACACACATTTGACAATGTATGTCAAATGACTATAACTCAAATAATGGCCTCATGACTTTCGATTACTGTTAATAGATGGCATTGCTATACTCTCCATAACAGCCATTAACACATCGATGCTGCTGCATGGTTTATGACCGTACTCTGAGACAGACTTTAAAGGAATCATAGTAGCTTGCATCATTAAGCCACACAAGACGGGAACGTTGCTACTTCTGCAACTTAGAGCCAAGAACCAATACGTCCCACATCTGCTGTCTCTTGCCTGTTAACAGCTTTCGATTAACATTTACCCAGACTCCTCAATCTTGACTTATAAACAAAAGCAGCAAGACATGCAACAACGTGTTCCAGTGGCATTCCTATGCATGTGGGATGGTTTGAGTCTGAGTCATTTATAATTCTCTGTTAATGAGGATTGCTCTTTAAGTGACAGGGCTGCATGAATAGTCAATCTAACCACAAAAATGAGATCTCTTATTGGCATTCATAATCGCTGCATGTCAGTCACTGGTTATAAAACACCCTTAACGCCCAAAGCTTGGTCGTATCTTGAGAAAAAGCCACATCAGCTGCAGTGCGAAATGCCAAACCTGAATTGGGGTGGCGATAACATTTTACCCGTGAAGTTTCTCTTGTTCAGCCGTGTTCACAATGCACATCCTTTATGTATGAAATCCGTACAGCAGACGCTCATATGCACACTGCGGCATACCTTGACACTAATTGACTGAGACAAGTTATTCTATTTATAGTCTGGTGTATGAAAACAACCATTACTGCCCTCATACATGGCCCAATGAGTGTGGTAACATGTCAAGGGCAAATGCTTTTTCATTGCCATTAGCGTGCCGCAAATTCAATTACAATGAAGCAGGCATGTCCACAATCTCTAATTTTTCCAGTGAAATTGTACTTAAGAAACCCTTAGCGGAACCTTCTGGACATTCTCGCCTTCAATCTGCTTTCTTCAGTGCAGGATCAATGCGGCCATGCGCACTGACACTCGTAACGCCTAAATCGTTAAACTCAGCGCTGCGGCCCGTGTGTACCGCACACAATTCACAGCTCGGGCCAGTAGGTGGTTTTTCCGATGACAGCCTGGCAATCACCGGCCGTACCATAAAACACGTCAACACGTCGTTCACAATCAGCGTACATCCCGGCGCATTTATTCATCCTGTAATTCGAGCAGATTAATGTTAGGCATCAATGCGGTGTTTATCCCTCACATGACATTGCTCCCCTCCCTCCCCGATGGAAACGGCGGGAGACCTTGGTCCTGACATCGAAGTTAACTGTGAGCCAGATCATCCGATGTTGTTAATTATCCGACCACCATCACCAGCCTCATCAAGCCATCACGATCACTCACGGTTTCACGGTGCGATAGTCTATCTCCTGCTCGCAAGCCGATCCCAATCTTCCGTTCCGGTGGCGGAGATACTCATCGGGGTGAGTGCCCCTCCGGCTGGCGCTCTTAGTCTCGAACATCGTCCGTGCCCCTCTCTAGTGACGCGTTCTGGCGCCCAAACCAACTAACAGGGTGGTCCACATGTCTCGTGACCCCCCCCCCATTTAATTTCCTAAAACTTAATGTTTTAAAATACTGTACTGATGGGTGTGTAATGGAATGTAAACAATATGAAAATGGCATGTGTAAACTCTGTCAATCTGAAATTGAATAAGGGTTATTTAAAAGAGAAATGAATGACTAAAGTTAGAGTTTGGTCAAATGAGGGGTCACACGACGGCTGGACCACCCTGTACTTTACTGAACTTTAAATGTGTATGTTCTCTCATTCATGTGTTCCTCTTTTGTCTTTGTCATTCCAAGCATGCACCCTCTCTCTCTGTATCTTTGTGCTATTTTTAAGCTTTTGTTCCATTTTTATCAATGTTTAAGATTCAAATCTATACAATAGCTGGTAAAATATGCACCGATTAAACATTATGTTCTTGAGGTGTGTTGGTATGTTCTTCCTCATCATTAAGTTAAACATTTGAAGGCAATCCTACCTGCTCTTGCCCACAACTTTATTTCATCGTGTTTGCCCGGTTCTCCTTCAATCGCTGCCTGGAATTCATTTTAATTCGCAGTTTTCAGAGAGCATGAAGCTGTTATTCATTCTCCATTTATGTTCTTGCTTTCATTGCTGCGATCCAATTTTTTTTTTAACGTCTTTCTGTAAATAACTTTGGCTAATTACAGGCAACAACAAGAAAGATAGCATCAGAATCTAGGTCAGGAGGCGGGAACATTTAGACTAACTCTAAGCAACAGATTAAAATTGTCCCGAGAAGCAAAATTACGAAATGGATGCAATACTATTAATAATAATAATATATTTTGTAACCCGTGGCACACATTCATTACATTTCAAATGTATTCATTCGAAAGAGAGAACGACTCAGATGTGTGAGGAAACCGCAGAGAGGCAGGGAGGGGGTAAGGCAGCCACGTGGTTAGCTGGCGTCAACATTTGCCAGACACTGCGTCCTCTAAATTATGATGTTTTCGGCCAATTAATTATTGAGTGCTTTTTCGTTGTGGGAGGAAACCGGAGAACCAGGAGGAAACGCACATCGAACAGGGGGAGAACTCAGAAACTCCACACAGAAAGGCGCCCGAGGCAGAAATCGAATCGTCTCGGGTAGGACTTTCTTTTGGTGAGGGGCTGATGTTACCACTGCGCCACCCTGCCGCCAAAACTCGCATAGTAACGGATTGTGGGTTGAACAGTTGCTCGAGGTAAACAAGCAAAGAGAAATACAATTATATGGAACCATAAAGAAAACATTACAGAAGACCAGATATATTAAAAGAGACAAATATTCTTAACACTAAATGAAAAAAATGGAACTGTAACATTTATAGGAAAATAATGAGAAGTTAAATCAGAGATCACAACTCAAAAATCAATTGAAGATGTCATCTGAACAGTTGGAGCTGGAAAGCAGCCAAAGGACGTTATTGATTGGCAATTCATAGATGGAAACTGATAGGGAGAGAGATGGAACCATAACACACGAGACAAATAGAAAGTTTAACATTGGTGGAAGGATTCTATAGTTTTATATGTATTTATCCCAGGAATAAAACTGCTTTCTGGATGAAGAGGAGGAATTTGTGGATAGTATATTTGAAAACGCAAACACTGCCCTTGGCCCAGATGGTATAACTCCGGAAAACAAGTAACTGGGGCCAGCCGTAGAACAATATTAGTGGACCTATTTACTAAAAATGTAGATGAAAACTAAATACAGTACAGTACCTCAACCAAGCAAATATGCCACTCATTATTGTTGTTGAATATATGGAGACAAAACTGATTTGGGGAATTACAGACCCATTAGCTGCTAATGACAAGTATATACATTTTTCACACTGATCTTTATCTTTGAGAGTAGCGTAATGGTAAATTTGAGGGCAAACACCCATGAGAGTAAGCAGGCTTTCGTGGAGCTTTTTACACAATTGATCACTAACTAGCAATCAGAGTAAAGCCAAAAATGTATGGACATTAAATGCCATTATGCTAAGCTTTCCAGCTTTTGTGGCCAATGAAAAAGCATGTAACTCTGTCGAAATCGATGCAGTCATCAAAGCTCTCACAAACCAAGACCAATATTTAAAATGTTTATAAATGATACTGATGTAGCTTTTCATAGCTCGATGTACAGCAACTGCTCTCCATAGCTATTCTTTCGAGAAGAGGAGAGAGAAGGAATGTCACTAAGGCTATCCGGAAAGAACAGCTATGGAGAGCTATTCCCATTTCGAAATTATATTTAAAAGATTTACCAGAACGGAACAGCTACACAAAGAAAGTGACAAAATACGCAAATTCCGTGAAACCAGACCAGCTATTTCCATTGTCTCTGCCCCCTGAGGCTTTAGTGGTTCCGATTTCTCTATGAGGCCAGTAATATTGAATTGCGTAAAAATAACTTGAAATCAGTGGATTATCAAAACATCCACTATTACTAACCGTCCATCCATCCATTGTCAGAAACCGCTTAATCCTGTACAGGGTTGTGGAGAGCCACAGCCTATCCCGGCAGACACAGGGCGCAAGGCAGGGCAATACCCAAGATGCCGTATCATTAATTCGGTACCAGTACCATTCAAGCTAACCTTAAACGATACCAAAAATCTGACTCATGCAGTGATGTCCTGAGGTGAGTCAGACAAGGACACGTGCGTTTCGCCAAACCATTCTGTAGGTGTGTTGAGAAAAAAAATAAGACTTGAATTTTTAGCTCTTGCGTAAGGCGGAGCAGTTTTCTAACACGAATAAAGAACAAAGTTCATAGGCACAGGATGAGGCCGTGGCTTGAAGTGCACTTGGGGTGCCAGACAGGTATTCACTCATACAGGTGCTCACTCAGCAGATGGCCCCGTTTGCCACGATTGTCACCGTCTTTGCATTTTAAGCCAAGAGCAATAAGCACCTGTGTTGTCAATCAGATAGGAAACCGATGTTCACAACGTGTTATTTCCTGCCGCATGTAAGGTACACCATGCCTCTGGTCAACGGACGTTATAATTCATAACAGTGCTGTATTACCGTACAGTATTACATTGTTCTAAATATTAAAATTCCTGCAATCAGTAACATACACATTGGATCTGTGTGTGTGTTTTTTCTATAGCTGAGGTACCCAGTAAAGGAATTAGGGGCAGGAAATGTGGTACAATTAATAGCAAAAAATACAAAAAACAAAAGCACAATACCTTTGCACCAGATTACACACCCAACAGCTGTTAGTGCACAGTTTAGTTTTCCAGAAACAACGGCTATGGAGAGCAATTCTCTGTTTTTTTTGTTGAGGTGCAGCTGTGGGAATCAATTCAGGCTACAACATCACAGCAGTCATCAGAGTAAACTTAGAAATGTACTCTGTCCCTTTTTCAATTCGACACTGGCCCAAAGGCCTCCTAATGCCGGTCATAGACGTTACTGGGTGTTGTTTGACCGTCTCGGTGTGTTGGTGATGGGGGCAGCACAGGGCCAGTTCAGAAACCATTCGCTCCTGATGTTAGCTGGAAACAAGAATTAAACTCACTTCGAGGCCGAGCTGAAAGACAACGATGTCCAGAGGCTGACCATCGTGCTTCGAAGAATCGCAAAGAAGAAGAAGACCGGGTTCGTTGCATAGTGCGCTAACCACTGCGCCACTGGTCTACCCTGTCCTTACACTGCTCGTCCAAAAATTAGGAAATATTTCCCGGCTCGGGTGCCTTTTTGTGTAGAGTTTGCACGTCTCCCCGTGTCCTCATTGGTTTTTCGCCGGCCACTCTGGTTTTCTCCCACAGTCCAAAGAATTGCCCCCGGTGCCCTATGATGGACGGGCCTCCCATCCTGGGCATGTTCCTGCCTTGCGTCCTGCGTCTGCCGGGATAGGCTCCGGCTCACCGCAACACCGTACAGGATTAAGCGGTTTCAGACAATGAAAGAACGAATGCATCAAATCCATGGTGGCTGTCAGTGTTTGTTGAGACAGCGGCAGCAGCAACAGCAGCTTGACAGCGCCACGGTGCATTTACTTAATTGTCTGAATCACGCTTCCACTTTGACAAAACGTTGCAGCAGCAGGGAAAATCGTTGCTTGCACGTTGTTGTGGAAGAGACGCGGTTGGTTTTATGAAATCAGCATATACTCTATAGCCTTGTTTTTTTAGCTCCGCTTTGAGGCGAAATGGGCTGAAGTCCATTCGGCTGACTTTTTATTTGACTGCAGTCACGTGTAAACACATTAACTAAATAGATGCAACTCTGCAGCCTGTCATAAAATCATTCTCATCGGGTCTCAAAAACCAAGGCCGAGCCTGGATAGTGCTTGGGTTGGTGACGACCACCCAGAAAGCAGGGTGTTCTTGGCGGCAGGGCTACGTAGTGGGCAGGCAGAGGGCAATTCATCAAAATCCATTGTTTGTACTGTACTATCTACGGCCCCAGGTCTACGCTTCCAGCACCGACCTGCCTGCTTGGTGAAGTACCGTCAAATAACCCCGCCAGCGACCCGCTCAGCGTGGCGAGGCTCCCACAGGGCAGTGGCTTGACAAGAGATGCCACGCACACGGAGCACTGGTATCGTAGGCCGAGCGTGGGGTGAGAGGCACGTACCTCTCTCCCCGCGCACCTGCAACCGACCCCACACAAGGCGCGCCCCGGTGGGCGTCTCTCGGACAAAGATATTATTTTTCTAGGAAGCGTTCCCACTCACGCGGGTTGCATAATGTGATTCTGAAACAAATTCACTCGACACTCCGTGGCATTATCGCTCCGAATCTCCAATACGCAGCGCGCAGCGGCGGGCGAGTACGTAATGGGATCGCTCGGAGATTTAATCTTATACAGTACGTGTTTGTAGCGCGTGGACAAGACGAAGAGTCCGAATTCTGTAAAAGGATTCAACTCGTTATTTGCACTTGATACATTCTAAAGCCGTGAACAGGCAGTGGACAGAGAAAGATAATAGTGTTTTTGTCGCCCTAACAGAAATGCGCTTGAAGGGCACGAAAAATACAGAATGTGGGAATAAACATTTAATTATGTTCGAAGCCACAGTATAGTGTGGTACCTTACAAGCACAGCACACAAGGCTCCAGAGTCAAATTATTCTGGAAAAAAAATCGCTAGGGTGGTACCTATCCCAGAAGTATGAACCAGATATGAACAAACACAAACGAGTGACTTGTGCCGTATGCTAGAAGGTGAGGTGGCTACTGGATTATTACAAACACTGCGTTGTGAACCACGAACAGAAATATAATTATTATTATCGTATGCATTATCTTGCTCCTCAATCACGTAGACTCTACGTCGTAGAGGGTTGCAACTTTTTTCACAGCAGACCAAATCCACACACCTCTCAGTCAGCCGAGGTCCAGTCAACCAGCGCAGTGTAATGTAACAAAGTTCAATACAATACCGCCACCGAATCTCAGGAAAAATCAATTTCTGCCACCGAAACACCGACAGATGCCAAAATCCCAGACTGCCCGTGACAAGCCCTGACAGGTGGCAACACAATTCACGTCCTCAAGAAGGGTCCGCGGGCCCGCAGAATGAAAACGGTGCGCTTAAAGTTCATTTATGACCGAGGGCCACATGCAACTTCCTGACTGCGGGCGATTCTGCCAAGTTGACATTTTCCCGCAGAACAATTGGCAGGATGCTTATTAAGGCGTGCGGAGGGAACAGGCAGCGCAGGAAACGGGGACAGCCACGCCCCGTGCCCTCTCCCCTTGGGGTCACTCACAGCCGAGCTTGTTGCTGCGAGGATCCCAGCAAAGCTGCCACCAGAGGCCGATCTAGAAGCTTCCCAAGTGGGAGGGGGGGGCTGTCTCGAAATTTTAAGATTTTAAAAATAGGGCACTACATTAAAAAAATAAGGGCGGCATGGTGGCGTGGTGAGTGGCGCTGCCGCCTCACAGCAAAAAGGTTCCGCGTTTGAATACCGGCTCGGGTGCCTTTCTGTGTGGAGTTTGCATGTTCTCCCCGTGTCCACGTGGGTTTTTGCCGGGCACTCCGGTTTCCTCCCACAGTCCAAAAACATGCTGCTGCATAGGTTAATTGCCCTGCTGAGTACATTGCCCCCGGTGCACTGTGATGGACTGGCGTCCCATCCTGTGTATAGCCCTGCCTTTCGCCCTTTGTCTGCCGGGAAAGGCTCCAGTTCACCGCAACCCTGTACAGGATTAAGCAGTTTCTGACAATGATGAATGAATACAAAATATATGCAATCTATTTTCTCCGGTAAATATCAATGAATTATCATTTTTTGTAGCCTCAAAGGTTAGGGGGGGTCTGGCCCTCATCGCTCCTTAACTTTGCCCCTGAGAGCAACATCGAAGAAGCAGTGATTAAGTAAAGACGCCCGCACAACTCCGCAAAAGCACGAAGCCCACGCACACCTTATTCTCAGCTCTGAATTATTCCCTCGCGTGATGTTGTTCTCTCCTAAATGTCATTGCTTGCATCACCTCCTCAATTCTGAATATCCGTTACGCTCGCCACAAGGTAGCTTCCGCTACCTTGTGGGGGTCATTTACACCCCTGTCTTCCTCGGGTCCAGGATGAGTCACGGGGCAGCCATGAAGGAGCTGTGGGGTCCTCATAACCTAACCCTTCTTCAACGTCTCTCTCATCAAAGAGCAGCGCAATACAAGCCCATGTCTCTTAGAACTGGTTCCAGCGCCTCTCACATGGGGGTGCCAGTAAAGCCGTTGTGTGAGCCACTGTGACAGTGAGTAATTCACCACTAAGGAAAATGAAATTGCGTGGGGGGCGAAGGGACATTTGGGGGTGCAGGGTCGACCCCACGGCCCCCCTAGCACCAGGTCTGACGTTGCTACCTCACTGCCGACATTTTTGAGGGCACGTTTCAACAAATATGTCCTAATGCAAAAAATATATTATACAGGAGTATCCATTCATGACGCATCATCTAATTGGTCATTCAAAGGAGAAACAATGCGTATGTGTTAAATTGTAGAGCTGTGGTGTGTGACTGGCCACAGCGATTTGGAGTAGCCACAGTCGAGAAGAAGTGTTCGAGAAAAACACTGTACGATGACGCGTTATGTAAGGTGTAAGCAGCACACACGTTGCATACACTGGAGAGCTGATTTACCGCATAATATTACCAGAAAATAACTCCTCGATTTGTTAAACATGCAACAATTACTGAATATATTTTATTACATTCTGCTATAAAGTAAACTGTGTGTTTTTTATATTTTACTGAGACAGTATACCCAGGCTATATTTGCCCAGATTGTATTTATTGCATATGAGGATATAGTTTGCCACTGCCCTCTGACACTACTTAAAAGCATTTATTTTGAGAAAGGCATGCCCTCTCGAAGGTGCCGTACAAGTAGAATAATCTATAACGTTAGCACACTCTTTGCTGAAAGCACCGAGCCATCCAGATCACGAGGTAAACCTGAACGTTTAACGCAAGGTCACTTGCAAGCAGCCATGGCTATGCAATGTGAAATCTGGTACGCAGCAAAGGCATTTGCATCAGTTGTATAATCCAACCCTTGACCCAATCACCCAGTTTTCGTTGAGCGAGGTATGATCCCACCGTAGGTTTTAAAGTGTTCAGATCAAATGTTAAGCCCTAGATTACGGTTGAAAATCTGTTTAATATGTTTAAAGCACATAGCAGATACATGTTTCATCAGTATAGTTCTATGATTCACTATAAAACACGACTTGAATACGCCGTATATTTTTACGATGGATTCACCGTTATAAAGCAGTAGCTAGTGACCTACAACTACCGATGCGTTACACTTGCAGTAACCTTAGCTGCTGTGGCAGTGAGTCACGCAGTGCAATACAGATTCATGTTATCGGGTTAAACTACCAAACAGCGCAATTATATAAATCGGACAAAATTAGCAACATTGTGAGTAGCCTTTCCGCTGTAAAATTACAGAACAATTTTGAGGAAGGACCAACTTCTTGAAACATTGGTCCTGCAAAAAAACTAACTCAAATATTGTTACTCCGGCTGTTTGCATTGATGTAGGTTTTCACAGCAATTCATGAGAATCGCTCTCGATAGCTGCTCTTTCGGGACCGCCGTCTCGAGATGCCTCCAACGTGGGAGGCAAAACGACGCGACGGAGAGAGGAGCAACGCTCGACGCGGCCATCCCAAAAGAGCAGCTCTTGAGAGAAATTCTCACTTTGGCCGTTGATCGCGAGTTAAAAACGCCGTCCGACTAAAGTCGCCGCTCGATCGTCACCGCTCGGCCACCGCGAAGGCGACGGCTACTCACGGTCAGAAGCTCGGACAGGCAGCGCAACATGGAGGAGGTGTGTTGGCGCGCGGTCTGCAGACGAACGCCGGCGCCGCTCACGTGTGTGTGTGGCTCTGTGTCTGGACGCGCCGTGGCCGCGCGCGGTTAAGTATAGTGAGGCTCATCCGGCCGGAGCAGGGCCTGCCACCACCACCCCGCTTCCAACTTAGAGGAAGTTTACTTTGGCAAGTGTGGAGGAAACACTCGCCCCGCGTCGCACACAATGCATGTGAGCGAGCACACGCAGAGCCGGTGGCCGCTCGTAATCTTCGGACACTGTATGCCCGTGCAATGTGCACGCACAGATATTGAATTGATGCTTGCTTTTCAAAGCTGTTCTTTAGGAAAGAGGGGAGGGGGAGCGCTCGACACGACTATCCCGAAAGAACAGCTTTGAAAAGCAACCCTCATGCATCGAGCCGTGAAAATCTACATCAGATATTGCATTGCCTAAGCTGTCCGGGAAAAAAAGGGGTAGGCATCCCTCCCATCTAACCTGGAATGGCTTTACGTGATTTGCACCATTACCCGCACGGTAATTCATAACGGGTTAACCCTGCTGCCATCGCCGCCAATTATAACATCGACAGACACTGTGAAACGAGCCAGCAGCTGATGTGTGAGCCTCCTGAGACACTCGCAGTGCAGCAGCAGCAACAACAACGACTTTCATTTATACGGCGCTAAATCACGTAACCACACGTCTTAAAGCGCCGCACAATGGGGAGAGTACAAATTGGACGGTGAGCGGGAGACGGAAAACCAGGAAGGGTGGAAATCACCTTCAAACAGACAGGTTTTACGATGTGAATTGAATGCGGGAAGTGAGGAAGAGGAGGAGAGCCTAAGATGAGTGGGAAGTAAGTTCAAGAGGGCATGAGTGCGGCAGAAGAGTGGGCACTGATAGTCACTTGGAGCAGGCGTGAGGTACAGACGAGGCCTGACATGGCCAAGTGAAGAGGGCAAGCAAGTTTGTACAGTTCGTTCTTTAATTGTCAGAAACCGCTTAATCCTGGACAGGGTTGTGGTGAGCCAGAGCCTATCCCAGCAGACACAGGGCGCAAGGCAGGGCTATACCCAGGATGGGACGCCAGTCCGTCACGGCACTGGGGGCAATTTATTCCGCAGGGCAATTAACCTATGGAGCAGCATGTCTTTGGACTGTGGGAGGAAACCGGAGTCACTGGTGATAACCCATGCGGACACGGGGAGAACATGCAAACTCAACAAGGAAAGGCACCCAAGCCGGGATTCGAACCCGGGGGCTTCTTGCTGTGAGGCGACAGTGCTGCTCACCGCTATCCCACCAGGTTTGTATGGTTGCAATAGGTAATTCAGGTGGGCGGGGGGGAGTTTGGGGAGTTTGGGGGGAGTTGAGACCGTGGAGGGACTTGTAAACTCCTGGGACGTTTACAGTGCAGGTGCCGCTCAGCCTGACCTCTCGCGTCACCGCCGGAAAACCACGCGCGAAGGAAACGGAGGAGAATGGAGCGCAAGCGACACGCACCGCGCATCGCACACACCGCGACAGCAGGAAAAACCTGTGGCATCACCCAACAATTCCCAAACGACAGCAGCCGCTCAATGTCCATGCGAGACACAAACTCAAAACCTAAACACAGAGCCGTTCTCTGTCGTTGTTGGCGTGCCGTTCTCTCCGCAGCCCTGTGCGGCGCTGTGTGACCCCCGGGTGAAAGGCGCTCTATAAATGCTATTATTATTACTAACAAAGGAGAAAAACCTTGCGACACGGTCATGCCGAGCGGTACGTGACATCATCGGGAGGAGAGGAGGATGGAAGGCAAGGTGCGCTTCCGTTTAGCGCTGATTTGGCAAATGCTTTTCACGCTGGTTTCCACCTATAAGATTTTGACCATCTGTTGGGCAACCCAAACTGGCTGGATTTCAATAGGGCAAGTCATTATTAGCGAGGAAACTTTATGACAGCAATCGCGCCATACTTTTACATGCAGACAGCACTAGTGCAATATAACTCTTCAACTTTAGCTGTAAAGCACAAAAATAATAATAAGAAACAAACCACTAAGAACAACACGTTGCACTATGTCTGACCGAATAAGCATTTCCCACACCACAGGGAGAACAGACTTCCTAACAGGAATCACAAGACTTCGCGGTGCCACCTACTAGGGCTGTGCCCGGCTTGAGATAAGGCACCGGTGCATATCCCCACATCCTAAACAATATACACCATTTAGCATAAATGCCATTACTAACTCCTGCTAGATGCACACAATCGCACACACTCAGCCACCGCATTATAGCTGACCTCGTACGTTTATAACAGCCCCAAAAGTTGGACAGGAAATGCGAACACCGGCTGAACGAGGCGACGACAACAGAGAGGCCACTTCAGGGCTTCACGGTTAATGAGTTCCGTTCCATTGTTCGCTCCTCTGCTAGACTGGTACGACACTGATGGTTGCTCTTCAGAGCTGTTCTTTCGGGATAGCCGTGTCGAGCGCTCTCCCTCGCTCCCTTGGAAGCTCCATCAACGTGGGAGGCGATACGTCGCGAGGGAGGGAGGGAAAGCACTCGACACGGCTATCTCAAAAGAACAGCTCTGAGGAAGCATCCATCATGGAGGTGGAGATGTTTGGTGGGTTACGTTATGTCATTCGTGCTCAACCAAGCTCTGTATTTTGTTTGCGTTGTTTAGTTCGAACGTTTGTCGTGTCGCAGGGATCCCGCATCCAGAGCTTGTAAGCTTACTTGGCCTTTTTTGCTCTAATAATATATCTACGCATTTTACATTCGGGAGGCTAATTAAACGCCGACCTTCTTTCGTAAGCTGAAGCACCAGAGTAATTAACACTGTCAATGTCTGACACTCCTACCTCTGAATTACAAGTTACACAAATTAAAGACTTCAGCAAATCCTATTATTTTATTATTTTCCCACCTACACGCTGGCGTGATTTTTGCTGGTAATCATCCAGCGACACTTAAGATCGAGAGACGTGGTTGGAGACGCTGGTAACACATCTCTGGTAACACATCTCTCACGGACGCTGGGGGTCAACTCATGCTGATGACATTTCGTCTGCCCGAAAACAACACTTAGCACATGGCTCAGAGAACATACGCAGGCAGACTTCATTCTGACTGAAGAAAGTGCACTTATGAGATGTAGTCACGAAGCCAGCTTGTGTGTAGGTGCCAAGATGGCTTATTACATTGCAGGATTGTGAGATGTGCCGATGGCTTGGGGAGGACTTCATCCAACTGTAGATTGATCACGGATGATGATGATGATATTATTGTTTTTACTATTTTGCTGTTACGCAATGGAACTGGCACGCTGACTTCTATTCCGACTAGAAACCCAAAATGATGTGGTTATGAAACTAAGCAACCTGTTACAACACTCGGAAATACTATTCCGATGCACGTATTACCACTTTAAATATTATGTTAGACAACGCAGTCAGGTTGTCATGTATGTACACGCACACAATCTTAGGAGATGACAAAATGCCAAATTGTGAATCAATGTTAAAGGCCACAACTCCAGACTAGTTGCGTTGTGCTGATGGTCATAAATGTAATGCCAAGGCCACAGTAAGACTCTGAAATCATAAGAACCTTTAAATAAAAACGGTGACGAGATCCAAGTCAGTACTGTGACTGAACTTCAACGGCCTCAGAGCAAGCTATGCATTGGTTGAGCTGAATTTATTCAACCAAATCTTCAACTAAAATAACTACTGGGATACATTAACTTCTGGGCTTTCAGCAAACATTAAAGCCTTCTAAAACAACACCCCACCAATATTAAATATAGATTTCCAACCAAACTCGAACCATATGACATTAGCAAACACATCTCCACGTAGGGCTCTTCTCTGGGCGTCCACAACAACTCTCAATAACCCCTGGATACGATTGAGCGTCTGTGGCCCTGTGGCCCCAACGCCACCCAGTGGCCGCATCACCGGCTCACGAACACACGTGAATGTCCGGTGTGTCCACGAGTGCGTTCGCCCAACGAGCGCCTTTGATATTTCACAAAATTTCACGTGACCTCAAATTGCACCTAGCCTGGCACAAGAGCTGCCGGTGACGTCGGTGTCACTTAGTGGCAAACGGCGGCTGTAGTTGTTGTTACTGGCAGTGTGCGACACAACAGATTCCTCTAGACCAGTTATCTCAATTTTTTCGAGGGGGGGCCACTTTTGCCGATAAGACATCAGTGTAAGAGCAGCCACACCGCCTGTAAGACAAGCAGAGACGAGGAACGGGCAACACGGCTATCCCGAAATTACAGCCCTTGAGAGCAAATCTCATACATCGAGCAGTGAAACCCTACATTGATATAAACGACTGTTCGCCAACAACACTACCGCGCATCGTCTCCGCTGGGTTTCCACGATGCCGCACGTGACAGATGGGATCCTCGTGCACGGGGCCACTCATTAATGCGGACACGCGCAGCCATCAGCCATTCCCTTCGCTGTCACCGTGACTCTTTGCACAGCAGCCGCGTCACGGCAATTAAGTCTCAGCTCGGTGGACATGCTCTGCAACCACCAGCCACGACCACTTCCAGCTCCATCACGTGTCTTATTCTGGTTCTCGTCCTGTAATTTGTCATACGTGTACATTTTGCTGACCGTGATAACACGACACATTTTGTTGCTCGCTTTTTTTTTAAATGCCACCTTTACAAAAACCAATGAATATATTTTCGCATCACGAAACCTGTGTCCCGTAAAGAGCTTGCAAGCTCCCTGGGTATCTTTCTGCTGTAATGATAACATCTATCTATCTACATAATGTACTTGGAAAATCTCGATCTGAGTTACACCAACGTTGGCAACTTTGGAAAACCACCAAAGCTCGCGAGATGATGGAGACCCTCAAGAACTAGGAAACATTTTACGAGACAATTTACAAAGTATCACGCGTAATACACCGATACAGCATCCTTAACACACTCAA
>JAZEWU010000001.1:6437503-6449773 GCA_036362915.1 Geotria australis
GAAAATGGGAAACTAATTTGACCATCGCGCTGCTTCGAAGAATCGCTAAGAAGAAGAACACACACCTGCAATCACTCCAAACCCTGCATAACGTCCTCGTTCGAGAAAGTCGCTCTGCATGTGACTAGCTACTGTAACATAATGTTATTGCTGGGGAGCCGAAAAAGCCACATCAACAAAACCGCCAAACCGGCAACCTGTATCTCACACGACAAACGTGAGTCGCTCGCCCTCCACGACGCGGTGGGTGAGACCACGTACCTCCCACAGGGCCCTGAAGTCCTTCTGCTCGATGCGCAGGAGCTCGCTGCGCTCCCGCGTGAGGATGGTGGCATGGCGCGGCGTGTTGTCCAGGATCGACTCGCCGAACGCGGTGCCCACTCCCAGGGTGCACAGCGTTACCGAGTCCTGCGAGCGGAGGCAGCGGCAGCGGCCGGTGAGGAGGGTTCGGCTCCCCGTGCCCGACCCGGCATCGGCTCACGCGGCGCGCTGCCGTGATGCCACCGAGCGGAGCCTCGGAGCAGCGGCGCTCTCCAGCCGGTCGAACCCGATCGAACCCGATCGACAGGTCGGTCCCAAAGTCTTGAGCAGTTGGATGTTAGTGTGGGCCTCACACGTGCAATGAGTCGCACGTGTAATTGCGTCACCATGCACCGCAGACGTTCGCCACTATGTGGCGTTGACGTCACCACGACGCCTGTGCCAGGCCAGGTGCACATTGAGGGCACGCAGAGTGTCGAAGGCTCGCTGACACGAGGTCATGGGACAGAGAGCCAGGTGCCATTGGTTGCTGCGTCACGCACAGCGCACACAGCAGAGCCACCCGGTGGCCAGGCGCGAAACGGCAGCGCCAGCGCCCGGTCAATGTGCGCAGAGCCGAACGCGCGGTCAAATCAAACGGAAGCGAAATCGCCTTGGAAGGTGCGGCCTGCCAACGATTCGTGATTCCGGCGGAATGATCGGTAAATCGACACGAAGCGGCGAGTGACATCAATGTAATTGTACTGATGCTTCCAGCGTGGGAGGCGCAACGTCCCGAAGGAGAGAGGGAGAGCGCTCGACATAGCCATCCCTAGAGAACGGCACTGAAGAGCAACCATCATCGATGTAATTCAGTGGTTCCCAAAGTGTGCTCCGTTGCGCTAAGAGGGCGCCGCAGTTAACTCAGATTTTCTGACTTTGGGCGCCATGGAAAAAATCCTGATACACTAAGGGCGCCGTGAACCAAGCCAAGCCTCTGTATTTGATTGGCTTGTCGCTAATTGTGGCGTCCGTTAGTTCTATCGTGCCACAGCTCGCTATGGAGCACAGGCTGATAGCAACTGGTACAAGCGGAGCGGCCAAATTCAGGATCCTCCATGGAGCCGCAGCAAACGGTGCCAATCCTTCCCACAAGAGTTTCTGTTTGTGAATGGTTATCGGTGTTCAGATGGGAGGTTGCAATGCCAAAATATTGACTGAACAAGGTAATATCCTTGAAAATATTTGATAACTGTTCTTAAGCGCTGTTCTTAAGAGCAATTATCATACATCGCGCCGTAAAAGCCTATGTCGTTACACTAAAAATTTGTGTATACGAATTTCTCTAAAGAGCTGTCCTTTCAGGAGAGAGGATAATCGCTCACCATGGCTATCCCGAAGGAGCAACTCTTAAGAGCAATTGTCATACATCGAGCCGTGAAAATCTACATCCACACAATATCTGTATACTAACTGTTTAAACACAAGCTTCAACTTATTTAACGTTATATTATTTTTGGATTAATTTTTTTTTCCTATAAACGTATGGAAGAATCATGATTTTAATGCCACGCTGATTGAAGCCACACGTGTTCACAATCGCCGATGACAGAGCTGCTCAGGAACAAAGCGGTGATAATGCGCCAATTACCTGCGCTGACTCCACACCGGCCACTGGGAAGGTACAAATCTGGCTCGGATCACATGACAGCCTGACCTGCCACAGCTCCACAGCACACATTTGCAGCGCCGGAGCCTAAGATGTAAATTTCTCCGCTGAAGCAGCCTCAAAATGCCAAACCTGTCATGTTGTAAGCCCGTAATCGCCTTAGAGGACATTTAATAGGGCTTGCTTTTCATCGGGTCACTGAAGGACGGAGTGAAAACACACCCCGCATGGTGCATCACGATGAATTGTGACACCTGCTTTCCAAGGCCCCACGCGGCCGCTGTGACAGCACCGCCAACCAGTGATGTGGCCCTGCCTGTCATCCGTCTCCTCCGCCGCGTGTGGCGATGGCGGTGAGCGGCGCTCACGCAGATTGCTCGGGTTCCACCCGCATACAGTGTGGTTAGCGAGGCAACCGCATTGTTCTAACCGCTCCTCCGTAACGTTTCTTGACAGAAGCGAGCGGCCTGTCAAGACCGGAGAGTGACACGAAAGCGTGGCGCCCGGCATCGCTGGGCGAGTGTCGTCTCGGTTGTTGTTGAAAGGGAATGACGAAGGCCTCGCGTGCATTTTTAACTCGATCCAGCGTCGGTTTAAGGTTTTAGTGAAACAACTCATCAGAGAGTCGCTTTGTCACGTTAAAAAAAAAAAACGTGTTGTTGCTGCTGCTACTGTAGACTGAACACTTTCCTTGCACTCATTAGTTTTCTATTTTCTTTCCCTTGGGACCAGAAGCCAGACCTTGGTGTGTGTTTGTTTATTTATTTAACTCGGCATTGACCGAGGATATAACCGCGCCGATTTCATCATCATTTGGCGAGAAACGCGTTGTGTCCCTGCTGCGGTTGTTTACACTTGGCTGCTGTTCACACACGAGCCTGGGGCGCATTAATGAACCAAACTGAATTCTTAGCTCAACTCTGCAATGCACTGACTGCTGCTGCTGCTACCGCTCCCGTCATCGCCGTCCTTTGGAACCCGTGTGTGTACAGAGTGGCTGCGTGTGTGTACATAGCAGCATGCAGAGCAATAGGTGCTCTCACAGCCCTGTGTAGACTGTAAGCACACACCATATGGCCACTTGAAGACGTCACTGTCATTGCACAGTATGGTACTGTTTAGCGCGAACACCCGACCATCATTTAATTTCATTTGGTCGTAACTGTTTACTCCAGCTGGCGAAGAGAATTCCGATTGGTAAACAGGGTATTCCTACTGCTGCGGGCTCTCCCTCGTGAACGCTGCTCATCTTTGCTCTCTGACCCTTGTTAGAGGCGCTCAGCAGCAGCCCCCGTGGGCAAACGGGGGTGAAAAAAAAAACAATTTGGTGGACCACAATGCCAAGCGCTGCACTGAACGATAATAACAACAACAGCAGCTAAATTAAAGGTGTTTCACCTTCTCAAAGCAACTTTGCACATTTTTTTATTCAATTCGGAGGCGAAAATACGTTGCGTAAACGTTGCGCTGGCCCGTAATTAAATTTCACTAAATACAGTTCAACACACGGCAACAGGCGGCCGTAAATGATTCCTGTTCATTAATTATTCGGCACGCCAACCGTTTCTAATTAAATTGTAGACCAGCGGCAGCAGCAGCCAAGGAAGCGGAGGAGGAGGTGGCGTTACCTGGTGGCTCCCCGTGGCCGACACCTTGACATCGAGAGAGCCGGACAGCACTGCGTACCAGCTGGTGCCGATGTCTCCCTGGCGGAACACTGCACGGCAAGCGCCGCGGTGAGGTCGAACAGCGTGACGAGCTTAAAGCAACGGCCGAGCGAATCCAGCAACAATTAAGATGAATGTGGTTCTGGTGGTTGTTGTTGACGGTTTCTGCACCTCAAGGGCCCACTTGGCCCACTGTGATGCGGTCACCGTGGAGCACTAGGTGTTGCTCGCGGCTCACTGATGGGTTGCGAGCCACCGGTTGAGAATGGCGGGTTTAAAAAGGCCGCTATCCAGGTTGACCCCGGTTGGCCGGTTGCCCCCCTAACGGTGGGGGGTATTGGAGCAGAATGTTACAGCCGGATGCCCTTTCTGACGCCAACCTCATTTAGTTGGACGGTCTGCGGATCGCTATTTGTTTTGAACCTCCCGCCAAGACCTGTTCACTGAGGGAGACACTACCACGAGTGTCAGGCTGCAGGTGACATTGCCCTGGGATTATTTGCAACACGCAACGCCCCCACATCTTCCCACCACGATAAGGTTACGACCCCTGGTGGGTTGTTGTCAATAATAAAACTCACATTTAATAACAGAGACAGTGGGAGGCGAGGGGTGGGATAGGGCCTCCCCTGTGCGAGACGAGCAGCAGCTGCGGTAACCCTGTTGTGGGAAGCGGACGTGGGGGACCGCACGCGCCGCCACAGAGGTTTAAGAATCAAGTGGCAGACGACGAAGTGGCGCTGAGATGCGGTGGTGGAAACGTGGCACGTTTGACCGGAAAGAGTAGAGAGATTGTCGATTCGTTACAGGCCGTGAGAAGAAGCACAGAAGAGAAGTCTATGGGGCGAGAAGGTCTGAGCGGCGGACCTCATGTGGTAAAGCAGGGGTGCACAAGTTATTTGTCGGGAGGGCCAGTTGCTGATAAAATAACCAGACAGAGGGCCACAAACTGGTCACTTCTTCTTCTTTGCGATTCTTCGAAGCACGATGGCTAGCTTCCGGACATCGTCGTCTTTCAGCTTGGCTTCGAAGTGTTTGGTAGAATTCGCAGGCAATACCAAGTACTACCCGACAGGGATCGCGACGTGAACGCTTCTACCTTGACCCCCAACTGGTCACTACCCCCGCTCCATATCCTCATCCCCCTCCCCTTGCAGGCACACAACATTTACAGTAGGATATCGCAGTATAGGCCTATGTCGTTGTACGAGTATATTTTTAACATAGACCAAAAATCGAATAGTTTTCAATGTAATTTAACTGATGGTTGATTATTCTTTACGGGCTGGATTAAATATATT
Source organism: Geotria australis (assembly GCA_036362915.1). Classification (NCBI taxonomy): domain Eukaryota; kingdom Metazoa; phylum Chordata; class Hyperoartia; order Petromyzontiformes; family Geotriidae; genus Geotria; species Geotria australis. The sequence goes on from JAZEWU010000001.1 coordinate 6,442,381, forward strand.
GCCGGGCCAGACCTAGCCCACGGCCGTAATCAGTGCCCCCCCTGGCTTAGAAGGAGACGGAGGAATGACGGTGTGGCGTGTGTGGGACACGTACGGGTGATGCCTCTCTCCAGCTCCTCATAGTAGCCGAGCAGTGAGATCTGCTGCAGCAGATTGGGGTGGAACTCCTCGAAGGCCTTCAGCTGCTTGAGGCGGGCGGCCACGAGCTCCACGTCCTCCATGCTCCGCTCAGACGGCCTGGCGAGACGCGGGCACACAGGGCGGCGCGGCGCACGGACCGCATCGAGTCGGCAGAGAGTACAGAACAACACGGGGAACGCAGGGGATGCAGAGCACAGAGGGAGCAACATGGCACACCGAGCACACGGTGCGCAGAGAACACAGAACAGAGACGACGCAAAGCACGCAGAATTCCGGGTACACAGAGAACACAGAATGTAGAGAACACAGAGAATACAGAATGCAGAGAAAACAGGGCACACGGAGAATGCATAGGGCAAGGGACACAGAGCAACATAGCGTATGTGCGAATACAGGCTAAACAGAGTACATAGGGAACATAGAGACAACTGTGAACACAGAGTACCCTGACAACGCAGAGCACACACAAGTACACAGGGGACACAGAGTACACGGGGAACGCGGAGAACACAAAGCCGCTGCTTGGGTTCTCCGCGGTGGTCGTGCCCTGACGAGTGCGCGAGAGTCGTCATTATCCCGCGTGTCTGTCGTGTCCTTCATTCGTTGTTGTTTTATATATTATACGTTTGGGGTTTTTTTCCCACCGTTCTCTTTATTTGCCACCGTCTTGCGCCGGTGATTTTTTTCGCGGCTTTCGTGTTTTACAAGGTGCTCCGAGATGCGATGGCATTAAAGCTCCCAATACACGCCGATCTCTATCTTCGTCCGTGACACAAAAGGGACGCAGGGGCCGTGCATACATTACCCGGTACGCGATAGAGAAAACCGTTTACGCTCTCCTGCATTCACAAAATCGGGCTAAGAACACAAGGGCAACATCTGGCATAGGCAAGCACAGCACCTCGCCGACGACATCTCCCACGGAGGCTTCTCCCAGAGGACCCTCGCGACAGGAGAGCGTCGCAGCGAGACTCGGCTACGGAAAGATCTCAAGCGAGTCCCTGACAGACGGTTCAGCACGGGGGGGCACCTCTCTGCGGAGTGTGTCGCGAGGAGGAATGAATGTTCAAAGCGCGAAGTCCAGCGAGACTTGCCCTTTGCCGTCCGGCACACTTTTACTCGCTATCAGCACGGAGCGAAATTGAACATCCCATGCCGGGGGTAAAAAAAAAAACAGAGACCGGCCAATGAATGTCAACTCGTGTCCGGCGGCGGCGTTGGCTGCTGGCGACGGCGAGATTACAGAACCGCACGGCGGCCAGGCGGGAAAACGGATCGCGTGTCGCCACTGACCGTCACCTGGCGATTACGCAGCAACCGTGAGCGGAGAAGCTGACCGTAGTCCAGCAGCGCATGCATCTGCTACTGAGTTGGGACCTGCTGGCTGAGGGGAGGGGCCCCAGGCTCTAACCCCCCCCCCCGCCTCCCGTGTGATTTATTTGGTCTCGGTGGCACCTACTAAGCGAGATCTGCGTGTAGGCGTGTTGATAATTTATGAACCACGTTTGTCGACTCAATTGATCACTCTATCAGGAGCAGCTACAAAGTTAACGATATACGGCCGGTGTTAAAACAGATGTTAACCCGCACGGTTTAGGACCACGGAGGGAATGTCGGTACGTTGGTTACTTGGGAAAGCTGTCCTTAAATTGATAGATTAATTGCTACAGGTCACGAGGAGCCCGTGTGACAAGAAAGAATGGAGCAAACATTCGCACGAAGCAAAATCTTTTTACCTATGGGAACCTTTTTTGGCAGAATTGCCTACACGTGACGCAAACAGAGAAAAGGGCTTTACCCTTCCTGGCAATAAATGTTTTAGTAAATGCATCCAAAGCATCTTCAAGGGGCGGTTTCTTATTCATAATGTGTGAGCGCGTGGTCTACGAGAAGGATATTATCTTGAGAACGATGTGGCTTTGTCGGAGCATTAACGGCTTTCTTGCAGCAGGCATGCCGCCTAGAAATGAATGACGTGTCAAGGTGAATGACCAGCAAGAACGAGTAAACCCTTGAGCTGAGAGCTTCTGGGAAAGGGTTCATCGATCCTGCCTTTCGCGGATCCAGTGTGGTGCGCACGGCGGCACAGACATCGAGTGTGCAGGCGGTGGTCCGACTGCGCCAGGGTGCGGTTCCCGCCACGCTAAGCCACTGACTGACACAGTTCGGTGGGCCTCCTCTAACGGCGTAGCGCTCAAACTCCAGAAATTCTCGGCGGAGTAGACGATGGAGAGTGGACACGTGAATTTATGAAACGCTTTGTTTGCCAGGTGGCGGGTGGGGACGTGTCCCTCCCTGTGCCAGGTTTTACGGCATTGCGCGTGGGTGAATCATCGAGTTTGTGTGGCACTGGTGTCAGCGAGTGCCCTCCCCGTTCCTCTTCTACGATGATAATAACATGAATCATAAACCGTCCAAACAAAATCAGTGATTCAACTATTGGACGGTTTGTTTTGTGATGTTTTGTGTTACGTAACGCGAAACAACAGTGGGTCATTTACAATGCACATACTCTCACACCGTTATATAGACACCTCAGCCTATCACTCAAATCCACCAAATGGACCACATCATATGATTAAGCCCCTCCACGAATTCCCATTCACCCAGGGGGAGCATTGGGCGGGAACGCACGGGAACGCCGCTCCCAGAATCGAAATCCCAGAGGGAACGATTAGGCTTTCATGGTCTTAAATTCCGATGGTTACTTTACATCTCATAAATCACAGAAATTCATACAATTCGTTCTCATAAACTCAAAATTTTCTGGGGGAGGACCCCTGAGCCCCGTTGCAAAGGGGACGCGGACCCGGGTGCGTTTGCAGAGTGATTTTTTCCAACTCAATTTGCGAGTTTGTTGTGACGCAGGAATCCCGTAACGAGCTTGCAAGCTCACTGGGTATTTTTCTACCGTAATAATAAACATCTATCTATCTAACTCCCCCCCCCCTGTATTCACTTACAGTATTAATCAACCTTGAATGTGATTGTCTTAGTTATTATGGCCCTATTACTAGTGGGTCACTCTCTCACCTTATCTCCAAATATATCCGTTGAAAAGAAGCCTGATTTCTCCGAGCCTCGCCTCCAATCCCCGCATAGCACTCGCGCCTCTCACCGCTCCATCTCTCCGGACACAGTAAGGACTGGGTAATCATGTGCATACTCTGTGAACGCATGCGTTCAATGTGCTGTAGAAAACACATCATGTACTTGTTCACGAAGCATAATCACAGTTTTGTAAAAATTCCCAGGCTAGGGTTGCAGTGCCCGTCGTGCGTGTGTGGTGTGGTGAGCTTATGGGGAGTGATAGTGCAGTAGCTAGAACGCTGTGATTATGAACCCCCCCAACCTTAGTTCGATTCCCGCTCGCGGCCAATAACGGTGGCGAATAACTGAACTGTTCCTAAGCTTGTCCGATGTCGACTCAACCTTAAATGAAAGCCTGATGCGGTGTGTAAACATACGCACAGCACTGGGGAGACAAACGCAGCCGGGCGTAGTGTTAACGACCCACTCCCTCGTGTGCCGTGCCAGCTTTCATAGGCGCTCGCTAACCGCATTTGCTCCAGCAGTCTGGTAAAGGCTGTACGGGGGATCTTTGTCTTTGTGGTGAGCTTAAGCTCTGTGTGTGTGTGTGATGAACCTGGACTGTGTGTATGTGTTTGAGGGGGGCTTTGTTTATCTAACAGAGCAGGTGTCTGAAATGCTAACCTAGCTGCACACTTCTTGGCTACATGAGCACAGGAGAAATGGCAGTTCCCCGTATCTATGAATCGCAAATACTGTGACCACATGAAAAATACATCAGCTCACGATGTCAATGGAATGCAATGGAACGAAACATCAGGTTTGACATGCCAGCAACCAAAAATTATGTTTTTAAGAGCAGTCCGTGCAATCACATTTTAACACAAAGTACAGTACAGTATACGAATAAGAACGTAAAACACACATTAGTCGAGTTAAATAAATAATACATTCAGTGATTGAAAACATAACTTTAAAGCGCTTTGATTTATAATACCACGTCAAGACTTTTACAAAATTACGACTTAAGAAAATCACTGCTAAAAACGTGCGGCAAACGTGAAATGTCAAATATGCCCAGGGTTCCTGATTTTATTTAACTTTTAAATTACATTACTACGCTTCTATGTTTGGATCATTCTCTGGGAGGCCGATTGCATGGCCTCACTCCCAGAAAGCTACATCAAACGCCGGCTCATCCAATCCCACCAGCTGATATTCTAAATGAGAATTGCTCTCGTATTACAAATGAAACGCCTGACGACGCCTCCAACGTGGGAGGCGAACCGTCGCGAAATAGAGAGAAGGAACGCGTGACACGGCTATCCCGAAAGGACAGCGATGGAGAGCAATTCTCATACATCGAGCTCTGAAAAGCTACATCAGATAATCTAAATGGTTTCTGTGATTTTGATTTGCGTGTTATGTGTCGCCACCAAGAATTGGCGGGGTGGCTCACAGCAAGAAAATAATGCTGCTTGAAGCCGTGATGGTAAAGATTTCTACCTGCGGTAAACGCAGACACTGTACATCACAAAGCAATTGTCACTCCAGTGCCTCATTTGCATCTTGCAGCAGTAAATCCATATTCTAGAAATATTAACGTTGCATAATTGAATGGGTGTGCTTTTTAATTGATTATTATTACGATTTCTCAGCCAAGCTGAGGGACGACCATGTCCAGAGGCTGGCCATCGTGCTTCGAAGAATCGCAAAGAAGAAGAAGCTGCATATGTTTCTTGCTAATTAATGTAATTCTTTACGACTTGAAAATGTGGCAATAGACAATACATTTTTTTTGTTAAACAGCCACCCATAAAGAAAACATTATTGCCACTTACAGAAGATCAGGCTAATGAGGTCCAGGCTTCAACATTGGTTACGAAATTACCAATATTCTTGCTGAGCCATCTGTACCAAATGCATCCCTGTAGGCTCCGCAGCACTGAGCACTCTACCCAAGGCCAGCTGTGCCTTCACTGACCCCCTGCCTTGCAATCTGCGCAAAGCATGGTACACACTCTCTGCTTTAGCATATTAATGTATCCGTATATAAACATTTAGATAGAGCATGTCGCCATGATCTATCCACTGCTAAGCGTCACCATCACCTTGCACGATCCTGCGCTACCGTAATCGCTGATTGCATCGCTCCCACCTGGCCGGTGGTCGTCCTCTCAGGTGTGTTTCCTCCTTTGACTACTATTCCGTCATTAGTCTCGACCACAGGCCATTATCCCTTCGAACCATGTGTCCTTCCAAAAGTCCACGTCTCTGATTTGGATGTATCCTCAGATCCGATATAGTTATAATTTTCTCCAATTTTTAGTTTTCATGTTTTCAATCCATATCATAACATGCACTGATTGGAAACTCTCCTCTTTAGACACATTAGTATGTGGCTTTTCACTCTGAAAAGTCAGTCTTCCAAAAGCAATTCACCCTGCTCTCACTTGCCTCTTAATTTCACAACTTCATCCAGGGTAATCTTCAAATACTGCCATAAATACACATACTGTACACTGATGCATTTTCCAGTGGTGTCTATGAATTATTTTGTACAGTGAAATATATTCCATTATTCAGTGAATTTGTGGAGTGTAACATTGTTTTTTCTCATTTTTATAGTTATGCCAATAATGCAACATCGTCAATTACTTCAATAATGTCCATGTAGTTAATATCAAATGGTCGTTTTAATGACTGCCATCAGCAAATCTGAGATGGTTAACAAGGTTAGAATCTGAGATAGTTAACAATGTTGAAATTTGAAACGGTTAACGATGTTTAAATCGGTTGTTCTTCAGAGCTGTTCTTTCGGGATAGCCGTGTCACGCGATCTCCCTCTCTCCTTCGCGGCATTTCACCTCCCACGTTGGAAGCATCATCAGGCGTTAATGCCTGATGATCGCTTGATACGGCAATCCCGAAAGAACAGCTCTGAAGAGCAACCATCATGAATTGATCCGTGGAAACCTACATCAATACAATGTTTAAACCGGGTTTTTTTTTACAATGTTTAAATCTGAGATGGTTAAAACAAATTCTCATACTGTTAATTAATTAATTAATTGTCAGACACCGCTTAATCCTGAACGGGGTTGCGGTGAGCCGGAGCCTATCCCACAATGTTTACATTTCAGATGTTTACAATGTTTAAATGAGAGATGGTCAACACTGTTTAAATGAATGGCAGTATTTTGAATGGGATGAGTAATTCATTTTCTATTTTTTGAACGAAGAGAGCCAACTGTGATTTATTACTTTACAAGAAAGGTCTAGATGATGGTAATAGTCACACGGGCAGTTATCACTGCATATTGTTGTTATTATTGCAACAATGTATGTGCGGATAGTATTTCAGACGTGATTCTCACCATGGCAATTGCACATAATGGATTAATCTCGTGAATAACAATGTCACTGGGCCTTTGAAGTCCATTTTTTTTTACTTTTGTTCATTATAATACATTCCTTGGGTACTGTTCTTTTAATATGGTAAACTGACCATTTGGTAGCAAACGTCTTAAAATATAAATCGAACAAAAACACACCCATTGTAAATTGAATGCAAGTTGCGTGCTACTTAACATTGTAGACTAATCAAATTAACAATTACATGCCTGCACTTGTCTCGTGATCTATCAATGAAGCATTGTGTTTCTTTTATACATCACCAAGACTGAAAATGTAAGATACAAATGATAAAATAAATATTTGTACGCATTGAAATGCATGCCGTTTAAGCAAACATTTTTCCAGGCCATTGTCTATTTTGCACATAATCCACAACAAAAGATAGCTTGTTCACATAATCGCCATAGTTCGCCTCGCGTTGCCATCAGCATTAAATGTCCTTGTGTCACGTGCGATCATCAGCACCATCGTCCATCATCATCATTACACGTCGCACGTGCGATCATTATCACCATCATCACCACCACCGTACACGCCTTGCATGAGATCATAGCCACCACCAGCAGCACCACCACCTTCATCACCATCACAAGTCTCACGTACGATCACTAGCACCACCACCATCATCATAATCATAGCGCACGTGTGGCCATCCCCACCAGCACCATCACTCACCATCAGCACGTTTCACGCCGGAGCTGTCTGCGGGCAACGTGGACTGACAAGAGCGGAACAAAGGCCACCCTACGGGTGCAGTACCTCATCACGAGCCCCCGTCTCCTCATGCATCACCGCGTCACACCCC
>JAZEWU010000001.1:6457682-6471271 GCA_036362915.1 Geotria australis
CACACTGACACGGGGAGAACATGCAAATCCCACACAGAAAGGCACCCGCGCTGGGAATCAAGCCCAGGGTTTCTTGCTGTGAGGCATCATAGCTTCTCACCGCTACGCCACCGTGCCGCACTTTGCAAGGTGGTCCCCCGTACAAGCATTAACATTGCCGGAAAATACATGAATATATAAAAAAAATACATGTTAACATTATTTCGAGCATAAGGGTCAGCTGGCTTTCCAATTCGTCAATAAAGAGGCTCTACTTGGCCACCTGTTGTTTGGACTCGGCGACATGATGAGGTCGTGTGCTTGTGCGGCTCCGGCGCGCATCACTCTGAGGCTCAGCTGAGCGCTTGTATCCTCGCCCGGCCTGGCACCATTTGTTCAGCAGACACTGACACCCGCTGCCCACCCACCACGTGCAGCCTTCCGCCCCCACATCCAGCCCATTAATGACCACACACTCAGCCGCTTTCGCGTGCCACAGCGGGTTTACTCCGATTGTGCAACCGGTCTAATACAATCGCCCTCATCAGCTTTCCACGGCTCGCGATGTGCCCACTCTTTGTTCATACATAATTGAAATGAATTAAACGATGAATGCATATTCTGTTCGGTCAAATATAATCAGATACTTTATGTGTGTGTGTGTGGACGATGCATTAGACATTCAATGCTGTGGAATCCCTCGTCAATATGTTTTTACTTTACCACTTATATTACTACTGGCCTAAAACAGTGATTAATGTTTTGGAAAATAACGCTTTGAGAGCCGTGAAAATCTACATCGATACACAAAGCTTTATTTGTAAATGGTAAAATTGTGAGAGCTGGTAAAGAAGACATCGTAAAATCACGCCCTACAATTACACACCGCTCACCCCATAGCACATTCACACCCCCACCAGCACTCGCCACCCACCCGGCGCCACTTCTACCCTGAAACCGCAGCCCACACCATAAGCACTTGCCACTCATCACTCACAACCCCAAACCAGACCCTGTAAAACCCTCTCCACTCTCAGAGCACTCTGCTCCACTGTGCTGTGACGTACGCCAACTCGGCCACTGGTGTTTTGGACCCATGGTATTTTCATATGTAATGACCTCTACACATATATAAAAACCACACACACTCTCGTGATAACATCGTTTTGGAACATTAGAAAAATACACCTTTGGGAATTCAATATTAAAAGTACACTCAAAAGTATCCTTATTTATATAGCTCCGCTGGCATTACTAAATACCTTCTATGATTAACACATCACGACAGGGCTTCGAATTCCTTGGCCAGTATTCATCGGCGCATATTTAGAAGCCACCGTCACTGCTTTGCTTTCACAGCAGAGGGCATCGCTGTGACTCGGTATCGCGTTTCATGCCCACGATGCCAACTCCATTCTGCCCCAACAGTCACAACCATCCATCCATCCACTCATGCTCCAGGGCACTGCAACGGACTTCAAACTTGTTGGAAGAGCCTGTCATTCCACACCGCACGGCCACATGGCCACCACATCACAGCAAAGCAACAGCTTTTACATTGACGAAAATGTGAGGTTTTGGCTTAGATTTTTAAAACATTGAGATCTTTGTTGTGATGTAATAAAGTCTAAGCCTGCGTCTTGTAGCTTTCTCTTATTTTAAATGTTCACTGTGCAGGCAGCTGGTGAACATTATACAGTACTGAGCTTTCGTACCGAGCCTTTGTTATTTCATAGTTACCGCCTAAGCTTCCGTTGTTGAGTAGTTTCTTAAAATGTGTCAATTGCATCTGCCGTAAATAATCATTGACTCCACAAATGAATCAACAAAACCCAACAACGTGTGTGTGCTCCAGGACAGGGTGAGCCCTGCCCATGTTAGGAGTGGCACTGTCGCATCCTGCATAAGCAGATTCCAGTCTTGGACGTTGACCGGTATTTATAGGGGGCGGCCTCTCCACTTATCTTTAGGATTGCTCAGTTGGGTGTGAAGCCTGGCACTGCTATTCATACACACAGAAGGAGGAAAAAAAAACAACACAACCTTTACAAAGACACGTTGAAATCAGTGATCTGCTGATGAAGACCTGGTTCCAGCTCCTCTTAGATTGGGGAGCCAGCAGAGATGTTGCGCGGACAATCATCACAGTGAATCTCCGCTAAGGGGAGTGAACTTGGCTGGGCTGGAAGTGCCAGTTGGTTGGTGCAGGGCCCCTACCCCAGGGCCCCCAGTAGCACCAGCTGTGATTGTATTGGCGCAAGGCCACGAGAAGGAAAGAAGGGAAGGTGAGGCTGGAGACAGTCTCCCGCCGCCCTGGTCTGTTGTGTTGTTTCATGGCTCCACCAGCAGACCCATCGGTGGCCAGGGTGTGGTCCAGCCCGTGAGTAACGGCTCGGGATTGTCCCCGTGATCTCCCATCCGGCCTCCGTTTCTTTTCCTTTGTCTTCTTTTTTTACGATTTCATTAAAAGTGCCATAGGTGAAACACACAAGTATAATCTTTAAAGCACCTTTGAGGACATTCAACGTTAATATATAATAATGTATCGCCAGGTCCCCGTATTGTTTTGACTCAATCAGCAGACTTGGACCGTTATCAATGACGTTGGATCATTATCAAAGGCTTTCGTTAAACAATAACCGGCTGCACATGGTGCCATATTCCATATGAAAACAAGATCCACATACCAAGGCTACTGACTAATAATTGCCCATGATGGCCATTGTGAGCACTCTTGAACCGTGTCGATGTGTGTGTCAATGCAGTGTGTGTGTGGGACTGTCCCCTAACTCAACAACCTAAAACCCGAGGTTCCCAACTTGGTAATAAATAAGTCTGCAAAGATTCAGTCTTTAATCGTCTCCCTCCCACGAGCTTTAAACTTGCTAAAACGGTTTATAATCCTGCCATCTGCTTTTGACCCCGAGCTTATTTCCTCGCCTCACATTTTTCATTGCTATAAAACTGCCCATCAGCACTCTCCTGTCTGCGCCGACACCTTACCCTGCCCATGGCTAGAGCCTTAATTTATACTTCCATTGCTTCCTGACCAGAATACTTTAACTGTCCCCTAAGGCTGTCCAAGTGCTACGTCTCAGACACCCGAATTATCATGCTTGTGCTGAGCTCATCCTTAAACATTGAAAATGGACCACACCTTACACCTATCTCCAAGTCAACAAAACCTAGACCCGTGGCCGTATGGGTACATTTTTGCCAGTATAAATATGATGTAAAAAAGATACAAGGTTTTACCCTTTCTGCAACGATACAAGTGTTAAGATCTTAAAACACCAAATATACACCTTTTTTACAAAGTGTCCAGTTCGCAAGAAGCACCACATGCTTGTCGCAGGGTAAAACCTTGTATCTTTGTTTACATAGACCATTTAGCTTCAGCGCTTTGTGACCCTCGGGTGAAAGGCGCTCTATAAATGCTATTATTATTATTTATTTTTTAAGAGGGGGGCCACTTTTGCCGATGAAACAACAGTGTGAGAGCCAGCACACCGCCCGCACGATAAAATTATGCAATCCTTAATGATGTAGTTAAGTAATATAACGACGGGCGTAGTTATGTTACTTTCCTGCTTCGCGTTGAAACACTCATTTCAAACCATTGGGTCAATATGATGGGGGTGTTTACGCATTGCACTTCAGGGGCCGCACTTTAGGCCACCAGAGGCCCACAGTGTCTCGCGGGCCTCGCAATGAAGAACACTGCCCTAGACCATCAATCTCAACACGTGAGAAATATGTTTTGTACTCCACACACCCAGGGTTTAAGCCCAAGATTCCAAAAGCGATATGGCTCAATGTCTGCATGTATGTGGAATGTACTTCACTAATTCACAGAGCCACCTCTACGAATTCATTTTTAAGGCTTATCAGTAATATGCAGCGGAAAGCAGGAATTTGTACGTGGGTGTGACAGAAATCCTACCATCTTGAGGTGCCAGCCAGAAATGGCCTGTGGCCCGATTCCGAATTAAATATGGAAAGCACATCTCACCGTAAAGCTGTGAACGGATGAGACGATTTTCTGCAGCACAGATACCACAACAAGTCTTATATTTGCCCGAACTTGCAGCTTAACGGCTATTGGTAGCATTCAAGCATATATTATTGAAAATCACGCTTTCTATAGGAAACTTGTTATTGACCATCATCAACGATCCATTTACTGCTGAATTAAAGCCTCCCCGGGTTACCGTCACCTCTCATGATCTTGCGATACAACAATCCATATAGTTCCTACACGTGACCTGCTTTCATTGCTCCATCTCATTTGTGGAGGTCCTCTTGCATGTGTTCTCTATTGTGGCTTGCAGAAAGCTGAAATGAGCAAACCCGGGTTACATTTCAGGTTGGTAAATTCAGAATTCAAAAATCTCTGATTGTACGCCACTGTCGCCCATGCCGATGCCATCACGTGTGAGTTGTTCCCTGTGAGTTACATTTTTGTTTCATCACCACCACACCGGGTGCTGTGAGGGCCCCGTGGATGAGCAGTGGCATAGTGTGTTCCAGGAGGTGCAGGTGCTTTTGATGTGAAACCACGCTGCTCTGGCTGAAAGTTCAAAGTCAAACCTGGCCTGCAGTTCCATTAGATTTATCTGCTGCTTCAAACCTTTGGAATTCTCTTAATCAGAGCCAGGCACACTAGCACTAGTGAGAAAGAATATTTTAAATAACAACAAAACAAAAAGAGGTGGCGGGAAGGTTAATGAGAATTTCAAATAACCAGTATTGATAAATATATCGTAATCATTTGGAAAAATAAATATGACCACGTTTTACCCAGCATAATTTCATAACATATTGTACCTCTGTCACTGAACTCCCCCACGCCACCCCCTCCACAAAATAGGTTGCTTATAAAGGTAAAGCTCACAACTGCCCTTGCTGAATTTCAAATGTTGTTACTGAAAACATGTGCCTGGCACCTGCTGCTGGCCATCCTCCCATGCTGGGAGCAACATTCAAAGGCTGCCAAATGGATGCGCGCAGCTGCGTGCGAGCTCTCACTCCGTCCGAGCGACTCACAACACCCATCACGGACCACGGGCTTGAACTCCGGGCCATGACAGGGCCAAGGATTTCAACTGATAGATCATTTCATCGCGAGTCATTTTAAGTCGACACCACTGAGTCACCCACTTCCCGTTCACTCCTTTCGTACGGATGCTGTTGAAATGGAAATTAATCTTATACAGACATTGTTTCGTTTAGATAGCTTCCCTATTGGTGGTGTATTAAACTCGTTAACAAAATATTAGCCCAATGCAGTATATGTCAATTTGCTCATATGAAAATAATACATATGCCACGTTTGTATGGTAGCACATACAGCTGTACAGACCTTGAGTAAACTACATTCCCAGACCGGATGCGAGATGAAAAGCAAAGAGGTCACACTGGTTACATCAGATTAGAATTATCAGAGGTTTATGGGTCCCATTGGTTATCGTTACACCTGGATGGGTTTCTACCTGATACCACTGCTGCTTGCTGGGGTATGCGGCACGATCTAATCGTGAACGCTCTACCGTGGAGCTCCTTGTCACGTCATGCTCATGTATGGATACTGCAACAAATAACCGCCTTGTAAAAATCACGTTTTGTAATCTTCTTCTTTGCGATTCTTCGAAGCACGATGGTCAGCTTCTGGACATCGTTGTCTTTCAGCTCGGCCTCGAAGTGATTGGTAGAATTCGCAGGCAATACCAAGTATTACCTGACAGGGATCGCAACGTGAACGCTTCTACCTTGACCCCCACGTTTTGTAATGAAGAATGGCACTAACAAACGTGTCAAAAACAAATTCACTGGAAGCCTTTGACATAGAGCTGGGCTGGGGAGGAGATTGACTTTTGCCTAAGCAGGTAGAAATTCTATTCGACTAAAATAGAAAATATCAAGCTGTTACAACCGTCCTGTATTTGTATTCAGTGTATCAACTTCTCACGAAAATGCCGTGGTGAGCAGCAGTGAATGTTTGGATATAGCGGGTATAGCTGATATGTGTATGACATTAAAACGCACTTAAGCTAAATCAGTAACCCTCATTATTACTATCTTGCAAGGCTATTTGTAAAACAACCGACTGGAATTGTATTTATAACACAACTCTTGGGGGGCGGCACGGTGAGTAGCGCTGCCGCCGCACAAGAATCTCTCGGGTTCGAATCCCAGCTCGGGTGCCTTTCTGTGTGGAGTTTGCATGTTCTCCTCGTGTCTGTGTGGGTTTTCGCCGGGCACTCCGGTTTCCTCCCACAGTCCAAAGACATGCTGCTGCATACTGACTAAATTGACCCGGTGCCCTGTGATGGACTGGCGTCCGATCCAGAGTATAGCCCTGCCTTGCGCCCAGTATAGGCTCCGGCTCACTGTAACCCTGTACAAGATTAAGCGGTTTCTGACTATGAATGAATGAACATACTCTTGGCCACATCAGTATGCTGGTTAATATTAACACGCAGGTTAACAAGTGACCACATAACGATGCTTTACTAAATGCACTGTACATCCTCCACAGCTTCTTTACGATGAACTTGAAAACAAATAATGAGCCACTCGCATCAGAAACACGACGGCGTGACAGGAGTGCAGTCTCAGAAGACCCTCGTGCTGCCTAAGAAAAGCAGGATATCCTTTTTTTACGAAAACATGCTGCGTTTTAACCCAACAAAGGGCACTAAAGACATTCTTTACGGGCATATTTACAAAACACGCGAAACACAGGTCACCTCACGATATTTTAAACTTGATATTATTCTTAAGCGCAACTTTTCTGTAAAGTTGCCTATAATAATATTCATAGAAATGCTGCACGCACTGCTTTACATTGTCCGCTACTGATAGATTGCATGTAATGATGATGGTTTTCATGGCTTGAGGTATGAGCATTGCTCTCCATAGCTGTTCATTTGGGACAGACTCGACACGGCTATCCAGAAAGAACAGCCATGGAGAGTAATTGTGATGAATTGCATATTTTCAAATGTTGCATGCACATTGATGACTGGCCAAAATCCGGTCACATGGTGCTTTGTGCAAAGCATAAAATGTGAGAAAAAAACCCTTTGCGGAAAGGGATGTACACTTTATAAACATTTTGATCCTTTTTTATGTAGGTATATATCTTAGATATAAATATTTTATCAACCTTCTCGAATACAATGCTTAATTTCCTAGAATTAAAAAGGTTTTCTTGGACTGGGCAGTCTGCAATTCCTGACCATAATCCCTGCCCTGGCTTGTGTGAGCTCTGTGTGCTGAGCTGTCTCGGCAAGGAGAGAGGGTGGGGAGATGGGGATAGGATCTCGGGTCAGTCAACTTTAAAGCTGCAAAAAACCGTTGAGCGTTGTTGCTCTTATTATCAGTTCTCCAGCGGAGAGGGGTAAGCAAGTTACAACATCTCAGAGCACCAGGGGCAATTTATTCAGGACAATTAACCTTGGCAGCATGTCATTGGACTGTGAGAGGAAACCAGAGTACCTGGAGAAAACCCACGCGGACACGGGGAGAACATGCAAACTCCACACAGAAATGTACCGGAGCCGGAAACCAAACCCAGGATCTTCTTGTAGTGAGGCAGAAGCGCTACTCACTATATGAACGGTTGAAATGCTTTTCCAAAACAGAATTAACGGAGTTTGTTCAAACATTTAAATTGTAACCGTTGAATTTCGAGTTGGAAACGTGGACAAAATGTATAAACAAAATCTGACGCAACAAGGACGCAATGCTGAAGGTGAGAGATTTCCACGCCGAGGCACCGAGGGGCTGTTTGGGCAACTACAGGGCGGCACTGTACAGGCAGCAGAGGGAGAAAACCCGCTTAACGTTCTCGACAGCGAAGCCAGCATGAGTCCGTGCCATGACAACCACCTCCACGCGCATTCCATTTTCCAAAAGCTTGTCGTACTGTCTATGAAATGTCATCAAAAGTGAAGTATGTAAAAACATTTCAGACGCGAAGACCTTCGCAACTTTCCTATTTCGTCAGAGGTGCACGCCGCACAGACAAGGCCACCGTGCAGTGGTGGAGAAATGAATAATTTAGGTGATTCAACTTAAAATTGCCCACTACACGTAAACCTTACTCAAGAATGGAATGCAAAGGTCATCTGTTTCATGCATGGCTTCACAGAAGAACAATTTAAATGGATTAAGAATTAATGGGGCTGCTTGATGTAGGGCAACTAAGCAGAAAACTGTTGAAAGACGGACACGCAGCCACCCAGAAGTATCACCGAGCCTGTGGCTTAGTACAACTACGCAGACTATGCTTAAAAAGTGTATATTTTTGTACGATTCTAAAAAAATACGTTAAAATTTTAAAATACTACTTTCTAGATTTTGTACACAGAAGATGATTTTAGGTTTAAATTAGTAGTGCGAACTGTAAATATTTAACATTCCCTATGTGCCTGAGCTTAACCTCAGAGGTGACCACAAACGCATTTCAATGACTCTGAACAATACAACACGAGGATGACTATACTGTATTGCATATTGCAAGAATTGTTTAACATGCTGCACCTGATGGAATAGAATTGGATGAAAAACCTTGTTAGATTACATTTCCAAGTGTAAATTGTACGTGCCTACCTTGAACAACGTGTAATAATGATCAAATGCAAATTAACACACTAGTGTTTTATTAGTGAGATCATAACACAGCCCCTCATTGTCAGCCATGTCATCTTAACCTCCTGATGACGTGGGCTAGTAACTACCGTTCATCTAGCCTCAAACACCTGTTATTGGTGCTCATTTAACGGAATAACCAATCCACTACTTGATTTGTCATGTCATATTGTTTTATTATATTGTACATATGTTACAAAAACCATTCACTGCGTCATGCGATGTTGGAAATAGCCCAGATGAGGTTACCGATTCACACAGCCACAGGCTTGTGTGTGGTGGGGACTTAGCAGCGACTGTGCTGACAGACAATCCAAGTGGCACATTAAACTCACAATGCCTAGCCACTACTCCTTATGGCACGATAAATCAAGACAATCGACACAGGTCACAAATCACAGAGCTAACGTTAACTCATTGTAAAGGCATATATATTATCACAAGTTCACATGGCATTCGCCTAATTAAAGAGAGATTTATGAGACGTTAGCAATACAGACATGTCAAAGACAGCCACACACGTTTGTCTGCTGTATCAATTATTTTATATATCTAGGAGGTTATTAAGCACAGGTTTCCGGCTCAACACCCATGCATGTACCACCAGCATCACCTCAAACAGATGCTGGTCTCAAATCATAACTCAATTTAGCCAAGTGCTTATCTGTGAGACATTAACCTCATTAGCAAATGGCCGAAACCTAGTTTACATTGGGAAAGGGGAATGCCGTGTTTTTCAGCAAGTGTCTGATCATACTTTTCTTAAAAAAAGTTGTTCCAAATACTGGCATCTACATTAAAGATGTGGGGCAGCCAAATAAACATCATGCATTGCATTCGTACTGTCCTGGCTTGATTGGATCTACGGTAACAGCCATATAACCACCAGCCTCACTCATTGATCTTATAAACACATAGGTTCGTTGAAAAAAACAAGCACCTGCTGATTAGCATCAGACGACTATGAAATTAATGGCTACGGCACGGCTGGAGTGGAGCCCTTGTAGGCATACTCCAGTGCAGTAGCGATGGTTCTCATGTCCATCTCGATGCTCCTCGCCCAGTTCTCCACGTCTCCAATCTCCTGTGATGGCACACGAAAGTGTTAGGTCCAATCGTCATAAACATACTGCAAGTGCTTTACCATGCGCACCGTTACAGCTCCAAAGCACTACTCTTATCCGTTATTTTTTATTTTACAATTTGAATTCTGTTAAGGTATATATTCTATATTCTGAACTAGACGATTGTTGATTTACAACAGTGGTGGATCGTTTTTTTAATACATTGACATACTAATTAAAAACATATATACTTCTTAAAAAACAATAAAAAAACAATGGCAATTTTAAGGGAAAGATGACGACGTAACTTTGTAATTTCGGTTCCGTTTAAGTGACTCATTTAATCTTATCTAGGACATATAATTAAGAAACTGAAATTCAAGCAATGTAGCAATGTAAATTACTGAAGAATGATATGACACAACTGAATACCACACAATTAAACTTAACACCACAATGGCTAATGTGAAAATTTATAACACACGCGAGTTTTTCTGGGGCCCTGAAATGGAAATAGGCCTGGGGTCTCCCTGGCAGCCAGAACTATTCACGTGCAAACATACCAGTCCCGCTTTTTCAGCTGGAATAGGTTCCAACAATTGACGGACAATTTAATGAAAATGTAGCCATAGATCAGCTTGGGGAACTGCAGCCATTTCTCATCGACGGGACAACATTTTAATATTTTTTTTCACAGATATAAGTTGAGCTGAGCCTAAACCAACCAAGACTTTTGTTGTCCATTGCAATTAACTCTGTTTATGAGTAACTGCAGTTGTTTCATTCAGACAATTAGCCTGCTATTATATTCAAAATATGTCAAATTGTCGATGTGTAAAAGTGAAGTAATTTTAAAATGAACAATGATAACATTACACACATACAGTATAAGATTGTAATAATTGCGCCCGTGGAATTGGTGACCCGTGAAAAAATAAATTACGCACAGCAATTCAAAGGAAGGGTAAAGGAGATAAAAGTGCTGGCCAGCAGGAGTGCGAGGAAACTAAGGGTGCGATAGAAGTTTGTGGTATAACGAAATGAGGATAGTGGAAGTGACGAGAGGCACAACGGAATAGAAGCACATGGGGGAAGAAACTCCCAACGGGCAATCCTTTGGATTTGAAGAAAGGTAATCTTAAAACGAGTGGGTTATTAAAATCCCAATAACGTGACGATAGCTCGCTGATCTGCGTCCTGCTGTGTCAAGGGTCACGGATGAGTGTCGTGTGTCCAGCGCGTACTTTGAGAGCCTGGTTGAAATTCTCCACCATGTTCAGCCACTGCACCGTCTGCTTGGCAAACTGCGACGCCTGCACCTGCAGGGTCTTTGCCTCGGCATCGAGACGTCGCTGGTTCTGGTACGCCTGGGCAACTCTGAGCACAGACAGACACACAGGGAAACACTTTTAGTGCTGCAAGCGGCGCAGCACCTGCCACGGAGGGGCTTCTCTGTACAACAACCACAGCAATATTAAACAGAACCAAGGCATTATTATAACTTGGTTCATAAAATCGACATGCTACGGCCAGGACACAACAAGGCCGACGATATATCCATCTTATTTGCTTCGTGAGAAGTATATGTGTACAGTAGGCAGTCATGCTATCCCATTTCCTCAGACCCTAATGCCCAAGGATTACTCTGGATCATGGAAAGATGTGACCCCAACATGCCATTATTGATCATACCCAGAGCAAACGCCTGCACCAAAGGGCCTCAGCACTCACATCTGTGCTATACACCATCAGTAGACAAAGCGCCTCTTAGGGTTTTTGATACGAGAAAAGAGTTATAATTATTATAAGCACCCTACTACAATTAATCAAGCCTGCGATCGTTACAAAGACAGAAAACCCATACAGTATCCACATGGGATGGCTATCAAATGAACATTCCATAAGTGAGATGAATTTAAAGTCATGAATCATATGCTAAGTACAGTGTTTTGTAAATCATTAAGAGAATGTAAAGCCTCGGAGCAGGGGCACAGTAGCTGGCCTCTGCTCATGTTGACCATACAGTGCTAGTGTGGGAAACAAGGTCTATTGTGATGAAAATCCACTCGGCAGAAAACCCCCATCCCCCCAACACACTTCAGTAGCAAAACCCACACAGCAGGCACTGCTGTGCTGCTCGTAGGCGCACAATGCTCAAATTTATGATGGGAGGAAAGCGTTACTTCTTGCAAGGAGATCGCACGGTCTAGAAATACTAATAACCTCCTTTACTGTTGCCGCGCTGAGTCTCTGAATTACTTAAAATGTTTTCTTTCAATTATTGAAAAAGCTTACACTATAGCAAGCAAGCACAGACATCAATTTATTCTTAGTGCAGCAATTTCCAAAAAAGTGTTTCATTCGCACAATTCATTAATCACCTTTGGACGGAAGAATTCCACCTCGTGGATCATACCCGCACGCACACCTTCTCACATTGGACGCTTCTTCGAAATGACGATATCACGAGGCGTGCATCGAACATCCCACGGGCGGCATGAGCGAGTAGCCAGCATGCATATTATGCAGCAGTAGAACGCCCTGAGTGAAGCAGGAAAACTAGTTTTCAGATACCACCCCTCTCCCTAGTAGGTTACCCTGGCTTTATGTTCACACCTGCACCCAGGCTCCTGACTCTACTCACGCCAAATAGAGGCCAGCAGACCTCTCGCGGATGCCCCCCTTTCATATCAGCAACGAAGTGACCGATACACCAAACAAGATGTACTTCACTGGACTCTTGTCTTGAAACGATTAACACACGTGGTCTGTATTTGGCCTTGTTCTCTGATCTGTAGAAAGTAAGACTTCAAAAGGGCATTGCGGGCATCCGTTACTAGACCTTTCATACCTTCAAATATAAATGGATCAACCAACTTTCTCTAAAGCCCTCTATATCATAGGCTCTTGTATCACTCCTTTTATAACCAGCAATGTTGTTGTTATTATATACTTTCATCTTTATTATATAGAGGTACTCTATGGCTGCCAGATTTTAATAACGCCATATACAGCCACTTTATGACAGGTCAATGGAGCCTACCATGCAAAAGTTCAGTTTACAAATTCAAAACCGCCTTTAAAAAAAATGCCAACGCAATGTTTTTACTGTATTGTGGAAATAATGAAAGAAAAACTCATACCTACTGTGGTAGTAAGTTTGTTTTTTGTTATGTTCTAATTGCTTAGCTGGCCGAGGGGAGCTTTGGTTAGTGTGTGACTTGCAATCGGACCATTGTAAGTTTACATCCCGAGACAAAGTAAAAACCTGCAATAAATAGTCATCAACAACATCACCTTCATCGACCATGATCTATCCCCTGCTGGATAATGGCCTGGCCATGCTGATGCCATCCATCATGCCACAACACATCTCTCGCTCCTACACGGACATATCGCATCGTCCGTGCACGTGGGAAGTCATCGCTGGTATTTATGTGGAGTAACTCAACCTTTGTCACAGGAATGTGGAATTTCTACCATTAACCCCGGGCTATAAACTGGGGATGAGCACAGCCACATGCTGATTTTAGTCTGAAAGAACTAACTTATAATTACAGTATAATAAATACTACTTACTGCTGGACATATACGTGATAAATGACTCACACAGGGTAGCAGTGTTACTGTGAGAGTGGTGTGAGGGTAGTGATGCTGTGTAGGCCGTGATGCTGTGGGAAGGGCAGACCGCTAGTATCTGGGGACATCTCGTCTGGGACCACATGGCCAACGTATCCCAGCTGTGGTGGCTGCTGTAATTCCCTCTAGAAAATTCGAATTACTTACCGCTCACGATCCAATTAGCCAGACTGAACTGTTGGTGTGAGACACCAAGTAAGTGTCCACGTCATGTTCTAGAAAAATCTGGCCTTACTTGATGCAAATGTTTTC
>JAZEWU010000001.1:6471389-6503557 GCA_036362915.1 Geotria australis
AAAGCCAGGGAGGAACCACATATACTGCATACACGAGCGTTCATAACCGACGAATAACCGGCTGAACGTTACGGTAAGACATTTACCAACGATACAACGGACAGAATGGAAATTTAGCTTCGGATCATAATACAGCACAGTACCTACATGTTCTAGAGAACGTTATTCATCGCCAATAAATTTAACCGCATCACATAAAATATTCCCTCCATTCCACTGGGATCATCAATCCTTGAAGACACTTGGCACAGGCCTGAGAAAATATGTTGCAGCGAGACTGTGGGAAGTAGGGCCACTTGAGAAGGTTCCGTCGTGGCGAGCGTGGGACCAGCAAGGCCCCCGGAGCCCGCGCCTGCTATATTTGTACGCAGCGTCGTGCCCAAAAGGGACAATAAAATAATAACTGTTGTTTTAGCTCAACCCACAGTTTACCATAAATTATAAATACATTGCATGGGTTACCGCTGGGAATGCTTACCTTCAATGCCATCGAATACTGCTGCTGCATTAGTAAATGTTTTTTTTTAGCATCTTTCTCTGAAACATTTCCCAAAAACTAACCCAGGATAGTACTGCAATTTTAACACAAGCACGGTGGCGCTATGAGTAGCGCTGCCGCCTTACAGCAAGAACGTCCCGGGTTCCGAATCCCGGCTTGGGTCCTTTTCTGTCTGGTGAGTTTGCATGGTCTCCCCGTGTCCGTGTGTGTTTTCGCCCGGTACCCTGGTTTCCTCCTACAGTCCAAAGACATTCTGCCTAGGTCAATTGTCCTGACTAAATTGCGGCCGGTGCCCTGAGATGTTGTAACTTGCTTATACCACCCCACTGGGCAAATGTGGAAAAGAGCTACATAGTTCAATGGTTCCTTCCAGTTGAAATAAAACCAGACTGACTTCGCCATAGCGAAGTGATTAATATTGGGCACCATCACCAGAGGGTCTTCAGAGCACTTTGAAGTAAACTCATCGTTTTATAACTTACAACCCAGTGTTTGTCTCAGGTATCTCACGTGGAAAACGACAATGCGCGATTACAACGTTCTCGGTCACAACACGGTCACATAGTGGACATGTACTTTCCCATATCAACCAGAAAATGTAGCATTTGGATAACCTTCCTTTAAATATTCAAGACCTACAAATGTTGTAACATCATTCTGTAAAGCGCGTGTGGCAAAAATCTGAAGGTATAACAGTTGTGTTGCTTTAGATCCCAACTATGCCAGCCCACATGTGTTTCCATTTTGTTATCATTGGCCACACCTTTTCGACCATGAGCTTCATGCATCACTCGAAACATAGCTAAAGGAAGATCAGAAGAGAGTGAGTACAGCAAACCCCTCACCCATAGCCAAACACAGACGCCAATTCCCGCACGGAGGGAAGGCCGGTGTCAGGGCGTGTACCTTCCATCACAATAAACACATAGCATCTGGGACTCACAGTAGTTGACTGTCTCACTTCAAATACTAAAGATTCATTTTGACAATGGAATCTTTGGTGCCCACGAATGTGTAGTGGCTGAAGTACTTTATGGAATGTTCTTCTAAAGGTTAGGGTGAAGGCTCCTTAAGGCTTGGGCACAAAAGAAGAAAACACATTCCAACATGCCATACTGAAGAGCAGAAAAAAATAACAGGTGGCCACTGTCCAACAGAGCCAGCCAGTACATTGAACGCAGTACATTCAAAAGGGACAGTGGAAATCTGTATCTGCTAGGATTAAAGAGGATTTATAATGTATACAGCATATGGAAAACATCACAAATTTCTTTAAAAAAAATAACGATGGCATTATTGTAAAATACAGGAAAGTAGTACTGTGCTGTGGGCAGTAGGAGCCAGTACGGCTATATATTGTTATAGTGTACTTCTACGTTAGCATGTTTAGGCTCCCACCTTTACCAACCCACCCTGACCAGTGTGGCGATGTAAGGTCAAACAACTCCCACAACCCACACTGAGAGATGCCCTCCATACACATGCATCGCTTTAATGAGTTTTATGCCAATTTTAAACAAGTCAAGGACTTTTATGTAAAAAAAAATACAAACTCTCTCAGCGCAGTGCTTATGCTAGCGATTAGCCTTGTAAGCACAGAACACACATCAATAGGGGCCAGTGTAACGCCACAACACTGTACATTCATGCCACCAAATAAGGTAAGGCTGGACATGTAATGGAACGCTTTCCATTTTGCTACATTTCGAGCAGTAATAGGTTTTAGGGGGAAAAAATACGTGGGTTACAGCAAGTGCACAAATGCTATTTAACAAACAGATCTGGCTTTCCTTCCAAGAAAACCACGTTTAAACTTTTCTTTGGGAAAATAAAAATCTAGATTTATATCTTGGTGCTGTTTACAAATTGTTTAAACATCTGGTAATATCAGGGGATCAGCCTGCATATTGGTTCGCGGCTTTCCGGTCGACTTGAACATAAAGGTGTAGACAGGGATGAGTGTAATAACCTTTTTTTTTTCCAGTCTTCACAACAAAACGAAGTCCTCTATAGTATCACCAATAACATCCAAGAGCAGTCGGGTGCCGCAGTGGTAACACTTGTGCCCACAGCAAGAAGGACCTTGGTTTCATTCCCGATAAGGGCGCTTTTCTGCGTGGAGTTTCCTGCTGGTCTACATGGCTTTCCTCCAAGTTTCAAAAGTTTACTCCCATAGATTGCCAAAAAAAAACAACTGGTATTGGTCAAAAACATCCCATCAATGAAAAATTACGTGCAAATTACTCAACTAAGAATTCACATAGCAACATTGCCTCTACTGCAACTTCTTCTTTGCGATTCTTCGAAGCACGACGGCCAGCTTCTGGACATCGTCGTCTTTCAGCTTGGCTTCGAAGTGTTTGGTAGAATTCGCAGGCAATACCAAGTACTACCTGACAGGGATCGCGACGTGAACGCTTCTACCTTGACCCCCAACTTGGCGCGACCCTTGTGAAGTAACACGTTCAATAATAATACGAATTAAGGCACTCTTGATAAACGGAACTAAGTTGTTATGACCTCATAAGAGTACACGGAAAATATATGTAAAGTATATACACTCTCGGTCTGTGTCAATACAGTTGTACGATAAGGTAGGCGATCCTGTCTGGAACCCATACAAACATAGCAATGAAAGGATTAAAAATACACTGAATATTTTAAAAGTGGGATTTGTTGGATAACTATGCTAATTTTCCTGAGGGAGTAAGGCCTTGTAGCTGCAGCACTCACACGTCCCCACTCAATCAGTCAGCCCTAATGAGGCAAGCAGGCTCAGCGTTATTCAACATCTTGCAGTATTTGGACGAATTATGCTGGGCAGAACATCTCAGCTTTCTCTCCGATAAAATGCAACTATTCTAAAACAACACTGTTTCAAACAGTGATAGAATATTGTTACTATTCAAAAGTGTTTTAAAACACCACCCAATACAGAAGAACCCTGGGTTTGTTCTTTTGTGAAGCTTATGGGCGCAACCGAAAACTGCATCCACACTAACCTTGGCCAACGCGGATACTCGGTAAACTAATGGAAAATTAGAAACTCTCCGGTATGAGATTGTGGTTGCCCACAAGAGAACCATGGAACGTACATCAACTCAATCCCTGATTCACAAACATGAAGGCGGCACCAAAGTGATTGACTCTGCTACTCCTGACACAATTATCCGGCACAGACGCCTCAATGTAAATGTATGACTTTTGTTCTACGTCAACATCTTCAGTGTAAAGAAGAAGAATAACATGATCTATTTTTTTCAGATAAAATGTCTGAAATGAACGACCATCTTTCCACACCTTGAGACAGTTAGGTAAGGTTGCATTCGTGTCACTTTATACATGAGATGAAGAACTCGGAGATTCATTATGTTTTTGTACAAATTCCTGAATGGTAAGGAAAATTCCACATGATACCAGCACCCGTTCAATAAGCAGTCTATGTGAACTGGAGGAATGACAGGTTAACTCCTTGTGCAAAATGGAATGCAGGCCAGAATTCTGTAAACACAAGACATATCTGCAGAGGTGGTATGTTTATGCTGTACCGTGACAAATCTTCTTGTTTGTACTGCTGCAGCTTTAGAGCAGTGTAGCTGTTACATAAAACAAATATATGCTTTTGAAAACAAGCATTTAAGTTTAGTAATATGTGCAACTCAATATTGGAGTGTCCACATTCTGCCCAACAAAGGTAATGCTTGGTGCTGTCTAATCGCACCCGCCCCCCACTGATGGCCCCTGAGCACACACCACCTTGGGGCCGAGCAATTTCACGGGGAATGTGTCATCACTCTCTGGAGAAAAGCAGTCACGAGCTGGAGCAGTGCCCAACTCACATTTCCTGAAAGTGACATCCGCTTATATGCAGGATGGTTTGTGATTCACTTAGGTTTGGTGCTCCTTGTGGCGTGGTCATCTAATTTGGCAAAACACTTCAACAACGGCTTGAATTACACACCACTATGTCATTTGAAATAGCTGCACGATGAAAGGATGTGAAAGGCACACCGATTCACCATTGCATAAAACCATGTGATGTACAAATGTACCGTTCTTTACCTTGTCATTAAATCTCTGGTGAAATAAGGGGGGGGAAACGGGTTTTTAGTGGAATGTGTTCTTGGGCAGATTGGATTACCTCTGACCTACTGCTTTTAGAAAGTGCACAATACTCTTTGTCACTATCAATTACAGGGAGGTCAACTTTAGGAATTTTTGGGAAGGTAAATTGCGCTTATATATACACGAGAATGAAAATGCATTTCTTTAACATGTTTTGTGTGACTTCGCCAGATTACAAATGCTGCTCATTTCAAGGGTCAGCATTGCAAGTCCATTTAATAATAATAATAGTGTTTAATATAGCGCCTTTCACCCGAGGGTCACAAAGCGCTGCACAAGGGCCGTGAAGAGAACGGCATGTCAACAATGAAAAAAAATAATCCAAACGAACATTTTTTTAAATGATTAAGGCTGCTTCGAATATACTGAAATGTCGTGAAACTGGCAATCTTAAGAGTGGCAAAAATCTGCCAGCGCAACCGCACTCTGGTGCCCATCAGTTTCGTTTAAAAAGCAGTGTTACAGCAAATTCAAGGTGCTACTTTGTAAAGGGTTGCCCACGTGCAGCGGTTATGTCGACACAATTCACCTCCATAAATCGTACACATACAGTGAGATTTATAGTGCATTTTTGGCTGCACTTTGTAGACACCCCCGTTTTATCCTGATTAGACGGTTCAGACAAGTTTTGTTCATAAGCAGCTATTAAGCCTTGTATGGAAAGGGAACAGGGTGGTGTTGCCAATAACATTCTCAGTTGCCAGTCTTCTCTGTGTATTGTTGAGACAGCATGATTTTAAGCTCAAACAATCTAGGAGGCCATGCAAGGCACCAATTAAAATGACAAATGGTGTACATGTCAAGGTAATGAAAAAATGTTTTAGGCAGTGAATAACACCACACAAACCACCACAATCATCATCATTGGACATGATCTATCCACTGCTGGATGAAGGCCTCCCATCTCAGGTCCTGCAATGTCACAATCCAATTTCCTGCTACAGATGAGCTGATCTCTTCGCACCAACTCCTCGGCGGGTTCTCTCAAACGTTTTTCTGCCTTTGGCTGCAATTTCGGAACCAGTCTCATCCATCAGCCATTGTCCTTTCTAATGATGTGTCATGCCCAAGGCAAACTAATTAACATCCATGATGTCTGCAACTTGTGTTGATGCTCTGATCCAAGTGTTCTGATGTCTGTCTCTCAGTGTAATTCCAAGTGCGAACCGCTACATACTTATTTGAATAAGCATGGAGAGGTTCGTACCATGTCACGGAAGGTCATTTTCACTCCTCGAAAACTTTATACTTTAGGCACATTAGAATGTTGATTTTTATCATTAAGTCCAGTTTACCCAAAGCACTCCAACCTGCTCTCATGACCTCTCTAGTCAATCAATTTTAATTACTTATTGCCCTAGGTATACAAACTCTGTTGTGTTATCCACATGTCCCTCCAACATATTTCATTGTGTGAACGTGTTTTCCTCGACTTGTTTTGCTCATACTTATCTTTAGCCCCACTTTGCGGCCTTCTTTGTTAAGCTCTTCAATAATTTCCTGCTGGTCATTTCCATTGTTTTTGTGGGGCCATGAAAACAGCATAAAGGATGTTAATGAATGTTGATTCACAAATGCTAGCCCTTAAAGCGCAACGTTAAACATAACACTTGAAAGATATTTTTTGCTATGAATTGGCAGTTCCATATGTTGCATGTGAAGAATCAATCACTGTCATTCATAATGTATAACAGTATAAAACTTCTGAACAAGATGGCATAAACTACTGACATCGGAGGCACCACAAAATAACACACAAATTACATTCCAAGCACCTCTTAAACCATTCCTCACACAACTCCTAAATCGATTGTTACGATTAAATACTACTTTGTGGGAAACACTGTGTAGTAGCAGCTGTTATTATCAGTTAATCTTCCTCATAAACGGTTTACTTTGTAGGCCGCTGCTGCCCATATAACTACACCATCACACACATGCTCTCCTTTCCCATGGTCAGAGGTCAATATGCCAGTATTACATGCACCATTGCCTCCCACACAATCACAGTCTAAGAGCCGCAAAGTCCCAGAAGTCCCAAACGACAAATCACCAGCAGCCCCTCCCTCTGGCCCCACAGGCCCCATCACACACCGTAAATTCTAGCATCTTTTGTTTATTAGAAAACAAGATTTCTGCCTTATTAATACAGTGCACAAAAAGGTAATATAGGTGACTAAAATGTCATGTTGTAATTCGTAACACATTCCACTCAGCCATTGCCATGTTATATAGTAAGACTGGCACGGTAGCATGGTGGGTAGCACTGCTGCCTCACAGGAAGCTCCTGGGTTTGATTCCCGGCACGGGTACCTTTCTGTGTGGAGTTTGTCTGTTCTCCCCCTGTCCACGTGGGTTTTCGGCGGGTACTCCGATTTCTTCCCACAGTCCTAATACATGTTGCCTAGGTTTATTGTCCTAACTAAATTGCCCCTGGTGCCCTGCGATGTTGTAACCTGCTTACCCTCCCTGCTGGACAACTGTTAAAATGAGCTACATAGCTTAACGGTTCCTTCCAGCTTGAATAAAAACTGATTTGAGAAGAAATTTTAATCTGAAATTGACACATAACACGAGTGAAAATGCTTTCACCACTTCTGCTTCACGGTGCACAGTTCCGGAAGCCTGTGTGTGGCTCAACACTGATGCCTTAGTCCACTACACATTTATGAGTTTTACTCGATCCCCACGCCAGGCTGCTGTGGGGCAAGAGGGCCTGGGCGACCAGCAGTCCTGCCTGCGCCACAGCGGTCAATGGCCTCGGTGAGAGGGCACACATGAACACATAGATAGATTTTTATTATCACAGCATAAAATATCCAGTCAGCTTGCAATCTCTTTACGACACAACAAACAGGCGAACTGACAAAAATAAATAAAATATAAAAATCACACGTTAACACAACGAACCACAAAAACACAAAGTAAACATTTACAAACAGCATTGCACAAGACATAAGTGACCAATCATATAAAAAAATACAACGTAGTTAAAACAACTGGACCTTTTTTGCCGTTGTACAAATAACGTAGAATATACGAGGTTTAACCCTTTCTGACAATAAGAACAAGACAATGCAT
The DNA here is from genome assembly GCA_036362915.1 of Geotria australis. Lineage (NCBI taxonomy): Eukaryota > Metazoa > Chordata > Hyperoartia > Petromyzontiformes > Geotriidae > Geotria > Geotria australis. The sequence continues at coordinate 6,479,095 of JAZEWU010000001.1, forward strand.
TATCATAGCATTCATTTGCATGTTTTTGCCACAAGCATGTGTGCCTGCTTGCAAACTGAAACCTTTGCAAAAAGGTGTCCATTTAGTGTTTAAAGATCTTAACACTTGTTCTTATTGCCAGAAAGGGTTAAACCTCGTATATTCTACATTATTTGTAGTTAAAACAGTTAATGAAAGATGGCAGCTGAACCATACTAACATTGGCACCACTACTGCTAGAAGCATTTTCATCCTTCCATCCATCGTCAGAAACCGCTGAATCCTGTACGGGGTTGCGGTGAGCCAGAGCCTATCCCAGCATACACGGGGCGCAAGACAGTGCAATACCCAGGATGGGACGCCAGCCAGTCCATCACAGGGTACAGGGAGCAATTTAGTCAGCAGGCCAATTCACCTATGCAGCAGCATGTCTTTGGACTGTGGGAGGAAACCGGAGTGCCCGGCGAAAACCCATGCAGACACGGAGAGAACATGCAAACTCCACATAGAAAGACACCCGGGTCGGGATTCGAATCCGGGGCCTTCTAGCTATGAAGCGGCAGCACTACTCACCATGTCACCATGCCGCCCAGAAGCATTTTCATCAATCAGAATTGTTCTGAATATTGTTTTTTTATATGGAGCAACTGAGCTAAATAATTACAGCTACACACACATGCGGCATTTTACATGAAGCCAAATAAGGAAATGTATACAATGGATTAAAATGTCAGCAGGTATAAGGCCAAAGCGTGGACTCACACGAGTCATTTTAGGTCAATGTGTCTTGCATCACAGTAAAGAGCAGTGACAGCTGGCAGTGTTTTAAACACTCATTTTAAACTCCCCCCCCCACTGATTTTATAAAAGCATGGCAATTTGAAATGTATAGCATGCTTGGCATTAGTGAAGAAAACAAAATAATTGTTTTAACCTAGAAATGTAAGCAAAATTCTTAAAGCTATCAGTGTATGTATCTACAATGGAATAATCATGACAATCTGCTACAATCTATCTGCTGGTGGATGAACGCCTCTCATACATTGGTGCCATCTCTCATGGTGTGTCGTGATCCTGTAATGGCATTAATCATCTCACACCATTTTCTTTGTCAGTGCCAATATGTTTGATCCATTTAATAGTGAGTATTATCAACTCATTGAAAACTTTGATTTGAACGTGAAATTAAAACGTTAAATCGAAGAGCCTCAGTGTATTCTGTGAGCATCATACCACCCACTGCAATCCTCGGTGAGCAGGAGGATGAAGAGTGCTGCAAGTACGAGACACTGTTACGAAATGCATTGGGCAATTCAAGGAATGCCACACTTCATTTACCAATAACACTCGAGAGCCGCTCTGCACATTAAAATGTCTTTGGCATTTATCCTGAGCAGCTGGTAACCCTGAGCATGCAGAATGTCTGCCAGTTGGTCCTCACACCTCATGAAACAGCGCCACTGTCACACCACGCTACGCTGGGGTCACACCCGTGCAATGAGTTCTAAACGCTAGAGAAGATACAAGAGGCATATAGAGCAGCATGTAACCTAATTCTTTATTTAGTGCTGAATAATGGTAAAGGCTTTCACGTAAATCAAATCTAAGCATTATGACTCACTGTAGTTTACATAGTGCACAGTTTCTACCTCTGACTCAGTATAGGGCAGCTGTCTTTTCCAAGCAGCTGCTCCTGAAGAGACAAATGTGAAACTAGACCCGGACTGTGGCAGCCAGACACCAGGATTTGGCACATGCCCTGCTGTTTCTATCACGAGCCACTCAATGCACTCACACTGGTTGGTGCCACTGTTAATAGTATTACAATCTTCTTATGTAATGCACCAATAATGCAATTCCTACATATCCCACACTATGTAATGTATGTCCTTTTTAATTACTGATTTGGCATATACATCGCAATTATCACCTCCTTTTGTGAACACTTGGCAGGACCCTCCTGAAAAAGCTTCGTGAGACTAACTTTCCTGAGTTAAAATATGATTATAAGTAACAACCATAATATCAACCAATATATGATGATGATGATGCGATTCTTCGAAGCACGATGGTCAGCCTCTGGACATCGTTGTCTTTCAGCTCGGCCTCGAAGTGTTTGGTAGAATTCGCAGGCAATACCAAGTATTACCTGACAGGGATCGCGACGTGAACGCTTCTACCTTGACCCCCAACCAATATATGTAATACCATCATTAAATAAACATATCACTGCCATGTAATTTTCAGATCAAACCAGAAGGCAATGATAACGATCAGGGACTTGAGCCATTTAGCTGTTGCTCTGTGCACTTATACAAATTCAATGAAATACATTGTGTGACACTTAAAAACACATGCCACTTAAAACCAAATCACACCTTATCAGATCGTACCAGCCAAGCACGGTTCAGCCTGGAAATATTAACATTGCAAGCTGACTATATATGCCGACTAGGAAATGACACTGGAACAACAATGCATTAGCCCCTCTTACGTGAGACATTTCTCTGGGTTTCCTCCGACATAAAAAAAACCCCACGGTGGGAACTGTATAAACATCCCAATGCAAGACCCTCTTTAACAAAAAAGTGTCCTGAGCAATCATTAAGCTTTTCCTGGGTAAGTCAGGGGCACTAGTATTATTGCTTATTGTAAGAGCTGGAATGTCCTTAGGACACCACTGTTGATGCCATCGTTCTCACTGAAGATTTTTGGTGAACACTACGGCCGAACACAGTTTTGTATGCTGTTCCTGTGGCAACCTGTGTTAGTGAGGAAACTGTGTGTGGCTGGCTGTGTGGGCCCTGCCTTGGTTTTCTGCCCGTACCCCCACCATCACACAAAGCGCCACACACGCCACGAAAGACCACGGTACAGTGCAGTGGACAATGCTGCTTGGCTAGCGGTGACACTCGCCTCCGTGACGCTCAAGTTCAATGGGTACATTCGGTTGAATCCAACGAATCTCTGTATGTCTCACACAGTCTCGTGTCATACCACGCTCCGAATAGTCAAGCAGAATCCCTTCATGCAACTCTGCCATAGATGTATGACCGAGCCACCTTGTGTTGGTGCTTTACAGAACTTTGCACGCATTCGTTCTCCCTCTATGAACAATGGTAGAATGAACACACTGTAAACACACATTTCAGACTAACAGTCGAAAAAATATGTTGATAGCAAAGTGGCATCTTCATCAATTTTACAATCAAGAAAAAAGCTGCTGCTCACAATAACCCACTGCGGTGACCCTGTCAACATTGTTTATTTGAAAACCTTTAGCAAATAAAACATCTTTACTTAGGACAATAAGCCTAACTTGTTCAGAGCAACTTATTTTCCACTTGACTCCTAGGTTCTGTGAATACTGCAGCTTAAACTTGTTTTTTTTATCAGCACAGGTTTAACATTAATGGAACTCAGACAATCTATCCAAAATGATCATATGTACATCTGCATTTAATATTTCATCGTGTAGATTTTTTGTTAAAAATCAAACTGAAAACGAAACTTCTGTCATTTTAAATAACTACTGCATTATGCTGCATTGTCCACACTACAGCGACGATTATGCTTTTTTACGTACAACGAGGTCAGACTCTCTCTCGCCTTTTGGTAGGACTCCAGGGATACAAGTTACCTCAGATTTAATACTTTCAAAAAACAGTGAAGGCAATCACATATAACCCCTGTGGCCTTGCGAAAATAATGGTGTATGTTAATTAAGGGCAATGTATTGATTAAGGAAATTTAAACTTGCTTTTCTCTCAGAACGTTTGGCACAACAAATAAATCCCTCATTATAGAGTCTGCAGGGAAATTGTTTTTTTATTCACTTGGTAAGCACTTGGTTTTTACCATATTTGGTAGAGGCTACATTGTAGAGAGAAACGGGAATGAAAGCCAATACAGTATAAACCATACCATGTTCGTCGAAGCGGATGCTTGAGAAACGACCAAGCCCCAAAAATGTTAGCAAACATTTGGCAATAAAAGTTTTTGTAATCATACCAAAATCTATCTAAACCTTTCAAGCAAGACATACAAATGTACAAAAAGCACACCGCCTGTGTACTCGTGCAAAAAACAATCAGCTTTTTTTAAGGAAGAGAACTGTGTTGCTCTGTTTTTCACTTACATCATTTCATTGTTGCCCAATAAAACGTATTCTCTTTTTTATAACAATCGATTGGCAGCATAATTTAACAAACTACATTTTCTTCTGTAGGAATAAAACACGATACATATGGTTGAATGTTTGGTGACAAATAAATTACTGAACATTTAAAAAGAATGCAGTAAATCAAAAAAGCTTGACCTGGGAGCAAAGAGCTCATTCGTTTGGATTTCTCTAAGTGGTGTGAGGGTTGTAACAATCAGTTAAGCAGACATTTACAGTCACACACACATTTCCAAGAAATGAGCTAAACGTGAACATCTATGTAACAACTCGTCCCAGACTAGTTTCTGCTAAAATGGTGCACAATTGTCATCAATATTTTAATAACATATAAAATAATCATAAATCATTATTATGTGCTGACCTCATCCTCCTTAAGCCCAACAGACTTTTAAAATACACATAGAGCTGTTCACTCAACGATGTTTTTAGAAATTACATCTAAAATTGAAAGTGTACATTTATGGGCAAAGGCACCAAGTTATTCCAAGCTTCGAAGCCGAGCTGAAATACAGCGATGTCCAGAAGCTAGCCATCGTGCTTCGGAGAATCGCAAAGAAGAAGAATTCCAAGCTTCATAATAATATCTCACTGATCACTACGCATGTCAATACAGCAAATATTATTCCAAATTCACAAATACACATCCAAAGATGTAATGTATACATTGTGATTACTTAAATGTTATAGTTTATATTAAAATTAGAAAATAATTCTGTAAAAAACCTGAAACATAACATGTCACCAGGACAAGCGGTTTAGAAAATGGATGGATGTGTGTGTGTATAGAAAATGCCACGGAATCGACATCAACGTGCAGGTAACTGCCGTTTAAAAGGTGAATTGTACAATGGCCATGTAGTCGCAATTACAACATTAGTGTTCTACATTCTCAGACAGATTACTGCAAACCACGAACAAGCCTAAAGCAGCCAGCTTCCCTGTGTAAAGTGAACAGGTGTCTGACAAATATCATAAATACACCCTCCGGTCCTTGGCTTACACTATTCTATTCATGACTACTCAACTACCAAAGTTTACAAGACTATGCAAGATTCAATATTCGCAACGGAGATATGAAAAGAACGTCAGATAATTTGAGTGAACACCAAATTGCACACATTGACTTACATTCACACATTTCACATTTTGGCAAAATGGGACAGTATAGTGATAAAAGACAAGATCTTAGCCACTTACCCAACATTAAGCTGATCAACCATAGCATCAGCGACACGCATTGCAGCTGCCACGGCCTCTTTTTTTCTCTGTTCTGTGGGAATATTTCAGGAACAAATTGCGTAAAAACAATTTCCAGCGTCAATAAAAACTACGACTGTAACAGCTTATGAATGCACAATATATGGTATTAAAATGTGCCTATTCGTTCTGGTGACTAGGACTTTATATCAATGTAAGCCAGATGGGCCATTAGGGCACACCGTGTCTCACTATACGATCTCACAGTAGTTAGGTTGATATGAAATTCGCACCTCCATATCTAAAGGCCAGTCACCCACTTAGAAACGTTTGCAGTTACAAGTGAGCTTGTACTTAACGTGCCATAGTATAAACACTGGGCCTGTAATTCAATAATGTTGAGAGTTGAGGGTATGATTACAAGGCATTAAATGTGCAAGCTGCCAAAAAAACCCGTTGCACTTGCAGTAGAGTACTGTACTCACATTTCATTGTATTTCTGTTAGACATCGTACACGTGCATAATATGCAACTCCTTTGCCGAGGGCCAGAGAATCAATTCAATTCAATTGAATCCTTGAACCAAATAAATCTGGCTTTAGTGTGTGAATTCAGCCACATCTCACAACGCTGTACAAAACAGTGGGCATATACGTTTTAAACCAGTCAACTAGAGTGCCTTTAAAAAGCGTCTGGACTTGAACAGGGGCAACGATTCGAAACCACGGATTGTTGGGGAATGCGGGTTCGACTATGGAAGCAACACAGAAGCGACCTCCCACGAAACCTTGGGTTCTCAAACTTTTGCAGCTAAGGCCGCCTTGGCCCACTAGGAATAGTCTCCATGAACCTCAAGGTGGGGCTCGCGGCCCACCGGCTGAGAATAGCGGTACCAACTAGTTGACGGAGGGCTTTTACAGAATGTCTTGGTTACTGGAGCTGAGGTGCGTGGAGGACGGAGGCGAGATGAGAGGAAGGGTAGTCAGCTACGAGTCCTCGTTGCATCATGCGTAACCATGCACAGTGGGGCTAAGGGTTTTGTTGGGAAACCCTTCTCTGGTTTCTGTAATGACACCTCAATATCCATGAGGACCGCAAATTACATTCACTTATCCTCAGATGTAAACAAATCACAAAGCATACAATGACACGCATTATTACTGCCGTAGGGCAGCAGAATGTTGGCGCTGTGTATATACTGGACGAGTCATGAGAATCTCTCCAACATATTCAACCGCAACACGTCTAACCATAATACGGTATCTTAACCACATCAGCCGTGGTAAACTGTTGAATGAAGGACCTTTCCCAAGTCGTCGCAATCTCTCGTACTCATGCAATGTAACACCAACCAAAGCCGTACAATTTATCCCAGCGCATGTCTATATCTCCGCAGCAAGCACCTCGCGCCGTCTCTCCACGTTGACGGCATTCGGCAATTGAGCAAAGACATTGACGGTTGTCACGGCTAGATGTATGAAAATTGCTCTCAAGAGCTGCTCTTCCGGGATAGCCGTCGCGAGCTTTTCTCCTCTCTCCTTCGCGACATTATATCCTGACGATGCCTCCAACGCGATAGGCGAAGCGTCGCGAAGTATCCAGGAGGAGCGCACGACACGGCAATCCCGACAGAACAGCTCTGAAGAAGCAATCCCAACAACAAGGATGGGGTCTTGCCCGTGGGGAGACCGGTACCGCGCGGCGCTCGTGACCCTTAAGTATTACCCTAGTCATCTCTACCCTCCCCGAGTTACTTATCCCCAGTGAGTTTTCCCAGAAGAGTTACCCTGCGCCTCCCTGCGCGCCGCCTGCCCCGCTTGGTGCTCCCTCAGCAGTTCCGACAGCATGGCCTCTCCTTCTGCCCCGCTCACTTCCGGGATCAACACGACACCCACGTGACGGTCAGGCCGGCCTATGATTGGCTGGAGTCGGGGAAAAGTGGCCCCTCCCCCCCTTCGTCGTCCACCCGTCACGTGACTCCTCCCGTGAGGGCCGGAGTCACGTGGGCGCCACCTGCCTCTTCTCCACCTGCACGACCCACAGCCATCAATGCATTGTCAGAAACCGCTCAATAATAATCCTGTACAGGGTCGCGGTGAACCGGAGCCTATCCCGGCAGACACAGGGCACAAGGCAGGGATATACCCAATGATCGGACGCCAGTCCATCACAGGGCACCGGGGGTCAATTTAGTACGCAGGACAGTTAACCTGTGCAGCAGCATGTCGTTGGACAGTGGGAGGAAACCGGAGTGTCCCGGCGAAAACTCACTCGGACACGGGGAGAACGTTCAAATTTACACACAGAAAGGCGCCCCGAGCCGGGATGCGAAGCCGGGACCTCCTTGCTGTGAGGTGGCAGGGCTACTTACCGCGCCACCGTGCCGCACCAAAGATCCCCCGTGTAGCCTTAACGGACTGCAGGGTCAAGTGCTGTTAGTTAGTAGGACCTATAAGGGCCAGCACGGCACGCATAGAGGGGGTGGGTGACTAGAACCACGCCCTGCCGCCTTTGTCTCCCTAGTGGCGGTGGTTACACATCGCACCAGGTACTCATTTGAGGCTGAGTCGGCCTAGGGGAGGCCCAGAACCGGTTTCACTAAATCGTCACAGGTGTTGGTGGTGGCCGTGAGAAGGGATCGAACTCGGGTGGTCGGGTTCGTAGCGGAGCGCGCTAACCGCTACGCTGCCGCTCGCCACCATCCCACACACTCGACTACACCTGCACCGCCCCACAGTCGATTGTACCACTAGGAACTCCACCTCTGTATTGATGGAGGTTTTTACGGCTCGATGCATGAGAATTACTCTCATGAGCTGCTCTTTCGGGATAGTCGTGTCGAGCGCTCCTGCTCGTATCGTCAGGTTAATGCCTCCAAAGTGGGAGAGCGAAACGTCGCGAAGGAGAGCGAAGGAACACTCGACACGCTGATCCCAAAAAATCAGCCCTTAAGAGCAATTGTCATACATTGTGCCGTAAAACCTAAATCACTACATCTCTCATAATGATGATAATAATAAAACAATGTACAGCCCTTTGTCAGTCCACTGCTGGATGAAAACCTCAGATACATCCACTGCTGGATGAGTCTGAGCAGGTACTGGCTCAGTGCGCCAATCTCCGCTTCACCCATCCGTAGAGATGAAAGTAATCCGGTATGGTCCGAAACAGCATACCGGTAAGAAAGTGGCCGCAGCAATCAGTAAACTAGCGCAGTCTAGGTGGGAAAAGGGGGCTTGCGATACGACGGTGGCGGTAAGAAGACGTGTAAGTTACTTTCACCCCCTCCTCCTTCAACCCTGTCCACTCTAGACACGACAATGCCCTGACCCCCAATCTCAACTCAGACAAGACACTGTCCTAAGTCTAACCTTAACACAGACAAGACACTGCCCTAAGCCCCCATCTGAACACAGACAAGACGCTGCTCTTAAGTCTACACAGATTGTCCGGTCCGACCCGTGGCGAGAGACAGAGAGGTCAGCGCCTCCACGCGGGACGCTGACACACACACACAGCGAGCGTGCGGCCAAGTGAGTGAGGGCGACAGATGACGCCGATGGTGGGCGATGTTGGTGGGCGGTGGGAATACGACGCCTCCATGGCGACACCGGGAGGAGTGACTGACTGAGCGGTTGTATTGTGGTGGTGGTGGTGATGCTGGTGACGCCGCCGGGTGCCCCAGAGAGGCGTGGCGAGAACAACCGCCCTGAGGCCGGGCACAGCGCCACGGGCGGAGACACGGGGTCCGGTCAGTCCGCGGGATAACAGCGCCTGTGCTCACTACCCTCCTCCTTGCTCCTCATCAACATCATCGTCAACCTCATCACCGTCCTCCTCGTGTCTTCCCCATGGCCGCTGTCCCGTTGCTGCCCGCGCTTCTGCTGCTGCTGTTCTCGCTGGGCAACACGTTCAACGTGGACACGCGTCTGGCCGTGGTGAAGGAGGGCGACTCGGGTAGCCTCTTTGGCTTCTCCGTTGCGCTGCACCGGCAGCTGAACCCCGTCGATCGGAGCGTGTGAGTAGCGGACTCTCACTGCACACCTGCGCGGGCGGCATGTACGCACGGCAGCGGACACACCAACACACACACACACACCTGCAGGGCCAGCGTGTACACGCGCAAGGCAGGAGACACACACACCTGCACGGGCGGCATGTACGCACAGGGCAATAGACACACACCTGCATGGGCAATGTTTACACACCGCATTAGGTACGTACAAAGACCCCCAAATAGCCTTAACATACTGTAGGGTCAAGCGCCGTTACCGAGCACATATGAAGGTCGAAACGGCACGCGAGGAGGTGGGTGACCAGCACCACGCCCGGCCGCCTTTGTCTCCCTAGTGGCGTGTTTACACACCGCACTAGGTACATATTTGCGGCTGAGTCGATCTAGGGGAGGCCCAGGACCGGTTCAGACAATCGTCGCCGGTGTTGGCCGTGAGCGAGATTCGAACTCGGGTCGCCAGGTTTGTAAACCCAGCGCGCTAACCACTGAGCCACCACACACACGCATCTGCACGGGCAGCTTGCACACAGGCAGCAAGGGACACGGCAGCAGATACATTGGACAGCAGACACACAGAGCAGCAGATTATACAGCAGGCGTCCGCGAGAAGATACAGCACGACACACAGGGGAGTACACACACTCGTGGGAGTACACACGGGACAGCAAACACACCACCAGCACTGATGATGGTTGCTCTTCAGAGCTGTTCTTTCGGGACAGCCGTGTCGAGAGATCTCCCTCTCTTCCTCGCGACGTTTCGCCTCCCACCCACGTCGGAGAGAGGGAGGGAGATCGCTCGACACGGCTATCCCGAAAGAACAGCTCTGAAGAGCAATCATCGTGATTCGAGCCGTGAAAATCTACATCAACACACACCAGCACTGGCAGCGTACAGCAGCACAGCTGCGCGATAGAGACACACGCTCGAGGGATACAGACACACCTGCGAGATATCGATTGATAAGGACAATCCTTGGAAGATCAAGACACACCGATCTGATAATACACGACAGTGGAAACCCCAACGAGATGTAGACTGTTTTGCAAACACACATGGGAGATGTCGACACACACCTGGGACGTAAATCACCAAGCAGATAACATCGCATGACCGTGGGAGACAGGGATGGCTTTGGGGGGGACTTTCATCCATCAGTGGATTTATCGTGGCCGAAAATGAGCAGGGGATAACAGACGCAGAAGCACAGCTGCAATACAGTATATATGTTCCGTAGACTGGTGCTGTAACACTTGAGTGGCTCATGTACTTAAATGGTATTTTCCCTGCGTGCCAAGGTCTGACGCTGCAGAATCCTTCTTTAGACGCCACTGTTCAAATCTGCTCCGCATATATAGTTCCAGAGGCATACTTTGCGGCAGTTAGCATTGGTGACTGGACTATCTTGGTGAGTCCTAATAAGAGCGGTAATCTAGCTCTGTCTGCCAATTACATTTACGCAAATGGATGTTGATGCTGACCTAGGGCAGGGAAACCACAATGCCCTTCTGATCGTGTTTGCATAAAGCACAAAGGCAGCGTACCTTTTACATGTCCTGGCGTTTTTTAGACATTTGTCATAGCTCATATGAAACTTAGTCTGAGCTTGCATTATACCTGTGTGCTATAGACTGTCGCAGCACTTCGCCTGCTATAGACTTAAACTCCTCTGCAATATTGACTGTCAGTATACTTGGGTGATATGTGTTATCATTACACCAGCATCCTATTGATTGCCATTATACACCGACATGCTTTAGAGTCTAGGCTACACCTGGAGGTGTGTGTGTGCCATATATCCATCCATCCATTGTCAGAAACCGCTTAATCCTGTACAGGGTCGCAAGCAGGGCTATACCCCGGATGGGACGCCAGTCCATCACAGGGCACCGGGGGCAATTTAGTTAGCAGGCCAATTAACCTATGTAGCAGCATGTCTTTTTTACTTTGGAGGGAACCGGAGTGCCCGGCGAAAACTCACGCGGACACGGGGAGAACATGCAAACTCCACACAGAAAGGCATCCGAGCCGGGATTCGAACCCGGATCCTTCTTGCTGTGAGGCGGCAGCGCTACTCACCGCGCCACCGTGTCGCCCGTGTGCCGTATAATGCGATTGTATTCTAACTGTGCGTTCGCATGACATCAAACACAGGCTGACTTAGCCGTGCGCCACAGGCTGTATACGGTGATGTCTACTGGGGCGTGGGTGTGTCCAGTTCACCACGGCACGCTCAATGGAAAAATGTGCGTCTCTGGGCGTGCTGTGGGGATATGGGTGTCCCGGCCAGAGTGTAGGGAGGGCTATAGTGGTGATTCACGGCGCACTCTCTAGCGCTAAATTGAGCAGCTCCATAAGAACCCTGTAATATTCATCCCTCGTGTCCCGCTCATTTTTTTTGTGTCCTCCCACTTCAGTCTTCTACCCCGTTCTGCTCATGTTCTGTTCTGGACGCCTTAATCCGCACAATGTATCCCCCGTCTCCACCTTGTTCCATCCACTGTTACAGGTGAAGTGTTGCTCAGTGCACGCTGTATGATCTGCGTCCTCGATCACACCAGTCCAACAATGCCTGCTCTCAGCCACATTCCTGCACTGAACTTTGTTTCTGCTGTCCAGACTTGAGGCATTAACTCTGCGCATTTGAAACACTGAGAACAATTCTGTCTTTTCATGAGTTCAAGACTATAAAATGCAATGGAAATGGCCTGCGTTGGCAAACAATAAATCATCACTGACTCACTCCTGCTTTGTTCACGATTAGCGGACCTGCTCATCGCGACCAAGTGCAGCAGTATTACACAGTGTACGCAGCGGTCTAAAACACTTGTCGGTGTATATGCTAACTACTACAGAAGTGTTTATGTAACATTATTAACTAAACCCCAATAAATACACAGGAATGCTGTTACACAGCAGGACGCTGCTGCATTTACATTCGACCATGAGCCTCTGCTGGGTGAATACCTCCCTAATGTCGCCATCCATGTTCCCACGATGCCCGAAAGGATTTTGCTCAAACACGTGAGCTGATCTCTTTATTCTATCTCCGTCGCAGCCAATCTGTTGGCCTTGTTACATACTTCAGCTGCCATTCTGTCACCAGTCTCGTTCATCGGCCATATGTTTGAAATCCGGCATCCAGAGCTTACAAGCTCACAGGGTATTTTCTGCTGTAATAATGAACATCTATCGATCGTTTCTTATAGAGACTTGTCCTGCCCAAGCCTACTTTCATAAAAGTCAATATGTACGTTTTCTCTAAGTTGGAAATTCCTTCCTGATCCATGTGTTCCTATTTCTGTCACGGTGTAATTCCAAGCATGCACGCATTCCCATGCTTCTTTGGATACTTGTCAGCTTTTGTTCCATATTTATTGTTAATGTCCACGTTTTACATCCATATTCCATACCTGATAACATCCACTGGTTCTAAACCTTCTTGAAGCACATTGACATGTTACTTTTTTGTTGTAGGTTTTCACCGCTCGATTCATGCTCGTTGCTTTTCAGAGCTGTTCTTTTGGGATAGCCGTGTCGAGCGATCTCCCTCTCTCCCTCGCGACGTTTTGCTTCCCACGCCTGATGATGTTTCCAACGTGGGAGGCGAAACGTCGCGAGGGAGAGAGGGAGATCGCTCGACACGGCTATCCCGAAAGAACAGCTCTGAAGAGCAACCGTCATGTTAATTTTCATTGTGAAGTAACATGTTTACAAAAGCGTTCCTACCTGCTCTTGCCCACAACTTTATTTGAATACACATTCTTTATCCTTGCCCCCACCCCGCAATGATCGTCAGAAATTTATTTATATTTTTCTGTTGTGTTTTCTAGTAGTGGCCCTGTCATGGCAATATGAAAGAAATCAGTGTCCTTGGCATTATCTGTGCCTGGGCGGCACCTGGCTGGGAGTGGCGTGAAGGGAGCTAAGTCACTGGAAAGCTTTACAAGTTTCCGTGTGTCGTGTACAGTGCAGTAATTTTGACTCGGACAAAAAAAACACCCCCACCTCTTCACATGTATGAACTGTGCTTCCATTGTATTCGTGACCAAGTAAATGACAAACCGTTTTGGGGAGAGGAAAACTGAATCAAAGTGCCGTCATATTTCACATTTATCTGAGAATCCTGACAGACACGAGCAGGTGAAAGTGCTTAAGTTTAACCAGCTGTCGGGCCAGTTGTGTTGCGTGTTATGGCTATTCCTTCGTAAAGGTAGGGGCAACCGTTAGCTGAGTGCATTTGCAAAATATAGCTGTGAAAACAAGTTTATAAATACACACTCTTAAAAATGCACTTGCAAAACTATGCAGACGTTTCAAGCATTTGTGACACCTCGCTTGTCCAGCCTGTAGGTTGGGCCCAGTGACGTCTTGACTGATACTGACAGATCCACTTAGCGGTAAGTGAAATGAGTCAATCATTTTTTGCACAAGATCGGTAAAACCTCAGCAGTGTGATCGAGAAGAGGAGGTGGCAGTGCACATCAATCTTTTACAAGTGCGCTTGGAGAATTCTGTCGGATGGTAAAAGCGTTACGATTGTATGCTTTGCTTATGAATTGGTACGTTAATATTCTTAACACCTACTGACTTGCTTCAATTGAAGGTGTATGTGGAAGTATTTTTTTCAAAAATGCACCGGGCACAACAGAGATTGACAATTTGTTTATGCTATCTCCATTGATAGCGATCCATGTGTTTTTTTTTTATGGAACCCAAGGTTTTATACCAATTCCATATCTTAATTATGGAATTGTCTGGTCGTGGTTGCAAACTTAAAGTTCTGGCCCAGTGACTGAGCAGTCGAGTGAGCAGTTTGGAATAGGAAGATTACCAGTTCAAATCTCGGTTGGGTATTGATGCGGTCCATCATCCAAGCAGGGTCGATAAAATTAGTACCACTTTATTGGCAAGTCAACACTGGAACAGTGCTCCTACCATAGGAATGTGGATATCTCCATTCAGGGTTGTAAACAGGAGGCGAGCTCTGCCTCGATGCTCACAGAAGCAACAAAACACTCATTTGGTTAAAGACTTACAGTACGCAGTTTTGGGATGTGTACCAATATTGATTAAATAATATTTTTGGCAGAGAGGGTGGAACATTTAATTTTCTGTAAGAGCTACCATATTGTACGTGCGGTAAATAATAATGAATATAGGAATATGCCATGTAAATATTTAATGCCTTATTTGCGGCCAAATGTGTTTGATAGTATCGTTTTAATTACGATACTTAAATTATTTTGTGTAACACATTCACTATGTGCCATTTATGATAAGGTGATATATATTTTAAATTAATATATGCCGTATGAGTATTTGCCTTTGACATAATCACCCTGAATGTGCCCATCAGATATTGGAACCTAAGCAGTACTGAGCCTGGATAGTACTTTGAATGTTGATCACCGTGTATAACCTGTGCTATGTGCTGCGGGGCTATGCTTGCCCAACAAAGGGGAGGTCAGACATTCCACTGTTCTACTGAACTTCTGTGCTCCTGCGTCTGTCTATACTCAATGCCTTCACCCATGCTACATTGACCAGCGTCATGAAAAACAGTCACATTACCTAAGGACCCAAAAGACATGGCAAGGCCATCATTCAGCAGTAGATTGACAAATTGACTGGCCATGTATGAGTATGAACGACTTTAAACGCAAAATTAATACATGTATATTGGTGGTTTAGGCACTTCTGGCTGGTAATGTGCATGTGATGCTATGCCAGAGTTATGCATATGCTCTAAGTTAGTGGACGAGTGCTATATTTGGACAGTGCAACGGTATTCCAACACATTGAGAATAGCTTCTTATTTGGGAAGAGAAAGGCAAGCGTAACGCGTTCATTCCGCCAATGGGGCTGTATTTACCAGAAACCTTTCATTGGCTGTGTTTGAGTCTCATAGAAATGTCTCCTATACCATGTATATTTAGAGGCGGTTCTACTTTTAATCCCTCACGCATCAGTGGACTTTTTACAGTTTGCACTCGTTCTCCCCGTTGTGCATATATGCAGTCCAGGCACTTATGGCTAGGTAGGTTGTTGGTTAAGTATGCAAGTTTACCTACTGACTGTTACTGTATATAATAGAACTTTTTCATAAATGTCATATTCGCATTAAACATATGATATGTAAATACAGAAGGGGGTTGGGTTGAATGACTTTATATATATTTTATAATTATCTAACCTAGGCCAGTACTATTTTGATAAGAATTGCGCTGTGAATGGTATATGGAATAATTTTTACACATTTTTTGTGAGATGGTAGATGAATCATGGAATCAAAGATGGTGGCACCATCTGCACATTGAAAGAGCTGCGAGTTGTTATTTGTTGTTGACAAGTGAAGTATATTAAGCTGGATTACGGTGATTACTCTGAACTGTTACAATATTGCACGTAGATGGAATGGCTGCAATCGGAACGTGACCATGTTTGGGAATGAAGCCATACGTGGTAAACCAGTTAATGCTTTAACTCCTGCCAAGATTGATCACATCGAAAGGTTAATTTTGGATCACAGGTTGGAATCCGTCACATATCAGCAGTCGTAGTGATAAGTGTGGAAACAGTTTAGTCAATCAACAACACGTGGAATTTCGAAACAGTGTGTGCCAAATTGGATGCCAAAAATGTTATTGGAAGAAAATAAAAAAAATAGCATTCACTTTTCGCGTGCTTAATGGACCAGATTTCTACGTGAAGGAACAGCATTTTTATATAAACGGACCTTTACAGTGGCTAGCGGTTACCTCGGCCAGATCTGTGCTGACTACTAGATGGCGATGATGATGCGATCAGCTCCGAGCCGAGAGAACAGCCTACAGCTGATTGGCGAGATCCTCTTCCGAGTTATCACATGACACGACCAGCGAACAGGAACAATGAGAGAACGTGGAACAACACCTCGACTGCCACATTAAACTGTATACAGGTGCGGCGATTCCATCTATTTGTAAATGTTGCCACGATTTGTACAGCTATCCCCATATTCCAACTTCACTCTCCAATATATCTTTACCGTAGTTACACAATCAGGGAACAAATGCTTGTAATTATTATTTCACTGTAATGCTAATACACAGCTGTGTCAGAGCACTCCCATAGTTGATGTCGTGACGAAATCTGTGAAAAAAATATTGCACATGAGTATCAGGGTCATATCACATTGACAGGATCTTGTGGCAGGCACTTGGCAGCAAACAGGGCCCTGCAAGGTTAAGTAAACATAGTTGCTGGGCGGCATGTCCTGCTAGCAGGAGGTGTGCGCACGAAACAGTTAACCTCCTGTTATTTAAACACATCATCATTATCAGTACCCGCTTAATCCTGTCCAGGGTTGCGGTGAGCCGGAGCCTATCCTATCAGACACAGGGCACAAGGCAGGATTATACCTAGGATGGCAAGCCAGTCAATCACAGGGCACCCGGGGCAATTTAGGCAGCAGGCCAATTAACCTATGCAGCTTGTCTTTTGACTGCGGGAGGAAACCGGAGTGCCCGGCGAAAACCCACGCAGACACGGGGAGAACATGCAAAAATCTACACTTTCACGGTAAGGTAAGAAAATGGGTGCATACTTGGAGTCAAGATTTTTGAGGTTTGGACCTATCACATTGCCATGAACAATCATAACGTATATATAACGAATATCTTTGTTATGATGACTAAAACAACCACAGCCGTGACAATCTTCCAATACAATACAGTCCACAATGGAGTTTTTACCCTAAATCAGTGCCTGTTGTTTGAATATTGTTGGGTTGATTATTTTTACTGCTTGCGTGATCATTTATCGTGTTGTTATGAGCATTTCACGAATTCGTAAATATTATGGAATGCTCAAAACAGTTTGAAACATTGCATAACACTTTGCAGAGGAGAGTTGGGGCTCATGGAAGGATGTTGCACACAGGGCTCATGTTGTTCATTCTTTGAAGTCGCACAGTACTGAGGAATTCTATGCTCGCCCTTTTACATTTTAGTCCAACAGGCTCAACATTTTACCAAATCTAAGGTACAAATAGCTGATGAATCAACATGGGGAAAGTTATAGTCAAATACATTCCATTACACTAAACATATATTTTTTTAGTAAATTCTACAATCATGTTATTGTTTTATTCTGCGCTTTATCAGTTACTTATTAAATGAGGATTTGTACAAACGCGACCACTAGCCCTCCACTTTCGAGTAGCCACAAGTGAATCCTTGATATAATTTACAGTTACTGATAGTTTAAACGTAATGATCTTCTTTCGTGGTAATAATTATCAGAGTGTCCATCACGGTGCTGGCATTGAGGCTCGAGTTAACTTCCTACTTCAAAAACTTAAAAGATAATAAAATATGAAATTAGGATATTTTAGGATGTGCTGTCAAGCCATAAACTCATGGCTTTTGGAAGCCAATCTCATCTTGGCAGCATTAAAGACACCGAGAATATTATTATTGTTCTAGATGGATTTATTTACCATCAAACAGCGTTAAGCCTGTGAAAGTTAAAACAATATTCATGGCCAAAATGTTCTCATAGAGCCTAAAGATGCCTTCAGAGTCGGAGGTGAAACATCGCCAAGGAGAGAGGATAAACGCTCACCACGGCTATCCCGAAAGAGTAGCGCTTAAGAGCAATTCTCATACGTCGAGCTGTGAACGCCTACATCAATACAGTCATAAATTAAGCCAAATACTAAAAGGCCCATTGAAGTAATTATCTTTTCCCGCTAAGAATTCAATACATTGCCGCTGGGGTAGCTCTGTTCCAGGAAAGTTTTGAGCATGTAGGCGTGCTAAATCGTTACAAAAGCGCACTAACACAGGAGCAAGAAAGGCCGTTTCCAGCGAGACGACCTTTCCTTTGACCCCACGCCCGCGTGCTGACGGGACAGCTAATGTGGGTGGGTCACGTGGAAGCACGTCGCACTTGGAGATATACAAACGTTAGTCCTACCTGAAAAATGTGTTTCTAAGTCCATTTTTAGTTTTCAGTCTATTGACGTGTTCTTTCCATGTCAAATATGCCAGGGCACCCGCAATTGAACAAGCTACTGTTTGAGATTTGCTCCCCATAGCTGTTCTTTCGGGATAGCCAAGATAGCCGTGTCATTCATTCATTCATTTTCAGAAACCGCTTAATCCTGTACAGGGTCGCGGTGAGCCGGAGCCTATCCCGGCAGACATAGGGCGCAAGGCATGGCTATACCAAGGACGGGACGCCAGTCCATCACAGGGCACCAAGATAGCCGTGTCGAGTGTTCCTTCTCTCTCCTTCGCGACGTTTCGCCTCCTACACTGGAGGAATTGTCAGGGATCAAAGCACAATTTGAATGCTTTACTATTATTAAAATACCTTAACTGGAACACAATGTAACTGTATATAAAATGTATAATTGTAGAAACATAGAATCCTAAAGCCCTCAAAACATAACGGGGAGAATGGCATCACTGTAACAGATGTTTTTTGCGTTCGTGCTTTATGACAATTAACCAAATGCATTGGTGATTTGATGGACGGCCACGGAATTTACGGACATTGTCCGCGAAACACGCAATGCATGCAGTATACCGGATTAGTGAGATTTCTATAATGTTAATGAGATATGCTGCGTGGCAACCAGGCACAAATAAACACAACAGCATATTTGTTCATAAAACATTTAAAGTTGTATGTTTTTAAAGTAACAAGTGATGTGTTTAAAGATATGGATGTCAATGCCGAGCTTGCGATACACAAGGAGCGTTGTTCAGAATATTTTAAAGGGGTATGCTTTGTTGAAGCTATAAATATACTGTGAAGGATGAATGCAGTCCTTTCAGATTGCCTGCCACTAAACTGAGAATCTTTGTCTATATCATCGGTCTCTCACTGGTAGACCGGCCCGTTAATGGCCCAGCCTTGAAATTGCTATTCTTTCGTGTTTCAAAAGATTTATGGGGCTTTTAAGTGGAGGTTTTCTCATTAAAATAATTTCAATATGTCTGGAGGAGGTCTTTCAATGTAAGACAGATTCAGGAACCAAAGAAATAATTTAACAATATTACTCTCACCATGTCTAATATTTGTACAAGCAGGATTTAATTTTACAATGAAAGTATGTAATTTTGACATTCATCAGCAACCACAATGCACCTACTGCTGGATGAAGGCCTCCCCATGTTATCACCATATTCTGCAGACTGGAAACAGCAACAAGCCATCTAGCTGCTCATATAATAATAGCAAAGCGCTGCACAGGAACTGATCTCATCACTCCATCTCCTAAGTGACCATCCCCTAACATGTGTTCTCTACTTTGGCAACTACTCCATCAAGACATATGTATGATAGGTTATATATGTACTGTACCAATATACGCCTGGCAGCGCAATCGATTTGTATACAAGAGACATGAGATAGACGTGTTGCGTGCGGGAAGTTGTTGCGTCTGCTACGTCCAGTTCTCCGATCGGGATTTCTGAACTCTATTATAACCCTATGGGACCACGGACGTATATGCGGTCGGACGTTGCCCGAACGGACGTTATGCGGCGCATGACTGTATATTTAAAAGCCATGACGCTGCATCACACGTTACACGTGTGGCTTTTTAATATAACCACAGCTGCACAATCTTTACCGGTCAATAATACCATTAAATGCGAAGGAAGCCAACAGAAGTGGAATGTGGAGCACCATGTGTTCCGTGAGGCATGTGGCTTCAGGCGACAGACGGTAGCAGACAACCAAAGCTGTATTCAGAGTTTCGAACTGCCTCGAAAGGCCGAGCACTCGGCACAGCCACAGCACGGGCCGGCCCTTTGTGTCGCCCGTGCCCTTTGCTGCACTGGGATGTTGACCTTTTCATAGTGATGTTTTCAGATACGTCAAAATTCCTTGCTGTTACTGAAAACGTTTTATGTTGCCCTTTCACTGATGCTCACCGACTGAAGTCCGTTTGTTCTGTAAACAAGTTTTGGCACAAAAATTGCAACGTTGTAAATATATATTTTAAAATGGCGTGATTGGAAACATTCTGAAAATGACCCTTATGAAAAACCATTGAAATATCAATGACGGCCATATTGTGGAACATTGGAACATTCCGTTTCAATTTAATATTGGCTGCCTACCTTACACTGTAAGTTACTGTCCAGTAAAATGTATGTGATTTAATGCATAATATGGTATCGTCAGCATGAACAGAAAATTATTTTCTTACAGTGTAATTTTCTAATGACTGCAGTATTATTAGATTCGCGACAGAACCTCCAGCTTCTTAGCATGGAACAACATGATTTAAACAGGACAGCAATATTAACAGGGATAAATTAGCTATCGATCAATAAGTATTACGATTGCTGTAGGTTTCTGCATTCCAGAAATAGCACTGGACGAGAGAGGGATTCACCTTCCGAGATGTTGGCTCCTCGCGGACCTGGTCCAGCGCTCCGAGTAATTTGATTCACTGCTACCTCCGTAAATAAATGTCCTTGTCAATACAGTACAGTGTTGCTCAATACTGACTACATGCTTGCCTTGTAAATGTAATTGAGTGACTGATCTGTGGGTGTATTAGTGCTTGCATGTGAGCACTGTACTGGAAAACGTGAAAGGAGGAGTTGCGCTGGTTTAGTTAACGCAAATTCGTGTGTTCATATTTTTCTGCCAGGATTTTTTTTTTCCCATTTCCTACCATTGAATATTTATTACTGTAACTGAACGATTGCAGGATGGGGATGTAATGAACATAAATTTGATGTGGTTTATCTTGGAAAAACGATGCTTTCATCTCACTCATGATCAATAACCGCTTAATCCTGTTCACGGTTGTGGGGGTCAGAGCCTATCCGAGCAGACAGATGGCGAAAGGCAGGGCTATACCCAGGATAGGACGCCAGTACATCGCAAGACACCAGGGGTAATTTAGTCGGCAAGCCAATAAACCTACGCAGCAGCAGTGTGTTTGTAGACTGTGGGAGGAAACCGGAGTACCCGGAGGAAACCCACGTGGACACGGGGAGAAAATTGCAAACTCCACAGAGAAAGGCGGCACCAAAGCCAGAATCAAACCCAGAAACCTCTTGCTCTGAGGCGCCAGGGTTACTTGCTTCACCACCGTGCCGCCCTAAAACATACAATGCTAGCAGTAATATTTCATTGATTTTAATGACACTGCTGTATGATGCAATAATTATAATTGGTAACAGCTTAAAAATATAAATATTTTCTGTTGATGGAATGATTAATCGCCATGTGTATGATAGCGAGCTGTGAAGTGATACACAGCGACAGGGTGACTGGTGACCTCGCAAATCCTTCTTGAATGCAAGTGACATTCAAATGACTCCATGCTCATGCCGTAAATGGATGGTATCATTTACTGAAATTCATTTATTTAGAAGCAAGTGACAATTCAATTAAACGCAGAATATCTTCTGGAATGGTGGGCCTGTATCATCATTATCATTACCTGAATTTAACATGAATGTTAATAAACGTCCCTTGTAGTCTGCTAGAGAGCTTAAGATACCTGATAGTTTCAACAAGCATTTCTGCAAGGATTACATAATCTTTACGCCTCAATTCACATTAAAAATAACCAAGATCATGAGGTTCTAACGGCAGGTGTTATGAGAAGGACACTTACAAAGCATACACTATAAATATTTTCATAATCCACTTTGTAAACATGAATTATGAGCAACTGTCCCTCATTTCTGAAACTGTTCTCTTTTTACAGGTTACTCGTGGGAGCTCCGAGAGCAAAGGCCCTTCCCAATCAGCATGCCAACCGTACTGGCGGGGTCTACCACTGTCCCGTAATAACAACCAACACCGACGACTGCCAGAGGATCATCTTCGACAATGATGGTAGGAAATGGCGTTTTGTTTTATGAACTTGTTGAAAATATCCCCCTTCAGGCACATCGGTATGTTGCTTTTGTAATAGATTGCAGCATTGCTACAAGAAACCCAACCTGCTCCTGCTCGTTTCTTCATTCCATCATCTTGATCCCAGTCCAAAATGGAACTAAAACTTAAAAGTGCACGGAGAAGTATGTATGAATTGGTGGATTGATACTTAAAAATACACTGACAAATGCACAGAGGGGTGCACGCATTGGGGGAAGAAATGCCAGCGAGACATCGTATCGTAAAGCCTGTAGACTTGGGCTGAGCATATCACAAGAAGGGTGATCGCCGATGGACGAGATTGGTGATGGAATGGCAGCCAGTGGAGAGAAATGTGATTGGATCAGCGTGTGTGCAGGAGTAAGGTGTGTTGTGGAATCGCAGGACTGTGTGGAATGGTGACACACTGGGGCAGAGCTTATCCGGTAGTGGATTGAACAAGACGATGATGGTGACTGCGTCTAAATCTCAAATGCTATTTTAACATGGCTCGATGTGAATGTTTTAATTCCAATGCATATCTGATAAGTAGAACGAAAAAAATGTTGCTTGCCCTGATTCTAGATTCTCCAATCTTTAAATGTTAACCAGTCAGGCCAGTTTGTGTCTTTAAAAGCAAGGGCTGAGGGCTGTCAGGTGACAGGCCTGAATAATACCATGTGACCCAATTACCTGGGTCACTACACAGCTAAAACCAAGCCCCGGAGCACTTGTCCTTGTGGCTGCTGGTGTTTACCTCCTTCAGTGCCCTTAGCTTTCTTACTCTTTGTAGTGCTTTTTGCTGATAATCAGTATTTATAAACATTATTAGCCTGTTTATTGTACAATGTTTTTACAGTATTTATAAGTGAATCATCCTTAAATGCAGTCAAGAAAAGGTATAACGGCACATAAATACAACATGTAATTCTACATGATAAATATCTGATACATTAGTCTTGGCATAGTATTTTTATTCATCTAATGCATTTTGGATACTGTACTGTTCCCATGTATTACTTCGGTTTTGTGCTAGCATTTTCTGTCATTTTAAAGCCAAGTGCAGTATCTCAGGGTGAACATTGTGTCCTTTATATTATGGAAACACGAATGTTGTATTGTAGCGTTATCTCCTTTCCTTTCACGCGAATGCCTTTTAGATGCGTCATGCCAGGAATTCAGAATGTCACAAATTGCCCTTGATCTGTATCATTGTACATGGGGGAGGGCTGGAGGAGTAATCAGTGCACCGTGTAGCTTGCATGTTCCACCCGTGTGTGCGTTGGTTTTCACCGTGCACTCCGTTTCCCTCCCACAGTCCAAAGACATGCTACCTGGGTTAATTTAGTTGATCAAATTGTCCCCAGTGTTCTGCGTTAGATTGGCATCCGATCAAGGGTATAGTCCTGCCTTGTGCCCGGTGTCTGCTGGGATAGGTTCCAGCTCACTGTAACCTCTACAGGATTAAGTGGTTACTTATAATGCATTTTAATTATTGTTTGTTCTTAAAATAATTCAGTGCTTACCTCCAGATATCTCGGACCGACCAAAACCTACACTGATTTATGGGTGATTTGATATTTGGTGCTGCGCTTTCCCTAAGTAAAGACCTGCCGAAACTAACCAAAACCTCATCTGCACAAACCATGCCAGATGCAGATGCTTGACACACAAATGCATAAATAAAACATCTTCAGTGTGTGACTGTGGTTACCCAGAACAGACCGGAGAACACATGACGACTCAATGCCTGGTTTACAAACACGAAAGAGGCTTATCCCCAAGCAATTTTGTTGGCTCAGCCATCTCACTGTAAAATTACAAGTGTTGCTCCACATCAACATCAGCCATCTGAAATAGAAGAAGACTGAGTAATCGTTACATTTAGTTTTTACACTTCCGGAAAGTGTTGGACAAAGACCTCGGTGTTTTGTGTCCATTTGGGAACCGGAGTCCTCCTCTTGGGGGATGGGGCCGAGGCAGGGCCAGAAAACAAAGGCCGTCCTGGCCTTGCCATGGGACCCATCAGGGAATGTTAATCGCCACACTGGGGAAACTGGGGTGTCACTCATAAGGGTTACAATCACGCTGCCCATCGCCAATAATAATAATGCACCTGTGGTGACGTCACCGCCAGTTAGTGTTGTTGTGTGTCTCTGTGAGTCTCTATGTGAGTCTCTATGTATCTCTATCTGTCTCTGTGTGTC
>JAZEWU010000001.1:6503665-6528218 GCA_036362915.1 Geotria australis
TGAAAGGCGCTATATAAAACGCTATTATTATTTTTGAAAGATTTATACAACATATTTAGAAAATGTTAATGAGAGAATATCACTCATTAAAATGCATGACCGGTGTTTAATATGAAATTGTATTGCTCAAATAAAGTGATTTAAATGTGCAAGTGCACTTTTTAAATTCTGAAATTATATTTATAATGTAGGTTTATTATTATTCCAGCCATGCTGCCATAGGTGGCTGTGGGGCTATGCTATGCTGTGAGCAAAATAGATCAGTGCAACAAAATCAACTATTGTACTGCGTTTCTATGCTCCCACATATATGCTCCCGACCTTTACCAATCCACATTGCACAGCGTGGTGAGGTATGCCCAAACAGCGCCCACGACCGGCACAGTTTGGGGAGGTCCTCATCCAGCAGTGGATTGACAAACAGGACCGTGCATGTACATACACATTTCAGCCCTCATATGCCACATATTAATGAATCAAAATCTGATTTTTCGTATTATGGATTGTGTGCACCCATGACATACGTACTGTGTTTTAAAAGACCTGCTCGCTGATAACGACGAGGGGTTATGGACCAGCCTTGCAAACGCGATTATGTCAAGAGGTTTGCGACAACAGTTCACTCAGCGCCTCACCCTAGCTTTATTTGTGGTTGTGTTGTCACTTTTGTGATCGCCAGCTGATCCGTTGACTGAAAGCAAACAGGACCAGTGGATGGGGGTAACTGTGAAGAGCCAGGGACCTGGAGGGAAGGTGCTGGTAAGCACTGTTTTGCCGAAACACATCCTCGGATCAACATACTTTACAAGCAAAGCTGACTCCTACGCATTCTTCGTTATTAGGTGTATGTCAGAATACAGTTGATGTGTGCAGAGAGTAACATCATTTTATAGTAAAATTATCCTGTTGTGTAGAGATACAATACAAGTGTAGCATAGTGATGCGGCATAACACCAAACTATATTTACATAATGGTTGCTCTTCAAAGCCGTTTTTTCACGTTGGAAGTAGCTTCCAACGTGGGAGGTGAAACGTTGTGAGGGAGAGAGGAAAACGACTCGACATGGCTATCCCGACAGAACAGCTCTGAAGAGCAACCATCACGAATCGAGCTGTGAAAACCTACATCAGTACATTATATTTGCATGTAGTTTTTTCCCGCTGCCTAGTATGCGTGAACGAATTCATGTTTAACTGTGGAGTGAGAGTGGTATCTCATTGAATGTCTGGGTTTCTTCCATTCACTCCCACTTTCTCCCACTTATCTATCTTCAATGAAGAATGGGCAAAACATGCCAAGCATAGAATTGCTAGAACATCCCAAGCAATGCCCTCCAGGGCGAATGTCTCTTCGTTGATAAACGATGGTTTGTTGTTATTGCTGCGTGCCGTCTTGTGTCGCGGCTCGCAGGCTTGCGCGCACCGCTACGAGACGCGGCGCTTTGTGGGCCAGCCCGAGGAGACGCGGGGAATGATCGGTCGCTGCTATGTGCTGAGCGAGGACCTTATGGTGAACGAGGAGGATGAGATGGATGGAGGGAGCTGGCAGTTTTGTGCCGGCAGGCCCGATAGCCACGAGCAGTTTGGGGTCTGCCAGCAGGGCCTCGATGCTGGGTTCACACGTGACTTCCACTACATCTACTTTGGGGCTCCCGGCGCCTACAACTGGAAAGGTACTGGTCCCCGGAGGGAACTGCGAATAAAAGCACATTATTGAGCACCAATGTGTAGATTTCAAATGTGTATTTGTGGATGTTTAAAAAACAATTGGGGAAACACAGAGCCATCTGTGAAATGAAAAGTATTTTTTGGAAACCAAGTTTTATGCCCCCTGGATGGGTACAGCAGACTACCGGCGCTGTCATCCCACCTTTTTGTAATTACACAAGACAGCATTTCTCTAATTAACTGCCAACTATACAATCTGGTTTGACAGGGAATAAATGTTCATCTACAATAAACCAACCCTCAGCGTCAGCAGCGGAGTGCATGAGTGTGGGGGAGTAGAGACTCGCAGGAGCACTATTTCTCCCGTGTCAGCGCTAGCTGGCTGTAAGTGGTTGTTTCCATGGTGACGGGCACCTAACGGAATGAGGCTGCTGGAGCTGGGACGCGGGGAGCCGGTGAGTAAGCACCCCCTGTGCCGTACGCGTCATAGGGTGGAATAATCGTGCCTGTGTGAATCCGCAGGGCAGGCCACGTCTGTTTTTCTGGGAAGCAATCTGGTGATGACAAATTGTCATTTCTGATCTCTTTCGGACGAGATTAGTGATTTGGACAAAGACTTATCTGATTAATGTACTGGGTCCGTAGTTGTTGCTGTGATGAGGATACAACTTCATGTTGCAAAATAATTGATAGAAATTGTTCATAATGAAAGTGTACAGAATTTTTGTGGAAAACAGATCGGTCTTTGCTATTGTTTGGGTGTGTGTTGACTGTCCGTTTTTTAGGGATTGCTCATGTCGCACAAAGGAACTCGACATTTTATGAACAAGGCATCTTTGACGACGGACCTTATGAGACTGGAGATGAAAGGTGGAAAGATGAAAAATTGGTCCCTGTGGCCTTTAACAGCTACTTAGGTAGGATGGTCCTGATTTCAGGAAAGGACAGAGGTTGCTGGAGAGATATCAAGTGGTCCAAATTATTAGAAAGGCCCAATTTCAGGAACCTGGCCTCGGATGTGAATGTAAATGCCCAATCTCTCCAGCTTCATCTGTCCACTTATCTGTCCTCTTTCCCGCTGTTCTTAATCTGCTCTCTCTGTCTGTCCTTTACGGTGCAGGGATCATGTTTTTGACCAGCATCGATAGTTCAGATGCTGATCAGAATTTGTACAAAACCGAGAAGCCAACAGACAAGCCGCCGGGGAACTCTCTCAGCCTGGAAGTGTCCATGCATAGTTACCTAGGTTTGTAACCGCTGGTGCGGTACTAAGTGTGCAGTGCTTTGCCACCTCATGTGCCATGTGCATGATTCCCCATATAGTCAGTTAATCAGTGAGAATGATTTATTTTGATCACCATTGCCCCCATCCATAATTATATGATTTTATAGATGAGATTGCTAATCCAATGGTGATATAGCATCTATGCTCAGGGTGACTATGTTCAATGCCATTTTATGATGGTTTGCGGTAGATCATGCTCGTTGCGATTTTATAACCTCAGATTTTCTAAATGAGTGTTTTAACAAATTAACCTTCAAGAATGCAGACAGGAAATTCATTTTGCAGTGATGTGAGTTATATTTATATTAAACTTCCAATAATCCTGTAGCTATTGAAATATACAAATGCATAACATAAAACAAAATCAGCAATGTCAGTAAAGCTCGTGACAATTTTAATTGACAAAACATACATCTGTGCATTAGTTAAATCTGTTACTTCGAATTTTTCTGGCTGTCACCCTTGATTTCTGCTCAACTTCACTTCCCTAACCTTCCTAACCGTCCCGCGGCACGAAGCCATCACATTGCATGACGCGTCGTGATGTGAACATGCATGCTCCACTCTACCTGTGACGTTTGTAAACGTGTTATGATGTGATGTGACCGAAGTGTCGTTTGATGTCTTAAGTTTTTCTGCTTTTCCGTATGCGTTAAATTACAATTGCATCACACAACACTAATGTGCTAGATACCTTGGGCATGGCAAGCAGGTTCCGACCACCACAACAGCTGCCACCTCCACCTTACCTCGCACCTTATTGACTTCCCGTGACACAAGCATCTGAATAACTCACGCACCTCCCCACTTGAGAATGTGTGACAAAATCGGGTCCCTGCAGTGGGTCACATATTTTTGTCGTCAACAATAACGTGTACCGATAGTTGCTTTTCAAAGGTGTTCTTTCGGGATAGCCGTGTCGAGGGCTCGACACGGCTATCCCGAAAGAAAGAACAGCTTTGAAAAGCAACTATCAAGCATTGAGCCGTGAAAACCTACATCAGTACAATGACATGTACTGTAAACTCACAAACTATAACTGTCCGTCACACCACAAGTACTGAAATAATAAATCACATGACTCAAGTTCTCTACTGATATCACTTCCTAATGATAACGAGTAGCGCTTTTGCCATTTTGACGATTCGTTTCTGTAAAGCACACCACTAACAAATCAACATTTTAACATCAATTAGAGCCAAGAGTTGCCAAAGGACATTCATTCCATAAGTTGTTAATGCATACATAATCTGTCTAGTTTTAGGTTACAATAATTTTGAGAGTAATCTTAAGAAGTTGCCCACGGCAAAAACGTAATAACGCTTTACAGAATAAATTACAATGTGGATGGGTTTTTTAAAATGCCATTTCACTTTAATCCGCAGAACTGCTTAGTGCGCTGCTACTGCAGGTTTATTTGCAGTCAACCCTTTGCCTGCTTGCAAGTTACGCTTCACATTATTTATTATAATTGGCAGTAACGGACTTTATTTCCTGTGTTTGGCTTCCACATTTGTTTCAATCTTTTAGCTGCACCACAAGCACGGAAGGAGTGCCAATACGGTTCATTTGAAATGCACTCAGCCTATTATATAATGGCCTTCTCATTACCCATTTGCAAAATAGGTTGTAAAAGATTTGCTTTATATATTTATATATACATTCACGACTAATGCACATGATAATGGATTCTTCCATACATATACATACCGTTTATGCATTTTCATAGTTTAGTGCTCGTATTACAATCATAACAGCAGGCTTCTACAAGGAAATCCCAGCGTCTTTGATCCATTAAGGAAATTCACACATAGGTGTTGAGAGCCTCTGGAGGCGTTGTTTGCACTGACAGTTTGTAGTGTCTATGGTGACTGTGTTTTACAAGGGAAGTGTGTAAGCCATCAGGTTAACCTCTCAATACTCTTAGAACCCATGTCTAGTGGCTGTGCAACAAGGACATTGCCATTGAGTTGGGTTGAAGTTCCCTGCATCTCATCGGCATCCACCAATTCCCAGTTTTCATGCCAGTTTTCATGCTATGTAAACATAAAATTCCACAGCAGGTAATACGCACTGATTCAAAATTGTCTTATTTAGGCGCATCGGTATGTTGCTTTCATTATCGCGTTTAGTTTTCTCCAAAAGTACTCCAATATTTTCTCGCACGTGACTCCAGTTATTATTATTATTATCATTTTGATCCAAGTCACAGTCAATAATTGTCCCAGACAGAGCCGGCCTTAAGAAAAGTGGCTTTGGGCAGGACACGTCACTAGAGGGGATTATAGCCGATGGTTGAGATGCATTTCCTCGGGTGAAAGGCGCTATATAAAATGATATTATTATTACAAGAGAGAGCATCCGAAGTAGAGAAAATGCTGAGATGTAGTCCACCATGGAAATGGGGCCATTGGATCTGCTCATTTGGAGAAACTAGCCGGATTGTTGCATTGCGAGATCGTGAGAGACGGCACAAGCATGGGGATAACTTCATCCAGCAGTGGTGATGATGACAAACATTGAAATCAGATCAGTGTAGAATTCTTAATCAAACACAAAGCAGCGTGCTCGAGGTCTTCCTCGTTTCGTGTTACATTCCTGCCCTGACGAACGCCATTCGGTGAGGATGTTGCGAGAGGAATCTGTGCATTTCGAGAAAATCTCAGTACCAGCTCTTTCACTCCCACATCACAGGGTTCTCCATGGACTCTGGTAAAAATGTCATGACCTTAAACCGCCTGAGCTTTGTGGCGGGAGCACCTCGGGCAAACCACACGGGAGCCGTCGTCGTGCTGAAGAAGGACGCTCTGAGCAGCCTCCTGCCGGAGCAGATCATCTACGGCGAGGAGCTCGCCTCCTCCTTCGGCTACGACGTCACGCTGGCCGACCTCAACAAGGATGGGTACGACCACACACACCATCATGACGCTCCGGGAGAAACCTGTCACACTTACGACACTCCAGGGGAACCTCGTGACACTTGTTATGGTTGTCCAGGGAGGGGTGATTTCCTTGGAGAAATTAACACTCAAAGGTTTTAAGGTGTGCAAGGCTGCTGTCCTTCATGTGAATTCACAACGGTAGGGATAATTTATGATTTAATTAGCTGCTGCGGATTCGGCGTATAATTTCATCCAACTTAAGCCGTTATCATCACCAGTAGTGAGAGTTTGAAGGGCACGGGGAAGCATAGTTTATGCCTTATGGGCATGATTCAACCACGTGGAACAGAGTTGGAATTTGTTCACAAGGACATTTGTGATCTTTCCGAAGACTCCAAAGGTGCAAGTTGTGTAACTCCTGGGTACAAACACTAGCTTATGGGCAGCGAGTGCAGAAAAGCAAATCGTTGCTTTTCCCATCCAGTGAAAATCGGTGAGCTGTATGTTTGTGTGATGAGTACAAGTGTGATGTTGTTGAAGGTGGCTGGACCTGGTAGTCGGAGCTCCTCAATACTTTGACCGGAAGGAGGACATTGGAGGAGCGGTGTACATCTACATGAACCAACAGGGCGGCTACGACGAGCACAACTTCATCCGCCTCAATGGCACCAAGGACTCCATGTTTGGCCTTGCTGTGGCCAACATTGGAGATATAAATCAAGACGGCTATGAAGGTCACGTGTTATTAGAATTCATAACACATCGCTGTATGCAAAAATAGAATTCCTTAACACTATGTAGACTTCTCAGGTAGTCACTTTAAAAATGTTCGTAATCTGTGGTGCCTTTTAGGCATAGAACTGCCATTACTTGAACACAAAATCATACAGCAAAATAATTAAGACGTTATAAAGTCTGTTTAAAAAGAATCCAATTTAAAAGCATGAGCACAGATCTTAAATTAATTTCCCACCACGATCACCATTCTCACCACAATTGTTGACGGATGTATTGAGAAGGAAACATAATACATGTAATTGTATACAACTTTGTGAATGAAAACCTGAGGAGTGTGTAGTAACTGCAGTGTGACCGGCTGTTGTAGACATTGCTGTGGGGGCTCCCTACGATGGATCGGGGAAGGTGTTCATCTACCACGGAGGCAGGATAGGTATCAACCCGAAGCCCTCTCAGGTAATCCTCAATATGGTGACCCAGGTCACGCTTGCAAATAAGACTCCTATCCTGGTTGAACAAAATAAACTTTAAATCATGTGATTTTCTTAAACAGGATCGCCCACATTGTTTACCATACACATTATCCACCGATGCATGCAACACTAATGGCTGTGTCAACTTGCATGGCCACAGTGAAAGATGATAACCATTTATTGTACCCATTGTGTCATGGCTATGCCCTATTTAAGTAGTCCTCAGCAGAACGATTTTAAAACAAATACCTGGACATAAGAGACATCTACTGTTTTGTTGATTAATTTCATACGATTCATGTATGTTTGCTGATTCAGGTGGTTGTAAATCAGTGTGTCATAAAATAAAGGATGGAATAGTCGCCATGATTAAAGTATATGGCAGGTTGTGTGCTTGTCATTACGTCTATCATCATGCTTCGTAGTTGTATATCTTAACTCACATGAATCTATCTGCTCCTCTTTCTGTGCCAGGCACTAAGTGGGGATGACTTCAACTACAAGGTGGAGAAGTTTGGTTACTCCATTACCGGAGGGATGGACGTGGATGGGAACACATACCCGGATCTCCTCATAGGGTCACTGTCGGACAAAATCGTTCTACTCAGGTAAAGTGTGTAGTGGTGTAAAGGAAATTGTGTGTGAATTGCTCTCAAGAGCTGCTCTTTTGGGATAGTCGTGTCGAGCATTCCTCCTCTCTGCTTCGTGACATTTTGCCTCCCACGTTGGAGGCCAGAGGAGGAATGCTCGATATGGCTATCCTGAAAGAGCAGCTCTTGAGAGCATTTCTCATACATAGAGCCGTGAAAACCTACATCAAAAAACAGTTTTTGTTTCAAACTGGCTGTGTCATGAAAACAAATCAGTTAACGTGTTTTTCATTGTTTTCTCTATTTCTATTTTCTTATAAAAGGGCTCGTCCTGTCATTACTCCCAAGATCGTAGTGACGTCTGAAAAAGACATCGACATCAACGTGAAGAACTGTGACAACAACAAAAGAATTTGGTAATGTTATTAATACTAGAAGTGTGAGCAAAAAGTGATGATATACTTTCCAAGCAGAGCAAAAGCTGTCGGTACTGCCCAGGCATAGTGTCAGCCTCGTTGTTTTTTTCTGTTGCAATCTGTTAACATTTTCAAGTATGTGAGTCACCACTAAAATATTTCACTCGAATGCACACCTACCTATATTCTCCAAACATACATTTCATTTTAACACTTTACGTCGATGTTTTTTTTCTCCACAGCATAAAGGCGAAGGCTTGTTTCTCGTACAGAGCGAAACCTGCAAATTACAACCCGACCATTAGTGAGTACATGCAGTCTGCACCAATAATAACGCAATTTCGAGTGCAGCACTGGAAACTGCGCAACCGGGGACCATCGCATCTGTCTATAGAACCACAACGTTGATATGAGCACATAACAGTTCTCACGTACAAGGGGTTTCTTGTATATATGAATCTTGTATATATTTTAATTATTGTCAGCAATTCGAATGTTTGTTGTGTCGCAGGAGTCCTGTAAAGAGCTTGCAAGCTCACTGGGTATTTTTCTGCTGTAATAATAAACATCTATCTATCTATCTATTTGTCGGCAGATCTGACGTACACGTTCGAGGCGGAGATGGACCGCAGGAAGCAGGGGTTGGGCTCGCGCGTCTCCTTCCTAAACCGGGGCTTGAACTCGGCCGAGGAGTACGTGTTCAGTGGCTCAGTGCTGCTCATGGGACAGGGGCGGGAGAGGTGCACAGAGAAAACCATGCAGCTGCAGGTGAGATTGCCCGACTTGCCGTGCTGCTCCACGGTTTCTGTTTTCCACGCCGCCCATCGAGCCACCCTCCACCGAGCGGCACAGAGACGCGCAGCGATGCGGAGCCCGTAGTGCCCTGCTGGCATTGGCGGAAATATGTGGCCTATATATCCAAATGCGAAGTCTAAGGCCATCCGATTTATCATTCAGATCAAATCTCTTTTGACATACGGGGCCAGTGATACAGCCATTCGCGTGATTTGTGACGTTGTAGGGGTCCCTTGTGCTGCAGTCTCGCGTGTGGCTGCAGCTGAAGATGAACGTGCGAATGGTGAAGGGTTGGGAGTAGTAATCGGCTGAGTACAAACAACAAAACATGACCAGCGATGCCTGTGCTGACCTCGTTTATCCTCCTGGTATGCCGCCGTGAAGAGCTTCATGACATTACCCTGACTGCCTAATTAATTGCGGAGTTTCTGTCACTGCGTATGCAGGAAAACGTAAAGGACAAGCTGAGACCAATCCCCCTGCAACTGACATATGAGATCAGCCAGCTGACGAAGGCGAAGA
This sequence comes from Geotria australis, assembly GCA_036362915.1. Lineage (NCBI taxonomy): Eukaryota > Metazoa > Chordata > Hyperoartia > Petromyzontiformes > Geotriidae > Geotria > Geotria australis. Next base: position 6,513,035 of record JAZEWU010000001.1, read on the forward strand.
GGCAGGCCGGCCTGTCCCTGCAGCCCGTGCTGGACGCCCAGGTGCCCAGCCGCATGAAGACCGAGGTGAGAGGGCCCGGGCGCCTGGCACCAGCACAGATTCCCATTGGCTGCACCAGCCATGGGATATTGCTCTAAGAGTTTTGTAAGGCCACAGGGAAATGCATGTTCCTTGGCAGTCAACTAGATTCTGCTTTACACTTGTTTCTTATAATGTGTTCGTTACCAATATAGTTTTGGTTTATAATTATTAAAGAGTGTATTTATATGTTCTTAAAACGAGAAACGTTACTCTCGGGAGGATGTGAAGAAAGCTTATGTAGTTTCAGTGTTGGAAGTATAAGAGTCGATCCGTTGAAGTGACACACCGATGGCAGTTAGTTAAAACTTGAAGGGGAGAAAGTTATTAAAAATGACATTTTATAAGATCACTCACTAACTGGTTATCCTTGTATTGCGTTTTCTCCTCACGATCAAGATAAACTTTGTGAAGGAGGGATGCGGTCCAGACAACATTTGCCAGAGCAACTTGGCTCTCAGCTACAGTTACTATTACAGAGTGGAAAACGAGAAGTTTAAACCCCTCAAAAGGTGATCTTTATGAAATCGTGTCCGTGGCTCACCGTGCCGTGTGCATGTGGGAGGTTTCTCAGGGGTAAAAAATGAACGTGGTTCTTGGTGACCCAGACATACAAATCTCAGTGAGCATATGCGAATGGATTTCTCCGAACTGCTGTATACCATCTCGTAAAACGGCAGCGATGCTAACATTTGTGCTGACCTTGGGGGTTCGTTCCAAGCAAAATCGTTCCACATTTGTGGCAATGCCACCACTTAGTTTACACTGCACAGACATCAATGAAAAATGTATCAACTTGACTCGTTGTTCAAGCACACGCAATACATTTGGCTAAGTGTGAGGGTCATTATGCAAAAACCATCAGCATCTTCTGATGAAGTGCATTGTGGTCCTCTTGTCTTAGGTCACCATCTAAATACATTTGAGCAGTGGTACAGTGAAAGAGGGTTTTTATGTAATGCATAAAGGCCGCACGTTTTCTACACTTTTTTTGTGTTTTTTGAAACTGATGGTTTTCCGGCGCTGCATTACTTTTCCTCATCGTTTAAGGATTTGATGAATTGTGATGTTACGTAATGAGAATTGCTCTCAATAGCTGTTCTTTCAGGATAGCAGTATCGAAAGCTTCTTCTCTCTCCTTCGCGTCGGTTCGCCTCCCACGGTGGCGGCATCATCAGGCGTTTCTGATTCCCTCCAACGTGGGAGGCTAAACGTCGCGAAGGAGAGAGAAGGAACATTCAACACGGCATATCCCGAGAGCATGTCTCAATACATCGAACCGTGAAACCCTACATCAGTACATTCCTATAATTCTGAAGTGCACGCTAAGTTGGAGCCGGCATCCGCCGCACAGACCGGTGATGGTGCTGCTTGCACGTGCCTGTGCAGTATGGACGGGCAGCAGGTGTTCTCGCTGAGTGACCAGAAGGACCTGGCCCTGGAGGTTTCCATCAGCAACACGGGAGACGACGCACACGAGGCCCACTTGATCGTGAACCTGCCCGACACTGTCAGCTACGGAGGTTTCCGCAAAAAGACGTTGTCAGAGGTGGGTCTCCGTGGCGTTCGTGATCGTAGGGAACAATCGTCGTAAGCCTGCGCTTTGGATCGTCCCGATTCGCCCGGCTGCCGCTGGTTCTTATGCCGATTTGTCAGTTTGTCAGTCGCTTTCTGGAAGATAGATTAATGTTTATTATTACAGCAGAAAAATACCCAGTGGGCTTGCAAGCTCTTTACGGGATTCCTGCGACAAAACAAGCATGCACTTTGGAAAACATACACTTTGGAAGACGGAGATAGCACCGAGATCTGCTGTTAAAAGGACTATAATAACTCTTTGGTGGCGTATACCCATTTTGTCAATACACTGCTGGATGAGGGCATCCCCACGTCGTGAAGCTATGGGGGTTATTCGATCGTAATTTGCCATGCCACGCAGTGTGTGCTGTTAAAAGTGGGAAGCATATAAGTTGGAGAATAGTAGAGTATAATAAGTATATTACTGTACAGCCCTCCGCTGAATAGGCATTCACTTGATATAACGTAGTTTCTTCTCCCAATGTAATTCTGCCCTTTGATGCATCGGGGTAAACTTCAGGTTCTAAATTTAAACTCCAGCCACTGCATTGATTGAGCGTACGAACCAGCGCACGCACCTGCCAGCGTTGAGCGGTGAGTGTGTAGATGAGAGTGGGGGGGGCGGCGTCTGTCCTCACCGTGTATTCTCACCGTGTGCTCTCACTACGCAGGACGTTCAGCTGGTATGCGTCGCTAACACCAACGGCTCGATGGGCGACTGCGAGCTGGGGAACCCGCTCAAGCGCGGCCAACAGGTAACCCCTTCCCATCCCTCTCGTGTGGCCTGCGTGCCTCGCCAAGACAACACGTGACGTAACACTACTGCCGCGAGTTAAAGTACTAGCAGAGTGCCCGCCCTACGGTGAAGTAAGACATACAAGCCTTGGTGTTGTGCAGATTAAAACGTGCCCTCATGAAAGATTTAAACCCGGTACCCTCAGTGTGGACATACATACATTAAAAAAACACTTGCTTTATTATACATATATTACGGTCATAAAGAGTTGTGTTTAATGTTGTGCATATCAAAATAAATTCGTAGCAGTAAAAAATGGGACAACTGCATTTACATCCAGTCGTATGTTTGCAATTAAACTCTGAGTTACTTTTACCAGATCTAGTGGAATTAAAGTTTGAAATAAATGCTGACTAGTGACACGGACGTGTATATTTCATAACTGTTGTTTTCCCTTCAGGTGACATTTTACCTGATCCTCAGTACCTCTGGCATAAATCTGGACACGTCGGAAATTAGTACTGCTCTGCTGCTGACTACGTACGTCCACACTCACTGCATTTGAAAACTACCGTTATTTTGGAGGGAATGCATGCGGTCAGTCACCGTGGCTGCGAATTGTTTTAGCAAAACATTTTCGAACCCTGCCAGTGCTTTTTCTTACTCATCCTCTTATTTAAACGACGCACGAGCGTGGCATTGAGCGTTACATTTCGCAGGCTTCTACACATTGAACGACGAGTCTTTAAGCAGCTGAGCGCTGCTCTGTGCCAGTCGTAGTGACTCTGACGTCGATGTTCCCCAGGACGAGTGAGCAGCCAGATCTGAGCGTGGTATCGGCCAAGCTGAAGGTGGTCATCGAGCTGGCGCTCACGGTCACGGGGTGAGTGAGCACGGCACGCACCGCGACTTCATCATCACTCGCGTCACCATCGTGACGCCGCGAAAAAACCTCACGGAGTATTCGTCTGCGGTGCCTCGACCAAAGCATGCTCACGTGCACGTGCCCTTTATTTCCTCAGCTTCACCAAGCCATCCCAGGCGAAATTCGGAGGAGAAATCAGGGGAGAGTCGGTGATGAACACGGAAGAGGACGTGGGAAGCCTCATAGAGTACAATTTCAAGGTGAGTGCTGTAGTGTGTCTCTTGTGAGCCGCAGTGTCCCCGTGGGACTGATAGGAGCAGCACCACGGAGACACAGACGTGACGCAACTACAGATGAAAGCCACGTGGCCGCTCGCAGTGTTGGCAGCCCTGAACCTCGTTTTGCTCTGCATCACTTGCTGACAACCCCTGGCAGCCGTGATATTATTTCACTCACGTTGATTATTTTTCTTTATACCTTAAGTAAAACAAATGCTTTTTCCAGCTTATATATGCTACCGCAGTGAAAGTGTATTGATCAACTGCATTTACATCCAAAACCTTACACCTTGCAATGTTTAAAAAATAAACACTTGTATTTTTGCGATTTACTTGTGTTCCGTTTTTATCGCCTGCAAACTACAACAACTCAAATGTATGACATGTGGTCTTGTTTTTTTTTTATGCAAAGGTTTTAAACTTGGGCAAGTCGCTGGGATCCTTGGGTAGCGCCTTCATCAAGATCATGTGGCCAGCCGAGATCTCTAACGGGAAGTGGCTGCTCTACCTCGTCAGCGTGGAGATGGTGGGCACGAAGGAGAAGCACTGTCACTCCCCGGGCATCAACATCAACGAGCTGGGCCTGCGGGTAGGCCACCCGCCATGTCATCGATGACAACACGACGCAACATCAACGTTCACGATATGACGATAACATTTGCCCGCAACTTTGCAACTGTATTTCAGATTTTATATTATTGTTGTGCTTTGCGATGCTTCTTCTGTGGATAAATATTACTTCAAACTTCTTCAACTGAAGTTCACTAAATATATACGCCTGCCATCCACCTTGTAGACGTAAGAATATGTAACCATTGCGATATTAGAATTTGTAAGGCTCATAATTGCCGGGGTTAATTACCCAAAAATAAATACCATGTGACAAAAACTATGACATCACGTAACCACCATCTCCGTAAATGACTGCTGCGAAGCACTAATTTACTGGGTAATTATTATTTATTGACAACTTTAATAATTTTGTTTGTTATTTCATATTTAGGAGGAAATAATATAAACGAGCTAGGTTAATCACGTTCTAACGATATTTTTGCGAAACAGATGATACGATTATCGTGCTGCTCATCTCATACGATGTCCCATAGAATCGCCATCTCGAGGCAGCCCCATCTCAGGCAGGTGCGTGCGGTGCCACGCGGTCGTTTCCTTCTGTCAGCCGCTCGCCGCCACTTCCCACTCACCGCGTTTCCCTCCGCAGACCGTGCGGCAGAAGACGAAGCGACAAGCCCCAGATCCGTCGTCACCCACTGTTCAGAAAGTGGCTGCGACGGAGGCGCATCCGTCCAACGACAAGCAGCGATCACTCAGGCTGGTAACTTCCTGTGCACAAGCACACATCTCCATCTATATACATCACTGCGTCAAAGCGTATCACTTTCGCGTATCATGCTGTCCTGTTCTCTGCAACACCAATATGCAAAGGTTAAACATGGAGTTCCGAGATTTACAATTCCGGTGGCAAAGAGACCTCTCCTAGCTAGGAATTGGAAGGCTATAGTATTGGTAAGGGGAGGGTGACAGTCATTGTAAATGATGATAAGTGACGGTGATGTGAATTGATGGGGAGTGATTGCGATCGATGTGGAGTGATTGTATTTTGTCGGTGATGGTGGAGATAGTAAGAGTGATGGTTGGCGATCGTGACAGTGACGTACGGTGGTTGAGGTAAGGTCATTATGAGTAATGGCGTGCCATGGCGATGGTAAAGTAGACTGTTACAGTGACATTGATGGCAAGTGACGGTTTTCGCGATGTGTGTCTCGGGCAGGACTGCAAGGACGGCACGGCTCGGTGCTACACCCTGCAGTGTCCGCTCACGGCCATGGACAGTGTCGCCGAGATCAAGCTGCGGGCGCGGCTGTGGAACAGCACCTTCCTGGAGGTGCCGGGCACGCGGCTTGCACACTGCACACACACATCAATGTGTGCTAACATATTCATTCAATGTCGAAGGTACCCATTCGACGAGAGAACTACTCAGAGGCGCGAGGAAAGCGCAGAGAGACGGAGGAGGCAGCCAGGCGGTTTTACCGACGCTGACATATTGCCGCACACTGCTTCCCATATATTATGATGTTATCGGCCAACTAATTAACGAGTGTTTTTTTCTTAAGTTGTGGGAGGAAACCGGAGAACCTGGAGAAAACCTACGCAGAATGGGGGGAGAACATACAAACTCCACACAGAAAGGCGCCCAAGGCGGTAGTGAAACCGCCGTGGGCACCATTCTTTCTGTGAGGCGCAGATGTTACCACTGCGCCACCCTGCCGCCCAGCATGGCGCAGCGGTAACTAGACATGCCCAAACTAGACACGCGAAGCACCCGCAGCACTCTGAAAACTTTAGTGAAGCTGTCTGTGCTTGACCGAGAGGCCAGGGAGACACTAAGCCTCCCACAAAGGTCACCTGGTGTTGTTTGTAGTTGTAATTTTTTTTTACTTTAATCAAAGTGTGACAAAATCACTCTCACTATCAGTATGAATGACCCGGCTGACGTAATGAATGGGGTGTTGTTGTTGTTTGCGCCGTCAGGAGTACCCCCACCTCGACCAGTTGGAGATCATTACGAGAGCTACGGTCGGCATCTTGTCTAAAAGTCCCAACATTGTGATGAAAGATGCCAAGCCTGACGGCTACCCAGTAAGTTAACTTACACGTGACATATTCATGTCTGCACAAACCATTTCAACAGTATTGTCTATGTTATGTAACATTAATATATACGTTGAGCCCAACTTTACGGATGTCTCTGTTAAGTTCTTTAATCAATTCCTGTAATGTATTTCCTTTGTTTTCTGTGAGGGCTATCATCATCAGAGATTTTCAAACGGTTAATAATTCACCGGCTATATTTATCCGTGTATTAATCCAATCTATTTTAGCAAAAACATTCCAGCACCGCTGTAAATAACTTTAGCGAGAGCATACCCTCTTACCAGACTCCCCTGCTGATATGTATTTTGTTACTTTATGCAGTCTTAGTGCCCTATCTTTCTACAATATTTTCTGCAATATGTTTAATTTCCACCTGTTTGCGTTGACCGCTTCAACACCATATTGGCTTTGTTGATGGGAGCAACGTCATTTCAGTGCGATTCAGGAGCAGCACATGCAGCATGTGTATCGTTGCCCAGTATGAGTTGCACGTGCGATCGCAATTCTCCGTGGTTTTGTTGCGTTCCCCGTGGTAAAGATGCCTAACCAACTGGGGTATCGTGTTATAAGCTCGGTTTGCGGGGAGTTAATGTAACCGGTGTGGTCATGTTCCCGATAAATCGTGCGTATGATCACGCTCTCCAGTGACGAGTGTTTACAGTTTACGTCAGTGGTTCCCAAAGTCTGCGCCGCGGCACTCCGGGGCACTGCAGCTAATTCACAGGGGCGCCTTGGGATATTCTGAATTAAACGCAATTGTTTGGTGTTTTCTGACTTTGGGTGCCGTGGAAGAAATCCTGATACACTAAGGGCGCCGTGAAATGAGAAAGTTTGGGAACCACTGGATTCTGTAAGCCCTGCGATGGACTGGCGTCCCATCCTCGGTATCCCCCTGCCTTGCGCCCTGTGTCTGCCGGGATAGGCTCCGGCTCACCGCGACCCTGTACGGGATTAAGCGGTTTCAGAAAATGGATGTATGGATCGATTACATAATAGCACCGTGGATGGCGCTTGGTCCCGATTGCGTTAGAGCAGATTGGCGGCACATTAGGCTCCACCCCTTCCTACTGACAAGTGACAAGGAGCACGTGACTTTGACAATTTGATTGATAACCATCGTGTTGTCGATGAAGATCACGGCCAGACAAACGAGACGCGGTGGGCACACGTTACCCATAGTAAATTAGTACAATCAAACATCTCTCTCCAAACCACATTTAAAATTTAAAAAAATAAATTTGTTTAAAACTTTGCAATGCATACAGTTGTTGTTTCTCTGAAGAGCACTTAACCGAAGTTTATAACGCAACGCAATGCGGAGTGAACGTGTGACGGAGCACTTCCAGTCTCGTTCTTTTGGAGACGCAAGCCTGTGCAGTCGCTGAGGTTCGTCTCCCGCGTGTAGGTGCGGTTGACGGTATTCCCCGATAAGACGGCGCCGCTCTACCACAGCATCCCGTGGTGGATCATCCTCCTGGCCGTGCTGGCCGGCGTGCTGGTGCTCGCGCTCCTCGTCTTCCTCCTGTGGAAGGTGACGACACCAGCGGCGCGGTTCCCCTGCTGCACACGGCCGTTCTTAATCCATCGGTGTTGATCGCGAGCGAAGGGGCTGAAAGTGACCATCGTGCGCTGTGAACTCGCGAGGATGCGTGCGCCCCGCTCATGTGCCATCCATCCCATGCCCTGTCCCTTTGTAGTGTGGATTCTTCGCGCGCAAGACCACGGAGGCGCGATACGAAGCTAAATATCACAAAGCTAAGATAGAGGTCCAGCCTTCGGAGAAGGACAAATTGGCTACCGAGGCGTAGTGCTAACCACCCCTTCTGTCCCTTCTTTGGTAAAGGTATACAAGCATACAGGTGCTCGGCTTCTGCGCTGGTGATGGTGGCTGTGGCTTGGAGGCAGTGACTGAATGCGAGAGATACCGCTTGCTCCTAAACCCCGGGCACTAACGGCGTCTAACTAGCTTTTCTTGTCTCTCAGACTACCTCACTGCTCCTATGCCAAACCGCTCTTTTCGGTACTTGGATGTACACTGTGTGCTGTGGATTTCCTCTTCCTGCTGATGATGGGCTTTTTCACAGAAGCTTGCCGTGGCGGGTGCCACTAAAAAATGTCCTTTGAATGTGCACGCTCACTTTCCTCACTGGTGAACGGTGGTCGTTAAGGTGTCACTGTACAACGCGGTGTGGAGTGTACTAACAATTACTATACTTAACCTGAAAGCTTGGCAGCTTCAAGCAAACTTATTTGAATGTCATTTTTCCAAAGGTCAACAAACTCACGCCTACAGAGGAATGCTTAATTTGCCTGCTTCACTATTGCCACTCTGGCCAGGAAAACTACACATCCTTGACTTTGTTACACGTCGCATGCCTCCGATTTTGAATGACGAACTGTGCGCACTGGACGGTTTTGACATTCAAGCTGGTGGTTTCTCCTCCCTCTCTCCCACCCACAACCGTGAAGTGTGGATTTTTCAAGCGCTCGCGCTACCACGACACGGTGCCGCAGTATCACGCCGTGCGAATCCGCAAGGACGAGCGGCAGCCACGCGAGGCGGCGGCGGCGCCCCGGCGGCAGCACAAGAAGAGGGAGTGGGTGACGACCTGGAACGAGCGAGACACGTACTACTGAGCACCCGGCCCCCCCCACCACGACATGGCGTACATTATACAATTACCTGAGCGACAACACCCACCGCCCTTCAAAATGTGGGTCGCTTCTATCCCACAGTTGCTGTGTAAACTCCGGCTACCAGACTATAACTACTGTCAGAGCTGTTTGCAGTGATGGCTCCAAAACTGTAAAGCTGCAACCTCGTTGTATTCCTTGCTGGCCCGATACTCCGTTGTTGCTGCAAGTATTGCCAGCATGTAAACCGCTTTACTCCACACTGGTTGGCCAATGCATTTGGCGCTTTTTAAAATATTTGCATCAAAGCTTGCAGACACAGTTATATCTTACACACGTTTTAAGAAATTCCTAAAATCTCGTGGACATTCTAGGATTTTAAAAATTACATTGCGACATTGTAGCTAGGCTATCACCAGTATTTTGCGTAAATGAACACTGTAAGTGGTCATTTTCACTATTTTAAGTAATTGAAGCTTCTTCTTTGACAATATAATAATATGTTAGTTGTATCCAGCATTACAGCATTAACTACGTTGATTTCTTTTCTTATATATGTAAAAAAATACCAACATACCTGCCAAAGGCTCCATTTTAGCCTTAATATTATAACATGTTTCGTGCAAAACTGTGTATATTTGTGTTAAAAGAAATCCAATGGTTGCAGTTACAGGCTACTGTGGTATAACTAGAGGAGGCTGGCTTGTGCGATCGATACGAGACACGTTATTGGCTTTGTTACTTATGAGCGATGAAGTACTTGAACGTGTGCAATAGCAGACATGCCACTGAAGTACTGTGCTTTACTGGCGAGACTTTACGTGTCATGGTACTGCTCCTTTGCTTTCGTAATAAAATATAGATCGAAACTTTTGTAAATATGCTAACTTAGAAATCAGGAATGTGTATGGTACTTCTGGACAGGCAAAATACATTGTGAAACTAAATTGCGAATTTTATGTAGAGTAATGCCATTGCATTACATTAAATGTAAACTGAGACAGCCTCGAAGTAGAGTCGCTGCTCCTTCGGATTGAGAGGAGCCAATTGAGGTGGTTCGGGCATCTGTTAAGGATGCCCCCTGGGAGTCTCCCCCGGAAGTCTACCAGGCACTGCCCACTGGGTGGAGACCTAGAGACCGACCCAGCACACGGTGGAGGGATTATATCTCTCGGTGGCCTGGGAACGCCTGGGAATTCCTCAGGAAGACCTGGAATCTGTTGCTGAGGAAAGGGATATCTGGCTGCTGCCACGGCCGTCACCAGGACAAGCGGTTTAGAAAATGGATGGATGGATGTTAATCTGACAATTATACGGTATCTATGACAGCAGCAATGTAAACTCGGCTTCACTACTGATATGGACCGCCTACCAAACACACACTTAAAACGAGTAATTATACGCACCTTCGTGTACTGTGTTATTGCAGTAGTGCTGAGATGTTTTAATTCAAGTGGATTAATGCAATGGACAGTGGACATATCAGGCTGTTGAGCAACCACGGGAACGTGCAGAATGAACGTGTTTTCGAGGTACAGTGCAGCTGACACAGCCACTCTGCTGGAATGTAAAGTCTAACCCTTATCTACGTGCGCCATGAAGCAGCTCCCCAACAATTCCAGGGACTCGGCCAATACTGGCAGCGACATAAAAACAGAAATATTCTCGGCAATGTTTGATTCATTGTTCATTGTTAATGAAGCACCACTGTGCGGCATTTCAGTCCAGCGACACCACCCTGGCAAAAAGGAATGTGCCTGAACCAAAGGAAATCCAACATTGCCGCTGTAGACAGCACTCTGTGTATAGAACGCAACTTCATGAATGTAAAGTTTGAATGAAATGTTGTGATTTACTGGACTTCTCTTTTTTGTAACCGATGTGAAACTCTTAGCAGTTCAGTCATACCTACAGTATAATGTATAATTATATCGATGGGACTTCATGAGCTCAACACAGGGATTTCAACTTGCAAACACATTATATTCAAAGTGTAGGTTTATGTTATGCACTGGTTAAGCTGTTTGCTGTTTAAATGTACAGAATAAAGTATTTGTATGATTAGTATGTAGAGTGGTCACGTCTTTATTACTAAACTGGCCCTTATTTTGAACCAAACTAATTCTCAATCACCAACACTATTGCCAACATCACAACTATTCCCATAAGATCGCAGGACCTCGTACCTCCATCGGCAAATGTTCCACCTTCACCATTTCCCTACCCCAGCTGCTACTGAGACACTTGTAAATGTTTCTTCACATACTTACCAGCTTATTGCAATTATTTATTTTATAGCCTCCTGAAACCCCTCCTCTGCATTACCAGATCAATTTTAAGATCGTTCCTATAGAAATATCTGGCCACCGAATCCGACACATTTTGGGCTATTCCTGCACTTGACTGCTGCTTTTTATGCAGAGTTGTCCCCACACAAATTGCTAATTTCTGAAAGTATCTGATTTTATAGAACCAAAGAGTGACAGAATATGATCAAAAAAGCTACGACTCCGGACCCGTGTCTATAAAGCACAACACCAAAATATCGTTTACAAAATTCACAAGATTCACCACGCAACGCGTAGACCGCCCTCTGCTGAGCAAACATGCCAAGGAGCGGTTATCTGTAACTTTTAAGCAAACACAGGACTACATATAATTTTAAACCAGGCCCTGGACAGCGGGTGGAATTAAATGAAATATTCATGGAAAATGAAACATCTTCAGCTGATTTAGCCAGTTTATTATTTTACTTAACTTGTGGAAAATATTATACATCTTAAGATAAACTACTTATCTTCCACAATCAATAATAGCAATGATACAGACATTTTGAACACCAGCAAAGACCCTAAAAAGAGATCACAAAGCAATGTCATCTGTTCAAATAACTGTCAAAAATGGAATGTAACCTGTCTACATTATAACAAAATAATGAAAAAAATCTTCCAGTAGTAATCCCACAACGATGAAAATGCCACGTCCAATGTCCTTCTAAAAGCTATTCAAAGTAAAACAGATTTTCGATGAAAACCCGTATTTGCAAGCAAGTCACTGTAGCAGCTCGGCTAATGCTGTGCGCCACCATCACAGAAGTATTCATACTCAGAAGTTAAGTAAATTAATGCTAGTATAACCGTACAGTGAAAAGCACAATGACGAGTTAATCAAGACGAACGCTTCCGATATACACCCTTTGTTAGAAACAAAATCCACTACAAAATAAAATCCCAATGAGAGAGATGGAAAAATTACAGCCCTTATCGAATCAAGCTACACCAGTGCACTTGTACGATATTTATATTCCATGAGGTCAAATCCCACCAAAGTTAAATCTATCCAGGCGTAACAACAGCAGCAGCATCATCATCATGAAGATGAGTGAAAAAATAATAATGCTATATCGTGCAGACTGTTTATAAAGGATTCATTAATTAAACAAGTTGATTAAAATGACACTTGAATATAAAATCAATCATACATAATTACTATTTAAGAGTTTCCAGTGTTTTGACGGCAACGGTAGTGCTCTGTAATAAACAGCGGTTCACATTCAACGCTTGGCAAATGTACACATTTGGCGGAGCTGTACTGGTCACCGCTCAGATGTGCGCAGTGTGCAAGTTTCCTACAGATTCCTTGTTCTGCTCGCGACTGCACCGCTCCCCTTTGCGTGACGACACACAAAGTGCGGGATTTCACACCCAAACCTAAGATGACATGGTTATTCTCTGTAAAAGTACACGCCAGTAGTAAAAACAAAATCACACCTTGTTTCTAATTTGTTTAAAAAGTGCATTCCTTCATTGTTTATATTGGTCCCACAGTTAAAATATGCAAAAAGGTAATAATGAGCAAGCAATTATTAAAGTAGAGTCCATACTTACAGAGGGAGTGACTGTTTTTGGAATCCACATTGATTAAAATATCATTCGAGTAAAAGCCCTCACAAATCACTCTCATATAAAACATCTTCACACAATGCAAATGGATTACAGCTACCAGGTACCGTCACAGTCTCCCCGTTAGCTTAGGGGATGCGAGGTCCATGTTACGTTCCACAATTCGGCTGTCGAGCAGACACTACATTCGTTCGACGGAACTACCTGTACACTTTTTCTAAGGCTGAATGACCCCCACCCTGTGCTAGAGACAGCCGTTTTAGCAACTCAGGTATGAAGGCACTCCCTGACAAGGCTACTCGGGCACCTGGAGACACATGCGGTACGACGTGTGGCTATGCCTCATTGCGGCCGCGTCCTACCTCGCACATCACGCATCCGACTGGCTATTTGGGACGCCCTCGACCTTCTTCTTTGACTTTTCCTTCAATTTCTCTTGCTTTTCCTGAGCCTTGCGCTCCTTTTCAATGGCCATCTTAAGATCCTTCAGTTTCTTCTTGATAACGGTTCGGTCACTTGCATCAGTAACTCCCAGAGCCTACATCGTTCACATCACACACAAGAAGGCAGAGTCGCGTATTGAGCATTGACATATTTTTTTTATGAACCCATGTCAAGTATTGAAATCCATTCAGAGCATATGTAACACCCTGTCTGATTGCTATTGGCGTTATATGAAAACAATTAAAATTGTGCTAATGTCCACATGTGCTTTGGGATTACATATAATTTAACTGGCTTAATTATACCAAAAGGCCTCTCCATAGCTGTGCTTTCGGGATAGCCATGTCGAGTGTTCGTGCTCATACATCGAGCCCTGAAAACCTACATCAGTACCACTAGGCCTTACAAATGTTGAGAAAATCTGTACAAGTTTATATAAGCATAACGAACTTCGTGTTCGTGCCTTTGTGCGCTTGGTGTAATGGTTCTCCGCACCTTCAGCTTGTTGTTGTCCAGCTGCAGAAGATCCTCTCCACTCACATTCTTCTCCTCGAACTGCTGTGTGTACTGCTGCATGCCCAGCACCATGAGCCACTGGCACACCTGCTGTGACGTCCACTCCACCACCTCACGGTTTTGCCAGTGGTGCCCCCGAGATGGTGACGGCTCATCCTTGGCTCCAGGCTGACCACAAGGAATTTAGGGACAGAGTGACACATTTAGTCCACCTTCCTCATTATTACAGGTGGCACAAATCACTGCAAACATCACTGTTCCAAACTAACGGCTCACTCTCACATCCTGCCTCAATATGGCAGCAGCTTGGAATAATTTTAACTTCAGCTAATTGTTTACAAAACAGAAGTACTGCTGCTTATTGGCTAAAAATAAGCAGAACCGAATAACCTGTGACATTGCTCTGGTAAAGAGAAGCAAAAACGTTGGAATCATCATTGATCCCGAGCTCTCGTTCTCTTTCACATATCTCAACTCTGCACGACCTCTGAGCAAAACCTTGCACCATCTGTAATATCTTTACTGGAGCTGTTGCTGACGACCATAATCCATGCCTTCATCACTCATCCATTGAGTGATGAAGGCACTCTCATCTCCGAACTCCAGATGATCCAAAATGCAGCTGTTAGACTTTTCACCCACACCCGTAAAGGCACTCACAATATCACCATACTTCAATCCCTCCACCGGCTCCCAATCCAAATCCAGATAAATTTCAAGATCGCACTCACTCTTCAAGATCCTGCATGGGCTCTCCCCTGGCTACGTCTCCCCTCTCATCTCACTCGGCTCCCTGCCGTGCACTCTTCAGCAACCAAGGCTCCGTTGATGTCCCCAGTCAACCTTTATCAGTGGGTGGTCGATTATTCTCCCCTAATGCCCCGTAGTCTATAACCCCCTTCTCCCAGTCATCTATGCTGTCGATTTTATGCCCCTGTGTAAGTTTATGTTTAGGACTTTATTTTTTCCTCAGGCTATGGCTGACTGCTGCCATGGCTGATTGTTTAGAGGCCTATGAGAAGGACACATTAAGACGATGTGACTCGCGACAGTACCGTATCACTGTACTGTACGGGGTGGTGTGTGTGCACCTGGCTGGCAGCGAGGACGAAGGTGTGCGAGTGGCCTGTGGCCTTGGGCTCCGTGATCATGCCGGGCAGCTCTTCCGACGCGGCACTGCCCGGGCTGAAACTGCCACTGCCAGATGACCTCTGCAGAGCAAACAACCCCCACCACCCCCACCAGAAGCACAGGCTCAGTGTTCACCTCGTCCGGGTTACACTATCCACAACAAGTAACTTTATTTGATTAAAATGTAAACAGCTCGGACGATACATCTTTGCAAGACGTGAACAAGACTCCTGGGATGTTTACAAACTGAACACCCCTTCTACAGAATGCAGATGCATTTAAATACAAACACCAGAGAGAAAGCAAAACAACTGGATCACAGCCTTGTCAAATCTTCCTAATAAAT
>JAZEWU010000001.1:6536444-6560264 GCA_036362915.1 Geotria australis
GACAAAGGCTACGGGATTAGTTTAAACCTGTTAATGCCCTTTGGCTACTATGCGATTAGTTTAAATCCATAACGCCTTACTGATACAATAGGAGCACATCCACACTGAGAATATAAAGTCTGGGCTCAATTCCCAGGGCAATGTCAGGAATGTACACCTCTGAGTTTAGTTAGCATGTGCTAGCTATTTGAAGCATGTGCTCTTTAATAGTGCTTGCTTCAGCATTAATCGTGACTGTTAAATATCCAAATATGCTTTTGGGTCACTTTTAGAAACAGACTGTATTAAGGACTTATGTAATTGTGTTCAAAGCAAGAACATTTAATATGCCATGCCATCCAAACTAATGTAAAACCTAATCCTTATTGAATTGAGTAAGTTTTCACGGCAATGTATGAGGACAGCCGTGTCAAACGTTCTTCCTGTCTCCTTGGCGAAGGAAAGAAAAATAGCCCTTGACAGCAATTCTTGAGAGCAATTATCTTATCTTTATTGTGAGAATAAACACCCCCTTGCTGACGAACGCCCAATTAAACCTGCAGCATGCCCCGCTTTTTAATGCCATCCTGATGCCAGGCTGTGCTTCATACCCAAGCAGCTCGTGCGGCAGCAGGGTGACGAGGTGCGTGTACTTGGCGCTCAGCTCGTCGTAACGCGAGCGGCTCTCCTTGAGCAGCTCCTCTGCCTCTCTGTTCTCCCTCTGCAGTCGCGCCGCTTCTTCGCGATCGTCCCGGATCGTGTCGAGAAGCATCGTCTTCTCCTGCCTCCACTCCTGCTTCTCTCTCTCCAGTTCTTTTATCTTAACCACACGACACCACATCACTTTAGTGCCCCCTTCATGAGCCTCCAGATGACCAAGATGGAGCACTGCTGGCAGCTAGTACTGCAGCCAAAAACAAGTCTACTCTGTGTCATTGTCACAAGCGATTTCGTTAAATGCATGGCAGACACTGCTTATGTATGCCCTGAAAATATGGTAATATGGCACAGTAGTGTACAGGAATATTAATATTAAATTGTATATCAAATTCTATAATTTACCATGGCCAAATGACTGATTTGTGCAAAATGCCTATATTTATCATAGGGGTGGAATTCCTTGAATGGCTTCTGCACCTGTGCAATCAATCGATGAAATACAAGTGATCTAAATATACGATGTTTACCTTTTGCATCAGTCTTGATATTTCTTTTTCATTTGAAGAATGTGTGTTTTGCAACTGAGAAAAAGCAATGAATGAAAATAAATGTTTACATCGTGCACAGCACTGAAATAAAACTGGTTTCTATCTCACATCACACATCAAGGGCTACAGCATTGCAGTGTTATCATCGTCAAGCACATTGACATTCATGTGAATATTCGTGAAGATAACGGCCACCGTTCAGCAGCTACCAACGCAAACGGCCCAGAGATTCTCTGCACGCCTCACAGCACACAGTTTATCTCCTCTCAACAAAATAAACTGAGAACACAATCTCCTTCATATCCTGCCCAATCACACCAATTATCCCAAACATCTTAAGCACGTCCTTCACAATCCACAAATCAATCTCATTATAACGTAGCGCACAACACATGCGACGAGAAGGGCGCGGTGATAAGCTGAACTAACGTCAACGGTTAGAGGGGCAGGCGGCAGGAGACAGAGGTGAGGAACGTCTGTTCTTACGCACGGGCCGCACTCACGTCTTGCAGGGCGCTGGTCTGCTGCACGGCCTCGGTGTCCGGCGGCGGAAGGAAGAGCAGCTCGCTGGCGGGCAGCTCGCTGAGCTGGGTGACCATGCTGATGTCGTGGCCGGCCAGGATCACCTCGGCGTCGCCCGTTGGAGACGGCTCAGCCTGAAGGCACATTGTGATGCTGCTCAGTCTGCAAGTCCTGTGACTCAGCCACTGTTCATATCTAATTGGCATGCAGGCACGGTCAGCGCAGCAGCTCACACATACAAATGCTCAGTGCTGTACCTGTGTGCTACTGTAAATTGTTCGAGCCGCACATAAATCAATGGACGTGCGTGCAAGCGGTGCGACAGCGGACAGCGTGGGCTGCTGCTGTCGTGTTCGGCTGCCGAAGCGCTTTGCGATGCTTTTTCCCTTTATCGCACGCCTACACGCGTACTGGTTGGTGTCTGTGCTAATCCCCAACGCCAGGTGGAACTGCTCAGCACGACAGGGCTGTCTGCACAATACCGCTGCTGAGCCTTGACAACGGAGCAGTCACTCCCCACCATTACTCTCAAAGGCCCTGAGATGTTTTAAATTCATCGGTGAGCTAAAAATCAATATTTCCAGGCCAGCAGTTACAATTTGAATCTTTCACATGCAAGATATGGTCACGTACATTTTCTAAAATATACGTACTGCGTGACATTTTACATGTAATGTGGATTTTTTTAATTCCAAAAATTATGCTTTTGATTCAATATAGCCGCAAATATGTTTTGCAATATATAAATGATGGATACAAATTAAGTTGACACTTCCATATGTTTGTGGAGATGAAATGGCAGAGCCAAAGAGAGATGAAGCACAGAAACATGGAGAAAATGACAGGCAGCGACGTTCAGAGAAATAGAGAAAAATGGAGACAGAAGGACAGAGAGTGAGGGAGAGTGATAGAAGACTCTGAGAAAAAAAGGAATCCAAATGGACACAGACACAGGAGACTGACGCAAAAAAGCACAGTGAAAGGAAGACAGGGAAAGAGAAACAGAATTAGACAAATACAGAGGGCAGAGCGACACCAAGTAATGACAGAAACACAAGAACAGGGAGGAGGTCAGAGGGAACAGAGGCATCTCAGTTAACAGTATTTGGCTTTGATTTAAAATTCAGACAAATACCTAATTAGTTATTCGTTACACAGGAGACTAGTAACATGTGTCTTTCGCTACACCCCTAGTGAACATCTACTTTATACAAGATGTTCTACAGTACTGCAAAACAAGACATTAGCCATTGCGTTCTGAACACCTGTCAGTGTAGACTATGGATAAAGTCCAATTTGCTCGTAAGGCCTTAAAACGATGGTTATACATTAAACCCTCTACAATATGTATATAGAGGCAATTATATAAGAAGGAAATACAGAAGGCCGCAAAGTGCCCTTAATGGGTGCCTGAAAATATCACTTGTGCGAACAGTCTCTGAATTTGTGCCTCAACAGCCGGAACCTTGATGTGCACTCTACGTTTTCGGGAATTACTCTTTTGACATGTTGCTCAATACCTCGTTGTCTTGTCCTTCCAAGTTGTTCGAGTTTCTTTCCTGCTGAACGAGCTCTTCCTGCTTCTTCTCGCTCGGCAACGACTGCAGCAGGATGCTACACACTGTGTTCTGCTCGCCTTCTCGCTCACGTCCGATGAGGAACCTGCACGCAGCCGCAAACACGCCACTGTCAGCTGCTCATCCATTGCTGCGCATCCCATTGTGCGTACACTGCATGCACTACCGCATGCTCTGGAGCCGTGGCCATTGCGATACATTAGTAAGGAATTAAGTATCATATTCACAAGTATGTGTGTACACGGTATTTATGTGTTATATACGATAAATAGCAAACACGTTCATGACAGTATAAGGAGACAGCGGAGTGGTGGCTAGCGCATGCACTGTGAGATCAATACCATGCCATGCACACTTGTTGAAATTGGTGTTTGTACCAGGAACACGTCTCCTCTAGGTCAACTCGGCCTTAAATGGGTACCTGGTGCGGTGTGCCAAATCAGCACCGTGACAACTAAGTAGGCCGGGTGTGGTGCTGTCCCCACCAATCCGCATGCTGGGCTGGTCCTAATAGGTGCTCGCTAGCAGCACCTGTCCACAATATAACAATAGTAACATTTACTACCATACGTGTTTACGTATACAGGACTCTGAAATATGCACTGTAGTGTGTATCTCGCCATGTACGATGTTAATATGGACCATAAAGCTCTTGCAATGTGGGAGGGGGGGGGATCATTTTAAGGCAACTAAAAATCCGGAAAATTTAGACATTATATGGTACATAAAACAATGGGCTAATTATAAAAAATATAAAAAACATTTTTTTTTAGAAATACTTTCACAGATAAGATAACAAAATAAATTTGTACATTGTCTGGCCTTCTTTAGAGAAGAAGGAGGTATAGAGAGATAATCCTATGCTGTAGTGTTCGTAAGTGGGGTGAATTGTCTGACTGATTAGAGTGCAATGAGGGTTCTCATTGTATGGACATCCCATTCAGTAGACATAAGATTGCTGGTTTACACCTGTTTTAATGACTAGGGTTGAGTATAAACAATACTTTTAAAGAAACGGGCCACACCAGCAAATGCATCTTGAATTCTAGCACGTGTAAATGAGTCTGTATAATCCTGATTGCTATGTTTATGTTATTGCCCATATATGGACACTCCACATCCCAAACGTGTTAAAAAAATCGATTCCATAACAATTAGTCTTTCTTTGACGCATGCACATAATGCAG
Source organism: Geotria australis (assembly GCA_036362915.1). Taxonomy (NCBI): domain Eukaryota; kingdom Metazoa; phylum Chordata; class Hyperoartia; order Petromyzontiformes; family Geotriidae; genus Geotria; species Geotria australis. Next base: position 6,540,918 of record JAZEWU010000001.1, read on the forward strand.
CGATGGGGGAAAATGTAAAAGACAACCATATATAATAAAACTCCTGTTTCTCAAACGCAAGATGTCCAGACATGTATCACTGGGTGAGCAAACGAGGGGGCCTGATAAATGACTCAGACTTAAGCCAGATTTATAATGCCTTTAACTGCACAACCTTTAACACCATCACAGTGACTCTAAAATTGTCACCCACTGTCCAATGCTGTCGGTATCGGCATCACTAAATTCATTCTCAATCATACAGGGTGCCGAAACTAAGGGCATCTTCACAAACCACTAGGATTGTATTCCCAGTGCTATCTCTACTATCACGAAAACCTGGAACAAGACCACGTCATCAAGCCGATATTTTCAAGTGATTAAATCAGTTCACTTTCACCACAATCATTGTGGTGACTGTATTTCGTGCACAAAATGGCCTGCCATGTACATTGGTGAAAACCACAGAAGGCAGGCGGTAAAGGACTCACGAAACACCGGAGAGGTTTTTGGCAGTGCGGTCCTCACTAAATCAGTCACTGAACATTGTACATGTTGTTATCCAACTTCACAGACTCATTTTCTCGCTAGCTGGCAAAGGCGAGCCAGGCAGAAGAGGCTCACAACCAATAAGCACCTTAGTCTTAATGCAAGACTTAACCTAGGCTAAAAAAGAGTTTCATTTGTCGCTATTGCCTGTCTTTTAACCCGATAATTGCTCTCCATAGCTGTTCTTTCCGGATAGCCATGCCAAGTGTTCCTTTTTTCTCCTTCACGACGTTTCGCCTCCCATGTTGGGGGGCATCATCAGGTGTTCTTTTAAACCCTGAATTACCATAGTTCCTACAAAGACGGTGATTTAAAAAAGTTCCGATTGCAGGAAGAACTGGAAGTATGAATGAATATGTTTGGGACACGAAGATTGTTTCTACACAAGTCTAATACTGTAAGAACGTAGAAAACACTTGCCCCACATTATTGAATGCCTCCTTTACATGTGCATAAATTCAAAATACATCTACTGCTTTGGCATATTCTCTTTGTGAGGCTATTCAAAGTCACAGTCCTTGTGTTAGACCAGCTTTAATCCACTAGTCACGTTGGACCAACTCGACCTGCTGAATGAAAAAAGTCAACAATGAGAAAAGTAACCGCCACACTTAAGTTGAGTCACACAACAACAAAGCTCATTGCACTTCAGTCAAGACAGTCACACAATAAAACGAATTGCACCTAAAGCACGCAACGCAAATAGGCACCCACTACCCAACTCCACCTACCAGGACTAGGCAAGTCTCTGTAAACATCTATTTTATGAACGTCAGGTGTTGAGACATAGATCTTCCATTCCTATCTGTAAGTGTAAGAAACGTTCTTTTTTGTTAACCTGTTATAAAAAAGCTCACTAAAGCAGCAAGTTGATATGGTACTGTGCATAGTGCCATTGTCTTGTGTCGAACAGGCTTAACAACAAAATACAAAGTTGCTGCTTCGGTGAACTTAAACAATGGATAACGGGTTAATTAAAGATAATCACAGGGCTTTTTCACTGCAACTGGGGGAAAAGATCTGTGAATAAGATGAAATAATGCAATGTAAGAGTTTGCAAGATCTACACTTAAGATTGGCCAAATGTTACAAAATGTATACAAATAACTGTGACTAAAATAGATAAGGGGGCAAACATAAGATAATGTACCCAATTGGGTACTTTAAATATGCCAGAAGATAGTACGACTCTACTTTATCTCCAACACCACCCACTTTTCAATTTCAGAATTTAAACACTGACGGCTTCTTCATTGATAATCTTTGGTTAATTCCTGAACCAGACATTTAGTTAGTTCACTCCATCGGTAAAACAAATGATGTTGAAAAAAACCCTTTGAGCACCACAATGAGTGCAATGATGTAGGTTTCTATGGCTCGATGTATGAGAATTGCTTTCCAAAGCTGTTCTATGGAACGGCTAGCACGATAGAGCATCTTTGGTAAGCAATGCTCAACGGAACGCATTTTAAAACACGCGTCCTCATTTGGTACGGAGTACATTTTCATTGTGCTGTGCAATAAAACAAATCAAGAACAAGGTGAGTGCACTTTATACAATTCTGACAAGGATTATCTCACTGGTTTACATCGCAAACGACATTAGCAATTTAATATTTTACCTGATTGTGTACTTGTAGAATTTGGCAATAGTTTATTGTAATTAGTTATAGTAATATCCCAGGTTTACAAAATAAAACCTGGTCATGTATTGCTGCGAAAATGTGCTGCTACGGAAGAAATTCTATTCCTCTCTCTGCTGGTCTGTATGGGTAAAAAATAGTTTAAATCACACGTGAAGACAGATATGAGTCAGTTTGCAGGGGTTATGGGAAACTTGTTCAAGGTGATTAAACACAGTCTGGATAAATGACATTCCACTGACTTTATAATACGTTAAGCAGACTAAAATATGTCACCAATAGCTAAAAAAGACTCAGGTCTCCACCCGCAAGTAATTAGAAAGGGCGGTACATACTTCAGTTTGGTTTCCTCAGCAAGATTTTTACTTTTTGACTCTTTCAATATCTGGCATTATTTGACACTGTTGTCCCAAATGGCCGTGTGCAGGTACTACAGCACAACACTTTTGTGTGTGATCTTTATCCATATCTCCTTAAATTCAAAGGTGCAAATTCAAAAAATAGAACGTGAATGAATATTGACTAGGGAAGCATCCCATTGCAAATATTTCCCCTAAACGGCTTTGTTAAAGAGGCTATCATGGAAAGACGACACTGCTCTGCCATAGAAGTAGCATGGAGTATTATTAATTTAATACTATGAGTATCTGGGAGTTCAGACCTTAAACATCGTATGTTTACCTCCCTTAAAGTTACCCAGGACTGGTATAGACTGGTATGCACGGTCATAATGTAAACCCAAAGACAGTGAAGTTGGTTCAGTACAGGGAAACAAATGCAATAACCTACATTGTATTCTAAAAAGCGCCCCTTAGGCTATAAAAAGTACGCACGAGAACGTGAGTTTGAGTGAACAATCTAAAGTCACATAAACCAAGCATTTTTAGACCTGGATGAACTATAATCACGATAAATTTAGATGTCCACAGTACAGTACAAGGTAAAAAACAACTCCGCCAAGGTTAAACGGAAAGAAAAAAAACACGGTACCCTCATCACAGGGCATGGCCACAGACAAGCCAATGAAGGAAATAATGCTCGTTCCTGCGTGTTTGCCCTCTTGTACTGTTTGCTCTTTAGATTGCACTAGCCTGTAATTTCAAACCACACCTGTACAAATTACCAATCGAATAAGCATGCTATCCCATCGCAGGCAACTGAAAAACACCAGTTCAGCCACCAAACTAAACCTCCTCTGCCACATTTTCTATGAAGAGAGTAAAGTGTAACCAAGCAGAAGCAATGAATGGAAGGTTTAACGCCAGCACAGGCCAACCCCACTTCTACAAAGCCTCTTCATGACACAAAAGCATCCTGCCCAACGCCTAAACCCCCATTTCAGCCATGAGTTTCTGCTTGAATTGGTAGTATATTTGATAACTGGTGACTAAATATGAAACAACACTGCCGCCAACCACAATTTAAATATTTAGCTTATCTTATCCACTTTAAAAGACTGTGAGCTAAAAAAATGCTCAAAGTTATTACCAGGAATGTTTTCAATCGCGTTTGAGTATGCTACATTTACTTATTCCAGTTGTGCACTGCAGGAAATTAATGCTTTGGCTTTTAATAAAGTGCCATGTCATACTAGATGACGGCTAATTGACCAACACGTTGAACGAATAAACTTAAATGATAAAACATCGTCTGAAGTGATTATTGTAGGCAACATGTCTTGCGTGTAACCAACCAAACTATAGGAAGAGACGAAACGTGCCAGTAGAACTGGTCTGAGCTGTTCTTAAACCACAGCTACGAATGGCCTGTGATGAAAGATCCTTCATTTGGCAAACGTGGTCTGATTGGGGTTATGTTATCAGGTCACAACATGAAATGTCCAAATACCTGACATTCATGCTGATTTTAAGTAAATTTGCATATGCATTTTCTAATTGCCATACTTCGGCATGTATTAGGTTATTAGGCACAAACGTTTTATGGTGAAATAGATGTACTGTATGGTTAGGTATTTCTGATGTATTAATTATAGAGGATATAGCACTCTGTTGGGAAGATGCAGGAATAATAAAATATGATTATTCATTAATCACATTGTTGGCAAAGAGTACACTGGCTACATATTGACGAGTCAATGCACATCTCATTTCTTCACACAAAAAACATGTCTATTGTGCTGATGTAGGCTTTCACAGCGTGATGTATGACAATTGCTGTTCGTAGTTGTTCTTTCGGTATCGCCATGGCGAGTGTTCCTTCTCTCTCCTTCGCGACGTTTGAGGCATCCGACGTGAGAGGCGAGAAGGAACACTCAACACGGCTATCCCGAAAGACAACTATGGAGAGCAATTTTGATATCTATTGCAGTTCGCAGCAGATGTAAGCGCCTACGCATGGGACATATATGCTTGCTGGTACACGTTCAACAAAGCGAACGTTTGCTTGGCACTGTTAATGTTTGCCGTAACGTTAATGTTTGACATCACACACATAGAGCTCACGCTCCCAGCCACCCCGCGATACAGGAGGACCGGAGCCTCCTGACGGTGCTACGGCACCAGGGTGTGGCCTGTGGGGGTTGAAAAACAACACCTCTTCACAAATGGTAGTGTCACTGCTCGCTACGACACCTGCGTGCGAGCAATTGAGCAAGCGATGTGTCCTGAGCTGCGCACCCAAGCACGCAGGTGCTCCGGTGCATTCCAGTTATTGAGGATTAAAAACTAACTGTTTCCAGGCAAAACACGTTTTAGATGTTTAAAGGTAAAAACGTACAAATAGCACACCGTCCATAGGCTTAATGTTTACACTGCACAATTTGTAATATAATATTAATATAATACAAATTATTATTTGCATCATGTATTAATTTGCTCTCATTCGATTAAGTACTAAAACAGATGTATTGTAACATACTGTCATGGGGAAGATTAGATCTCTCAATTCATGGGTCTGTATTGGGTGTTGTGCATGCATTCAGGAAAGTATTGTAATCATATCTACTCACTTGACCAGGCCCTTGGTGTTCTTCAAGACACTGGCAGCAAACTGTTGCGAGACGCCCACCAGGCTGGTTCCATCCACCTCCACAATCTGATCATTCTCCTTGATGCTGTGCAGCAGAATGGAACGATCTTAACAAGCCGTTACGCATCAAAATATGTTTTTGATTGGAGCAACCATTAAAATAACTTACTAAACTCAGTCCATGTGTTTTTCTGTATTTACAGGATCCTGCGGTGACTGATCTTCAAGTGCTTAAGATGGAAACATTTCAAACATGAATGAATAATCCGGCCGAACTTGACTAAACTGCAGCGCTCAGATTGATACTGAAAGACAATCTATGATTCAACCTATCCATCCCACCATTACACGTCACTTGCCAATACAATGTACAGTATAGTATAATTAAATCAGACACCTTCAAGAGCGAAACAGTCACGCAGCTCGACCAAACATAATGGGGACATTCTGGACAAAAGCACCCAATGTGTTTTTGCTATTTCCTTATGTTCTAAGAGTCAACTTTTAACTAGATCCATAAAATTCAGCAATTAAATTCCAAAACATATAACAACCAGGTTAACTATCGATATGCATGTTTAAGGTCATGTATAAAAATCTGGATTTTTATTCCGCATTTTAAAAAAATATTAGAAGATGAGAAATAGCATAAAATGACTGATAAACGCTCTGGCGTATACTGCCTGGTTGGATCTTGGCAAAAAGTAAACGCTAAGAATCAAAGGAAGAACTGAAAAAAAGGCGCTTTTATCGTTTATATGTGCCCATATTTATGAGGTACATTTCGTTAAAATGCCGCACTAATAACAGGAACCTCATCATGGTCTGAATCTTGAAATTAGAAATCATAATTGTGCTTAATTTGTAAACAGCCTTTTAATAGCCACTCACTATTCTACTGATGCAAAAACTAACATCAGTGTCGAGTGGTATCAGGACCAGTACTGGGCCAAACCCTTTCAGCAACACGTAAAAGAGAAACTATTGATCGTAATAGTCAGAACAAAAAATGATAATGCTAATGTCACCGTTTGCATCGAGTTATAGTTAAATACATGCTTAGAGAGAGGACAATGTACTGTTGAAGCAATTTGCCATTCATTTGCAAGTGTAATTTCCAACATTTTGCTTTCAAAATGTTGTACAGTGAATACGCCGCACGTTGAAGGTTTGTCTTTGATTTAGTTCAGGGAAGATTTGAGTGAATCTGACAGGTCAATGCTAGACACGTAAGTGAAAGTTAACCACCATCAACGTGATGTTTACACAACAGAACATGCATGTGCATGCGACTCAAGACATTGCCTTCCCACTACGATGAGCGTTTACATGGGACATGTGCCAACAGGGCGGATCATCCCACAATGCTATGCACAAACACATTCATGCAAATGCATTTGGCTCAGGAAAGTGATGGGACCAGTGAGACGGGTCACTGTTCACGCCTGTGACCTAGGCCTGTGTGTCTTATTTCTTTTGTATGGCATTTGAAAAGCAAAGGACGAGTTTATAACTTAATGTTAAGTTTGGAATGTCGTTTGATGGCGTCTGCGGTTGCCATATGGCCTCTGTATGCACCTCCTACAAAATCGTGCACTGGGCAATGATCGGCGATGCAAGTGACGAGTTGCTCTTCACCGCCTTCACAATTTGGCGACTCCTTAATTCCCCACTGATGCTGGAGGTGACGGCACCTACCATGTGTAATTCTAAGTGATGTCCAGTATCTTTGAGATAAGAATCCAGGTACTGTGGCCCCTTTGTTGGATCTTCAATACATTACTTTTTAGAGACAAAATATACTTCCTCAGGCTAATGATGCAGGCCCCTGTGTGTATTGGGTGCTTACCGGCCATCCTGATGTGCAGCTCCACCTTCAATGACCGACTTCACAAAAATACCCAGCTTCTCAATACCGGAATCGATGCCTACTCCCATGCCAATGATACTTATTCCAAGCCCTCCATTTCCTGCAGCAGAGTAATGACACAATCAGTACTACTGTATGTAAATTCCATCGAGGCATGCGTGTATTTTTTCGTAAAGGTACTTTTTTTTTACTTTCGTTACGCGACTTTGTTGCCATTATTTTAGCACCTCAGTGGTCAAGTAAATACTGTTCACAAAGCCCGTGCACCCAATTGAAATCCCATACAATCTGAATTGAGTCCAATGAAGCACATTGTAGCAGCATCACTGGACGGTAAATGTGCCACGTACAGGTATCAGTCACAGAATTTCAAAACAAGGATTTTATCGCCGATCTGCCGAATACGTACTGCAACGTATTCTAGTCCTAGATACATATATGCATCCACTGTAAAACTTTGCATATGGATATGCGTTACACCTGGTATGCAAGCGAGGCGAATGTAAACATTGTCCTGTGGTGAGCTCAGCCTGGGGCAATTTGAGCACCAGCGCGGGGTTTTGAGTTCTGATGCCAATAAAAGTCACAAACACGTTCGGAGATTCGACAGGCGCGCGGTATTAGATATGAACACACATTGGTGCAATCAGACACATTCATCTCGCCTTACCTTTATTAAGCTCCACAGGGAAAACATCCATAAGCTCAATTTGTTTTTCAAGCTCATACTCCGCCGAGGATGCAATAGGGTCCACATCATCATTTGTCCTGTCATACTCCTTATTGGTAAACATTGGAAACACCTGCAACATTTTTCACATTTGTTATTTAAAAGGTGCAAACCACAAACCAAGTCACGGCCTCTCAAAACGAGGCCGTGATTTTTGGTTGAAGACTTCCTAACCGGTTGTCACAGTCCCATCACAACAAAACAAGTCACTGAAAACTGTTGAACTAAGGCTACACGGACGAATTAAAATAACGTTGCCATTGGCGGCGCGCGTATGCTGTAAAGTTCCTTTGATCGCATGTCTGTTGTTTTAAATACAACCGAATGAATAGCGAGTAATTACCACGTTTAGAAGCTGCAGCAAAAATGGTGTACATTACAATACTGTATCTTGTAACCATGGTGCTATAGTGTGCAGAGTTCACGATGGACAATGAGTATATCAGCTTGTCATCACTTTGCTTATTTGTTCAAGACTCGAGTAACAGTACCGACAGCTGGAGACTACTACATTACATCTCTTTATGTGGCAGAGTCAATGACACGATGGTACAGTTAGAATTAAGCTCAAATTAGTAAATGCCACTAAAGTCCAATACGAGCGTATAAAGTGACGATACGAGTGTAACAATGTGGCGTCATTTCCCATCATAAAAGCATTATTTCTGCAGAAAGGTTCAAGCAAATTGCTCTGGTGAATCTCTGTGGCAACATGGTACAATACAACTCGAGTTGTGTGGCCGTAAATTGTCAGCATTAGTAATCTACCTGCCAACTGCCACACGAGATACTAAGAAGTTAGCCAATACCTCACTTAAAAGCAAGGGTATGAAATACAATTCCTTCCCCAGTCTCCTATCAAGGTGTATACGTGTGTCTGTGCAAATTACTCACTACAGCTATGATAGATACAGCCTCATTAGGCATTTGTTAAGGTGTGAAATAAACCCAAAGTGATCAACAGCTTAGATTCGGCAGGCGACTTGCCAGGAAATTATAGTGACTCGTAGCACACACCAAATAAGCCACAGTGACTACTGTAATAGCTGTCGCCCTTCAATTAGTAAAGTGAAAACTCTTTTCTCACAATACACTGTTAGCACGGGGGGATCAAGTTTTGTTGCTGGCGCAGGATTGATTACAAGGTTTTATTCCACAGAGCCAAGATGGACTCTACTTACATCCATATATACAGCGGCACCATGACAACTGCAGACTTCCCAAGCCTGGGATATCAACCGTTGTGACCAGATGTTCATCAAGGCTACAGGTCAAATGTACCAGGCCTGGAACACCGCATTCACATTTAAGAATGTTGGCATTTTTGACGAATGCTGCTTGAGTGGTGGCAAAACCTTAGCAACTACTAAAAAATATCTTCTAGTGTAGAATATTACAAAAACTGTCAGAATTTATGTCGTCTTGTGAAAAAAAATGAGAAAAAACCAAGGCCAGTCATGGTGACCTTAAACCTTTTTTGTTCAAGTTAATATTGTTTCAAGGCTTCATAGCACTAAAATGTAAAAAAACGCATCTATATTGATCAGTACAGTATGTTTATAGCGCTTTCTTTTAGCACAGGTCAAGACAAAACTTTATAACTTGATATCACTGTAAATCCTTAATACAGATCGTAAGGGTGAAAACGCATGAAAAGTGGCTCAATATTACCTTCATGGGTGCAGTGCTGAAGCGTATTTTACGCTTTTCAGATGGTGGATTATCTTCTTCTGGAAGACCTGGGATTTCAGTATAGTGAAATCCACCACTAACACCATTTTCTGCTGCGGCCTCGTCTTCTGATTTTCCGTCAGTGTCTGGATCAGCCATATCCTCAAAAGCCGCATTTTCTATGCCGACAATGCTAAATACCCCACACGGCCTCTCATCATCGCTGCTGTCTGACTCATCACTGCCATCTTCACTACTAGCGTCATCATCATCAGAGTCATCACTGCTGGATGATACATTTCGGTCCAACGGTAAATCCTGTATCTTGGCTTCAGCTTGATGGTTCTCCTGTTGGCTTGTTTCTCTTAAATCTGAGGTCTCTGGTTTGATCGACACATCATGATCTGCTTTACAATCGCTATCTTTCCCAACGATGACAACGATGGGCTTAAAACTGCTTGATGTCTTATCACTGTTGGAATCTAAACTGACCAAACATTCTTTCTCTGGATACAATGGACTGGGTAAAATGTCTCTTTTTAATTCATTACCATCTTCAAGGCCAGTGCCAACAACCTGGATCTCGGCACTCTGCACATTTGCAGTGCCATTGTCTTCAAGCACAGGTTTCAGTTTTACAGGGGATGTAAATAATGGTGTTGAAACATCTTTGTCTGGGGTACCAAATACTTTAGTTTGAGTTGCATGTGTTGTGTGTACACTTGGACTTTCTGCATTACTCTGATCTGAAAAAATAAAAGTCTCTTCTGTATTCGCTGCAATTTCATCATCATCGTCATCCAGTAAAAAGCTTGAAAGCCTTTTGGATATTGGTCCCGAATTGAGACGTGATCTATTTTTTGAATCTGAAGATGTGGAACTAACTGAACTTGATACCGATAACTCTCTAACCGATCCCAGCTTCTTCTGCAATCCAGACTCAGCCTTTGGGGTTATAAACGGCTTTTCTTCATGGTCTTTGTCCAAGGGTGGGCTTATAAGATTCGTCCATCGCGTCTCTCTCTTGCTTGACTGCAGACTAGACTGTGGCTTCAAATTTGTCTTTTCAAAAACTTTCCTGGTCTCGGAAAATCTTTCTGCATGATTCGGAACTCCGGCGGCGTCACCTTTTTGCAACAAATACGTGTGTTTGGCAGTCTTCGTTTGTGCTTCTGGCGATATTTTACGCTGGGGTTCCGTGAAAAGCATATGTTTAATTCTTTCAATGTTTGAGCTTTGTAGGTCACCATCCGTCATGTCAACATCCGCAGAACCGTCACCATTGTTACGTTCTTCAGCAGGCTCTTCATACTCAATACTGGTGCAGCTTTGCAGGCCACTTTTGTAAGCGACCTGGTGCGGAGAGCCCTTGCGGCCCGCTGTCTCTCCAGCAGTCTCTGCATTAAGCATCTCCGCTGGCTGGCTGACCTCGAGGATCAACAGGTGCCTATGGGTAAAATGTCTGCAATAAACATCGCAGTGAAAGCAAATTACGGAGGCGGTTTGATTCATAGAGCACTCTTTACATTGAGTGTTTGACTATTCTACAATACACCGGGCATTTCAACGGCGTAGAACTGTACAGTATGAAATACAGTAATCATCCTTATGATTTAGATGCCAACTCCTGCCAAGCGACTGGCTTTATGAAACACAGATTCCCCCACCCCCTCTGCATATCTATCGCTTGAAATTACAAATTAAAATAATACTCCACTTAACATATTTAATGACACTGATAATTGTCCCTCCGGAGATTGCCATTTATATAGTGTACACAAGACGATCTTCAAATGTGGGCACACAGGAACAATTATACCAACACTTAAGTGATAAAAACCCACTGCAACACATTACCAAAATAACCCGTGTATCTCAGCAATGTTCCAGCACACGAAGCATGCATTCAACTGCTGGGCCCATTCCATCAGGGACAGCAAGCCCAGTAGTTGACAAACACAAAGATCCCCCGCATAGCTTTAACAAACTGTAGGGTGAAGTGTTGTTATCGAGCACCTATAAAGGCCGGAACGGCACACAAGGCGGTGGGTGGCTAGCACAACGCCCAGCCGCCTTCGTCTCCCTATTTGCGATGTTTACACCCCGCACCAAGTACTGTTTTATGAGGCTGGAACCGATTCACAAAATCGTCACTGGTGTTGGCCGTGAGCGGGAATCGAACTCGGAGGGCCGGGTTTGCAACGCGGTGCGCTAACGCTACACTACCGCTCCCCAGTAACTGACACGCGGTCACACACAAACACATCCCCCCTTATGTTATAAGCCAGTCAACCACAACCATCAATGAGGTTCCAAGGAGGAGCTGTGATGGCAGTTCGCGTACAGGGAGTTGGAGGCGTACGTAACAAGTGGATTAACGGAGATGCGCCTGTCTGGTACCAAAGACGAGGCATGTAGCTGAGATTGTGCAGCGAGGAGGCAGATCGGATGGAGGAGTGGACTGGTACTGAGTGAGGCGGAATGCGGAGGTGGCTGGGAAGGACAAGTAGCTAGAGCCATCTTTAGGAGACTGCTGACTGAGAGGCAGGCGGCAGAGACGTGAGCTGTGTCTAGAAAATAATTGGAGAGAGGGGAGGAGTGATGCGAAAGCCGACACAATCCGGAGTAAGACGAAGGAGGAGAGTAGTCGGGGAGGGGGCAGGGAGAAGGGGACTGGAATGGAACAGCAATGGGAATGGAGTAGAGGAGGGGATGTAGGAGGAGGGAAGGAGCTATGACTGAAGTGTTGAGTTCTTGCGATCGAGAAGGCTGAGAAGGAGGAGCTGTGATGAAGGAGGAGTTGCGATGGACGATGAGACGGCAGGGGGGGGGTATGAATCTGTGATGGAGGAAGCGGCCCGCCCGCCGCGCAGGTACCGCGCTCGGACACAAACTCATTCGCCCCGGGGAGCCCGGGATCGAACTCGTAGGGGCGGTCTCACCTCCAGGCGACGCTTCGACGGGGAAAAGCACTCGGCACCCGCCGAGTTTCACAGTTGGCGAACGAGGCGAAGTTGCCGAAGAGCGGCGGGAGTAGAGGGAGGATGCGGCGACGGAGGAGGAGAAGGGGGGAGCCGCGGCCAGGAAGCGGGAGGTGGCGGCGCTTGAAGGTGCGCGGGGAGGAGCGCCGCGCCCCGCCCCGGTCAAAGGCTAATGCATGCATGCCTGGGTGGCACGGTGCGTGATGGCACGGTTTGCCACGGGGAAGCCACTCACCACACCAAACTAACCACATGAATGCCCACCAAGCCCACACTAGCTTGGCGCTGCATGTTGAGGTAGCCACCAGAAAGCAGTGTCCTTCCTGTAGATTTATATACCATCTGAATGTGACTGCATCGTAAGACACTGTTTGTAAACAGTGGGAATATTTATTTCAGAGGAAAAACTAAAGGTCTTGAATCCTGGAGTTGAACAAGGGCATGGAGTCGGTAGCAGTGATGTCTGGGGCAGTGCCAAGGGGTGGGAATGAGCAGATTCTCACTGAAAGAAGGTTGACTGGGACTTTGAAAGAGGTAAGCAGTGCCACATCTTTGGAGGGTTTTTGAGATAGTGGGATCTTAAAATTTACCCGAGATTATATTGGTTGAAAGTCAGTCGAAGGAAAGGTGCACTGTATTGATAGACGTTTATTCTTATCATAGCATCAAATAACCAGTGAACTTGCACGCTCTGGATGCGGGATTTCTAAGTGCAAGTGAGCATATGCAATTTTAGATATCTGAAGTTTCGAGTGGATATATTTTTAGATATGATGGTCGTAGAAGAGAGTTTCAATAATCGAGCCAAGATGTGATGAAGGCATGAGGTTCTATGAAATGTCAGGTGCAGGTGTTGCACAGGCAGAGTTCCAAGTCCATGCAACGTTGAGCTAGGTGGGAGAGAACGAGATCTACCAGTGTAATGTTAGGGTTGAAGGGATACAGTAAAATTGGAATTTTGATAGTGTACTTTTTTTTAAAAATCATCGATGGGTGCTTGAGTTTTTGGCAATATTTAGTGGTTTGAATTTAGAACAAATCCAAGATTATACCATTAACAAGGCAGGATATTCGTGGCCAGTGAGGTTAGATGTATGGGTTAATGGTGATACATTATATTATAGCGCTGGGTGTCATCAGTCAGTTTTTATTTAAGCTGGAAGGTACCGTTGAGGTATGTAGCACCAGGGGCGAGTTAGGCAGGATAATTAATCTAGACAGGATAATTAATCTGGACTGTGGGGAAAAAACCGGATTTGTCACCGAAAACCCACACGGACACGGGTAGAACATGCAAACTCCAAACGGAAAAGTACCCGAGCCGGGAATCGAACCCAGGGCTCGAACCCGGGTCCTCTTTGCTGTCACCCGGCAGCGCTCCTCACTGATCCACCATTCAGGTTATGTTGCCAACAGGGAGATACATTGAGATCAACTTCGAAGCCGAGGAGCTGAAAGACAACGATGTCCAGAAGCTGACCGTCGTGCTTCGAAGAATCGCAAAGAAAAGAAGAATGAGTGGATGATGTCCATTATTAAAACCCATTCCAAAAACACTTGCAAAGTTGAAATTATAGATCAAGTTAGGTTTTTTGTTTATGCAATAACACTAACGGTTATCAAAATATCTTGCTAAAATCCCCATTCAAATATAAAAAAGTAGCATTTTAGGTACAGTAAAACGTTAACATTTTGGATCTGTACCATTAATGCTAACTACTAATGTTTGGTAGAACAAAAACACTTTTGTCTCTTCATGTGTGCAAATAGGTCATTACGTTGACATTCAGAGCTGAATTACTATTAGGGGCAGGGCATTTAATGTTATGGTCATTATTTCACTGAACAAATACTCTTCTGTTCCCCATTAAACAGTGTCAGAGTACTGTAGTGAAATAAATGCACTACGTGCTTCTAATTAAAATGGTCGTTGCAAGACTTAGCATAAATGACGTGCCGCACAACACGCTGAATGCCAAATTAATGCATCACAATCCAAGGGAATGGTCTGGTATGGAATTTGGCAATGTCATGTAAAGTACATTTAATTTACTATCGTGAGAAAATTTCGTCCCAAAATATATCACCACTTACTTTTGTTTCCATAGTTCAATTGGTCAATGGATAAGCTATTAACCATGAATGCAACTGAAAATTTTACTGTATTCAACTGCAGACAATAGTACAAAAAGAGACCTCACACATCAAGTCTTCCACATTTAATATTACAGTACTGTCTGGTTACAATTGCAACCTAAAAAAAAATACAATTTAACGTACAAAAATTACTTCCATACATACACGCAATGGATACATACTTGTTTCCCATGACACTACTCCAGTAGGCAACCAAACTCATGTAAATTCATATATTTTAACAATAACCACAGAGCCATAATAAATTACCTCACAATAATTCATATCTCCGCCAATTAATGTGCAATTTCATGTAAGCGGTATTTTATTTATTAAATATAATAAGTTACGCATTTAATTTCATGCTTTTAAAAAGCTTAATACAAATTCTATTTATGCTGTTTAAATGTATAAAACACCTATAAACACTTTAAAGATTGAAATGTAAAACTTGCCATTATCGCATCAGTGCACATCAGTTACAGTAGTCCTCGAATCCATTTCTGTATTGAAATGTACTTTCAACAGAAACGGAAGACAATAAAATAATGCCAATTCTGCACTGGAGACTAAACAAAAAAAAATCAAAATTGACAAACTGTAATGCGTTTTTCATAGCATGTCCTTTTAAATAGTCCAAAAGCGACTTGTTCAATCGCCTAGAAAAATACATGTAAAGCTTACATGTTTACGTCTCCAGGTGCAACAATCGTGACAAATTACCAGCTATACATACCGTAATATTCACAGCATGGGACAAGTAAATTACAAAACCATGTACTAGGTTGACTATAATGTACATAGTCAATTAAAATAAAAGGATAAATTGAATTTATCGTACAATATTATAGAAATGTTTTTGTCGAAGGAAGCATATACAAGTGAAATGGTAGCTCCCTAAAACTACATATTTAACATTGCATTTTCAGCGATCTTGAGAATGGGTCATAATTGTGCAGTGATACAACCAGTGTGAGCACCTGAAAAACCAGCCACCCACCAGAAATGTATCCCGAGGTTCTCTCAAACACCAGTTTGCTTGAATTTAACTCGAAGGCTTTCATGACCAGTGTTATACATAGTAAAGCTCTGTTTAAGGGTTTCGGTCATGTGAAAAACTATACAAACCCTGAAGACGCTAGATGTAAGTTCCAGCGAAACGTCGGTAACATCTTTGGAGGTAAGTGCTGTTTGTGCCCGCTTGATTCTCCAACATATCGACGGGTATATAACACTTACATATATTTTTTCACATGACCTAAACCCTTAACCGGAGTTTTACTATGGATACCAGTTTGCTTTTAAACTGACGTTTGAGACCAAAATATATCATTGAGCACACATTATGTTCACGAATATTCCCACCACTCTGGCTATGTTCTTGCATTTCAGTAGCTTTGTGGTTTTACAAATCTGTCCTTTTATATATTTACAGTGCTTTACGTGTGTTGTATACCATCAACATTCAGGGGTTCTCAACTCCAATCCTCATGAACCCACCCCCCAAATAACCCACTTGTTTATTGTTCCAAAGAAGCATGCAACATATCATTAAATAACATTTGAATGGAGAAAATAGGTAAACTAGAAAATGTAAGGTGCAGGAACCCGAATTTGAAAACCTCTGAATGGACCCTATAAACACAATCGTATTTACAAATATAAGGCTCATAGAAAATGATTTGCTTGTAAATAAGTTATATCGATAATGGCATTCACATTTGTTGATACAGTTAATTATTGTTTTATGCACAATGTATATCAAACTGGTAAACGTATATTCAGCTGGAGTGTCCAAAATGGCAAGTGTACATGACATGACTACACTTGTGAATTCACTAAGTAGGTGTGGAGCACACGAAAGCTGATAATACAATATTTGTGTTAACGGTTAACAAGTCATTTACAGTATTTGCTTTATGAATGGAAAGGAAAACGGTCAAATATGGACATTCAATAAATCAGACATACCTTTTATGTGTAACTTGAAACACTTCAAAACAGGCCAATAATTTTCTATATTTTAGGAAAATAAATGTCTGGTTTTACTCTTACGGGCCTATCTTACAACACTGCATTAATGCCCTTTATTAATAACGCCATAAAAGTAAATATTATGTTACCATATATAGGCTTGGCTATGTATTGTGTACTATTTCAACACACAATAGTTAAACAAAGCCTGATATTTTTTTACATGCCTGCTTTTTTATCGTTTTATTAAACACAAAGCCAACTGTCATCACTTGATGGAAAAGTAGTTACCATAATAATTGGTACTTCTCATAAACCTGACTCGCATTTTGGTGGGTCCAGTAACCTCCCAAATAAAATATTAATTAATATTTTCAAGCACGAATTAATCAAACTCTGTATTGCAATTAACAATGCACATTCTGTATAGCACTTGGGCATATGTGAATAACAATATGTATGCTTGGTCCCCAGTTAATAATTTGAATTGTGCTTTACTTTTCATTACTTCTCCATTTGCTTAGTGGTACACGTGGCCCTGCACATCCAGCAAAGTAATCTCAACGTAAAGGTAATATTGTTCAACGATGAAAACCGAATGTTTTGCAAAGTTTTTAGTGAGGCATAACAATACGTACATTGAAATGTTCCACGTTTTAAACGCACATCCTGTAAAGTGATATTTTTGGATTATATTTAACGTCACGATCCTATAAAGCGGGGGTTCTCAACTGATGATCTGTGGCTCCCTAGGGATCTATAGATATAATTTGTTGTTCATAAAAATACTAAGAGACCCTGAAAATGCAAAGGGGCTACAAAGGAGGGGTTCTGTCCACTCTGACATTTTTACTTCCCTTGTAATGGGATACCACTCAAACACATTTTGAGAACCACTACTACATAGGACATCTCTGGACTTGAATCACAAGCCTGATCAGACTGGCAACCGTTGGTGGATCCAGTGGAGCAAGAGAAATACCAGGAGGCAGACACCTGCACACAACAACTTCTTGAGCAATACACCACCCTCCTTAGGAATAAGCACATGCGACAGTGTATTGGTAATTTCAAAGATCTCATGGGCTGCGCAAATAAAGATGAACGTGGTAACAGTCAAGTTGAGGAAGGGGATGCCTGGGATCAGAACAAGGATCCCTTTAGTGTCTGCTGCTAGCCAAATGTGGCACTGGCATATGAACAGCTGGAAATAAAGGGGGTAAAAACAATAATAAATGCATCAAATAACTGACTTCAGATATTAAAATGCAAACATATGCACTATATTAAGAACATGTTAATGTGTTGAAACAAATGTTAACAATCTCTTAAAAGCTCTTACCTCTAATGACATTTTTCCAAACCAAGCAAAAAAACTGCTGTACTTGTGACGCAAGCATCCTGGTAGATTCCTTATGAAAATAAAGGCCAAAATCTATAAATGAGAAAGAATGTAATTCAAATTATCCAACAACAAATGAACAACATGCATTTAAAGCAACAGTTTATAAACAGTCCATAGATAAAACGTAGCCATTGCCAAAAAAAGTGACAAAAATGTTACTCACTGGTACAACAGAGATGAAGGGGTGAGCCTTGTTGCACTCAGTCTTACTCTCACATTTGCTTGCCCAAACTGAAAAACCCTGAAAACGAACAGCATTAGTAATATCTATTTATGGAGAGAAGAATATAATTTGTATTTTACAAAGCTATAAAATACTAAAGGTTACATGAGATGTACCTGCTTAAACATGTCTGTATGCGTAGAACCACACACTAGTGTGAAAAGAAATGGTTCCTCAATATTTTTTCAGACCACCGCGTAGTAAAAACTTGGTTTTTATGAAAAACACCAGTATGTGCAGGCCAGAGTATGGGTATTGGTCATGTACATTTAAGTCTATTTCGGTTTTCTCCCACAACTAAACCACTCATTAATGAATTGCCTGATAACATCATAATATATAGGAAGCTGTGTCTGGCAGGTAGGCGCTGGCTAACCGCGTGGTTGACTCCCCCCACCCCCCTCTCCGGGGTTTCCTCGTGCCTCCGTATTTAGTTCATGCCCAGGCGTAGAATATGCACGCATTATATATTGCATCATCATAAAGTTACGGAAAATGTGTTTTAATACTTACAATAAAAACATTTACATCTTTCAAATAAAAGAAAAAGCAGTATTATTGTGACGATCATTTTATCTTAAACTGGCAATCATACCATGTAATGCCAAGTAATTAGCCTAACAAACCCGTGTAAGTGACCAAACCATTTAATACTGTCGTTTAGAGATATAAGATGCTGATATTGATGTATATGCCAAAATCACAATTTGTCAACAGTATTGAAACAGATTTTAGAGGAAATTGCTCACCGTGAGGCTGGCAATGGCCAGAACGAGCAAAGCAAACGAGAGGCGTCGGGGTAGGAGTCCATCTCCATACGAGTCCCCAAGCAGCTGTAACCTTCGTAGGGTGAGGTATCCGAAACCAAACAGCATGCCCTGCACCACCGACTGACCAAACAGGTATTAATACGATGTCCAGATCTGTCTGAATGGCAAATGCAGAGGCACTGACGTGTGTTTGTGAAAAACTTACAAACCGATCTAGCTGCCAGCGGAACCACCATTCGTTTAGAGTCCCATTAAGTTCAAATAATTCAGACAAAGGCCAGCCAGAAAAGATCTTCTCAAAAAAGTCCTGTAGGTAAAAAATATAAATGCTAAGTTGGTGAATAGTATATTTTAACTATCAATGCACAAAACGCAAAAATATAGTTTTAACAACATGGCTATGTAGGGAGCCCATTACTTCAAGTTAC
>JAZEWU010000001.1:6560355-6591566 GCA_036362915.1 Geotria australis
ACATGTTTAGACACAAATTATATGAGCTGTGAATATAATGTTTGAGTTGCAAATTTAACAGGCTGGAGATATGTTTGACTATGTTCTCAACTTTTCTTCGTGCATTTTTTACGTGTATGTTTATTTTAAATAATTTAAGGTACAAAAAAGTAAACCTTTGATGCTGCCAGGAGAACAATGCAGGTAATAAGTCCAGCAAACTTCAACATCAAAATGATGTTAAAAAACACACTTCCTGCAAGCACAATAAAATGTTATAGCACAATGCAGTGTTATAGCACTGTACAGCATTAATACATTTACGGAAATATGCAACCACATGGAAACCCAAACAAAAATCTTCATGCGTGTACACACAGTAATTGTCACTCCCACTATTGTCGTAGTGCTGGATGTGGTTGCATCTATACACTGTAGTGTACTGTGATACCACATACTACATAACGTGTTTAATAGCAATATCACTGTACAGGCATAACACAATCTGCTGCAATTAAATCACCTAGTGGTGCAAGTGCCATTTTTCTGTAATGTGACACACTTCAGTAAAGACAACAAAAACAAAGTGTAAGAGTCGGAATGCCATAATATTTACTAACATTGTTATGACATTCAACAGTATTGTATTAAATGCGTTATGTACCCTGATACCAGCAGACTGCGCAGTGTATTTCATTTTTAATCACAAGGGTGGCTTACATTTGCTATACTGACCATTGGAAATCTTGGCACTGATCTGAGGCCAAATGGAGAGCACCAGGAATATGACGACAAACCATAACGTGACCAGTGGCACAAAATAGTAAAACTGGTAAGGACGGTCCATCACCAGACACAGGACGACCACCAGGAAGTTAAGGCGGAAACACACCTACAGACACAAAGCTCATTACTGTACTATATATGCACAGGAACAAGGGAATATGGAAACAATGAATATGAATATCATACAGATACATTTTCAGATATGAAAATTGCTCTTTAGGGATAGCAATGTCGAGTGAGAGAGGATGAATGCACGACACGGCCATCCCAAAAGAGCAGCTCTTGAGAGAAATTCTCATATATTGAGCCGTGAAAACCTACATCATTACATTTTCAGAGATATAATTAAAGCAGTGAGTTCCAAAAAAGATTACAAACATGTTTAATTACGGCGGCTAATCCCTTAACATTTCAATAATAATAAAAGCATTGGTTGTAACATTTATTATCATTTGCATTATTGTTGGGTTATACCAAAAAGATAAAATAAATTATATTAACACACAAATATGAAATGATACATTTACCCTGGTTCAAAGAAGTAGTAAAAGCAATATTTGGAATAGAACATCCATAAATATTTCCTTACCTGGAGAAGACGGTGCAGTCCCAATTCTCCTTTGCTCCAGAAGTAATAGAAGTGCCCATATCCATTGAGAAATAGATAGGCAGCCACCAATACTCGAACATGCATGTACACCGGGAGGAACTGTACACACAAGGCACACCACTTTAATTTTCTAGGCATCTTAACTCATTGCCATGTTCAAATGTATTAAAGCATATCAATTGCAAATCATGTCAACTTCAAATCTCTTTGTGTGATATAAGCGTTGGTCTACGCTGTACGGTAGAAATGTTAGTGTAGTTTCAATGCAGTGGAATTCTAAGTGGTGTTTATTTAACTAAGCACGTACTGCACTGGCTCCAGATATGTGGTATATGAGGATGACGAGCTGCATCCAGCCTTTCCACTCGTTAGTTTGTTCTCGGTTCAGCATGGAACTCTGCAGACAACAAATGCGAAGTTCAATACAAATGTTGTTTTGCGGAAATACATTTTAGAAATAATTTCAAGCTTAAGACAAACACAATGTTTTGCAGTGGTGCAGTAACTGTAATTGTTATCGTAGTCTGTAAACAATCTCAATTAATTTCATTTTAATTGTATTACTTTGTATATTGGACATTCAGATAAGGACATTTTACAAAAATGAATCTGCACATTGCAACAAATCTTAACTTTATCACAGTACATATATGCCCATGCACTTGTGCGTTATTTACATCTTTGGCAGTGTTGGAGTAAAATATTCCAAGCACCATGACGTAAAGCACAGGCACAAAGAAGTAGGTGTGGCTGTAGTGCTTCTGCTCTTTCATAAACAGATTTGCTCGATCACAAAGATAGAAGTACGCCATGATAAGCCCAAGCTTGGCAAGTGGCCGGACCACTGTCTCCAGGGACATTGAAGGTGACAGTGGGCTGATGACAGGCAATTTCTTTTCTTCCCCACTCTCCTCGTCTGTGCTGGGACGCACACTAGCTCTGCGTGGCCGCTGGCACGTGCGCACAACCACGCTAAAAAGAGCGCACAGCACAAACACACAGGCGACTGCCTGCTGCACGAGTGTAGTGCGCGGTGGTGGCAGGCAGCACGAGCCGTCCACTGGCTGGATCACTGGGTTGCACAATGCGTTCAGTAAAATCATGGCATCCTGGCCGGACACGCAAAAACACATACAACGTGCATTTAATTACAATACATGCGTTTAAGTTTAAAGCCATTTATGCTAGTTCAATTAACATTGTTAGATGA
The DNA here is from genome assembly GCA_036362915.1 of Geotria australis. Classification (NCBI taxonomy): domain Eukaryota; kingdom Metazoa; phylum Chordata; class Hyperoartia; order Petromyzontiformes; family Geotriidae; genus Geotria; species Geotria australis. The sequence goes on from JAZEWU010000001.1 coordinate 6,562,941, forward strand.
ACCTCATCTATGATAAGCAGTGCCACCACAAGCATATTGTTGCTGATAATCTGCCTGCACTTGTAGCAAAATATACGATAAACAGGAATGTATATTGTTTTATAATAACTGCAGCCCTGTGCAGCGCTTTGTGACCCTCGGGTGAAAAGCGCTCTATAAATGATATTATTATTATTATTCAAGATGGATTGCAAAGATTGGAAACACTAAATACTCACAGTTGTTAACACACTCTCAGGAAGGTGCAATCCATCAGAGGATTTCTCCAACCCTGCCTGTGCTATTAATTTTGATGCCTTCAACACCAACAATTGGCCACGACTTCCAGAGTTAATGCGACTAGAGCCAAAGATGTTAAGGACAGCTTCATTGTAAGAATCAATTCGAGCATTTGTGATCATTCGTCGACGTTCCGAGAGGACACCTTCATTCACAGGGTCTGTAGATGAGAGAACCAACATAACATAACATATTTTATAACATAACATGCTACGGGCGGCACGATAGCAGGGTGAGTAGCGCTGCCGCCTCACAGCCAGAAGTACCCGGGTTCGAATCCCGGCCCGGGTGCTTTTCTGTGTGGAGTTTGCATGTTATCTCTGTGTCCGCGTGGGTTTTCACCGGGCACTCTGGTTTCCTCCCACAGCCCAAAGATATGCTACTGCATAGGTTAATTGGCCTAAGGACTACATTTCCCTCGGTGCTCTATGATGGACTGGCGTCCCATCATGAGTATAGCCCTGCCTTGCGCCCTGTGTCTGCCAGGATAGGCTCCGGCTCACCGCGACCCTGTACAGGATTAAGCGGTTTCTGACAATGGATGGATGGCTACAATATCACAAATTACATTGCTAAGTACCATTTTAAACACTATTATCCTGGCTTTTGAGTTGTTTATTTAGAAATTAATAAGTAGTACGATTCAAAATTATAACAGGTATAAAAAACTAGTAAAACATGTTCCTAATATGTAGCTTGCACAAAATGCTCTTTAAATAAAAAGCACTATGATGGGACGTCCAAAGCATGTCTGAGCATCGCCCCCTCCTGAACAATAGCAATACTGCAAGTGAATGCAATGCATGTTGCATTCCAGACACTCCTATAAAATGCAGATGTTTATAACGGTAAGAGACACACAAGCCTAACAACAGGCTACCCCTGCAGAGACTATAATTGCTTGTCATGCACATTGTTTGCAGTTGTTGGTATTTCTGATGGAATTTAGAGAATGCTTAACGTAACTTGACAATTAATCAGACTAATGTATGTATGTGCGCATTAAAATCCTCTTGACGATTGTGATGCTGTCACAGGCTAGACAATATCTACTTTAATCTAGAGAAAAATTAATTTTCATGTATCTTTACCACATTTTTATTCACGTTATTTTTGTATCACTGATTTTGCAAAACAATGCCAATAAAGCTCTACCTTGAAGGGCCCAGTAGACTGGACTGACAGCTGCCAGTTGTTCCATGTGAGGCAGTAAGGCAGTTAGATTTATTTTGTATTGTGTCAATGCCTCTTCACTCCCATTGTTCAGTTTGATTGACCACTGCAAAACATACAAATCATCATCCATGTGTCAAAGTGGACTCCGAAGTGAATGATCTGAACCCTATGGTAACCAGCTTGTTTTTTGGAGTTCATAACATAAACAATAATGAATTCAAAAAGTCTATTCAGAAAATTAACATTAATAAATGAAGTACAATAATTTTTACATTGTCATAGCCAGCTTGTTTTATTATATAGTCCTCAATACTGCACTATTAATCAGCAAAAAGTTAAATGATGTCCATCATAATACATATGTAACGTCATTAAGTGCTCACGAAGGTACTTACAGTTCCGGCAGCAATTACAGTCATATCGGGCCTCGGTAGACGATCCTAATAAAAAAAAGAAAATGCAAAAACAGTGAATGCTTTGGCTCGAATTTAAATTTAATCTGGTGAGTTTTCTGCAACAAAATAACAAAATATAATTTCTAAACACAATTACACATTTTACAGAGGTTTACAAATGATGGGTCAATCACAATGGTTGTTTTTATATTTTTATTAGACCATAAATACAATAATCAGTTAAATATGAGCAAAGTTTAATAAGGATTTTTTTTCTTCATATTATCATATGTGCTCACCTCATTCCATGCTTTGAACAGGTTATTGACTGAGCTGTTTATTTCCGGGTACCAAAAAAAGCTCTGAAAAAAAGAAGGTAAAATACTTTAGATAATGACATTCGAATGATAATAAATATTTGTTTTTGAAATAGCGGCAATATGCCAGGGCATCTCACAGAGCTTTACATCTTATCTCAACTCAAACATATGAAAGGGGCATAGCCAATGGCTGATGTCACTCTGGGTATAATGTGACTCAGGATCTGGCCTGCAAATGGACATTAGTTTGCCAGAAGATGGGCGATGATTAATCAAAGTTGAGTAATTTACATGATTATTTCTCACTACACGATTATGTTTTTTTTTATACGTAAAATCATGTTTCACCAGTTATCTAGCTAGTTTGCAAGGCAGTTCCATGGTGAATGTGCACAAAACCAGCACAACAATAACAACATCAAAGTGATATATATGGAGGAACAAACTACGGAACATGATGCGCCGGAGATAGAGCCAAAAAGAGTGCAAAGTGAACAAACACAAATATGAAAATATAAACAGGCATACTGTACCATAAACAAGGACAAGATAATAAATGTTTTCGAGATAAGTGCGACATGAAATGAACACGCTAGATCAAATAACACATACCATCAAGGGAATGCGAAAAGTAACAGCGAACAGATTAGGTACAGCCGATCTGACCATTCTGAGCTAGGAGTGATTTGAAATGGTGAAGGGAGAGGAGGGAGCCCAGCCTAAGATCTGCAATGTCATCTTTGTGGCATTCTTTAAAAAATAAGCATGGTGCACAGATAGCTGCAAGAGATGGTGACCACATTCGCCAATTGTTAAGATACATTTAAACAAAAGAGACTTACCACTTTTAATTTTATTTGCTTTTCTTCAAATGTAATATTTGTATGCTGTGGAAAAACACACATTTTAATTACAAAGTTACTGACAAAAGGGATGTCTGGTCCACTCTCCTTGGACTGCTGCCACTGCGACCCTCACCAGGACTAGCGGTTTAGAAAATGGATGGATGGATGGACTGACAAATTCAATGCGATTAAAAAAAGCAGGTTAATAGGAAATCGGCTTTAGTCAATAACAAAAAAGGATTTAGGTTTGTTACGTACTTTTTAAAACGTTTGTATTAATATTTAGACCACAATATTCGTATCGACACCTATGGTCTATCACCTGCCAGATAAAGGTCTCACTAAAAACCAAAACCATCTCTCAGTTTTGCCAATGCTACAATATATCTCACTCCTGCACACAAGCTAAATCTCATTGCTCCATCTCTGCAGTGGCTACCCTGCCCAGCATTTTCTTTCCTTTGCAGGTGTCATCCATAAATCAATCTCTTGCAGAGATGTGTTCTACGCAAACCGACTTACTTTCCATGATAGTCAATGAGGTCTCAAATTTGCAATTGCGCCTTGACCATGGTGTCACTCTTTCTGTCTCTCAATATAATTCGAAGCATTCCATTTTCCATGCTTCTTTGCACATTTTTCAGCTTTGGTTGCATTCCAAGTATTAAATCAGTTACTATGCTGTGAATGTAAAAAAACTTACCATGTTGTGAGTTAAACGCAATTAATAGTGTGATCATAAAGTGGCTTCATAAATCACTGTTATACATGCTGTATCTGTTTTCAATTAAACTGCTATGGCTATTGTATATGCATATTACGACCAAGAGACATACCTTTTTACCTTCATCTCGCCTCTGTGGGTTGATCAACTTTGTGAAGGCATAGAAAAGCTGTCGAACTCTTGAATCACCCACAAAAGTCACATGCTTGCTTCTCAAACAATCTGATATCTCACTGCAAAGTGTGAGAGACAATTACGTGAAACAATGTATAAAGTGTATAACGTAATAACGCCATATCAGCTGAATAGCATTGCAGGAATGTGTTCGTGTTATGAGTAAATAAAACAATAAATACAAAACCACATGGAATTAGTCTATGACAATTTATTAGTGTATGACAATGTAATTATCAATGTAACAAGTGGGAAATAGACATTTGGTTGTCATCTGGAGAATGGCTGCTGCCATAGGAATGTGACTTTTACCACTGGTTCAGCGACCAAACGGAAACACTGCCCAACGCTAATTTTAGAGTTTCAAAACATATCCGGAGTTGTAGTCTTTACCACAGAGGCAGTCTAATAGGTATATGTATGTAACACGACAGTGCGGTGAGGATGGCGTGAGAAATGTCACCTTGTCCTATACGTGTGCATCATGCAGCCCCGTGGCTGCCAGACCTCTTCTCCAAGGAAGCGACCATCGTGGAGCAGCCCTGCACAAGTGTCTCCACCTGCACACAGGCAGCTCTGTCAAGGGCCGCTCAATGTGGCTTGTCCAGATTTTATTGTTCATGAAGCTGTTGATAATAATGTTATTATTAGTATTAATATTATCCATAATGTGATGTTAATATTTTTAACGTCACATTCGTGTTGACACTGTCAAAGATGTAAACAATAATATAACTATTTATTGATGGGATTATTAATGCTGATGGCATGTTATTGTTATTCATATGCTCTTTTAACCACGAAAGACTGAGTCTGAACACTTTTTGAGAGTCAAGTTTTCAAAGAAGGATGTGCAGTTACATGTTTTCCCCATTGAGAAATGAGTTAATTATGCTGTATGTTTTTAGCAATGGGAGAAAACCAATACACAACATACAAACTCCACACAGAAAGGAAATGGAACCCAGGAACTTCCTGCTGTGAAACATTTTAGTGTTACCATTCCGTCACCCTGCTGCTGCCCAGCGATGTTGACCGAGATGACAAATGTTTTTACTATGTTGATAAAATAAAAAGGCAGATGAGAGCGGGTTGAAGCACTTTTGGAATGCTTCACTTTGATCATGACAAGCAACATACCAATGTCTCTGGAAACGATTCACGCTGACGAAATGGAACTAAAGTGTGCAAATAAATATGCAAACATGCACGATTTGATGACTGAGATGCGTGGACTAGAGAAAAAAACAGGTTGCAGACATAATTTTGCAGTTAAGAAAATTGGCCTGAGCCGTCGCTATTAGTGCCGATGGCTGGTGGTCGTGAATGACAACTACAGTACTGTACGTGGCCGGCAAAGGGAAGCGCCACAGAGGATGTTTATTGCAGAGGCCGGGCGATTAGAATGGCTCGTGTGCATGTGCTGGGTGGATTGTTGGATCGTGGGACCTTTGCCTATCTCCATGTGCTGTGTTCGTCCTGCCATGTATAGAAAGCATTAGCATATACTGTAAGTGACATCAAGGGTAAAGGTTCTGCCGTGGACTGGCGTCCCATCCTTGGTGTTCCCCTGCCTTGCGCCCTGTGTCTGCCGGGATAGGCTCCGGCTCACAGCGACCCTGTATAGGATTAAGCGGTTTCTGAAAATGGATGGATGGTTCTGCCGTGCAATTTTTTACTCAGGCCACTGGCTGACGAAAGGGCCTTCACTCAAAAGGGATCTAGAGAGCCTCTTGAGACGGCGAAATGGCCTTGAGGTAGCGCGTTCGCCGCTTGTTGCAGAGTTTTACTGTCCTAAATGAGCCAGTGACAACCCTGATATATTTACTGCGGGAATAATAATAATAACACCCGCCCTCTGCTTCACAGTGGACGTTAAAGATCCTCTGACGTCTTCGGCCAAGGGTAGGCCAAGTGTGTTCCGACGTCAGGGTGCTAATTAGAAAATTACCCACACATTTCTCGATTGAAATTATACACAGCAATCATTGCCCCCTACTCGCAAACTACTGCCGCAGGTCACTATTTTAAATGACATTCGTCTGCTCTCTCGAGTTCTCACCTGGTTCTACAAATTAACGTGACACTTAAACTCGCGACCCTGTATAGAATTAAGCGGGAACTGTTAATGCTGATGATTATGCGGCTTACTCTTCTTGCACGCTGGCCAGACGTCTTGGAAAAAAATGTGCAATTACCCATCGTTTCAATTGCCGTGCATTGAAAGATCGCATTGGGGACCTTCCTAGTGTAAATAACACCACGGCAACGTCTCCCATGAACACAACAGTGCTGGCGTTGCTGTGGTGATGTATCGATAGTGTCAAAGGCGGATAGATGTCCAGGGTATTGTGGACGTGTTGGTGAAGGTAACCCGTACTGTCAATGGTCCCTGGGCTGTTAAGTGTTGGTTGTTAATGTTGACGTGGCTCCTGTAGTGGCATGTCGACGGTAATGACTGTGTAGGCGATATTATTGTCCCCGTGTTTAGCGGGGGTGTTGTGCTGATATCGGAATATCTGACGTGATGGTTGGTGCATTATCTGCCATTTCACATTTCACAGCGTTGTTGATGCAGACAAATCTGGGCGTGAAGGTGCACCACCAACCTTGCAATACCAAGTCACAATAACAATACCGCCGATAGCGCTGGGAACATCTAGCGGCGATCGCTCGCTTATCTGCACGGCGCGGAGACGATTGTTGACAATGCATAAACAGTGGCAGCACCGCGCGGCTCCCCACACACACACACTGCGGCGAGTCGCAAATAACGTTCAACCCCAACCCCCCGAGGGCCGCCCGGGTCTCTCGCGCTCGTACCCGTGAGGTGTCTGTCCGCGCCGTGGATGAGCGCGAGGGCGATGGCGAGCGCCGCCGCGGCTCGTTTCGCCCACAGCCCCGCGGCCGCCGCCGCCTCCTCGTCCCGGCGATGCGGCCTCCGCGCTGCCGAGGGCGCCATGCCTCGTGACGTCACCGACCACTACCGCCACCAGGACCACGTGACTCCCTCCCTCCCTCCGGCCGGGGGCTCGCGCACGCGCCGTCCCACGTGACTCCCGCCCGTCCGACCCTCCCGACCGACCCTCGCGACCGACCCTCCCGACCCCGACCCTCGCGCTGTGACAGGGATAGAGTTATCTGTACAGGGTCGCGGTGAGCCGGAGCCTATCCCGCCAGACACAGGGCGCGAGGCAGGGCTATGCCCGGGATAATAATAATAATAATAACAGCATTTATTAATAATAATAATAATAGCATTTATATAGCGCCTTTCACCCGAGGGTCACAAAGCGCTGCACAAGGCTGCGGAGAGAACGACATGTCAACAACGGCAGAGAACGGAAAATCAGCAACAATTTTTTTGGGGGGTTTCTTGTTTAATAATCCGAGCTGTGGAGAGAACGGCAAGTCAATAACGGGGAGACAGAATAACTGATTGGCTGGGTGTAGAATTCTACCGGGCGGCACGTTGGCGCATGTGGGTAGCCCTGCCGCCTCACAGCAAGAAGGACCCAGGTTCAAATCTCGGCTAGGGGGCCCTTTCTGTGTGGAGTTTGCATGTTCTCCCCGTGTCCGCGTGGGTTTTCGCCGGCCACTCCGGTTTCCTCCCACAATCCAAAGAGATGCTGCTGCATAGGTTCATTGGTCTGCTGACTAAATTGCCCCCGGTGCCCTGTGATGGACTGGCGTCCCTGCCTTGCGTCCTGTGTTTGGCGGGATAGGCTGATTTTGATCCCGGTCCGCCCCAAGAACGAAGTGTAAATACAATATTACCCTGATGTGAAAACTTAAGAAAATAACGAAAAGCAAGACATTGTGCTGAAAGGGTATGGTTTCTAATTTCCTGCTGCTTATGACCAGTTAAATAATCACCCGAAATACGCTCCACCTTGAGCTTGGCTAATGCTTACGTGGGTGATGTCCATAGCTTATCATGAGGGTTTGCAGGGCTGCATATTGTGCAGCAGAGGGCACTGCATCAAAATGTATACTTAATGTACGTAGTGCATACTGTAGATCTTCTGATATTCCTTACATACTGATATTTATTGTTTTAACTGACTAACCAGCGTGATGAAATATGGCCAAATAACCCCCACGAGTTGCTCATCCAGCAGCTGGTTAGCAACGGTTACGCATGAGGAGATGGAGCTATTAAATCAGCTCATGTGCAGGAGCTCGTGTGAGATTGTTGCCTCTCAGGATCAGTCGTGGATTTGATCATGGATGATTCATTCATTGTCAGAAACCGCTTAATCCTGTACAGGGTTGCGGTGAGCCGGAGCCTATCTCGGGAGACACAGGACGCAAGGAAGAGCTGTACCCAGGATGGAACGCCAGTCCATCACAGGGCACCGGGGGCAAGTTAGCCAGCAGGCCAATTAACTTGTGCAACAGCATGTCTTTGGACTGTGGGAGGAAACTGGATGATGATGGCTCATAATTCGTCCCTGAATTATAAAGGGCGCAAAACTGTATTCCATTGAATTCGATTGTGAGAATGTTCAATGTTCTGCTAACAAGGCATGTTTATTTTTATGAACCTGCTTTAAACACCTTGCACCGTCAGTTTACGCAGTGTACCATAAACACGCGGATCATGTGATCGCAACAGTTGTGGTAGAACCGTATCCAATGTTTGGACCACAATCTGCATTGACCTAAACGAGGTTCGTACTTTTTGGAGTTTCTGCAGCAGACCCAAAGCTACTGTTTTATGGTTGTCAGCATTCCTGGGTTGCCCATTATATTGTACCAGGTGTGCGGTCTGGTGACTAGTTACATAAGACACCTTCCTTAACTTGAGTTTTCCACTTAGTGTGCCGTGTAAAGCAGTACAAGAGAGAAAATCACTCGAGGTGCTTTTGCTAATCTTCCTGGCTCAGTTCCCATCTCTGCTGGTTGGTCCAATCCTGACTCCGCCCTTTACCTTTGCCCTCTATATTATCGTTCATGGCTTTTTTTCTGTGTGTTGTGGTAGCAGTGCTTGGATTTCTTTATGATCTGCAGGGGCTGTGCCAACGCAATGCTCTGATGTTGATTGGAGCTCTCCCGCGTTGGTGCCAAAGCCTTTCTTCATGAGCCTCGCTGGGTCTCAGCAATGATTTTAATAGTGTGTTTTTAGGTCCGAGGTTCTCCATGACGTTTTGGGACCTGCGAGAACTACCTAGGCCTACTAACGTCATCCAGTTATGATGCCACCACATTATCATTATTTTTTGGTGCCTCGATTTATTCACGGGCAACCAGGGATATGCTACGGAAGTTCTGAGGCCCTTTTGGGGATCTGGGGGATTTTTTCTACAATGGGTAGCATTTATTAATTCCCTTTCCAGTGCAACTACGGAGGCCTCCAGGTGATTGTTTTACCCACTGCAAAAAGAGAACCGTGCTATTCGATCAAATACAAAGTCAAGACGCACGTAGACGTCGCAGAGTCGGTGTCTTCAGTGTACAGTATTGAGAGTGCATGCAATGAATGATTCGAGATACCACTTTCTCTGCGCTTTCCTCGCGCCTCTGAGTCGTTCTCTCGTCGAATGAGTACCTTCGACAATGGATGGATATGTGCGCGTTATCAATGTAAAATTAGAATTATTACTTAAGACGCACGTAGAAGATGCAGTATAAATGATTGCTATGAAAAGCAATGAATGTGTCATTAACCCTGTCCCTGCCCCTACTTGGCCACAAGCCAGATTCAGAAATGATGTCAGCCTATCACTGTTTGGCTCTGACTCCGCACAGCAAATAGTCAGTGGAAAATTAACCTATACCCTACTGTGAGGGGCTTGCACTGGCTCGGATTGGAAATACCAGGGGAAAATCGATTTTGGTCTTTGTGGCCTCAGTGACTCTAGCACCCCTACAGGCCATTTACCATGTTATCATGCGCTCTTTCCCCCCATGTTTTCCTCCACCGTTGCTCTTTGAGGAGCACCGTAGCGCAGTGAGTAGCGCTGCCGCCTCATAGCAAGAAGGTCGCACGTTCGATTCCTGGCTCGTGTCCGTTTTGGTTTTCACCAGGTACTCCGGTTTCCCCCCACAGTCCAAAGACATGCATCCTAGGTAAATTGTCCTGGATACATTTCCCCCAGTCTCCTGAGATGTTAGAACTTGATTACTCCTCCCCGTTGGACAACTGTTAAAAAGAGCCGCATAGCTCAACGGTTCCTTCCAGCTTAAATACAAACTTACTGACATTTGTATCTCTTCTCATCACCAGTGCCATGTTGATACTTTGTACGACGGTGCTCAGTGATGCAATTGTATTTAAGCACTAAATAAATGCGAATTCTAATTGTAACCGGCTGCTAGATCATTGGATAGTCCAGTGGTTCCCAAACTTTCCCGGTTCACGGCGCCCTTAGTGTATCAGGATTTTTTCCACGGCGCCCAAAGTCAAAAAACACCTAACAATTACGTTTAATTTGAAATATCCCGCGGCATCCCTACGGCGCCCTGGAGCGCCACGAGCACTTTGGGAACCACTGGCCTTGTCCCTATCTCCATACCATCTCCGTATCTCCCGCAAAGAGCTTGGAAGCTCACTGGGTATTTTTATTCCGTAATAATAAACATCTGTCTAATCTATCTATCAAATGGCCACCGATGGTCAACGTTGCCCATGTACCTGTGTACTCCACTCAATGGGAGAGATTCATGTCCTGTTTTGGAGCTCAGTATTATGGATATGTTTAGAAGAAAATGCGTAGATTTTACATATATATGAAATTGGCAAACGTATACGCATGTTGGCATTCAGTGATAGTGTTGATGGGGGTTTGAAAACATTAGTTGTGATGCCAAGTGTTTCAAGGACAAAGTGGATTTGGGGAGGCCACAGGCTTGGGTGTGTTTTTCCTCTGAGGAAAGAATACATTCAGATTCCAGGTCAATTGCTGTACTCAGAAGCCACCACTGAGGGGGTACAACCTGTTGTCATCTATTTTGAACCCAAGATTCACTTTGCACTGTGTGTAAGCCACTTAGTCACACCACAGCTGATGCGTCACTCTGAGTCCTTTGACCTTTTCAAGGTAACATATTTTCACGGTAGTATTTCTAATTAGTTTAAATAGCTTGATTTTCAGTCCCAACCAACAGGAATTCACTCTCTAGCGTTACCATATTGATCGTAGAATATGAATGTACCGAAGAATATAACTTGTTGGCATGTCCAAGGTATTTTTTTTGCTTGCACTGAGACAAACATAATTTAGTTTGCATGTGTTTATTTTCAAACAATGTTTCATCCTTTGTAAATGGTGCAAATAATGTTTGGAAGCAGGGGATTTTTAGTAAATGTTTATTTCCATACTTTTCCTTTTTTGTCATTATTTATCCCAGAAAAATGTTAAACATTCAACAATGGTACATCGTATTAAAAAAAATACAAATTAAAAACAAACGCATGGGAGTTTTCTTTTTTATAGAAAAGCTTTCTACCTTTATTGCCATGGAAGAGGGGGAGCTGGTGGGGGAAGATACAACATCACAGGCAAAAGAACACTAGATGTTAGTTCAATGGAGTGGAGGACAAGGCTGCTACACCTACCATGCTTTTAAGGGTCAGTACTGAAAAAATGCAATTCAAGACATCTGAACTATTATACATATACAAAATAGTACATATCCTTGTGGTTGCCCCCAAAAACATCCACCTCTTTGCCATTCCCCTCTAATTACAAAGAAGGATACTGCATAGACCAAGGACCTTTAGAAAAAAATCAGTGAAAATTTTAAAAAAATAAAATAAAATAAAAATAAAACTGATGCAAAACACTGTTATCCACATGCCTATTTTTTGGAACACATTAATGTGCAGTGAAACTGTTGGCTCACTGAAGGTTACAACAGATCCATGTTGAGCACAAAGCCATCACTACTTTTACGTGAATGGACGGACGCTCCATTAATACTGCCATTTGTCACACAACATTCCCAACTTCTGACGTATTTGGAACGCTACATGTCAGACAGGGACCAAGGAACAGATGAATGAGCACCATATATAAAGGTTAGTGGGTTCTTCAAGTTTAAATTGTAACTCTTAATAGAATATTTTATCATAGGAGAACCCAATACAAAGTAGCACCATTATGAAAAGAAATCTTTTTTCTTTAAAAAATATCAAGATGGAATGCTGAAACATCAGACCTGTCCCAGTACTTCATGCTACGATGGGTGTACTGTCTACATGAGGTAGCTTAAAATTGGGAACAATTAGGTGTTGCAACTTCCTTATCACATACAAAAACAGGCCAAGGTTGATGCTTTGAGTATTATCAAAAATTACATACTAAAAAAATCAAAATACAGGTGGTTCATCGATGTTATAATTTTTTAGAACCAAGCTAATACAAGATCTTGACAGGCCACGTTCCAAGGCTCCCACAAAAATATTCTGGATGTTACCATTGTTACATACTCAAATGGCACTGGCAGGCAATCGGGGTGTGGCATGCATCCAAGGGACTTCTCAGCATGACACATATTCAGCACCTCCCTCTGCCATGGGATTTTACAAGAGCTACACACAAATAAATAACAATGGCGGATTCCTTCCTCACTTTAGATGATGTCTTTATTTATTTTTGGCCATGAGATCCAAAAGATAAGCGTGTGGATGGACCAGAGCAGTGTTGGTATGGTCAGCCTGTCAGTGCAAGGGTCCTTGAGATGACGGGAAGATGGTCAAGGTCCATTTTACAAGAAGCAGACTGGGCCGATGTCCACGCCGAACTCCTGATCCACACCACCGATATCCAGAGGAGCGATATCGACGATAGGCAGGCGGGATGTCTTCTGTGTTCTGTATTCCAAGACTGTTTGGCCCCAGTCCCCTGTGTGTTTCTGTAGAGAAAATCAGCATTAAAGAATTTGGTTAAATTTCAGAAACCAGAGGTTTATCAGCAAATGTGACAGATGTACTTTCTCATTACAGATGCCCATAATAATTGTCTCATCCCATCGCATTGTCAGAAACCGCTTACTCCTGTACAGGGTCGTGGTGAGCCGGAGCCTATCCCGGGCGCAAGGCAGGGCTACACCCGCGATGGGACGCCAGTCCATCACGGCCATAAGAATTATCATTATCATTATAGTTCTGTACTGCCAATGCTAACAGTTGTCTACACATGTGATCCAGATATGCACCACACCGTTGTACATGCTCTGATATTGCAATTTCATCTCCCCTGAATTTTTTCACACGTATTTCATACCTTATCTTTTATTCCATCACTATATTTATCTACCTGTTATTACTCTTCCAAAGCCTGTCTCAATGTAACATTTTCAAATAATGATTGCAATTTATTGATTTAAAAACATCCAGTATTTCCCTTGTGACTTTCAGCCATTCCTTTTCATAAACATGTTTCCTCGTCCCTATATGTGACCATCAGCTTTTTACCAATTGAGATAACTTTAAGGGTGACCATATTTGTGATCCGTATCTGATTCTATGATTGAAGACATCATGTGGACATGGAAAAGAAAAAGGCTTGTAAGATAAAACATAGCCTAACACCAGGTGCCATCAGCATGTGAAATGAGGACCCCTTACCGTGCATCCATCCTCCAGCACGTTGTAGGTAAAGCGAGAGTTGCCCTCAGCGCGGATCTCGATGTCGTTGGAGCCCTGGAGCAGAAGCGCCTTCTTAAGATTGCCAGCCTGTTCGTCCATGTAGGCAATGCTGTTTTTGCAGTGGTACGTGATGTTCTGAGAAGCCTCGGTGGACAGCAGGCGCAGGAAGGTCATCTGGATGGCTGCTGTGTTTGGTGGCAGGCTGTCGTCACCATAGTTGAACTGTGCAGACGACAACAAACACCAACATTAGTGAACAATCTCTACTGTGATCATTATGTTAAAAGCAATCTTTTTATAGAGTATATGTGCACACCAAAGGTCTGCAAACCATATTGTTATTTATCAGTACAACGGTGAAGTAAGGTATTGTAATTTTCCACAAACTGCAGCAGCATAATTGCTCTAAATACAGTTAGAATATCCGAACGTTGACGCATTGTAGAAATACAAATGTCAATGAGGTAAGTGAGCAGGTTTATATATTACAGGTGCAGATTATATTCTGCTTGCTAATCGTGCTATATCAGTACTTGTAAAGCTAGTTTTCATATAAAATTATATGTCTAGATCTAACGCTTTAAATTACAAACAAATACAAGAGGTAATTATTTCCATTAAGACTTTTACAGTCAAATGGACATGACAGAATTATTCATTGAAAAATCTATATGTTATAGTTGCAATGTTTACGGAAAGCAAAGCATACTCTGAAACTGACATCGTAAGTGAGACCATTTTATAGGTATGCACGTACTTGTGAGCCGCTGTTCATGGTCTCTCCGAACCAGATGTGCTTGCGGTCCTTGCTCTTGGTGGTCCACCAGCTCTTACGTGGGACGTTCTGTGGGTTGGCATAGACGCAGGTCTCGCCCGACTCCATGTTACAGAACACCTTGATAGCATCCAGCGTGCAGCCCTGGTTGGGATCGATGAAGTAGTCACCTGGAAAATAATACACACAACATTAGACGTCCATTTTTATTTTGTAGGAAGATTTGTCTTAAAAATGTTAAACAATATTAAGATGCAAGAAGTTGATTTTTAGCTAAACTAGGATCCAGCAGCTTTGATTTGACCAGCAATGTACTTTACGAGTACGTGGTATCACAAGTTAATGGTAATCCAAGTATGTTTATATGTAAATACGTAATGTTTTTAATGTCATAATTTCTGAGCATAAGCCCATAGGCCCTGAATGCCGAGTGGTCACCATCAAACAGCACAACTGCAGGTCATGTTCCAATAACAGTTAGTGCAGATGCAGAATTAGATCAAATGTATGTAGGACTTACTAGATTTCTGAATAAGGGAGAAACACACTACAATACCTTAATGGCTGACGTCAATGCAAACTAAAGTAAACGGTACTAACAATGTACTGGAGGGTACAATAAAAGTGTAAACATATCTCAAAGAAACGTTGCTTTACTCTATCTGACCTTTTCAAGTCACTCCATGACGTTCACATTTAAGCCTTTTGTATCCAATTTTTTGCAATGACTATGGAATAATCTTCTGCAAGCTGTTGCAACGAATAGACCCACTCACCACTCTTCCACTCGGGGTGGCAGAGCTTCAGGTCGCGGCAAGTGCGTGCTGGATTCTTGCGAGAGCCCTCGGGGCTGCGGATGCTATCAATCTGGTTGGTGAGTGACTTGAGAGTGGCATCAACCTCAGCATCGTGCTGCCTCAGGTCAGCTGAGGCCTGATCACCACGGTAGAATCGCATTGGATCTGGGGCCTTCTCTTGGCTGCCCATCATGCCAGACATGTCCATGCCAGGGCCAGGTGGGCCAGGAGGACCTGGGAGGCCAGAAGGACCAGCGGGACCCTAGAGCACAAAGCCAGTACAATCATAAATATTGCTGAAAAGACGATGGTTAGTGTGCAATAGAGGGTATTTAGTGCAAATACTTGGAACATATGTGTCACATGACACCAGAGCTTTTTTTTAAAATAATTTAATGTTTATGCTTCCTAGATATGCTATGATCTCATACACATGAATGTGCAGCCTTTTGTGTGGAATTATTTTAATTCTGACTTTGTCAACTGAGATACTTTTGGAGTATTTTGCAATTACATGCCGTGAAATCGCCCAATCAGCATGTGGTTTTTAGTGTCTTTTTTTTCTAACCTTCATGTTTTATAGCCACTTCAATAATACCTAGTGGCATTAGCAGGTCGTTAATACAAATGAGCATATGTAAATTGCTTCTGTGACAAATATTTCAACAACTGAGCTGCCTCTTTAAATAGCAGACAGAAGAACCAAAATATGATGAAGCTTTATTTCTTCATATTGCTTTATCAGGCGTTAAAGTAGACATATAAAACGCAACGAGAACTCAGACTCACAGCAGGGCCGGTTTCACCAGTGCGACCACGTGGGCCGGGGGGACCGATGGGGCCGGGGAGACCGTTCGAGCCATCCTTGCCTGGAGGCCCAGTGGGGCCAGGAGTACCCTGTGGACAGAACGAGAGACTTTACCTGGCTGCTCAATACACCAATTAAAATGGGTCATCTCCACCTTTCTAGAGCAGTGTCAATGTAGCACATCAAGGTATGCAGGTGTTGGAAAAAAGATCAAATGTACAAACTGAGGCTACAGAATAAAAACAATTAACGTTTAACACAATTATGCCCGTTTTGTTTACTTATGTTTACTGATATAATGCATGGCATTGAAAGTGTAATGGAATTCAGATTCAATAAAGTACCAGAGTATTTACACTAACAAATGCCAGCCCCACTTATTAATGTCTGGAACATTCCACTAAAGCACAGGAAAATGAGGACTTACCCTAGGACCGGCAGGGCCCAGGGAACCAGCAGCACCTTGGTCACCAGAGGAACCCTGTGGGAGATACGACAATGGCACATCAACATCAAGACAGTACCCAGCAGAAACACAACCAAAACAATAATTCTACAAGTCAATATTATAAATAGCTTCTCAATGCGTGTTACTGTCCACAGAAAGAATGATTGTCAGTTTGCATTTGCCAGTTGTTTGAATTTATCAGCGGTGTCTTAAGTTTCACGTGCACAACTGCTTACCGGGGGACCAGGCAGGCCCTGGAGACCGGTGAAGCCTCGATGTCCCTTCATGCCCCTCTCGCCGTGCTCGCCGTTCTCACCCTTGTCACCACGAGGACCTTGTGGGCCCTATCATCCCAACGACAGAGCAATCAAGCATATGACGCATATCACTTCAAAATGACAACATTAACTGCAAGAAATATGGGTCACATTAATACGAGTCTTTGTGTGTTGATGAATATGTGTCGTGCTCGCACAATAGGAGGGAATACTTACAGGCAGACCACGAGCCCCAGCTGGGCCGGAAGGACCCATTGGGCCTTGAGGACCCTAGAAGATGCAATCATCACACAGAGGACACAGTGGTTAAATCCTGTACAAAATACTTTCACGTGCAATACCACTGACATGGAATATTACTAGTAAATGAACATTTACAGACTTCAATTCTAAACTCTTCGTGTAAGTACGACAATATTACAAATTTATGTTTTTATATATTTAATAAAGATTTGATTGTTTTTTTCTGTGGCATAGCTTCGAGTGGCGTACCTAAATCTAACAAATATAACAACTCGCTCAACAGAAAGACTTCTGCAGGTCTCACCTCTATGACCTCTCCAAATATCTCACCAACTCCAGGTCATCAAACACACCGCTAGAATCATCGCCCACACCATATCACTCTGTTGGCTCCAATTCTAGTCTCCAGATCAACTACAGGTGAGCTCTCA
Organism: Geotria australis; assembly: GCA_036362915.1. Lineage (NCBI taxonomy): Eukaryota > Metazoa > Chordata > Hyperoartia > Petromyzontiformes > Geotriidae > Geotria > Geotria australis. The sequence continues at coordinate 6,580,229 of JAZEWU010000001.1, forward strand.
CTTTCTCCAAGATCATTATTTGAGTGACTCGTGCCTATCCCTCGCCTCTCATCTCTACTCCCCTTCAAGCACTGTCCATTCAGGCCTAGATCGATAAATGTTGCTCAATGCAACCTCAGTATTTTGTAACATCACACTGCAGGAATCCACCCACGTAATCAGGATCTGCAAGTAGTGACGGCTACCATGGTACACGCACAATTCGCCTCATACCGAGGCCTACAAAGTGGCCATGCTCACCGACTCTCCCCTCTCGCCGTTCTTGCCGGTCGGCCCAACTGGTCCAGGGGCTCCTGGGGCACCAGGGGCGCCGGGCTGTCCTGGCGAACCATTCTCTCCACGCTCGCCCTGCATGGGGACACACAGCCTCGCATTAGCAGTCATCACACCTGACACACTCCGTAGCAGCATCCCTGAGTGACAGACTATTTTCGGCTCATCCACGCAGACACAAAACATTCAATTATCTTGGTCACGAACATCAGTTATTTTCCATCTACACAATGTTAATAATGCCACTGGCTTGTGTGAAAACAACGTACAGCTTTTTGTCTGGAACAAAGTGAATTGCGTTATATTTGTCACATCATCATCAGCCATTATTAATCGACTGCTGGATGAAGACCTGTCCTCACCATGTTCCATCACGTATAGGAACTATCCACGATTATGACGACCAATGGAAATGAACTATAGAAAATGTCTCACATAAGATATGGCCAATAGCAAATCACTTTAAAAGCAATGGCTTCACTCAATTGCTTCACCAGACTTTCTTCAATGTATGGCATGCCAATAAGTGCCAAACTTCATATGGATTGAAAGACATTTCATTTGTATTATCATCACTTTGGTTTCATAATCCATATTTTACTAAATATTTACTTAAGTGGATATTTCGAACCCGCAATATACTTATTACACTCATCACTATACAAAGAACAATTATTACGCTCATTTAATATCGCGAGTTTGTAAGCGATGTTAATTTTAAATATGTTCTAGAAATAGCCAGCAAGCTGAAATATGCTAAAAATAATGATATATCGCAATCTACCAAAACAATCTTTAGGTTTCCACTTCAAGTGTTCATTTTTGTTTAGTTTGTGTTTTTTAACCAAGGCCTTAGTAAGTTTGCACCTGCAGCAGTTGAGGTGTGCTGAATCCAAATCTGACATTTTCAATAACTGAATGTCGGGTACCAGAGCTAACATAAAGCACACAGCGTCTGCTATCAGGTTTCTGGTATAACACCCCTATTTGATACAGAACAGAACTGGACCACAACATAAGCTTCGACAAAAAGATTAGAATATATTATACAATTATAATTAAGGTCATAATGTGGTTTAGTTCTGTCTCAGTCCAAAGTAAGTTGCTTCGTACTCACCTTTTGTCCAGGAGATCCATCACGGCCTGGAGGCCCATCAGAGCCAGCATTTCCCTGCGAGAAGAGAAATTAGATAAGCATCAGGAGACACATGCAGCTCAGAACGTGGACAAACCAGAACCAAGCCCTTGTGCGTATGTGTGACAGTGTCACGTTCATCAGTCATTACTTACATCACGTCCCTGCTCGCCAGGGGGTCCAGACAAACCAGAGGGGCCGTTCGGGCCAGGGGGCCCTCGTTCTCCAGATGGCCCAGGGGACCCTTGCTTGCCGGGCTCACCCTAGTGAAGACAGGTAGACACAAAGGGCACAGGTGAGATGTTCTATGTGTCAATATGTAAGCCTCATTTGCATGAACATTGCTACGACATCACGTATTTATGCGGTGAACAGTGCAGAGTTAGAATAGTTAGGCTTTTTTTTGTTATCACCCAGGCCTAAAAAGAACCTCATAAAAAAGTCATCATCCTTTAATGTAATCAACTTTTATAGCTATTGCATGTAAGTGGTGTACTACGTATTTTCTGATAAATAATGTGCAGCATAATGTATTACATGTTCAGAATGCGAACTGTCTGTGTATTTTCTGTGTCTAGAAAGTTTGTGACATAACCGACAATGAAGGAGTGGGGATACTCACAGATGGGCCGGGTAGGCCAGAGAAGCCCCTCTCACCACGCTGGCCGGGCAGACCAACAATACCACGCTGGCCTGCAAGACCCATGGGGCCTGGGGGACCTTCAGGGCCCTGCACAGCAACAACAAAACATCACAAGTCATTTTTATCTCTAAATCATACTTCACATGCCAAAGAAAATCCCGAAATGTGCTCACATTGTCCCTATGAACAAATCATCCAGAACGACCCAATCTCATCAGATCACGGCGGAGGCGGGCTGTCAGGGCCAGCAAGGCCCTCTCTGCTGCCCTAGAGATTGTCAGAATCAGAAAAATATATTTTTATAATTTAATATATATTTTCATTAATGCTATATGTATTTTACAAAGTTCGTTCCCATCACTCTATTAACGTCATTTCATTGCTACTCTCTTCCTCAGTTGCACTGCTTCCAGTCCAGCTCATATAAATTAGAGCTTTTATCCAATCAGATTTTCCACCTGTGCTGTCTCGTGGAAAAAAATCTACCATGAGGCCTTCAGAATTTCGAGTGAATCCCCTCTGCTGTTGAAGCAAATGGGGACGATGTTGTTAATTGTCATATTCTTTAACCAATCAGATTTCGAGTTTGCCATGTTGGGCGTATTCTTTGACATGCCGGAGCCTTCTAGCTTGCCTAGCCACCTACGTTAGACATACTGGAAAAAAATTCTGGATGTGACCTTTTCCAGCTTAACGCAGAGCCATGGAACTCTCTTCGACCTGCCCTGGGTTAAAAACGGTTGTTGTGAGTTTGTTCTTGTTCTTTGGTAATGACATCGATTTGGGCTATGTGATGTCTATTTGTGATGCAGCATCCTGTCATACTGCGTGATAGTGGTACATCCTTGATGGTTTCAGTCACCATGTATTCATGTTTCTGCAATTAGTGTATTGTAACTCTCATAAGTGTTGAGCCTCACTTTATTCCACTCGATAAAGGTAAATGTCACTGTGAATATGGGGTGGTTACGTCGAATGACAATAGCCTATAGCCCTAGTGTCATGGTGAGGTTATTCGAAGGCGGCTTAATTGAGGGAGGATAGCACTGAAGGCCTAGGTGTAAAATACACAGCCTGCCACTGGATCACGGAGGCTCATCAAATCACAGAGTTGAGCCTGGTTATCGTTGCATTGGGTGTCCCCTGCAGGGCTATGTAGTGGGCATCAGAGGACAGCGCAGCGAAATCCGTTATTATACCGTAATATCCATACTCCCTCGACGATGCTGCCCATATTCACCAATCGACACTGATCAGTAGTGTGAGGTATCGTCAAGTAATTCCCGTAAAATCACAAAAAGTCTGTAAATGTACATCATTACATCATCCTCTAATGTTACTGTTGCCACATAGCAGGCAGGATTCACCCCCATCGCGGCACATGACTGTTATTTTTGGGCCGGCTTGAAGAAGAACATCACAAAAACAGCCAGTGCAGGGGATATTTGTTTAAAGTGTAAAATTAATGACACGATTAACCTTGAAAAATATACACCACTGAAATTACCCAAAGTAATCATTTTAGAGTTATGCCTTTGGCACCATGTCTTTAGCCTTGACAGACCGATACAATAAACTCGCGGCAAACCGGCAGAGAACACAGCTGCTGGAGCGTGCAGACAGCACGCTTGTGTTGGAAGCGATACACAGGCTGCTTGTGATGTACGTAAGAACACAAGCGTGGGCGTAGTGTCTGGATTGTGAGCACGCTGCGGGGCACTTACGGAAGGCCCATCCTCGCCGGGCTCGCCCTTCTCGCCAGGAGGCCCAGCGGCTCCCTGTAGTCCAGGCTCGCCAGGGCGGCCAGCAGGGCCGGAGTCTCCGCGGATTCCCTTGGGTCCGTCTTTGCCTCCAGGGCCGGGTGGGCCAGGGGGACCGGGGTTGCCCTAAGCACAGTGCATGAACACAGGCACAGTCAGCCACGGAGCACAGGGGACACCTGCGTGGTGTTCATCTCTGAATACGGGATTAGCCGTGAGCGCTCGCACGTGCTCTGTAGTCGGAATAAAGGTCGGTTATACGGCGCTTCATTGATCGTGTGTGGTTGAAACAGTGGGGGATCTTGAAGCTTTCCAAAGGGAAATCAGTCCTGATATTTCAAGCTTATTAAAAATGGTTCTGCATTAAAATAGACATTTGTCGTATTGCTTCCGGCAAATATCAATACAATCCGAATTATTTGGGTCTCAAGTCGGGAGGCGGGGGGGGGGGGGCATCCGCCCTATCGACCCCTTCCATGGATTTGCCACTGGGTCGAGATATATTTTAAAACATTAATAACGGATGAACAGAGAACACATTTGTAACTGCCAATCATAACTGCAATGTCAGTCTTGGTGTACATCAGTGGAGGCAATGCAGCCCCTTATTTTTCTATATCATAATTCCCAATTGTCATATCTTACACTCTAATTTTTCAGGAATCATTGCCCCCTACTGGCAGACTAATGCCCACTTGCAGGCCAGGTGCTGAGTGATCATGAGCTGCATGGAGAACGTTGCCACTCAGGGTCCGTCTCAAATGTTTGAGGTTAGATGTGATGTAAGTCATTTATCACGTTTAAAACGCTCTGAAACACCCCAGCTTAAAGGGTGCTGTATCAAAACCTATTTATTTTTGTGCACTGGACATTAATGTCAGTATTATTGTCATTCTCCTAATGGCCACGTGCTTGGTTGATAGAGTGACACTCACGTTGGGGCCGGGTGGGCCGACTCTGCCAGCAGCTCCAGGGAATCCAGTAGCACCCTGGGGATGGAAACGGGGAAATTATATTCATTAATAAACACTGAGGGGGAAAAACCACCATATTTTACATATGTACAACTGTACATATGTGCATGCACAAATAATGGCCTTAGTTCAATGTGGCCTAGACACTGGTCTGAATTGCTTAACTATTCCTTTGTAAACTGTACTGGTGTGAGTACACACCATAAAGGTCTTCAATGGGTTATATAATTATTCTTCTTCTTTGCGATCCTTCGAAGCCAACTGCAATGATATTGCTATTGCTGTGTTTGCTGTAAGGTCATTTGAAAAGAACCTTAACCGAATGGTTCAGAAACGGTCACTATGTCTTTGAAAAAAGTTGTCCAGAAAGGGCCTGCTTTTGATACGTTTGACTAATTGTGTGGCCAAATCTTAGTCTAGACAGGACACCCACAAACACGCCCTCACATTCCACACATGTAGCACATCATAAACGTGTAGCCTGTCAGGTGGGTGTCTCATTCACATTGCAGCTGACATCTTTGATTGGTACTCACAGATGGACCCTGCGCGCCACGTGCACCTTTGGGACCAGGAACGCCATTGGGACCCTGAAACCACAGCAACACAAGAATGATTGATTAACCATCGCTTGACTCTGCAGGTAAGACAAATACACGGCCATTCATAACAGAACATGATGGCACTATCTTCACCTCAAGATATTTGTATTTCAATAACTTACCTTAGTCAACGTGTCAACATTGAAAGGCACTAAGTCCACATATGTATAGTTTAATGCACCTTTTTAATAACTACCTGTTGTACTGATTAGAACGAAGCACAATAAAAGAGAGCCTTATCAAAGTCTAATAACCTGTCAGGTAAAGCCATTGAAACAGTATAACAGTGAACTCATGATCTGTGCATCTTTGCAATGCTCAGTCGAGATTTGATGGGTGACGGCGCTTGCAAGGACGAGGTTACCTGGGGACCAGGGGAGCCCGCAGGACCCTGAGGACCGGGGGCACCGGCATCTCCCTTCTGACCCGACTCGCCCTGCTCTCCCTTGGCACCGGGTTGTCCATCAGAGCCCTAGAGGGTGACAGCAGCCACGTAAGAGAGCGCTCAGAGCAGACAAGCACCGGTAACGGTAGAGCTGGCACCGTCACTCCGGGGGTGGTGGTAACGGCACAGGAGGAGAGTCTATGGTTGGGAATGGGAGAGGAGCATGAAGGTTTCTGCTTTTACCGTAGAGGGGGGAAGAGCGGATAGGTGTCATCTCTTGTGACTGCATGTAGGGGCTCTCATAGAAGCCCAGGAATTAAGAATCCAGGACAAATTTCAACTCAGCCGTATCCATACCTGAACCTTAAATTCAGCCACCGTACATGCTTGTTTTATAAACTGAGCAAGTATGATTCACATAAGATATATATTATTAATTGGCATAAGACTGTGTAAAAGGGATAGGACGTCTTTAGAATGTGATTTTAAAGTATGAATATGTTTTAATAAACCTGGATGATAATTATTTAATATTTTATACTGCATTTGGATAATGAAGATGATGCGTAAAAATATGACAATAGATTTGTGGGACACTTTTCAGCATCATGGTCCCTTTTCTGACCTTTCCACAAATAGACAAATGTGAATGAGTGGGTGAGTGAGTGGGTGAGTTAGGGTAGCGGTGAGTGCATGAGTGAGTGGGTCTTTGGGTGGCTGGATGGGTGGGTGGGTAGATGTGTGGGTGGGAGGGCGGATGAGTGAGTGGGTGGGTGAGTCAGTTGGTGGGCGGGTAGATGATTGGGTGGGAGGGCGGATGAGTGATTGGAAGGACTGTTGAGTGGGTGGGTGTGTGGTTGAATGGGTGGGAGGGTGGATAGGTTGACAAATGAATTAGCCACTGAGTGATAGAATAAGTTTGTGCACCAGTGGTCAAGTAAGTGAGCCAGAGAATGAGTTTGCGAGTCGGCAAGTAATCCAGTGTTTTAGTAGGTAAGTGTGAGTGAGCTAATTAGTCGCATGGTGATTTTCCATTTCAACAGAATACTGTAATAATGTTTTGTACTGTTCTATTTCTATTCCCGGTGCCCTGTGATGGACTGGCGTCCCATCATGGGTATGGTCCTGCCTTGCGCCCTGTGTCTGCCAGGATGGGCTCCGGCTCACTGCGACCCTGTACAGGATTAAGCGGTTTCTGAAAATGGTTGGTTGGTTCAAATTCTACTATTCTAGAGACTATTAGTTTTTTTAAATAATGTAAACCATTGCTTGGGAGGTAATGGGCGGCGCTTGGTGATTTCATCAGCACACTAATCCACATCACACTGGGCATGGTTTGTCAGAGCTTTCTTGCCTTCAGGAGGCAGGAGGTCAAGATGACTGCCCTTTAAAAGGGGCCCAAGAAATCGACCACAAAAAAGTAGTTGATTTTAATCTTGGATCGGTTTAATATACTTAATCAACGAGTATAAAGTGTGTCTAAATATCTCTGTTTTGTCCATATTTAACTGTTTCGGATATATAATATGCACGTGGTCAATGCTGTGCAGTGGTGCTATGCAAGCAGCCCTTAGCGGCCATACACGAGTGAGCGTGGTTTACTGAGTGGAGGCGCAAGCAGGCAGAAGCGTGCATGTAACGGGAGACGACACTTACGGGAGGGCCGGCGAATCCAGCAGGGCCGGGAGGACCGGTCTCGCCACGCTCGCCCTGGAGCACACACAACAAACATCTGAGTCCCCACCCAGACGGAATCCTCACAGACACATGGCTGCTCCATGACTGATCACGTTTGAATAATCCTGGTTGGCTGTGAAATGTTACACAAATTATAGAATGCTCTTAAACTGTGAATGCAAACTTATTTGAAATCTTCAGCATCTAACGCTTTAAACTACTTTACGATGATGTCAACACATTGACAGTTACTTGGGACGATTAAAACTATAACGGATGTGTTTGAAATGAGCAGGACAGAGGGCAGAGGTCACGTACAGGAGACCCGCGGGCGCCAGCAGGGCCGGAGGGCCCAGGAGGTCCGGCTTCACCCTGAACACAACAGCAGAGGACAACATTAGGTGGATACACTCATCAGTGGACGACATTAAATAGACAATCTTTGATGAATGATATTAGAATGGATAATGAGTGGATGGTGATGGATGGACAATCATTGATGGATTATGTTAGATGGACACTCATCATTGGATTATATTATTGTATGATCTTCTTCTTTGCGATTCTTCATTCGTGGATAATGTTAGATGGAGAACCAATTATGATGTTAGATCATGTTAGGTGAGCACTGATCACCAGAGGGCTCCACTGCCCACACAATGCACTGATAAACAATCATATAAAGTGTGAGGATGCGTGATCTCAGGTGTGTGCTTCATAAAACATTTTGAGTTACTTTCATTAAAAGATGTTATCCCTACACAGCTAAACACAGAAACGAGAGAGATTATGCCAATTATAATTTTTGCAGCTCAGTACATTACAGAGCATTATTTTGAGCATCAAATAGGTGCATCGGATGTTTATGCATAGCTGCAAATTGGTAAGTAAAAATGTCTTTAATGTTGAGTGTGTACATTGCGTTAAACAGAAACTCAAAATGTAAATAACATTCGTTTCAGCAGTGAAAGGATTTGGCCCAAAATAAAAAAGCATGTGTGTAAGGAAGTATGACTACCTTGTCACCAGCACTGCCTGATGGGCCGGGAGGACCGATGGGACCGGTCAAGCCCTGAAACGGAAACAGAGACCAGTCAGATCTTGCTGAAGCACAACTCGAGCCAGGCAGCACTGCACACGTGACAGCACTTCGATATGCCTGGACCACATCGTAATGAAAATATTGCTTGCTATGCATCCCTGCACTATTTATTATCACTATCGTGTAATTATTTATAGGCTAAAATGCTGTGTATTAAAAAACATTATTATATGGTGTATCTTTTAACATTACAGACAGGGCCAGCCTTACGAGCTCTGGGGCCCAATTTGATTTTTTTTTGCGGGGCCCCAGGTTCACAGCCAAGGTCTGTAGAATCTTAGAGATGTAAATAAAGTTTATTATAGACTTAAAAAGTGCATGTGAGTTAATGGACCAAATGGATCTAAGCATATTTTAATCTAAAATGTCCTACATGTAAGCCTACAAGTGAACAAACAAAATGTGTAGATTACCTTTGAAAAGTAAATAGTTACAAAACCACTTGTTTTAGTGATTGTGAAATGATTTAGTAAACGTATTTTTTTTTTAAATTAGAAAACAAATCTAAATGTAAGTTAACAGCATTGTTGGGAACAAATTATATTTTTTGTATTTCTAAAAATCACTTAACATTAATAAATTATAAATAAGTCATATCATTATTGCCTTTTATTATGAAAAAGTTATATTTCTTGCTTTTTTCTCTGCAAAGTCTTTTAGGATTTTGTCTAAGTTTAAACTCCTGCTAATTTCAGTATGTAGATTACCCTAGCGCAGGGTGGGAGCAATTGGTCAAATTGGCTTAAAGCCGGCCCTGATTACAGTAACACAAGACGAAACATTACACCTTATCTCTAGATATGTAGCGGAAACACAGTATTGATTTTTAAACATTTTCACGCTTTTAAATACTGTATTGACTTACTCGTGAGCCATCCTTTCCAGGTGCACCTTCAGGTCCTTTCTCTCCGGGGTCACCCTGTCCGGCAAAGGTCACAGAATGTTAGTAATGTGGTCCTGTTTTAAAAACATACATTAAAATATTTCTCTTGCATAATCCGTTGCCATTGAACATCTAATTTGTAAAGTTATCCACGGTGGCTTTTGACAGATACATAGCAAATACATATTGACACATGGACAAACATTGTACATATATAACGCATTCACTATGCTTTGATACAGCGAATGTTTACACTCGGGAAATACATTAATAAATGCATTATTAAATGGTGCACATTGCCAGATCATATAGAATGCACTCCTAGTAAACATGGAACGTTGGGCCATTGTTGCATGTTTACTGGGAGGTGGCCAATGGTGGTGCATAATGGAGACATAAAAGCAAAACATTGAAATGAGGAATGGGAAGGATGATGGCAGGTGTATAAGCAAAGACACAGTGTTAGCCACCATACCAGGGTACAGTAGTCTAACATATTTCTTTTCATCAGCACTGTTTATAGTTATTTGGAAACAAATATTCATAATACAGACACAACCTATGTTAGACGTGCCACAGAATGCAGTCTAAATAAAAATTATATTGAGTTTTTTTTACTATATAAAACTCTCGTATATTTGCATTGCATATTGTTGATATATGCATGACGGTTCAAGTGTGCATCCAATAATGTCATGAATCCCTCAAATAAGGGATTCATGACGTTTACCATAATGGGACCGGAAACACATGGTCATGCTCAATTAACACATTAGCAAAGAATCTTAGCCTAAGAACATAAGAATGTGTGTTTTTTTATGTCTTGGGTTAGTCGTCATTGGAAGAGCCATCGAGTGTAGGTCCTGGCTGTCTCACTCTGTCTCCCTTGGGTCCGGAAGCACCAGCGGAGCCACGCTCCCCAGGCATGCCCTGCAGGCCAGGTGGTCCCTGAGCCCCAGATGGGCCTGAAGGACCGGTGGCGCCCTGTAGATTCACAACAGACAGCAACGACGACCCATGGGTTAAACTTCAAATACAAAGTCGGGGACTACATTGGCAGTGGCATGGAAAACACTAGCTGAAAAAAATTCACCGCTCTCATTGTTAACACGCACGCTGCTTTATACGTGAAACATATAATAACGTAACGCTTTAGACAAACTATTTCATACCGTCACTTTGTAAGCCTATGGAGAAGTAGTCAAAGCGTTATTTAACTGATTGTTGCTTACTTTGCTGTGTTACTTCTGTCCGTTTGATTATCTTTGTTCTGCAGGAAATCCTACCACTTATGAGATGAATATGTGACGCGTCGATGATTGAGGTCATCGAGCAATTACAGCCCAATGTGAGTCTGAGCTGCTCTGCTGTGGATGGAGTCGCACGGCTGTGCTGCTGTGTGCTGTGCCCACCTTGGGGCCGTCAGATCCAGGAGTGCCAGGAAGTCCACGGGTTCCCTGGAGTCCCTGAGGCCCAGGAGCCCCACGCTCACCAGGGAAACCACGCTCGCCCTGTGGAGTGAAGACACATCAGATGCTACATCACAAACACACACACACATCTGAGGATAAAAACACCGTGGCTGGCAATGTTGTGAGCGAAGCCTCGTGTGGTATTGGCTGCGTGAACGCGAGCACTTACTCTGGGGCCAGCCTGTCCGGGCTGCCCAGCCTCTCCGGGAACACCCTGTGTAGAGACAAAACACAGACGGCGTGAAGTATTAATAAAACAGCATTTGAAGAACATTGGAGCAATATACCTAAAAAAAACGTGGTCTATGAGTGGTAAATATTCCACAGCTTTCTAGTTCTCCTTCAATGTTTAAATATGCAAGCAAGCCATGTATATGCCTTTAGAAGTGTCGGCTTACAATATGCAAATATTACGGTAATTTGTAACAAAAA
>JAZEWU010000001.1:6591672-6611223 GCA_036362915.1 Geotria australis
AATACAACAGTCTGCCACCTGACCCGCAGACACGTATATTCACCATGCGTCTACCACAATATGTCTATACCCACCGCAGGCCACACCACAACACACCCGTATCCACCATCGTCACACTACAAAAATGCAGTGCCCGTCCTGGGTCTCACAGGAATGAGTGTATACCCAGCTCGGGTGACACCGAAATGTGGATCACAGCACAACGCCTCCATGCTGTGGGCAGCACTGAAGTCAGTATATACCCACCGGTACAAAATAGTCTCTTGGGACCCATGAAATCCTTCTCATGGGACCCATAAAATTACCCCTGTGGCAGCGCATAACATAAATCTTCCTCTAGACCATTGCAGTAGGTTTGACTCCCTAGGCCCCAGGAATGATGTCGGTTAAATAAACTGTACCTGGTCACCAGGCTTTCCACCCTCACCAGGGGGACCGGGAGGCCCAGGCAGACCCTACACAGTGAGACAGAGGTTGACATTAGTTCATTTTCCTGCAACTCAACATGACACAACAACTCACGTTAGTAATAGAAACCCATGCATGCAAGTGGATTTTTCCCCCAGGAGCAACCCGATGTGTACTGCAAACCAGCGCAAAGGTTTACACATAGGTTCGTTGGTCGAAAAGGTGTTGATAACAGGTGAATATGTTCAAGGTATCTTTTGTTTAAGAGCGGGATTGTTACGGAAAGCCCTGCGCTCTGTAAATAAGGGCGTTTACAACCTGTATAGCCAGACAGTATGTGTATTGTTTTAACGTAGCATATGTCAAAAATGTGAATAAAGAAAATATTTAAAAAAAGAGTAGGATTGTTTTACCTGGAAGCCAGAGGGACCCGGGGGACCCTGCTCTCCTCTCTCGCCAACAGCACCCTGCAAATGGTGAACAACATGGGCACCATTACCCCACATACTGGGAACAAGATGCCAGCTGATTCCATAAAACCAGGGCCTTCGTTGTGTAAAACATGCTCACTATACTGCATCGTGTAACCATTCATACTTACAGCAGGTGCTCTATTGGTCCAGCATTATAGAATAGACACATTTTGAGGTCAGATAAGTGCAATGCTGATGCTGTATTACCACGATACATTGATGTTTATGCATGAATGATGATTCAAGAAATTGCATTAACATTTTCACCTTATGGCTAGACATATTTAGCAGAAGTGACGCAAAGGTGTGGTGGCATTAACTGAATCCACTATGATGACCTCTTGACATTAAGGGTTTATTTTTAAGACCTCATAAGGTGTAACGTTTTCCTTGGTGGAATGAATAATTACGATCGTGTCAAACATTGCAATTGTACTCACGGCTGGGCCAGGTGGTCCAGAGGGACCAGTCTCTCCATCTTTGCCAGGCAGACCCTAGTGTGCAGGGAGGGAAAGTTGAGGGTTACAGATCCATTGCAACACAACAACCACAATATCCTGAATGTGAAGTGTGAGGCACCGTATGTAGGCTCTGGTGTTGCCACTCACCCTCAGGCCGGGGGCTCCAGGGATGCCCTTCTCACCAGGCTTGCCAGGCTCTCCCTGCACAAGGACAGCAGCGTGTTAAATAGTGTAGCAAAACAACACAATGCCTTCTAGTCACTATAAAATATACCTGACATGCCATGTAATTATAACAGGTAAGAACTGGCTAGGCTTATGTATCCTCAGGCTAATGGCAAATAAATAAAATCCGAATTTAATCAGCACTTAAATGCATAGACCATACCAATCTTCTTTAATGAAAATTGATATAATAACGATGAATATCTTCAAAAATGTATTAACTTAATTAAATATTTACCCATGAGTATTAAATGACCACTTACATCGTTAATTTGAACTGAAAATGAATGGAGTGAAGCCGCCACCAAATGTCAAAGGACCATCAAAACGTCCTTAGTAAGGGCCCGTGAGAAGCTGTTAATTAATGTATTGTTTTTTTGTTACGTGTCTTTTTGCTCGTGTATTTTCACAATAAAAGATGCTATACTAATCTCACGCAAATGTAAATATAGGCTGACCGTTATCTAACCATGTTGTGAGATCTGCACATGGGCAATGTCCCTGTATTGCTCATTGAAGGAACTGTTGTACATATCCGCACAGAAACAGCCAGAAACCATGGGGTGCTTCCAGGATAACAACGTCTTTACAAAATAAAGTAGATGTGTAATTTACATGTTTCTATTTAGTTTAGCCTATTTCGAAACTAGGCTACATCACCAAATATGACCAACTTGTCTTGAGATGTACCAGAACGTGTTAAAACGTGGAAGCCAAGCAAGGATAGGTTTGGTTGGGAAATGAGGGAGGAATACCAGAAATTGTGGGCTTGGGTTGTAAGATAAGATGGACACAAGACGACACTAAAGCAATGGATTCTTAAATCAATTTGTACGTAGTTTGCAATGCTATTCTCTCGTGTGTGGATTCTTTCCAGTTTCCTTCCACATACCAAACACTACCTAATGTAAATGGCCAAACGTCCCAACCGACATATTAAAACACTCAAAAAGTCTTAACAAAGTTTGCTAATCGATATGCAAACAAGAAGATCTTCAAGAGGAAAAATCCTTACAGATGCGCCCTTGGGTCCGGGGAAGCCCATGACACCGGGTTGTCCACGTGCTCCCTGGGGACCTGGGGGCCCAGGTCGCCCATCCTCACCAGGGGGACCCTGGGCAAGACAGGTCACACATCTCACGTCACGTAACCTCACCCACTCTTATTACACATCACTGTTTACACGCTCGCAGCCATATACATTGCGTTCACACAAGTACTGTGCTAAGACCTTTGGTCGGGAAGTCAAGATAAGCAGGTGCACTCTGCTCAAGTTGGGAGGCATCAGACAAGTGAGCCCAGATATGGGTTTCGTTAGTTTGGTCTAATTTGTTGCTTTAAAGCTTCATGAGTGTAAGCCTCCACAGACTATTGTCCTCACTCTACTGTCCTTAAGATCTCCAGACGCGTATTTATGTACAAATCAGCTAGTTAGACTTGTAATGGAGGAAGAATGCATGCACACGGATAACGTTTAATACAAATAATTTATGAATTCTAAAAATATATAATTTTTGCAATAAGACGTGGGTGCGTTGTACTGACCTGAGGACCAGGCTTTCCTTCAGACCCAGGGCTTCCAGGGCTACCAGTAAGACCCTGAAAGACAAACATGCGTGATAATTATATGTCAACATATGCACAGCAAGAGAAAGTGTGACACGTGTGGTCTAAGCAATATTACGAAAAATGGCTGACAATTAGAAGTACGTCTGATGGAACATGTACAATAGTGAGACACTGTAGAAGTAATGCTGCTGTCCGTGTTATATAATAAAATGCAGTGAAAAAACAAGTAACCAATCAGTTGGAATATACATTTTACATCTGTACATTTAGATGTTACACGTGGACATAAATTCATTTTGTAGCTGGAAGAACCCAATAGGCTATGCAGCTCTCTTTCATAGGTATCCAGACCAAGCTGGGGTCCATAATGGTGGATGTGAGAAATGTTTGCACTAAGATGGTTGTCCATAGTGAAGCTCTGTTGATGAGTTAGTTTGTAAGATGGTTGCAACTAAAGCAATTTACGTTTTGTCAATAGTGCTGACTCGCAGATCCAATGCTGCCAAGGAGTAGCATATCTAAATGTTGATATTTCTTGTTTCCGCTGGTGGGTTACAAGACAGGTATCTAGTAAGGGCAGGGGGAGGGAAGGCTGTAGAGTAATGCAGACATCATCTGCCATAGTCCTCTGTGAAACAGATCTTACCAAATTGTGATTTATGCTCCATAACACAGAGTTGTCTACGTCACTCTGTGTGGTATATGTTTATTGTGG
The DNA here is from genome assembly GCA_036362915.1 of Geotria australis. Lineage (NCBI taxonomy): Eukaryota > Metazoa > Chordata > Hyperoartia > Petromyzontiformes > Geotriidae > Geotria > Geotria australis. Next base: position 6,595,524 of record JAZEWU010000001.1, read on the forward strand.
CTTTTGTAGATTCTGACAGATTATTGTCGGGTTTATCATGGCCTGTGTTGCTATTACATGTTATGATGTGCCTCAAGTGCGATGTCCGCACCCACAATCTGGAATAGCCTCCCTCTGCAACTCCTACCGACTTCCACAACTAACATTCAAAAGACTACTTCAACAACATCTCTTCCATCAGGCTTTTCCACACTGAGCTTGTCTCCACGCCTCAGTATTTGTGTCTCATCCCTGACGAGGCATGAAATATGCGCGCGTTATAAATTGGATTATTAATATTATTTACATACCTTAGTACATTACCATTATTCCTGTCAGTACTGCTTTTGATTAGTTTGTAAGGATTTGCATTGGCACATGATTAATGTGACTTCCTGATTAACAGTTATACAGGTAGAGTGGAGTTGCTGTAATTCATTACGTATATTTGTTTTTCTTTGGTCATTCTGATGACACAGGTCACTCTTGGTAATGAGGCTATTCAGATATCTTTAGCTCTCCCCTGGTTAAAGAAAACAACGGGAGTTTAAGTGATTCTGTGGAACACTTACCCGAGCTCCAGGCAGGCCAGCTTCACCAGGGCGACCAGGGTCTCCATTGGAGCCTTTGGGGCCAGCAGCGCCAGGGGGACCACGCTCACCAGGGGCACCCTGAGGTGTGACAGAAGCAAAAGGTCATCCAAAATCCAGCCCAAAAAAAACCATAAATCCACAAAACCCAAGACAAAGGAAGTAGCTCAGTGCCAATTTGTAAAAAAACCAACCCTGCATTTCTAAGTTGTTTGGCTCGGTATTCAAATTAAGAAAAATAATGCTTTGCCAAGTTGCTATGGAATCCTGCATCTATTAGCTAGTGGGGTCATGACAAGGTCAGCGTGAGGAGTTGAATGCAGCGGCCTTAATGCAGGGTTATTTATTGCGCTGTAAATCTGTTAACATTTGTACTATTGCAATGAAAACAACAACACGATTCAGAATTCAGTGACCATCAATAGCAAATATTTTGAGGAATAAATTCCGTTAATGGCCAGTGATTCGCAAAAGCCTTCTTAAAAAGTATTATCTCTTTTTTAAGGGCTAATTCAGCTAATCCACCTTAAAAAATAACAGTTACATTTACTTTACCATCCTCATTAGTAGTTTTAAAATATCATATACTCTTTTTTTATCTAGTTCATAGTATGTATGTGGTAAATGGTAAAAAACTAATTTTCTGACTAAATGTTTTGCATGGTTGGCCTTCACAAAGTTCATCATGTGGTTTCATGTGATCTTCAGGAACACAACACAACAGAATATCTATATTGTGGGCAATCATACAACATGAAAGTCTATTTTTGATATCGAAAAAATATATATACAAGTTTTCAACTGGTAGATATAACTCGCTCTGATATATGAATCCAACTCATGTGCGTCACTTGCAAAGGAAATGGAACAGATAAAAAATATCTATCAATGGAAATATCCATGCTGGGAATTACACGACGTGAGAGCCAGAAAACATACAACAATTAGAGACATCATTTTGACTTGTGCAGTACGCATTGCTATAAGGGCTGATTTAAGAGACTGATGATGAAATGGCAGCCAATCGAGGGTGCAGGCTTGAGAGGCTGACCACTGCATGATGGATTACAGCCAGCAGTGGATAGAGCATGGCTGCTGATGATGGTGCTTTATAATGAGCACAGTAGCGTTTTCTGTTTATGTACAAAACGCGATGTATATCTCTAACCCATTCCGTACCCACCCACCCCACACAAAATGGCATGTTGTAGCCTTTTATGTTAGCCCAAACATGGTTCGAGTGTCTGAATGCTGCGTAGGCTTTTGCTGCAAGTTTGCTGACTGTATATGGTTCTAAGTCACTGCCAATGAGGCTGTGATTTGTGCTAGTACACCACTGCCAACATAATCCACTGTTTTATAATATTAATTTCAATCATGGTTTTGCATGAGTACACATAAATAATTAGTTCTATGCTCCTGTCGGTGAAGGCTACACATTATTGTTCAATGCTCCACACTTCATTTCGCTCATTCACTTCATTCAACGTTTTGCTAAAAGTTAAATGCTTGTGCTGAGATTTACCTGTCATGTGCCAATTTCCCAAGAAGGGCCTTACTGTGCAGAAGGGTCATTCCCTATTAGGGCTGTGTTGTTTGTGAATGCGGTGAGCATTTGTTATTTGTGCTTCAGCGCCACTGCCAACGAAGCATCACAAACACCCAAGCTGGCTCACCTTGGGGCCGGGAAGCCCATCCTGTCCTGGGAAGCCACGGTTTCCAGGGCCGCCCTGTAAACACGAAAACACCGCTTGAGTAACAACACACCATCAACCTTCCCGTGAACACACCATTACAAAGAGACAGCATGGTTTCAACTAAATGGTACATGTGCATTTTAACAAATTTATTAAAAACTATGATACGATGAAATGTTGATTTCCTCAGCATATAAATGCCACTGCTTCTTAAGATGCTGTACAAAACATTGGGAATATTTATTTTAGAGACAGAGTGGCAGTTATCTATCCGCAGAGGAAAAATAAACGGATATTGAGCTTGAATATGACAGGACCAGGGTGCTGACAGCATAGATGGCTGGGGGAAGGGAGTTCGAGATTATCGGTTGACTGGGAGTTGGCAGAAGGCCTTAGTTGCAGTAATAAAGAGTACATGCATGGGGGTAGAGTGAGATGAGAGAAAGAGGTAGGCAGGGGCGAGACCATGCAGGATCTTGAAGACAATGAGTGCAATCTTGAAATTAATCCAGGGTTGTATTGGGAACTAGTGGAATAATGGAAGTGCAGTATTGGGGTCACGTGGTCTTGTTTACAGGTGCAGGTGAGAAGGCTGGCAGGGAGATTTTGGATTATCCGGAGTTTGGAGATAAATGATTTGGGGAGGTGGTGGAGGAGAGGGCTGTGTTGAAGGCATGGATAAGTTATCAGCAGCAGCTGAGATAAGTAAATAGTGGACAGCTGTGAGAGATATTGACAAGATGGAGGTATAAGATCCTTAGGCGCTGACATATGTACAAAGAGAAAGATAATTCGGGAACAATGACAACGGCAAAAAACTGTGTACACTCTTTTCAAGTGTAATGTCAGAGTTTGAGTAACATGCTCAAACCGGAGTCTTTACTGTGACATTTAGGTGATAAAGAGTACTTCGGTTTTGACTGTAGCCCTCACACTTGGAAGAATGTCCTCCGGGCATAACATTTCACGATGTTTTTTTAATATTTTTATCACATTACGGTCCAGATGAAACAAAGCACCTTTCGGCATCATCGGTAAGACAGGGCAACTCACTCTCTCGCCAGGTGGCCCGCCAGGGCCGGCTGCTCCGGGTTCTCCACGAGCACCGCGCTTGCCTTCCTCTCCAGCCGGGCCGGGTGGACCTTGAAGACCGGCAGGGCCCTAGCGGCACAGCACAAACAGTTCACTCGCTCTGCCGCGAGCACAAAGCTACCCACCATCACCCACCCATCCTTACATTTCTACACGCTAGTTTAGAGCACAACAGCAACAACGTCAGCGGGGAAACGTGCGGCACGACGGAGTATGTGAGCGTAGTTCCCGCCGTTCGCTTTCAAACAAGAGGGGTAATGCTCACAGGCTCGCCCTTGGGGCCAGGCTCTCCCTTGAATCCATGAACACCTGGATCACCCTGGAAACAACATACAAGTCTATTACAGCAGCATATTTATTGCAAACCTTTTTTGTGTCCGTGCAATATATTCTTTTTATAAGTGGTAATTTTCCAACAGCAGAACTAACAATAAAGTTCAGCAGCTCGGACTGGGGGACTGACCTGCTGTCCCTTGGGGCCAAGAGGGCCAGTGGCACCCTGGGGCCCTGGAGCTCCACGGGGGCCTGGGAATCCGGGGGCACCTGCAATACCTGGCGCGCCCTGCACAAGGAGATGGAAGAAGCCACAACACAAGCAAGCATTACACACAGGCACATAGATAACAACTGATACTGTCTGCTATTAGGTCGTGGTCAGGCCATGACCGTGAGTGGCAGGGTCACTAGCTGGAGGTGACCGGCTAGGCCCAGGTGCTATAGGTAAAATAAATGTATCACAATTCAAATGCTACAGCACGCGTATCACAATATTCACTTGTACCACAACATATGCACACGTGCCACAACACACAATAACATGCACAACCACAACACTCACACATTACATGAAGATTTGAGTGACATTATAATTATTTGTTGTTTTTTGGATGTCTGGTCCACTCTCCTTGGACTGCTGTCACCGCGACCCTCACCAGGACAAGCGGTTTAGAAAATGGATGGATGGATGGATGTTGTTTTTTGGAATCCCCAACAATTCAAACAGCATAATACTTACAGCTGATCCTTTGGCTCCAGGAAGGCCATCAGTTCCAGGGTTACCCTGTCAAACAAATATCACAATGACACAAGCACGGCAGTGGGTGAGCAATATCCTCCACAGTTATCATCAACACTGGCTACAACAAATGAGACGTGAGTAGTAAATCACTGTTTTGATCTTTTTCAATTGTGTAAATAAAAACTACGTTACCCATCCGTGTCTAAAAAGTGATCATAACAATGAAAAATATTTAAAGGTTTATGTCTGGAAAGGAAATTGCAACTGATAAAGTGCCTGGCTTAAAATGACTCGAGGCCGCTGAATGCAAAACCCGCGTGCGGATTGACCAGCATGCGATCACGCGGAGGAACTCACGGGGGCGCCGGACGGCCCAGAAGCCCCAGCAGCACCAGGCTCTCCACGTGAGCCCTGGGCACCCTCTGGTCCACGTGCTCCGGTGGGGCCAGCTTCACCCTGCCAGGGACAGAGATTCGTTCGTATCAACCCAACCACAACCACTACCACACAGACTTACAGCAGCAGTCCTGTCACTGCCTACTGCCGGGACACACAGTTGGCGTCACAATGAGGATTTATACTTTGAATAGAGGTGTGGCCCAGAAATAAAACATTTTTGTTTTTACCTTGTTGCTTGCACAAGCTGCAGGGTTTGTGCTACCCAATAGTGACCTTGTGAAAGGTGTTAAAAGAGTGTTATTTAAAATAAGGTGTGCTAAAAGTATGGCAAATGCACAAACCAATCAATAAAATATGGGGCCCTATCATTCAAGGGAGGTGATGGGTTATCAGTGTAGTGACAGTTTTTTCCTGAATTAGCACACTCTTAAAATAGTGAAAGTACTATTGTACCACTGAGTGTTCCCACTGGTACAATCTAATGCAATGACCACCATTCAAAATCAGGATTTGATTCTAGAATTGATGCATGTCTTTAACGTTGTGGTGATTGTAGCGCCTCTAGTGGCTGCAAGGGTCATGTAAACACATTGCTGCAACATGAATTTAAAACATCTGATGATTTTATGTACATGTTTTAAATATTCAATTGATGTATCGTGACCTGCATAATAGGATAATTTACATATTGTACTATTAATAACATTCTAGATTATATAATCCAATTTGTAGGAATTCTTGTTTTAATGAAAATAAAGAAAAATGCCATTACTATAAATATCTATATCATGCACAGATCAGTGTTGATTTTTTAAAAATCAATGCCAGGACACTGGCAAATATACTTTTTAAAAGCATCAATAGATGTTCATTAACACATTGCGAATCTTTACAAAATACAGTTTTATCACCCAAAATTCCAACCAAATAGGTAATGGATTCCTAATGCCAGAAATATGATTTTTCATGGTCATGCCATGCACTAGTTTAAGTGGTTATATTGAAACAAAGTGTTTCCGGTGTATATGGGCATAGTGCTTTAAATATCCTGCCCGTTGCACATGTTATCTTGCTTTCTTATGACGACAAATTATGTATGTTTACATACTAATATAACGCATAAAACCCAGGTTTATCATGGGCAGCCACCCATGACGAAACAGAGTTCTCAAGTTTAGCAAGTTGACGGTCTCAACCCAGGTAATTAATGATTGCACAAAAAATATAACAAATTTAGTTTTGCAATTGATTTGGCTATGTCTTACCTGTGAGAATTACAAATATCGGTTTTTATTGTCATACGCCTATCTCCTACAACAGCTTGTGGGAAATTGTGTAACCCCCATTAGTGTCAAAAGACTGAAAACTGTCACTTGATGCATGGCAACACCTGGGTTTTACCGACATCTTTAAATTTCCCATGAAAGTGAATTCTGAAATTACCTTATCTGAAAAGTATGTTGTCAGATAATCAATTTTTGTTAAAAAAAATTGCCACCTCCAGTGATGCCAAAATTATTTTTGGATTATAGACTGTCTGTGGCATTTGAAAAGGAATAATTAATCTGATGATATGACACTATTATCACAGCTGAAATAAACTCATGGAAAAAAAGACCCCAAAAAAATTAAACTGGAATAAAAAAAAATACTAACATTGAGTCAAAATGATAAATATTGCGATGTAAGGTTGACTGATGTTTAAGTACCATAACATTGACAACATAAAGGGTAGTAAAGATGACCCTTGAAATAATAAAGGTAGAGACTTGTGTTTATGCTAAAGCTAAAGGTGAGTACTACAGAAATATTAAAAATAAATCAATGTCAATGGTTTTAGCCAGGTTACATGTAGGTTACAGTAATATGGGTTACGTTGAAGGTGAACCATGTGATAATAGTGTAAATGTCAGGCTTATAAAAATAATATGAACATGCACCCTATATTGATAATAACATGATATAGGTGAGCACTGTAAGCATACTATAAAGGTTAAAGTGAGCCCTCTCATAGTAACTTGGAGCTAGATGTGTATTATTAGGTAATCCTTACATATGTTGCACATGCCTCTGCAGAAACCCCCCTCTTACAGATGGTTGACCATAAACACTATTTTTATATCATATGCTGAGCTTGCCATAGCCAATAATCACCTGAACATTGTGATACAAAACAGTGCTAGCAGTGGGCATCCAGCCCAGGCCAGCTTTTATTGGATCATCCATCTTCTCTGTCTGTTATAACTTGTTACTGCCTGTGAGTTTACTTGTGGGAAATAATAATAATTGTGCTCCTGGTGTAACGTCATTCTGAATCGGTTGACAGAGGAGGCAATGTGCGTGATGCAACCGGTTTCTCGCAGGCAAGAGGCATATCTTATGGTCACGTCCGTGCTCTGATGGAAGTCAGTGTTCGGCGGCCACCTTAGCGCGTCCATGAACTTGTCCACGATTTGTAAAAATGCTTTTCACTTAAACACTGCAAACGTGTTTAACGGAATACTGTTGATATGAGAGGGCATGAACAATTAACTACGTTGAGATTAGTTGCAGAAATCAAATACCTGCAATGGGCTTTATGGAATCGGTATGCCAGACATGGAATTAACACAGACATGGCTACTATTCAGATAGCCATAATGGTTCGGGCACCATACCTTGTGTAATGAGAAAAAAACCTCACTTTCATGTGTTTCCGGGTTATGTTGATAAAGGGAGAGTGCACATGGACTGTGACAACTGAATCAATTTAATATATACCAGTGTTTCCAGCTCATTGTAATCTCAAAGATTCTTCCAATTAATTTTGAAAATGTGAAACAAACGTTGTTTATGGGAACAGGTATCTGATTGCCACGAAATCCATTCAGAGATGTTAGTGGTGATTTGTGATTATTGGCAATCTGGAGGGATTCATAGATGTTCTTCGCGATGCAGTATCACCATGGCAACTCAGCATGTATGGCTCGAGCATCATCATACAGGGTTGGTATGGTGATCCATCACATGCCTCTTCAACATCATGATGCAGTATTGCTCAGGGGATATGTTACGTTCATCACATCATGAAGCAGTGTTGCTATAGTGATCCATCACCTGCCTCTCAAACAACATGATGTAGTGTTGCCAAGGTGATCCAACATATCTCGAATTCCTTGCTGCCCCATTACCATAGTGATATAATTTGTCACTTTGTAACATGACGTTGCCATGATGGTTCACCACAATTCCTCCCTAGCATCGTGATGCAGTCTTGCTATGGGGATCAATCTGGTCCCGTCCTAACGTTATGATGCAGTGTTGCCATGGTGAGCTATCATAGGCCTCTCTAACACCACAACTGCAGTCTGCTGATGTGTCCTTTACCTGTTGTGTTGCCATTTTTCCCCATATCATTACATTAATTCGAGACAATTTCATTTGCGGAAACACGTCACACAATTCATCACTTCAAGATTGGTTAATTAATGTCATCTAATTCAGTGCAACTTGACATGTTTACATGTTTACTGAGCACCGTGCAAAATTGTCATGAGAGGTGAAGCAATTCCTACAGGTGTAATGAAGTCATTGAATTGTCATAAAATAATGGCAACATCTGCAGTTAAATATTGCAGCTGGAATGACTGCACTGAAGTGGCACTGTTTGTTCTTCAGCTTGGACCCCTCCAGACTGTGCTATGCAAAGTGTACACTGGTAGGCCAACAGGGAGTACAAGATTGGCATCCCAAAATGAATTCCGTATTCTCCAGATTATAAGATGCACTTGCTTTTCCCTGCATTTTAAAGCAAAAGTTGGTGGTGCATCTTATAATCCGGTGTACGTGTCTGTGTGACGAGATTTGCAGAACTTTGTTGCCATCGGGCACCTGTTTGGGGTGTTTTACTTCTCGGAGTATCTAATAATCCAGGGAATACGATAATGGTATTCATACTGACTTGGAAGTGCACAGTGAACTGGATCTATGTCTCAATTTTACTTCACTGAGGCGAAGGTATATTATAACTTTACTTATGTTTTTCACAGGTCATCTGCCTTGAAACTTGAAAATGATGTGCTATTATTTATGTTGGATGATGTCAATGAATAATGAATGCAAGCTTTTGTAGTCAGTCTGGCGTTCACTTTTTATATGACTGTTGGAAATGCATTACCACCTCAATTATGTCTTTCTGCTTGTTTGGCTCTGTCAGATTATTTTCCATACTATGGCATTTAACTGCCCAGTACATTTTTACCTCTTGGTGGAAAACAACCCTCACCATTAAAGCAAACACAGCCCTTCCTGCTCAAGTATGACTTCTAGGCCTGTTCAGTGCAATCATAATGAATTATTTGTAATTATGGATTGATTGGTTATGCAGTGTCTCCAGTCTGGGCTACAGCTCCATGTGTTAAGCGTATTTATTTAACTTTGATTTTGTTATACATTTATCACTTTTCATCTGTTCCTCTTCTCTTTAGTTAATGGTTTGTTACTATAACTTTGGTGTTTGTTTTTGTTGTCTGCCTGGCTTTTATTGTTGCTTGTTTTTTATCTGATTTACGCGGCGAACTCCTGGCCCAGTTTACGTAAGGCCTGCCTTGCCTAGACTCGCCTCGTGGTGTGGCCCAGGTGTCGCGTGTAAAAGTTATGTTTTTGTAGTTGTTATAAATAGCTGAGTTTTTTTCTTTACTGTTGCGTGTGTCTATGTATATGTTCTTGTGCTTCAATGTTAATTGTTTAATTTAGATTGGCGTTGTTTCCCCCTCATGTCTGTCTCTCTGTCTTCCTGTGTCTGTGTCCCGATGTCTCCTCCTGTTGCTCACCCTCCCTCCCTGTCTCCCTCCGTGTTTGTCTTTAAGGAAGTGATGGCCATCTTAGGGGACGCTGGCAGATTTTTGCCGCTCTTAAGATTGCCTGTTTCACGACCTTTCAGTGTATTCGAAGCAGCCTTAATCATTTAATTTGTGTTGCTTTGTTTTTATTAGTTGTTTTTTTCGTTGTTGACATGCCGTTCTCTCCGCAGCCCTTGTGTGGAGCGCTTTGTGACCCTCGGGTGAAAGGCGCTCTATAAAATGCTATTATTATTTATTATTACTCGCTTCACACTGATGAAGCTCAAAGCCATGTCCCCATGGCAAGCCCCACGCTTACGTCTAACGTCTGCAGGCCATGCTTACTTTCTTCTCGCTTTGAACCAAAATGAGTCAAACTTAATGTTAAAAATACTATTTAGTTAAGCTCCGTCCTGGGTAACTGTAGCAATTACATGTGTAGCACGATGGAGTAAGTAAACGATTGCACGTTTGGTCAGCACGACCGCTGTGTCCATTGTGCCGGCACTCCCCCACTTAGAGACCTCATGAACACAGGGTACACATTCCTTGCCCGCTGCACGCTGCCACTACTCTATCCACCCAGCACAATTTACTTCCTTTGTTAAGTTAAAGAACATAAAGCTGTCTGCGAATGTTTTCCATGTGGCAGTAGCTTCAGGCACAGGTGCTGGCGAGACAGCTGATGCATTAATTGAAGTGGGCGTGGCAGGCTGCCTTTTCCACGCTTCATTTGTTGGTCCACCTAAAGGGGCCCTACGGCTGCATAAATCACTGTCGCAGGCTAGCAATTTGACGTTTTTTATTAAAACTACAGTATTCAGAATGTTGGACTATATGTAACCTTCAATCACCCCATTAATGTTCACTACTTTAGATCATGGAACAAGCCCATGATTACAGCTAGAAACGTAAGTGGGATTTACACATTTCATTTATATACAAGTAATGTATATTAAATTAGTTGTACATTTTCACATAAACACAGCATCATTAGATTAACTATGTGTACCTATATTTCGGAATACATTTAAGAGGGAGACTGTCTGGAGTGATTCTATGTTTCCTATTTAACGAAATCATTATCGTTCCTGTGGATCACACTGCTATGGGACAATTAACCCAAGTCATACTCATGAGTGGTACTACAGCATTGGGTTTTGTCCTCTTCTGAAACATCGATAACAGATGTCCACATTTTCCTGTTTCTTTATGTAAAGGGAAATGCTTTTCATTGATTGACAGCACCACCTGCAACGTTCTGAGATGAAGAAGACAGTTTGATTGTCCCCAGCAAACATGTCGGATTGTACGCTCTCCGTGTCTGTGTTTGTTACAAGGCTGTTAATTCATGTGTACACGTGACTAATTTATCAGAATGCATACCAAGGCTAAAGAGACGAGACAGACAGGGAGACAGACAAACCTCCTGGCTATGGCATAAGAGCGGAGAGACACTCGCAAGGAATTCAACTCACCTTAGCACCTGGAGCTCCAGGAAAACCAGGGGAGCCAGATGGACCAGTGGGGCCCTGCAGGAGAGAGTGTGCACTCAGATTGGACAAAAACAGCACATTTCATGGTGAGCCTGCCTCCCACCCTGACAAGCCCACCTCCCCCACCCTTTGTTACGCAGGTCCGTCTTCCACAAGCTCAGCAAGTTTAAATTACACATCTTCCATCTATATCAGCCACTTTTGCATGTCGTAGCCTACTAGGGTTAGTTGCATTAAATCTACCCTTTCCCAGATTGTAATGAGTTTTCTCATATCCCCATCGTTCGTAGTTTATAACACGGGTAATTAATAACACCAGATATAAATATTTGGAATAACACGATTTTCCCGGAAAACTAAAAAACCTGAATGCGCTGTTCACAGCGTTATGACTGTGACAGTCTGGGACTTTGAGCAAATGTGCCTCAAGTAACATCTTGCCTAGAGCAGCAGCTATACTGCTAAAGCTGCTAAGTTCACATCACCTTCATGTTAAGAAGAAATGGACTATTAATCATGATGAAAAGGTGAGGTGGAATATGTGTACGTTGAGTTTCATTAGCAATTTGTAGGGTATTTAACACCTTCATAAAGTGCAAAATGTAATACAACCAGAGGCAATTGCATGTTGATTTAAACATTTTTTAAAAAATAAGACCACACTATACATTCAGGTAGTATAGGATTACTTTATATCAAACACTTAGGTCATGTCACCAAATGTACTCATGTTAAATAAACGTTTTTTTAACATCAACCGTTAAGAGAAAAAGGGTGTAATATAAATGTGAAATGAACACTGTACTCACAGGGGGGCCAGCAGGACCAGGAAGGCCATCAGAGCCACGAGCTCCCTGCAAGGGATCACACAGAGGTCAACGCACACGATCCACAGGACTCTTGAGGGAAGTGCTGGTAGCATGCAGTGCATGGTTTGGAGGTCAGCAAGTGGAGGGTTTTACTCACAGCAGGACCAGAGGCCCCGGGGCGACCTCTCTCGCCAGGCAGACCACGTGGACCCTAGCAGATGCAGACACAAGCAGAGCGGCCACATTTTAGTCAGCTACACATGTGGGTGCGATGATGCATTCAAGCCATTATACATAATTACTTGGTGGTATGGAAAAATAAATGTCAGTACATACCATGGGCCCAGGAGCGCCGTTCTCACCGGGAGCACCAGATTCACCCTGTAGGCAGACACACACAGGCACCGTGTGTCAGTGAAACGTATATACAATGTTATGGTATAAAACGTTGTTTTGTTTTGTATATTTTGTTCAAACTTCGAGGGTTAAAACACTTACCTTGGCACCAGCGGCCCCAGAGTCACCCTTAGAACCATCTAGGCCAGCGTAACCCTGCAAAGAGAAGGCATGCATTACAACATGCAATTCATTCACTTACATTTCTCTGTACATATGTACGTGCAGTGCCAACATTTTTTTTCATAACGATAAAATGAAGATAACCACTCACCCTGTGTCCCTTGATGCCTGGAAGGCCAGGGGTTCCTGGGAAACCACGAGCACCCTGTAGTAATAAAATGAGAACATGTTAACAAACGCTACGTTTTTTTTTAAACAATGCCCATCAAAAGATAGCACGTCCCTTAAACACGCCTCATGCTTGATTGAAACACGCATCACTCTACGCTTGTGGCTATGTGTATGCACATGTGGTTGTGCAACGTAAATAACAGTACAGAACAATTGTGACGATATTAGTGAAGCAAACAGATGACATTATCGGTGCTCACCTGTGGCCCTGCAGGCCCACGTTCACCTGGTTTTCCTGACTTGCCAGCCTCACCCTGGAAGTGAAGACGCACCGTTTCATAATGTTAAGACAGAATCTCTAATGAAATGTGCTTCTTGTCGACACTGTGCCTTAATGTAAAAAAGCACACTCAACACAGCGGAGAGCGATTTGCTTACATCATCGCCGGGCTTTCCAGCTGGGCCTGGAGGACCTCGTGGGCCAAGCGCTCCCTAAAAAACACGCAGCAATAAAGCATTAGAAGCCTCTAGTGGCTGCAAGAGGAGGCGTAGTTCACATCACACGCTGATTACGTATTCTACGTCTATTATTAAATTATATTAACTATCGTACTAGTTGCTTGCAAATACATATACGTGGTATACAGTATTTTATTAATCTTAGGTTATTAATAAAAAATGCGATTGGTTGAATCAACAGAAATCTATAAATATGTAGAAGGCCGTCTTCATAAAGACGGTGTTCAAATGATTGAATTAATTTTCGTAACTAGACACGGATTAAGACTTCCAGGGAACTACTCAGAAATACTTACAGAAGGACCAGGCTCGCCGGGCTCTCCAGGGGAGCCCTGGAATCCTTGCGGCCCCTGATGAAAGCATACAATGACACTTAGTGGCATGTCGGAGCAAAGTAACGGGAAACACGTGAAGTGATGACATGTTTACGCACTGAAGGGTGCAATATTAAAACTTACAGATGAGCCTGAAGGCCCTGGAGGTCCCCTTGGTCCCATCGGTCCCTGGAGTAACAAAACCACAATAAGAGAACCAATTACATCATGTACTCAGCGGCATACACATTTCTTCACGGCCTGAAAGTTAAAGTGCAAAAGATAAAGAGGATATGTTTAGGGATATTTAAAATGATGTTTGTCAGGCTGGTGGAGGCAATTGCTTTGGATATGAGAATGTTTATTGTTTCATGCAATGAATGCTCTTACCATAGGTCCCTGAAGAGCTCCCATTTGAGCACCACCTCCAGACTTCTCATCAAAGCCTCCAGCCATTTGGGCAGCAAAGTTCTGTAGGGCAGCAGTTAAGCATGATTACACATTCATGGTCACATATCGACACCTCTCATTGTAAGTATGTTACGTATGTTTGCAAAATATTTTGTCGTTACTGCATTAAACTGCATTTTTCCACAATTGATTTATGCCATGATTTAAAAGTGAAATCAAATGAGCACAGTCAGTTCATTATAAATGTTTAACCCCCCCCCCCAAATGAAATAATAAAAACGTTCCAATGAAAGCTATTACTTGTTTGGCTTTTAACTAACTCAGACAGATTTGACAACAATGCTAAAAGAGAAAATGCCTGATACTTACTCCACCAAGGCCGGGAGGCCCAGGAGGTCCTGGGGGTCCGGGCATGCCAGGGTTTCCAGGAGTGCCAGGCTCGCCATCCCGGCCGCGAGGGCCTTGGCCTCCCTGTCAAACAAGAGAGCAGCAGCAGATGGTCAGGTGTGACGATATCAGCAACCAATGACAGGGACGCGCAGCAGCCAATGCACCTGCTTCATTAAAAGGGCCAATATTGCATCATATTTGGTACTGATGCAGTACATACTTCATCCATTTTTTTTCTCCATTTCAAGCAATTGCTTAATCCTGTACAGGGTCGCGGTGAGCCGGGCGCAAGGCAGGGCTATACCAAGGATGGGACGCCAGGCCATCGCAGGGCACCTGGGGCAATTTTACTCAATAGGCCAATTAACCTGGCAGCGTGTCTTTGGACGGTAGGAGGAAACCGGAGTGTCCGGCAAAAACCCACGCGGACAGAGGGAGAACATGCAAACTCCACACAGAAAGGCCTCCGAGCCAGGGATTCGAACTCGGGACCTTCTTGCTGTGAGGCGGCAGCGCTACCCACTACGCCACCGTGCCACCCTACATACTTCATGAGAATACTATAAAGTGCCATTTATGCAGCAAATTCTATAACGTGATACATTTACTGAACCTATAAATGTAACTATAAGAGCTATACATTACATGATTTATTTACACCACGTGTGTGGACAGCCCCTTTACTTTGTTCATATAATCTCCATTGATACATCTAATAGCTTAGATACACCATCCAATATCAGTGCAAATGACGGCGTGTGATATTATCGAGGGATAGTGATTGCATCACTGTCGACGCACCATCGCGTCATTATTGCACTGCATTGGATGCTGTTGCAATCAAACAAGATTGCATTTCATCCAATCATTGAGTTTGAATCATGTATCCTATATGTGAATGTATGCCCGTATGTCCACGGGTGTGTGTATGTATTTTTATCTGTATGTGCTTGTGTGATGTATCTGCATGTGTTTGTTGAATGTATGTGTGTGTGTGTAGGGCAGGTGTGTTTGTTGGTATAATTCTTTGTATATGGAGGTGTGTGTATGTTTCTCATTTTCTTGACTCACACCATCCTTTGTGGCAGTATTTCACGCGACTGTATTTGCCCTCATTGGCATAGTGCCCTCAGATGATTGCTTGCAATTCATGGGGTGCAATCCTGCGTAATCCAATTACATCCCATTGATTGTGCCAAAATAGTATAGTATTGTGTATCTATAACTTTATATTCACACAGCAAAGAAAACATGGCTTTGTACAACATTGCCTGAACAGTGACATTTACTGCATTTACCAACTTGAACCTTGATGAAAATGCGTAAAGATGTGAGTAAAAATTCCACGAAAATGTTAAATTGGCAGCAGGGTTAAAGCGTAATAGACCATTTTGAATTTCAGGAAGAGTCACGTCATGGCTAAATGGTAAGAGTTATAAACAAAAAAACGTTGTGGTTTTTAATTGCAAACAAGCA
>JAZEWU010000001.1:6611335-6693127 GCA_036362915.1 Geotria australis
ACTAAATGTATAGCCTCAGTTCCTTGCTGGACTCTTTCTGAGTTTTAAAAATAATCCCTGAATGCGGTTAAGCAGTCCAGACTGTATTAGCACAGACAACATGCATAGCTGTTCTACGGCTCACTACAACTTGGAAAGCAAGATGGCCTATGGTCAAAGGATGGCTCGATTTTGATGCAAAAAGATGAGCAATACTACGTGACTAAAATGTTCATAAAGGCATTAGCATAGAATATCACATCTCCTTTACAACAAATCTCATTGACGTGCTGGACATTAATATAGGGCTGAATATACACTTGGCTGTTAACATAATGGATCTCAATTCTAACTTTAAAATGTTTCATTATTGTTAAAGTGGCTTTGCAAACATCAACCATGAAAATAGGGCATTATGTGGCCTAATAATATACTTTCCTGCACTCCAAAAATAATATTTTACAGTACTGCAGAGATACAGCACTGCATTGTATTGCACTGTCATTACAGTGCCATACTGGATATGAAACGTTTACAGTAATGGACTGACTTGCCAAGGGTCAAGGAAGTCTGTATGGGTGGTAGGTAATCATTAGAGGGGGGCTGAGGTAATAAGGTGCTGGGGAATGTAAGGTTGGGTGCTGGAGATATCCGACAAGGCATTAAATGGGGTCTCCATTCTTGGCTTCGAGGAGTACGCAAGCCTATTTAGGCCTCTGGTGTTGTTGAAAATAGCTACAGTCAGTGTGCATTAGTTTAGAGCAGGGTTTAATTTTAGCCAGGTCTGTCTTGGGCAACAACCCAGAGTAATGTCTGCACCCAGCACACCATATCTTGTGTACCACTTGCAATGGCTGTGGATACTAGTAACATGCCAACTCCATTCTTCTTGTGACTGGGAGAATATTCAGGGAGAAATTTACCCCCTGTATAGACCAATAGTAATCTCTGTATTCGTGCGGTAATACACTGGCAAAGTGAATCCAGCATATCAGAATAGTGATTTGAAAATAACAGCCCTGTTATTATACGGGACTAATGCAACCTGTAGATTATTTTGGTAAATGGGTTTTAAGACATTTATCATGTAACTGTTATCAATCGCCAATGGTGGCCTTGAGCTAGTGATGGAAAGTAAATATTGCCATGACAGAGGCCAGTTTCTCTATTGGTCCACTGTTAACTTTAAAGCAGTGTTCAATGTTACCAATTCCAAAATACTGAGTAGCTGAGTTCTTCCTCCAGTGGAATTTAAGTTGTCAGTGAGGCATTCAAATCACAGTGCCCCTCAGCTGGATCATCAACTACAGCTAATAATTTACAATACATTACAAAGTGTGTATAGCACAGGACTGCAGTGTTGTAAACTCTCCCTGCAATAAATTTAATTCAAAATCGGAAACTGCATCGCAATGGTGGACAACAATCATCATAAATGACACCACCTCCAATATTAATGTTGTCTTATAACACAAAATACTGTACAGTATGTGCTATATGCTACTGCTGGCAGAAAGTCGTATACCAGCAAGAGCTCTAGAGAGTGCCCCTGCAGGGGCACTCTCTAGAGAACTAACGGTACCCATACTTGAGCCCATCACACACAACTGGCCGCTTGAGTAACTGTGCAATAGTCACTTATACCGCTGGGTGGACAGAGGCAGGAAGATGTTTTAAAACGTGCCTATTTTTCAACTTCCACACTGGGAGATGGCACCAGCAACTTTTGGATGGCAAGGCCAATGTCCATCCATCCGTTTTCTAAACCGCTTGTCGTGGTGAGGGTCGCGGTGGCCAGTGTGCTAACAATTAAGCCACGGCAGCAGCCTAGTTTTTCAGACTGGTCTTTTTTGGAGCTGAGGGCAAAGAGGTTGAATGACAAACTGTGGTTGGAAAGGGTTTGCTGTGAGATGCCATGAAAATGGTCAAACATATGACCAAAGTTGGCATTTAATAAGTAAACAAATACTGTTCAATATAACTCGAAGGCTTTCATGACCAGTGTTATCCACAACACTTACATACTTTTCACATGACCTAAACTCATAAACAGAGCTTTACTATAAATACTGTTCAGTGACTTGAAACTGTGAGATGTTCAGTTGTCAAAATATTCCTGTCTTTTCGGGCCACCACAGTGTAGTGTCACCTGTGAGTTTAAGTCAGTCATGCTCATTGAAAGACTTTGATGCTGAAATTGTGACTACCGATATGCCAGGTTTTTCTCATTAAGTTACATGAATTCAGTGGTACCTCTGCTGTTGACAATGTCAGATGCCATATTTTAAACAAAGAACACTTTTCTACATTAACTGAAGAAGCCTGATTATAAAGAGACAAACCAATGCACATCTTCCTAAGAAGCAGCATTGGCAAAGCACTACCAGGCCTTAGAAAATCAAGTATAGGTCTGGACTACACGTGCAGTACTCTTATGGCCAACCACTTGCCCAAATTTGTATGAGAGGCATGACTGACATAAGTGTTGATGTGACACAATGCCATCACCAAAATTTATACAAAGTGATATACTGTTGAGTTCCACACCCTGACCAAAATTATAATGCAATGCACATCAAACTTTGTTGTACATTTCTATACGTAACATATAGTACAGGGGTGTCCAAACTGTTTTTCCTGAGGGCCACATACAGAAAAATATACGAAGGACTGGGTCACTCACAATACAGTTAAGCGCAAATATTATGTGTGGGCCATAGACCATTATATTTTTAGACTTTGATACGTGCCAATTAAAAATGGATGGCGGGCCACAGTTGGCCCGCGGGGCCGTAGTTTGGACACCCCTGATATAGTAGTTAGAACGCAAACTACCGTGACCAATAAATGTATGAGTGCCCATGTACAGTTTGTAAGGTACTAATAGCAAAACACACACGAATATGCAGGATGTCACGGGATGAAAACAAGTGCCAGTGTAGGACCTACCTTCTCTCCCTTGTCACCACGATCACCCCTGGATCCCTGCTCGCCAGGTGGACCCTGCACATGGGGGGCACAGCAAGGGTTTAAATCGACCACACTCCGAGTGAACACCTACTATAACAATATCAGGTGTGTGCAGCACACCCATACAGAAGTGCATTGTCTCACCTGGGCTCCGGGTGGTCCCCTGATGCCATTAGTCTGGAAACCATAACAAAAGAGTTGTTCATTAATGTTTACGTTAGAACTGGACTTTCACCTGTAGCCACAATTGTACGTAATAGTTTTAATGTCTTGCTGCATTAACGTGCAATGTAAAGGAAATACAGAATTTAAGACAATTTCTAAAATATTGAATACATTTTTGTAAGGTAATTCAGTTTGTTATGGAGTATTCAAATTGATGCAAGGTTAATGCTATAATCTATATAAATGGAAGCGGGTAAATAAAATTAATTGAACACATGATTGACTAAACTATCTCTATTCTAAAATCAGACTGTGGGGCATTTGCTGCCAATGCATGGTACAGATCAAGCTTCAGTGTGATAATGTGACAACAGAAAGCAGCCCACCTCTGGTACATCTCCAGGCTCCCCCTTCTGTCCCTGTGGGTATGAGGTCAAAGTGCATTGTTATCACTGTAATTGTATATTCTGTATTTCAACAAAAACAAACAATTCTTAGTTTATTGTAAAGTAGTTCCTCCAGAGAAAAATCCACACACACAAACAATTTGGGTTTCAAGGGAATTATGCGTATTGACAAAGATATTTTATCAACCGCTGTCAAAAATTACAACAAAATTAGGGTCAGATGTGTCTATAGACCACATTTTGTTGTGTGCAGTGGCAGTTATTTTGGTCGATTTGTCAAAAAGTTGGTCAGTGCATGCTTGCAGCAGATGTTGCTTCAACAGCTTCCAGCCCACATAATTTGTTAACCGCATTACACATGTATGCGGCAACATGTCAATATAATAAACATGTCCAATATAGACCGCAAATTGGAAAGAACCAGATTGTTTATTCTACTACTTACTAAACTATCAGAAAAACCCAAGAAGCATAGTTACTAGAAGGAAGACACATTTCATCACCAAATCCTAAATGTATTTTCCTAACATTTTGTATGTGAAAACACATGCAACTTTACATATGACCCACGAGTCTACATTAGTAAATCCTGGATGTCTATCTCACTTGGGTCATACCCTAATGCCAGCTATGTCTCGAGTGCAGAAATCACATGTAACACAAAATAACGTTCAATGGGACTGTGGATTTGAAAATAACGTAAGGGCATGTGAATATATATCATATTGTTGTAAGAGTGTGATGTCCCATTTGCTCCCCAAATGGGCCATTGCAGGTGAGTGCATGTTGGGTTCAGGCTACACGCAGTTTTCATGCAAAACATGTTTTATACTGTAAAGGGTACACGTTACACTATTTCTTGTACAATAAACTTTAGTGTCATAAAATATACTCTTTCGCGCACAGTATTAAATTACAACACAATATAGCATTTTATCAATGTACGGTGGTCTGTATGTCTAGTGCAGTGAATGCTAATCTTAATTATAGTACTGTACTACATTATATAGAGGACGCTATCTACACATATCATAGTACAATATTTAGAAAATGCATGATATGCATGCAATGTAAATATGCAAAACCCACAAAGACAATGTATGTCAATGTTTATAATTTGATAATACAGATATTAAAAAAAGCTATATTTGGAAGTGGAAAATGAATTCATATTTACCCTGGTTCCAACACGTCCTGCAAAACAAAATACATCACATGCTGTCAGTATCCCTCAGAGTGAAAACTGGGCCAATGGCAATCATTTATATTCCTGCTATCCTTGCATGAGCCAACAAGGCCACCAAAAATGCTCAAGCCCCAGGATAAATGTAATTCTAGTAGTCCTCCCTGCCACCAACGCCCAATCAACACTACTTAGCCTTGAGTGTGCGGCATCACAGCGATAGCAAGTATTTAACCTAAAGCTCTCACGGATTTTAAGTACATAATTCAACACGTGTAGACATCTATTTGTAAAATATGAGCAGCGCCTTTGTGAGAGAGCATACATTTAAAGGGCTCTACAATGACAAGGGTCAAGCCCTTGTTTTGTTACCCTGGTGGTGGTATGAACGCTGTGGGCCCAGTGACAACCACGGATGGAAAACGTCGATTTGGTAAAACGCTATTCGAAACTTGGATTTTTTCAAAGCATTTATAATCACATGAGCACAATAAACCTTAGAACAGGTGATTATTGTCTATTCTTTGTTGTTAAGGTCTCTTGATAGTACATTAAGTATAGAAAATGGTTTATAAAATAAGCAGCCGTCTTTTAGAAGTTTATCCGCGAGAGCTGGGCCTCCTGACATGGCAGCACTGGCCCACATGCTCAGAGGTGCGGTAAATCGTGGCCACATAGCATTGCAGCCCCTGTGCAGCGCTTTGTGACCCTCGGGTGAAAGGCGCTATATAAATTGAAATTATTATTATTGTCCAGCATGATCAGACCTCCAAGCGAGTGCTGTTTCATGCTGTTTGTGCCTACCGTGTGAGTCACAAGCTCTTGCACTGGCCACAATACTATGTAAACACTGATGCATTATTTGTGTAAACTACATGCACTATTAAGGTCTAGTGTATACGTGTTTCGCTGCATAAAATACACAACTGTACGACAGTGCTGTACAATATTACGCAGTGTGCACATATAGTTTAAACGTAACACAAACACAAGGTGTTAGGAAGCTGAAATGACAAGCGATGCAGCTGGCAGTAATTTAACATGGCCATACAACGGTATAGAGCATAGGGTCAGAGGTCTTCAACTTGAGGCCAGGGAGAACATTCCATTGAGGTGACAAGGAGCCGTGTAAATGACCCATCACGTAGCCTAAGTCAGGCTTCATCAGAATGTGGCCTCTGCTGTTCAATATTGTACAGTACTACTTTCAGCCGAATTACACAATTGTTTCTGACCAAACTTTCCACATGGAGAGTCCAAAAAATGTAAGTTAATTAATAGCAGTTTAACAGAGTTGGGCATGGATTGGTGCAACACAGAGACAATCTATCTGTGTTAATGTTAAAATAAATTGAAAATGAAAGTAGAAAAACATGCATATGCAAAGTTGGTCTCAGCAGCAACGTCATTTGCGTTGTCTGCTTGAATATGTTCTGTAAACGGCAACAGGGAATGTGCCGTGGCTCCATGTCAGGTATGCAGTGAGCTCTGTCTCAGGTATTCCAGCCAAGAAAACCATGCACCCTGCGGGGAGAATCGGTCTGGCTGCAGCCCAGCAACACCCAGTGGTGCATGTAAACATTGCTTCCACTTTCCCATTATACTGGCGTTTATCACCTGCTCATTTCACGTGGACTTTAACTAGCCTGAATTGAAAATAAATATACTCGTGAAAAATAATACCATATTGGAAGCCGGTGCTTGTTTCACGTTGTTGTTGGGCGCAAAGGTAGACATGATTGGCATAAAGTCATTGCAGCAGGCATGCACAATCTCTAATGATAAGAGCTGTAGACACGGATCATAACAGCTCGCAACTCATGCGAAAAATGTACGTGCCAAGCAGGTGTCGAATGAGCAGTTTCATGTTTAAAATAAAAAGCCCAACATGGAACACCTAAGCAGATGACATACTAAAAAATAGCAATACATTACAACAATGTCAGACAAAAACTATCGTAAAAACTTGCTGAAAGCAAATATGAGAAATATTGTGTCACGAGTGTGAACACATCGGTGTTCTGTGATTGCACTAGATTTTAGAGCATCGTAAAACCGTGATTAGTAGCAAGAATAATGCAATGATCAGTCTCCATCAGCATCAAGGTCAGGACTTGTGGATTTTTTTTGTAAACAGTCCCAACACCTCTAAACAGGAGTGCTCAAAAGTACCCCATTTTCCAGAGTGGAACCCAAAAAAGTGCACACATTCTTAATAGTTGGTATCACTGAATCACATTTCACAACTAAAAAACCTAGCCAATTGTGCACAAAACCTCCCAATGTGGCAGCTCTGAGCAAGGCACTGTGGCAGGGTTAAGTTTACAGCTGTCCACCTGCTTAATCTGGGAATATGGAATCTCAGTTTTGCACAATAAAACTCGGAAAACAGGAGACAGACATCGTGTGGGGCGATGTGCTCGTTTGCGGGGCAGGGTTGGTTTAGGTGGTGTTGCCACGCGTGTTTGAAGAGTGAAGGTGGTCGGTTGGCCTGTCGACTAAACTGCCCCCGGTACCCTGTGATGGACTGGCGTCCCATCCTGGGTACAGCCCTGCCGGGATAGGCTCCGGCTCACCGCGACCCTGTTGCAGGATTGCGCGGTTTCTGCTAGCGGATGGATGGATGGTGGGTATCTTACTGCCGTTGCCGTTGGACTCGGACGTCGGGCAGGCGGGGCAGCACTCCCCGAAGGGGATCTCTGGGTTGGGGCAGTTCTTCAGCGGCTCGCAGATGATGTCATCGCAGAGGATGTTCCCATTGTCGCAGACGCAGATACGGCACGGCTCAGGCTTCCAGACGTCTTTGTCACTATACTTTTGTCCATCCTGTGTACAGCTTCCTACGTCATCTTCTGCAATGAAAACACGCGACAGGAACGGTGTAGCGTTACAATCGACAACGTGACAGGATTTGTGACGAAACGCCGTCTGTCATTCAATATCCCATCTCGGAGACTCACTACGATTTTAGTCTGAACTGCCACCTTTCCATGTAAAGACGCACGTGCAAGGGCATGTCTAATTTAGAAATACTATCTACTGTATACTATATATAACCCCACTGTAAAAATGGGTTTACTTTGGTAAGCATTATTCTTTATGTTGGGGGGGGTCAGATGATGTGCAAAATCACTTTTCCCACTGGGAACGTGAGTCCAAAATAAATGTATAAAAATGCAAGGGATGCAAATGCATCGCTTTAAATCTCTTACAAAATTATCTAAAAAATGCTATAATGCAGAAGTGGAGCACTGCACTATGAACACAGTAACCTGAGTTTGATTCCTGGTGACAGCTAACACGCGTGGCACAAAACTAGTCCTGGATCTCCTTTCGGCAGCTTGCACTGCTCAACGTGGTGAAGTATGGTCAAACAACCCTAATGATGGACATGGCATGGGGAAGCCGTCATCCAGCAGTGAATTGATAAAGGGCTGGGCATCGTGCATTTATAATTATAATGCCTTATATAGCAAAATAAACAGTTTATGTTATCACAAAACAATATCTAAAATGTAAACTTTTAATTTCCTATGGAGGAGAAATGTAAACTGTGTATATAGCGAAATGCATGAACAACTAATGTGCTGCAACTTAACTTGTTACAATAATATAATATGCAAACCGTTAAGGTTTTGTTCATATTGTGCAACTTAGTGTCAATTAATATAATTGTAATAGTCTAATGTGTTTTATAAGCATATCCATATACACAGAATGACATCTAGCCATGAAGTGTCACGTTTTAAATATAAAGATACTTTTAAAGTCCATATATTTGCATCATCAGTTAAATGCAACCAAACTTGTAATCATAAAGGTATACAAATTTCCACTGGGTTTTAATGTTGCATTATAAATTCATCAATACTATAAGCGTCGTTCACTTACATTACTTTAACTTTACAATGGCTATTATATCAAATATATTTTAGGATAAAAATGTGTTTGTGGCTCTGCACTTGAATTTGGGCACACTCGTTAAGCCCTGCAATGCGTCATTTCTATCCGTTTAAAAATTATGTTAGTTAAAATCTGCTGAAGAGTTTACTTAAGACATACTATAGTGTGCACGGTATAATGATGTATTCAGACTCTGGGCATGAGAAACATTGTAAAAGCATTACGTGATAAATCATGCACTTTTCTGAGTCATTCATTACCTCTCAGGTGTTTAAAACATTTCGGATGTATTCATTTTGTATCGCCTCGGCAAACACAGTGTGTGCATCTTTTAAAGATGGGCTGTTAATATTAGTGTTCTCCCTTTGCATAAAAACACAGATGTTGTTGCATTTAACGTCTATAAAAGGGCCCATTGGAACCCCTGCTGGCCTCAGTAAAAGTGTCAGATTATCCTTGCCAACCCATGCTGTATTGAGCCTCGGCAAAGATAGTTAACAAAAGATGTTCTGTTGGAGGCTGAATTCCTCCCTGCAGACATCCTCTGAAAACCGGGACAAGCTAAGCTTCCAGTTTAGAGAGTAGTACACTTGCTTTTTGAGTCTCTAGCTTGTCCGTAGTCACTAAGCCAACAGCGCATGACAGACATTCCAAGAGGTAGCGTGGCAAGCACTTGTAAATCCCAACAGATCTGACGCTGCCACAGGTCACAGCAAAGTGCCAAGATGACCAACATCCCACCAGCAGTGTGCTTGGCCAGATGTCAGTATTTTAAGCACCGGTATTACCAATAAACGTGATGTTTAAAACACGTTGGGCAGACAGCTCTATAAGGAAATACAGAAAGTATGATTTTAAATTTAATATTTCCCTTTCCGTCTGTTTTTTTGTTCCGAATTATATATGTTTTTAAATTTCCATGACCATTTATATTATAAAACGGTGAAACACCTTGCACATACACTCCTTTAATGATTAATTACAAATACCAACCATGTGCAAAACATACTGTGGTCATAGTGTCAAAAATAATTAGACCGAAAGTTATGCTGTATAGAAAAGCGGTTCAGAAACCAGACCACAACGTGCTGCAACTCTAAAACAGATCTTGACGAACAAGATCAAAAGCTGCTTAAACTACGTATAGTTCTTGCAAACAAAAGTGTTCTGGCAGAGGAGTCATGGAAACTACACTTGTTGGGACATTCAAGAATGTGGCCACACCACTTTTCTTCAAGGCCAAAATGTACGTCTACAAAGAATTGTGTGAACACCGCACAGATATTTTTCCACGTGGAAAATAACGTTTCCTCCATCAGGCCAACACATGTTTTCTGAAACGTATGATCTTATCCTGAAAACGAGCCGCCACGGGGCTACAGTTTGCACCCCATCTACACGAACTAGAAAGTGCAGAAAACCAATCGGAAGGACAAACACATGCAACAGCCATGCCTTTAGCAGACATGGCAACTCTAATTGTGGATGTGAAGGAGCTGGCTGCTGGTATTTGTGTATCTCTATAGCCCTTTGTATGGCGGAAGCACACAGCGTAGTCAGAGGCTTTTGACAGATTCTCAATCAGCAGGGGCATTCCTGCTAGGGGGCGTCCCCCCTGCAAGCCCCTCTGTGGACAGCGAGGAGGGAGGGAGGGAGCAAGGAGGGAGGAATGGTCATCCATCCCCTCCCTCCCTTCCGAAGCAGCAGTCGGAGGAGCTGCGCATCTAACATTCCAGTGCATTCTCCTTCCACAAATGGCAGACGCTTAAGTATAATGCATTCCAGACCAGTGGTGCAGAAAATCACTTTTTGTGCTTTTGCGATTCTTTGCAGTTATGGTTACGCTTCCCTGTAATGTTTGCCGCATATGTACAACTCTTGCTGTTTGCAATAAAGCTGTCGGTCTGTTTATCTGCTGCTGCTGCTGCTGTCCTGCAGAAGCACTTTCCATACGTGACACCCCAAACAACCTTACAATACAAAGAGTGCTACATGCGATAAGTACAGTATAAACATAGACATGTTGCTCCGACGCTCAGAAGAAGCTTGTGAAGCCTTTATAGCGCAAGCCCCACACGTCAGTTTACAAAATGCGACAGACAAAAACGTGATGCTTACCATAATCATCTTGACTTCTGACCACCGTTATTATCGCCTGCGTTGCCACAAGCAGCAAGAGAGTCCTTGAGTGCACAAAGCTGAACATGTCTAAATATTAGACATGTAGACTTTGTGTCTAACTGGTGAAAATCCTTGTTTTACACTCCGGACATGCAGCGAGCAAAACCGTTCTTTCGTCTCCCCCAAGTACCAGGCCCCCGCAGAAACTTAACTACCGCCTCCTAAGGGCCAGGTACAGCCTTTATGTGGCTACACGATGGGGCCGTCCGTCTATATGGGCGGTGAGTAAATGGCATTTGGCCATCCCATCCCCCCTGCGAGGCTGAAACTCGAGCTATCCACCGGCCACTCGCTCCTGGGCGCTCGACTCTCCCCCGCAACTCCTTCCGTCCCGCCTTCCTTTCTCCCTCCCTCCTCCAGCGCAGCATCCTGGCCCGCAGAATTCTTGAAGAAAATTGATTCATGCTGCTGCTGCTGCTGAGAATGCACCAGCGTGCACAGGGGGCACCTAGCGTTGAGAACGCAGAGCTTTGATGACAGGCTCTGGAGCGAATCTCCCTGCCGAGCACAGGTACGAGAACGCATTCGACGGAATGCCTGCTATAAATGACCTAGATGACCAGCCACGGAACATCCTTCAATTGGCCCGCTAACCTGTGACACGCGGAGATAGCAGTGTGTCCCTGAAGGTGGCAACAGGGTGCTCTGCCAAATAAATCCTGGTTTACTTAAGCCGTATCACAAACATTAAGATTGCATAGCACTGATGGAAATGGGTGAATTATTGTTGTTAGCCGTTAAACAGCATCAACATCGTTAAATTGTTTCAATTGTCGCATTTCTGCAGTCCAAAACAGAAAATAGGAAAGATTTCGTTCCCCTTGGGGTAGGTGGGCATGCCCGGCACGTCTACATGCTCAGTGTTCATAGAAATGTTTGCAGATGGCTCGACTCTACTTGTTTATACAGCTGGTTTATGTGTCCTTTCTTTTCTTCCATACTATATCCAAGCAATGAGATATGGTAACTTTATAACCAGCATAAAACAAATACGTATGCAGTACGTAAGATACTTTTGCAGTTAGGCAACATTCAAAGTATACAACAGACCGTTTCTATCGCTGAATTATCGTGACATTGTTTCACCATTAGAAGGCTTCTGCTAGATACATGCCGTTAAGTGAGACACAAGAGGAAATACCACAAGTCTCCGCTAAACTTTTAACAGATGTCTGATATATTTTCACTACATGCCTGCTTTCACATGTGCCCAGTTCTTGTGGTGAGACTACATTTCCCCAAACACAGCACAGCACCCATGAAACACTGGTTATGCAGCGTCTGGGACAAATGGCAGATTTCACCCAAAACCACATGTTTCCCTGGCCATTGTAAGACAGTCAAGAAAGAGAGGGCACTGGTGTGGCTGTGGGAAATGGAGCTACCCAGTGCTGCTGTTCATGTGGGAGCCACATGCTGTGGACCTCCATCAAAGTGTGGCGGACCTCTGTGGAACTCCATCACGGTTAACGGGTAGAATGTGGGTTATTTGGCTGCCATATACATCATTAAAAACATCCACAAATCAGGGATTTGTCGATGAGTCGATAACAGCAAAAAGAAATGTATAAAAGTGAAATTGTAATTGTTTGATCATTACCATCAATGCCCAGTAATCATCCTTCTGGTGTTTAATTAAAACATATATTAAATTGTCAGGAAGCGAACATTGGTCGTCGAAAGGCTAGACTGCCTCCCACGATGGAAAATGTGGAACCCACCAATGACTCGGGGCCATGAAGGAAGACAAGCACTACCCCGTTCCCCGCTTGGGCATGCATACTCTTTGACTTGACTATGCATACGTGTAAATACATCTACCGTGCAATACTCGTGAATGATACTACATACATGTGTATGCACTGCAAAGCATGTTAGCCCTAGGCCTATGATGCCACTCACAAGTCAAGTGCTCATCTCTCGCTTACAGCCCTGAGCCAGAGGTGGACATTCCTACGATGGGGGTGAGTCTATCCATAGAAATAACACTGTTAGGACGAACACAATGTGGCCACAAGGCACAGTTTCATTGTAACGGTACACATGTAACGTGTAGCACGAGTAGGACATTCAATCGGTAGATGCCCAAGTGTGCATATGGATGCTTTTAGTAGGAAGCAGATTGAAGCGTTAATAAGATTAGCGTCAGATTTTTGTTGTAATTCAAGTCATGTAGCACAATACCAGACAAAACCAGAGAAATACTTTCCCTCAGAAGTTGTATCAAAGTTCAACCCACAGAACAGAAGCACGTCACATTCAACTCCAGATGCTCTGCTGTTTAACCACTTGCATTGACATCTTCACAATATTCAATCCCAACCAATCCTGCGTTTTACTTCCATTTTTAATTCCAATTAAAAAAGCGATAATTTTTTAAATGCTAATGACTGGCATATATACCATCACTATCACATAAAACATAAAATGTACGCATCACCAGCATTAAATAAAGCAAGCCATAATTTATTATGTTTAAATTAGCCCACATTTTGTGGCTAAAAATCTAATGTGCTGAACAAATGCTTGGCATTGAATCTTTCCTGTTGGCTCTGCCAAGCCATTCATCACGAGTGAACCCCATAAGGGAGAGTAGTTCTCATGTGCAAGACTCTCCATATTGAAAGCATTAGTATCGTTCCTTGTAGAACCCTCTGTAACTCAAACACATTCAAAGTATACGTCCTTCAACATTTTAGGTGTAAAATCAAAGCGTCTTTGTGCTAAAATGAGAAATTTGGCAGCACTGGTTA
This sequence comes from Geotria australis, assembly GCA_036362915.1. NCBI lineage: Eukaryota > Metazoa > Chordata > Hyperoartia > Petromyzontiformes > Geotriidae > Geotria > Geotria australis. The sequence goes on from JAZEWU010000001.1 coordinate 6,624,877, forward strand.
GTGAGCCTACAAGAAGACACTTTTCGCTATCCTTCGCTGGTGGCCCAGAGCCAGATGTGGAAATTCCACAATCCATTGGTAAGGCCAGTCTCTACATATTACAACCACTGCTGACTTCCATCAACGTGACACTCATATCATGGATCCTCTAAGAATGATCACCAATATCTACGCAAGAACATGATTCAAGCATGCAACTTTCCAATTGTGAGTCAATATCTTTAACCGTAGCTCCATTAAGCCAGATGTATTTGAGGTGCTATGTGATTCCCTATGATCTCCAAAATATTACATTACACAGCTTTGCTCGTCCATGCGTTACAAGCTCTCATTGCCTTATCTTGTATTTTATAACACACTTTGTATGTTACAAAGGATGTTCAAATGTTGGTTGTAACACAACTTTCCTATACTGTATTTCATTTGCTGTGGTTGTGAGAAAGATAACTGCATGATTACCAGTATGCTCACAACATTCATGCCTGTGTTTGGATTTCTAAAAAAACAACAAAATCTTGATGAATTCATATGCTTTACATTGACCATTCTCAACCGGTGGGTCGCGACCCATCAGTGGGCCGCGAGCACCACCTGGTGGTCCGTGGAAACCAGACCCAAGTGGGCCATTAGGTGCAAAAGGTTGAGAACCCCTGCTTTACGCGGAATGGTAAATGTATATCCCCAAGTGTTACATGGTTACTTTCACTCTTCTTCTTCTTTGCGATTCTTCGAAGCACGATGGCTAGCTTCTGGACATCGTCGTCTTTCAGCTTGACTTTCACTAAAAATGTGTGTTAAAGGAATGTTGCAGTTCCACAGATGGCCACTGCCTCTGGGTTAATAGCAATGAGAACAACACATTTAAATGGTGTGCCCAGCGCACGGCAACACTATTCTGAGCAATGTAAGATAAATATAATACAATACATGTAAAAGGCATTATCACAATCACATACTCTTGTAAGTCAAACAAGACAACATTATCACGTTTAAATGTATTGTTAGAAAAAATCCTGAGGAATGCATATTGTTAAAGTCTACTATGTACATGATGGACTGGCGTCCTATCCTGGGAACAGCCCTGCCTTGCGCCCTGTGTCTGCCGGGATAGGCTCCGGATCACCGCGACGCTGTAGAGGATTAAGCGGTTTCTGACAATGGATGGATATACATAGAATGACAGGTACGGTAACGTATACGACACGTAAATGAATTGTACAGTCCGAAATGCTAACTTCAAGCTCGTCTTCATTTTTCCACAGATAACGTGAGCCCGTGGTATCCTGGAGCATGCGCACACATGCCCCACCTTGATAAAACCCTGCTGACAGTCAAAGCAGAATATCTGTCGTGTCGCCCAGGGCCTCCTCCCCCAAATGTCAGACGGGCGTGGCAGTACATGCCTGTAATCTAGGGAGATGCGGTTGGTGGATTTAGGAGTGATACCCACCTGCAGGACAACAGGGTTTCACTTACAATTAGTGACATTTATAAACGTTACATTTGACAATGCCACGTTCTAACAATGTGGAACACGACGGTTAACATTTAAATAATACATCCTTCTGTCTGGAGTTTGCATGTTCTCCCCGTGTCCGCGTGGGTTTTCGCTGGGCACTCTGGTTTCCTCCCACAGTCCAGACATGCTGCTGCGTAGGTTAATTCGCCTGCTGACTAAATTTCCCCCGGTGCCCTGTGATGGACTGGGGTCCCATCCTGGGTATAACACTGCCTTGCGCCCGTGTCTGCCGGGATAGGCTCTGGCTCACCGCAACCCTGTACAGGGTTAAGCGGTTTCTAACAATAAACGGATGGATGGATCAGCAGACAATATGCCTCCTTCACATATCAGTACCTCCACGTAACATATATCAGTTTATTTTACACATCCCATCAGCAGCACGACCTTTATTGGGTGCATCATTTCAGTAGCAACACAAGCAACATCTGATTGGTTTTGACATTCAGTGTCTCATCAGCAGTCTTGTTTCAGCCAATGCTGGTAAACTGCAAGATGTGTATACGTATAGGAAAGGGCCGTTTCTATTTGATATGGGTCCTAGTTCAATGCAAAACTATACAATAGATAGTACAATTAATCATCAGCGTCGTTGTTTGGAATACATGACAACGTACATAAACGAGCGCTATTCATTCCCCTTTCACATGTCAGTCCTTCCACGTAAAGTTTAAAGGTAGCTTTGGTGGAACAAAGTTAATGGAAGTATTTTGGGACGGAAAGTCTGGCTGTGTTTTACAGTCTGTAACAGATGGAAAATATACCGCTTCTCGTGGGATTTTAAAAATGACTCACAAAGGAATGCTGACTCGCAGCAAGTTTCCAAAGAAAATAGGAGAGATCTCGAACTTCCCTACCTCCGTCCTCCTGTGACCATCCGCGGCCATAATATGAACATCGCATCGCGTGTACAGGGAGTGCATGCACACTTTCACGCACATCACACGTATATGCACGCATCCTGGACAACGGCAAAAGCCAGAAAGGCCCCTAAAACCAACATCCATCCATTGTCAGAAACTCCTTAATCCTGTATAGGGTTGCGGTGAGCCGGAGCCTAACCCGGCAGACACAGTGCGCAAGACAGGGCTACACCCACGATGGGACGCCAGTCCATCACAGGGCACCGGGAGAAATGTAGTCCGCAGGCCAATTAACCTATGCAGAATCATGTCTTTGGACTGTGGGAGGAAACTGGAGTGCCCGGCGAAAACCCACGCGGATACAGGGAGAACATGCAAACTCCACGCAGAAAGGCCCCCCGAGCCGGGATTTGAACTCGGAACCTCGTTGCCGTGAGGCGGCAGCGCTACTCACCGCGACACCGTGCAGTCCCAGAACCCGCATGTATTGCAGGGAAACAGCACGCACTTATCCACGAGGCATGCTGGGCCCTCCAAGTGATTCAAACGAATTGTCTCAATCTGGGGGCCAGCAACACAATATTTGTACAACGCTCATGATGCGAGTGCTGTGGTGCCCAAAGTCGAAAAAACATCCCCACAACTGCAAAGTCTTGTTACCAAAGCCTTTGTCTCCACAACCAACACTAAAACATCAAAGCAATGCAACATCACGTCCAGAACTTTGATCGATACTTGATCGCTCGATAAACCAACCGGCCTCTTATTTCACATTGCTGTTTTTATCACATACGTTTATTTTTTCACGGCTCGATGCATGATGGTTGCTCTTCAGAGCTGTTCTTTCGGGATAGCCGTGTCGAGCGCCTGATGATGCTTCCAACGTGGGAGGCAAAACATCGCCAAGGAGAGCTGCTTGATACGGCTATCTCAAAAGAACAGCTCTGAAGAGCAACCGTCATAATGTAGAATTCCATTCAATTCCTGTACATGAGAATATGTTCCGGAACTGAATGCCAATGTCGAGGTCTGCTAACCTCGAGAGGGCTCCAGAAGAGAGTTCGTGGAGTTTTGGTATCCCTTAATCAAAGGAGCACAGACGAAAGTGGTCTACTATATGGTCCATAGAATTTTAGACTGAACGTTTCCTTCCACAGTCCAAAGACATACTGCTTTATAGGCTAATTGTCCTGCTGACTAAATCGCCCCCGGTGCCCTGTGATTGACTAGCGTCCCATCATGGGTATAGCCCTGCCTTGCGTCCTGTGTCTGCCGGGATAGGCTCCGGCTCACCTCAACCCTGTACAGGATTAAGCGGGTTCTGACATTGAATGAATGAACGATGTCTGCGGAGCGTGTGTGGGTGTTACGTTTATCCGGTTGTCCTGGGGGTGCTGCCTCGGCTGGAGATGGGACTGTGCAGCAATGGTGTTGCTCACATATGGCACAGTTTAAGACAAGGACTCCAGGCACTGTACAGATGGGGGAAGGGCTGGAGTGGAGACAGAGTTAAATAACAGGGGCTCGCAAGGGGGCACCACTCCGTTTAGGGGTTGCCTCAGCATATTTCTCCCGAACAGCAACTCTGGCACCAGCCTTGTCTGTGTGACACAAAGGAGCGTGACCTAGTGCATGGCATTGACGAGGAGGCATCTCGATGCACACAGTTATACAGAAGTGAATGGTTTGCATTCACTCTCTTTCCTCGGCAGTACGGCAAAAACCCACGCGGACACGGGGAGAACATGCAAACTCCACACAGAAAGGCACCCCGAGCCGAGATTCGAACCCGGGACCTTCTTGCTGTGGCCGAAGCGGTACCCACTACGCCACCGTGCCGCCCAGTAAAAAAACCAGATTGTGTATTTCACCTTTCTTTTTTTAATCAATTGACACCAAAGCGGTTTTGAGGTTAGATAGTGCCCACATGTGATGTTTTGAAGCCATTTTATAGATTTAGTACTTAGCATCAGAAGTAAAGTATAATTCTAATTTATTAATATTACGAAACGGACGGGTTTCACAAAATAATGCATTTCTCAACACAACTGAGCTGGATTTAAAAACAAAACTACACTGGTGACAAAATATGTGGATATTATATGAAGAACAAAACAGCAATAGAAGCGTAAAATGTATTTCAGGCATGTTTTTACCGTTGGGTCTCACAAATAAGAGACGATGAACAGGTTAAAGACACGGCTGGTTGCCAAGAGGATATCACCCATACTCACCAACCTAGTGATGATATCTGTGGGGCATTTGAGCTGACCAGTCACCTCAACAAGCACTGTGACACATATACGAGCAACACTGGCAGCTAAGCTAAAATGCTGTATAACCAATGTAATAATGTAGGCTTTTACGGCTCGATGTATGAGAATGTTAAAATAAAAATTTATTTACAATTTTAATTTGAAAGAAGTGCCCAGCAATGCCCGCTCACCTTGATAAAGAATTTGGATTGGCCATGATACAATTATGGGCCGTTAAAAAAATCAGAAATCCTAAAACAGCAATAGCACAGGAACCAAACATTTAGGCAGTCATGAATGGCTGTTAATTTCTCAATGCATTTACCGATCAAGGTTAGACCATACGAAGTGCCAAACGAGAGGCTCCTAAAAGCATCCATTGTTTTGTACGTTTAAACATGGCACCACTATATTTACGGATATACCACAAGGAGTGCTCTAAAAGTATGGTAGTTGCAAACGTACGTCTCAAAAAATACTTCCTACATAGAAAACAATATAACCATTACATCACCTTGAATATTATGATTTGATTATGGACATCCTTGAGAGGGTAATTGAGATGAAGGAAGCAATTATGGGCATTAAGGGTAATTTGTCCAGTATTCTGGGCTGCAACAGAAAATTATATTTCCATGTACAGTTGCGGTCCTTTGGATATAGCTTTTATTCCATTTTAATATTTAAAGTCTAACAATGGTTTATCCCAGTGCTACTGAAACTTCAACACCATAAGCAAGAAGAGCTTAACGTCTATTCTAAAATATATCTCCTGAAGTGTTGTCAGTGAATTTCAATTGCTGCTCTGCACATTGCAAATGTAATTTTACACAATGTTTATGACGGTTGCTCTTCAGAGCTGTTCTTTCAGGATAGCCGTGTCGAGCAATCTCCCTCTCTCTCTCACGACGTTTCGCCTCCCACGTTGGAAGCATCATCAGACGTTATAGTTGTATGTGGGAGGCGAAACGTCGATTCATGATGGATGCTATTCAAACCTTTTTTTTTTTGAGAGGGAGAGCGCTGGACACGTTTATCCTGAAATAACTGCTTTGAAGAATAACCATCATAGCAAAATAGTCCTCCATTGTAAAAACTTGGTAGGACCCTCCTGAAAAAAGTCCTAATATTCAATGAGGCTTTCCTGGGTAAATAAGCATAATAATGATAATAAACAATAACCAAAGACAGAGTAGAATAATAAAGGCTCAATTCTCAACTTAAACATATGGAGCAATTGAGCCACATGAACAGTTAGAGGGAAGGAATTCTAGATATTGGGAAGCAGAAAGGGAAAGAAACACGCATCTGGTGAACGTTTATAAGAATAATTTAGACAATGACACATTTTGTTTGCTGGAGTGGACAGCATGGGAAGGAAAGCAGATTGACACAAGATGGAAAAAACACAATGGCGAAAACCTATGGAGTATCATTGAGACAGTGAGGATAATCTTGTAATTTATCAATAATCTGACTGGGAAAATGATGACGGATGTGAAAATGGAGAAATATTCTCACAGAAGCAGTGAGAAGCCTAAGAGCAGCATTCTGAAACATCTGCAGTTTGGAGCTGAGGAATATCGGGAGGCCCTGCAAGGGGGAATTGTGGCAGTGAAACGTAATGCAAGCAATGTCATTGGTTGTTCGATGTAATTCTAACCCTTGCTATAACCTCCTACCCTCAGCATAATAACGTAACATAACTCGATGTTTTGAGCACAGAGTACAGCACATCATTATCACTTCGAGAAACATCCACACACATCGGAGCCGTTACAATTTAGCCATATAAAAAATAAATGTTCGATTTTTGTGTTCATTTTATCAATATTATATCCCAATTGCTCTATTTACACCATGTCATGGACATATGAAATGTATATTCACAGCTCTGCAGCCAGTGGTTCATCACCCCGTGGCAAAGAACAGCCATAGAAGATGGTTTTGCAAGAACTACTTCTACTTGTAGACCTTTCAATCGAAACAACACATCTTTAATACCCTACACAGACTGTCACATCAAACCAAAATGTTGAAATATCAGTGCAGGAATACGCCAAAGGAAGTGAATTTATTTTTTAATGCGATGGGGTCTTTTTGTGTCCAGTCATCAGGGATAAGGCAGAAACCATCAGCTGACTACACTTTAGAACCTGGTTCAATAGTTGGCGGCTGCCTGGATTGAAACCCAAAAAAGCCTGCAGTGATGGCCTGGTGTGTAGCCCCTGAACCACCTAGCCAGCTGTAACAAATATATAAACATGTATATGATTGTGATGTTTATTTAAATGCATTCCATACGTACTTCTAAGATAGTCTGTCTACGCATGCCATGTATGCACCCTATTTTCCTTAATATTACCCGCAAAACTACTCAAAGAAAACATGGAGGGAGGCTTATTAGGAAAAAAAAAGGAAACATCAATCTGGGAACAAACACAAAGTAGAGAGATCATAGTGACTGGTACGGAAAGTAAATGGGCTTCGGCAGGACGCGTGGCTGATGAACAATACTAGGAAACAGAACTGTAACCAAAGACCAAACCATTTCCAAAAGGACAACTATTTGTAATAAATTGACACCGGCTTCACAGAGAAGGAGCGATGAGATCAGCTCACGTGCTGGAGTGAGATGGAGTGTGGCATCGTTGGACTGTTTCGAAGGGTGGCAGCGTGGGGGCACCTTCATTCAACGATGGATTTAACCGTGGCTGCAAACCTGTAAAACGTTAATGTATCTTACAACACACTATAATTCAGTATTTCAAATGTTGGACAAGTCAAGCAGCGTTGCATTCTAATAAAGATGCTAACTCAATGAATGCGATGGGTTTATCAGACAGTATGATCGCTAACTTTGGCAAAGACTGCCTCACAAAACGTATAGGTAGGTGTCTGGCTCACTGCAGACTGTGGGCACAAAGCACACATACCAATGCACATTAGCACTGTCTGAATCATCCATCAGATAACCAAAAGACTTCTAGAAATAATAATCAGGAACACATGTCCCCTTGACAATGACAGTGTACTGCTTAATCTGGTAACATAATTTTATGGATGGGATGGCAATGACATATCTACCTATATAAATAATTTAAATCCCTCGGTTAAATACATGCTGTTTGACGTTTTTATGACATTGCTGCCTTGGTCGTGGGTATAGTCGTTCAGTTTTTACTTAAGCCGGAAGGAACCGTTGAGCCGTGTAGTTTTTTTAAACAGTTGTCCAGCGGGGAGAGGTAAGCAAGTTACAACATCACAGGGCACCGGTGGCAATTCAGTCAGGACAATTAACCTAGGCAGCATGTCTTTGGACTGTGGGAGGACCTGGAGGACCTGGCGAAAATTCACATTTTGTGTATATACTCTTGTTTAATTGTATCCATATTTGTTTGTGATCAGCAGTATGGTGGATATTGTATACTGTTACGTGTGTGCCATGCAGAAATCTCAAAACAACATCCCTGTTTAGATGACCACCAGCAACCTAGGAACTAGACCATTAAGTAAAAGCAGCCCTATAGTTTCCCTAGAGTGCTGACATTTCCGGACATGCCTGTATATATCACATCATCAGTAATCAGTTAAACAGGAACATCTACAGTAGTTGTTACTATTACCACAGGCTCCATTTTAGCAGTCCTTTCTAAAACCCGTATTTGATTTATGACAAAATAGTAATATTCTAAAAGTGACCGTTTAAAGTAAAATTACAGTTTGAGATTTGGGTTTCACTTGTGGTAGACTTTGATAAGACAAAACATATCTCAGGAAAAAGGCAGTAGCAACAACAGGAACTTTGGGCTGTGATGGCACAAGAACTGGAAACGTATTTTCAGAAGGAAATGGCCTTTCCTTGACCCCAGTTCATCAGAACGTGTGGCCTCTTGCATTAAAACAAGACAGAAGTCTGTTTGAAATTAATATTGGTGCATCAATTAAAACACATTTTAAGACAACCCTCCTTGTATAGTATTTGTATTATCAAATAATTCTTAATTTGGAATCCTTTAGTTGTTACTTTATTGCCAGCTGTGTTTGTTGTTAGGTCTTTGAATAAACATATTGCCTGGTCCCCAAGTACATACACTTAGTGGAGCACTAAACAAGCTTTTGAATAAACACACCAACTAACTGAGAGGTAAATATCAGGGAACAGGAAGAGACTGCACTGGAATTTATCTAGCACCCACTCGAGAATACAGTACATTCATATTTGAGTCGCAATGAACATTAAAAAACCCTCCATATTGAGTGACAACCAATGGAGTGCCAACCTTGACTGCTTTAAAACAAAGGTCGTATTTGAACTACATATTTGAAAGTGTGATCAAAATACAGTTACAGTAACAAAAATAAAAGTGACCCTTAAATTGAATATAATGTGGTGCGCCGTCTTTGGTGGAATTAGCATCAATTGCTCTTATCAATAAGTAAAAATAATAATAGCATTTATATAGCGCCTTTCACCCGAAGTAAAGGTTAGCTTCAAGCCCTAGAATCCTAGATCAATGGTTCTCAACTCTTTGCACCTCAGGGCCCACTTGGTCCACTTGAGTCTGGTCTCCACGGACCACGAAGTGGTGCTCGTGGCCCACTGATGGGTCGCGACCACCAGTTGAGAATGGCAGCCCTAGATCACATTTTATAACGTTTCTACCTGTAAGGCATGTTTCATATACTCATAGCAAGACTACAGAATTTTTAACGAGCTCATAATGCATACAACACTTGATAGACTCCTCTTGACAAGGATACATTGATGCATAACATTAGAGTGGATTTGCAGCATTAACAATTTAGTTCCATATTGCTTGACTATGTACATGCTGATAATGAGCCGTCATTTACCTGAGTGATAATTCCGTTTATGTCCTTCGGCTGGCCTGGGAACGCCTGGGAATCCCCCAGGAAGAGCTGGAATCTGTTGCTGAGGAAAGGGATGTCTGGTCCGCTCTCCTTGGACTGCTGCCACCGCGACCCTCACCAGGACAAGCGGTTTAGAAAATGGATGGATGGATGGATAATACCGTTTATAGTAATGGTGTCTAAAAGCATAAGGCAAGTGGAAAGGAAGAAGATGTGAAAACTTCTATTGTCGTAACTCAACAGGAATTAAATAGACCTAAACCAGTAATCAAAAACCTGCTGTCCGATGTTTACATATAGATGACAATTTTGAAGACTTGCTTCTTTAATTTTTAACATTGCTAATAAATTGTTTTCAAACATTTTTTTCCACAAATAGTGCATGACATTTGTATTACGTACAGGTATCTGGTGCAGAATGTACAGATCATCGGACGGAAGACCTCAAATATTTGTTGTAGTGCAGTGGTACACATACAGAAAACTCAACACAATCCGTCCATAACACTGCTTTAAAAAGATGCAGTAGATTTGTCTGGCCTCTCTATGTGCTGTGAAGAGGGGTCATTATCCTAAAACGTTACCTATTTATTTGTTATACTCAAGGCAAAGTTTTTGACAAAAGTGTTGAGCTTGTTTTGTTTTGGTACTTAATGCTGTTGACTGCCTTAAGCGATAGATTTGCTGACCAAATTATTTCTCTAATAGCACATTACATATATCAACCATTTCATTTCTCAAGACTCATTTAATAAATAACGCTACAATGTACATTTTATTGTAATTGCAGGAATGTATGGCCAAATTTATTTTAATATCTCATGGGAGTGAGGATTTGTTTTAATTCAGAAGAAATGCACGTTCTTGTTTGTGAACCATCTATCAATATTTTTGCATAAACAAGTACAAAAATACATTTCAAGAATGGTATGTTGTGCAATTTAAAATGAATAAATGTATGTATATGTGACTTGTACATGTGTTAAGCATATAATGAGACTATACCAACATACATGAAAACGCTATTGACTTTAACATTTGTAATAAAATTACACACCTGCTACTTATGTACGATTACGTGCTCTAGTCATTAGTAGAAGTGCTGGTAAATTGTAGACGTTGCCTATGACATTTCAGTGTGAAAGGAACTTAACTCAAAAATAATTTGCATAATGAGGGCATTTGTTAAGGATAAACATTGCACTCGTCGTACGTCCCGCTTCCAGAGCTTGCAAGCTCACCGGGTATTTTCTGCTCTATTAATAAATATATATCTGTAATTATACGTCCCCCACACACAATGTTTTCTACCATGTAACTTTTTGCAGCCTACATTCAATATGCCCATTAAACACTTGACATGTGGACATCGTATAGATTCCAAAGCGCCGTTACGTCATATCTAAACGCTACCAATAAGGCCACAATCGAGCAATATTGTCACCGTTTCCAAAGCGTTAGGTCCTGTGGCAACTTTACTGCAACTCATAGCTGCAGTGGTTTGCAATGACATGAGTTTTCTAATGCAAAGCGTAGCTGCCACATCGTGCACATGCATGCTGGGAGGAATGCAAGTAAAACTTGGGAAATGAGCAAAGACTCCTGGGGAAATAAAAATTACTCTCTTGAGCGCCATGTTTTTGAAGCATTAGCGGTGCCCTGCCAGAATGCGTGGCTTCTCGGCGGCCATGAGCATCTCGTACCGGAAAGGCCCGACGAGGATGTTTTTCCTCTCATTATTCGCTGTTCAATCGCACCATTCTATCTTAGAAAACAAGTTTTGCTGGCTGGCTTCATCGTTGCTTGCCTGGTGCGCACCAATAACGTTTACGATAGAGTACGACGTTTTTCTGATAATTGCAACCAGCTCCATCACACTTTTGTGGGTTTGCTCTTTAACACACCAGTGTGCTGAAGTAGTAAAGAATTGGCACGGTCTGTTCAAGTGACAAAAAAATACAAACTGGCTGTGTCGGGTGAAGGAGGGTGGATGACACTTTTACATGCCCTAACCTAAAAACACTTTATTATTTATATTGGTCGTGAAAGCCATTATCTTAAATTTACAAGGTTTATAGTTCCAGTCACATTAAAAATGCACTAAGCACGTGAAAGATTGTACATTTAATTTAAGGTGTTAAATTATCGATCCATTGTATGAATCCCCAAAATTAGAAAATGGATGTAATGTTGATGGAGTAGGCAGGCAAATGTACATTAGCGCAGACTTTGTATAATGGAGATGTGGGAACACATCAAGTGTGCTGCAATGTTATGTGTATGACACTTAGACTGGAACAAAATGTGTATTTATCGTACTGCGCTAAAAAATTTGGAAATAACTTCCAGATTTGTGTAAAATAACGAATCTGAGAACAAAGCAGCCTTTTTCAGACATTCGCAAGCCCCGCTGAACACGGTAAATTCACATCCCGTCAGTACTTTCTTTAGAGATTTGTTTGGTTAAGAAATATTTTGTTGTTGCATTTTTACACTTGAATATGAGATCCAAAAAAATGCAAACAAATCGTTCGACTTGGGCCCATGTGGGAGCTTTGCGGGGGTAATTTTAGCCACTGGTCACGTCCCACGCTTCCTCTTTAATCTGCAGCTTTTTCGTAGTTTAATGGAATCGCGTGGCTAATTCCTCCAACAATCCGTAGCGCGGTGCATTCGCGCGAATCTTGTCCATGGATTATGTACCTAACCTCTGAGATGGGTGGCGGATTACAGGATCGGCGATAGAGTCCGCTCATCAACGCTTTTCTGCTGCACTATACAAACTTCACCGAGCAGAACATCAATAACGGTTTCGTCTCAAATTCATGTAAAACGTCAGTGAGAAGGTGAACGGATAAAATATTCCACTTTAAGTCATGGTCGCTGTTCTTGGCACGTCCAAACTACATATTTCATTTCCCTCATTTGCAGGTAACAGGGTTAAATAAAGATTTGAGCCTGGCAAAGCTTGATTCTGGCAATGCTCCGGTAAGAACAATCCACTGGCGAAAGTTATTTGAGTGAGAGATGGGCTGTGGGGTGGGTGCATGTCACTGGGACTTCGTTCAGAGCAGCTGGCAGTGCAATCATGTTCTTTCCTGTACACGAGCACCCACCCCCACCAGACACTGTTGGAAGTACAGTGCTACTGGCAGCACAATGGTCGTCTCTGTATTAGCTGCACTCCCAACATACAGCAGCACACCACGATCATCAGGAATGTCAAACCAGGCACAAAGCAGGGATCACTTTAATTTTTTTTCCCCCTCTATCTCATTGTTAAAAGCAATTTCGTACAGGTGGCATGTACTTAGGTTTATACAAACGTTCCTCGTATATATTAAAACTATCTTGCGGGAATTATATATTCATAGTGAGGTTCTGTTTGTCAGTTTAGGTCATATGAAGGTGTGTAAGTGAAGTGCACCCGTCGATATGCCGGAGCAAACGATATATGTTTAAACGATTTTGTGGACAATTCTACTGTGGTATCATGGTTCAGCATGGCAGCAGAACAGTTAAAGGGTTTTGTTTAAGGAAGCAAATCCTGGACTGCTTTCAACCCTCTGGGTCTCATCAGCAGAGTTAAGCTTGTTAAATGTCAACATGAGTACTCCATTTAAATCGTGGGGCCCATTTAAAGTTTAACACAAAAAAACCTACATGAACTCATTCTACCACGCTGTGGAGCATTGTGTAAAAAACAAAACTCTCATTTTCCTCTTGACCCTACTTCACCACGCTGGTCAGTGCAGATTGGTGAAGGCTGTGTAAATATATACCTATATTCATATTAATATACAACAGAGCAATTGTTTGTATGTACGCACTGAGGGAACCAGGTTCAAATCCTTCATAAGTGCCACGTCTATACATTTTTATCCAAGGCTTTTATGTCTTGTTTCAGCTTAACGTCCCACAAATTGATTACTCTTCTAATACTTTAACAATATTTCAGCTTTAAATTCTTACTTTTGCACTACCATTTGGCCTGTTAAGCCATCTTCCAGCTTTATCCAGAAATAAATCCAGATTAAATGAGTCATGGCAGCAGAAAACGTCATCAACAAGAGTCGTCAGAATAACGTGTTGGACCGTTTGCCTGTAGGGCAGGTACTCCGCTAGTTACAACAATGGACATTGATTGCTACACTACTCTCTGCTGCCCAGTATATGTCTGTGCAACCCTATGACAACCATTTGTGCCTAGCGGTCACCAATCGAAGCACTATCCAGTCTCAAATCTCGCTTAGCATCTGGTAAGATTAGCATTATTAAGTGCTATTTGATCACATGCTTACAAAACCTGCTTGACTAAACATATTTGACATCCTCTATATTCACCTTTTGACAAACCTAACCATAAATTATATTCAATGAAAATACATCCAAGTTGTAAAATATTATTATGCAGAATTTAAAGAGCTAAAAATTAGATATGATCCTGAATATGGCTATCCATTTTTTAAAGGCCAATTCAGTCTTAGAGTTTTCATAGTCGTGTGTGCTAAACCCCTGGTTATTGAGCTGCACTATAAACCCCAGCAACCTGAGTTCAAATCCTGACCATGGCAAATAGCAGTAACGAGTGATATACGAACTGGATGTGGATCCTTCTTCATTGACCTGTACTGACCAACATAAAGTATGGTCACACAACCCCCTTGGCACATTTGTTTCTGTACTGATGTAGGTTTTCACGGCTCGATTCATGATGGTTGCTCTTCAGAGCTGTTCTTTCGGGATAGCCGTGTCGAGCGATCTCCCTCTCTGTGTGTGGTGATGTATGCAAATATTCCAATGACTTTGAGATGAGGAACAATACAGACATGGAGCCATGGTACGCATGAGATTACCATTGGCTGGTGACAGTAGAGCATGTGGGTACTATCATATTTGTGCAGTGTGTGAGTGTGCTCTAGCTATTTGCATACATCTTCTACGTGGAAATTTGCTTGTAAAAATACGTGGACATGTTAAGCAAAAGCCTCCTAAAAAAACGTTGTGAAGAGACCGTGAGGCTTTCTTGGGTATGTGCTCAGGGCTAGGGGAACTACCTGGGCTCATGTGACCTGTCATTTGATTAAGTTTGGGGATATTCGGTGGTGACAAATATGATGACTACAGAGAATCAAAGCAGTGAATATATATATTTTTTAAATGTCATCCAAAATAAATATTTTTACAATACAACATGAAACTAAATCCCAGTACATAATTTGAAACCTAAAATATGTTTTAACTGGAGACTGCCCAGTAATGTACAAGTGCCTGCCAATACAGCTGAACAGGATTTACTTACGCCATTTTTCCAACTATGGGTGTCTACGCGGCAGTTTGCTTCTAAATCATCTCAAGTACTACAGATTCACCGTGGGCCATTTTTTGTTATAAACCTGTATTGAAATTTCAGTCAAAAAAAAAACCCCACGGAGTAGATATTTCTTTGCAAAGCGATTTGCCACAGAACACTTTGATCTCTACCTTCCCATTGAGTGAAAATTCGATACAGAGAATCCATCTGAGGGGCTCGGGAGAGGGATCCTGCCCTGCAGGGCACACGTGGCATGCAGGCTGCAATAAACCTGGCTCGCTGTTCGGCCTGGCTTGATTAATGTCTTTGTTGCACCTTGGAATCATTTGGATAGCTTAAGGTTGAAATGGTCTGCAAGCCTTCAGTGTCTCATCAAAGATGTGCCAAATGATCTACCTTCAAAGTCAAACCAGATGACGAAACAGACTGCGAGGTTGATTATCCTTATCTCTTTCATTTTTTTGTGAAAAAATGTGATAGAAAACAACGCCCGATATAGCTTGCCGATGCAATGCAGAAATTGTGTCGGCATCAACAGTAATAATCTTTTGTCACGTTTTATGTCAACCCAGGTTATTGTAGGGCTAGATTCCGGCAATACACTAAAGAAATTCAAGATCTTTGTTTCCGCAAGGTGAAAGTACGCTCTTTATTTGCGGCAATGGAGTGTTTTGTGACATGGGTTAGGGAGGGGCTGGCAGGCTCTTTACTTCGAAGATTGTTACGAGTGTTAACGTGTGATTTTATATATTTTAGTTGTTTTTGTCAATTCGTGAGTTTGTTGTGTCGCAGGAAGAGCTTGCAAGCTCACTGGGTATCTTCTGCTGTAGTAATAAACATCTATCTCTCTACCACATATATTATACCGTGATTGTTTTGATCCCTTCAACACCTGAACACTGTGACTCAACTTTACGTACTTAGAAATTATATAAAACCTGTACAGTAGATGAGATTATATGTTGTAAAAATGTATAGGCATATAAAAGTGACATAGCCACGCAGGTAAGTCATATTATAAGTTAAAGCATCCCACATTCGTCAACACATTCTTCAATGACACTGTGTGGCCTTGAAAGAAAAGATATATCATAGCTGATGTTCTGGGCAATGTGCTTTGAAGACGAGCCATAGCCCAAGCCCAAAACGTTGCCTATTATATATTTTTCATTTTAACGCAGTGTTTCTTGACCATTATGGGTTTTGGTTGAACACAAGACCAAATGAAATTAAATAAAGTTGCAACATACTGTATTGTATGATAATATCTCTCCAAAGCTGCTCTTTAGGGATAGCCGTGTCGAGCACTTTCCCTCTCTCCTTCGCTCGACACGGCTATTCCGAAAGAGAGCAGTTATTATAGATCGAGCCGTGAAAACTTATGTCAGTACATACTGTATTGTAAAGGAAATACCGTTTGATTTTAAAGAAGTCACAAACTAAGATATAGGTACATTAGAAAATGAGGAATGGCTCGAGAACACTTGTATTCATATTGACACAGCAGTGAAAGCGGTAGCCGACTAGAAACTGACTGGGAAGGAATCCTTTTCAAATGTAAGACAGATGCCACATTGTTCTACATGTAGGGAATATCATAGTTGAAAGAAACGTCGTCAAACTTTGTATATGTTTTGGGGAACATGATATATTAGTCTAAGACAGTGCCATAACTTATTAAGGTGTCGTAACGTCTTAGTTTGCGGGGTTTTGCTTGTAATGTTAGTAAAATAGATAATTTTGATGGCAACCAGACTTTTTTTATATAGAGATCACACGGATGGTCAAAATACATTCTCATTTAGATGAAAGCTTCAAGCTGTAGGGGTAAATCAAAGGCCGGACTTTAAAGAGCTTTGATTTTAGCCACCATTTTTACACATCTCCGTTGTCAGTAATTGGTATTACAAGTTGAAAACCTCAACTCGGTAAGATGTATTTATATAAAAGCATTATTTCCGTACAAGAATGCAGACACAATTCGTTGCCAGTGAACACACGCTAACTCACACAAGTGTCTGCTGCGTCTGTGTGACAAGTCTAGCTCCGATTCGCCAGCCTCATCCAGGGGCGGGCTTCACCTGGTGCCATCACAAGACATCCTTTGGTGACTTTCCGTGGTCCACCCCTGCCTCTAGATTGGTTCCCTCGTGGGGCATGGAAAACGGGCACCACCCATTTTTCCTAAAAGTATGATCGTGCAATTCTCACTGTCATCTGTTGAGTGACACGTGAGGCTTACCCTTTGTAAGTGTTAATACCAATCAGTGCCTCCACATTACACGACCAGATGGGTGGCAGGGTGGCGCAGTGGTAACATCTGCGCTTCACAGAAAGACAGTCCTTTTTCTGTTGTAATAATACACATCTATCTATCTATCTGCCAGAGGCGGTTCGATTCCCGCTTCGGGTGCCTTTCTGTGTGGAGGTTATGGGTTCGCCCCCTGTTCTGCATGGGGTTCCTCTGGTTTCTCCGGTTTCCTCCCACAAATAAAAAAAACACTCGGTAATTAGTTGGCCGATTACATCATAATATATAGGACGCAGTGTGTGGCAATATGTTGGCGCCGGCTAACCGCCTGGCTGCCTCTTCAGCATCTGCGGTTTCCTCTCGCCTCTGAGTCGTTCTCTTTTCGAATACCTTCGAAATTGAATGAATATGTGCGAGTTATAAATTGTCATTAATTATGACAAGCAACCTACCGTGTCTCTTTCTTAAAGCAATTGAGCATTGTTTGAGAATTTAGAAGCAACCACTCGACTTCGATTCGATTCTTCTTAGCGTGATGGTTATATGACAGTTTCCCATTGCAACAAGTTCTTCTTTAGTTGCAGACAGCCCTTCAACATATAGAGATATAATAGTCAGTGCTGGCCTTAAAGGCGGGCATTGGCCTCTCTTCTTGCTGCAGACTGAGGGACTTCTGGCATCTGTTGAGCTTCTGGACATCGTTGTCTTTCAGCTCGGCTTCGAAGTGTTTGGTAGAATTTGCAGGTAGTACCGAATATTACTTGACAGGGATCGCGACGTGAACGCTTCTACCTTGATCCCCTGTACAGTATTAAGACGCATATGGACAGACTGAAATATCTATTGAAGCAGAGACCCAAACATCTTCAGTTTAAATATTTAATTGATAAGTAGTCACCACTGGGGTTTATTTCCCCTAAACGAACATCCATCTGAGGTGAATGAGTGGTCTTGCAATATGTGATGTTTACTTTATGTTTATAAGCATTAGCACCTTTTGCTGTCTGCTCCATGGTGTAGGCTCACGAACAGGAGTCAGGTACACAAACCACTTTCACACAAAGGGTTACTCATTACCCAGCACTCATGAATGGTTGGAATTCCAACATCTTAGCAACTGAGACACGCATCTGGTTTGGATCCAGAAGCAGAATTTGACTAGTGGGTCATTAATTAAAACAAAAACATTAGTTTCTCACCTTCCTAATCTTTTTAAAGTGAAGCCTCTTAGAATCCCAGCAAAATTGGACACAATGTGTGTGACCAGTTTCAGCCTTGTGATGCATAAAATATTAATTCCTTATCAACCTATTGAAACATGCCAAGAGATTGATTAACTTTTTAAACTTTGATATGATAAAATATAATTCTGGAGCTCTCATTGCTTCAACACACCCCGTAAATAGTCAGTTGAATGAAGCCCCCTTTGCCAGCAGAAATACAGGATATGGCTTCAATTGGCCATTCATCACTACCGCATACGTATTTAAAAACGATAAACTGTTCATAATAAACAGTAACATTAACGTTAAAACTAACATATATTTTCATTTTAAACGTTGTACAAGTTTCACAAAAGATCTTCATTGTCTTGAGAAGCAGCAATGGCTGTTGTTTTCACTGCTACAGGCAGCCAAATGCATTAAGGGGCCAAAGCTGTAAATCCGCCATGACTTTTTTTTTTACCAAAGACAAAGTCTGGACGAAATGCATTGCCAAAATTACCTCAGAATGTTTTCCTAAGGGTGAGTCAAGATGTGAAGGATATAGAAGATTTTAAGGAAAATGACCAGCACCAGACCACAGTTTGGGTTTTGTAGCCACTAAACAGTTTATACAAAGATGCTTTGGATTGCCATGCTAATTCTTTATGTATAAAAATAGTATGATGATTTAAACAACATTTATGGTGCGTATGGTGTACATATGTTGAAACAGAGGACAGAGAATTGTGTGACATCCATTTTACTCAATCACAATGATGTGTAAGCAATACATTATTGCTCACACAATAACACAGAGGAATATTAATGTTTAAATCAGCCACCTCTAACTTGTTAATGGGTATTTTTGGCCACTTACAGTAATTATATATTGATTTAATCATCATTAGCCATGGTCAGTCCACTGCTGGACGAAGACCTATGAAACCCACTCTCATCTCTAGCCTGCTAAGCACACGCACAAGCACACGCACCAGAGTTGATTTCAGCACTCCATCTCCTGGGCAGACGGCCTCTCAGACACATGCCACCCCCTCACTGCCACTATTCCTGACCATTGGCCATTATCCCTATGTGTTCCTGCCCAAGCCCACTTACCCTTTTGATCAGTATGAATGATGTCTTTAACCTGCACATGTTCTCTAATCCATGTGTTCCTCTTGATGTTTTTCAACGTATAATGCCAAACATGCATCTCCCCATGCTTCTCTGCTCACTGTTCAGTGTTCGTAAAATAAATTGGTTAATGACCATGTTTCTGAACCATATGTCCTGACAGGTTGTACGAACTGATTACAGCATTTTTTTGGGGAACATGTGTGTGCTGCTTTTCAATACCAAGTTCAAATTTCCAAAAGAACTCCAACCTGCTGTCATACGCCTCTGTTTTTGATCACTTTGACGTCAGTCGACCCTCAATAGAAGTCCTGGCTACATACATTCTGCTGTGTTTTCCAGATGTGTCCCTCTGACATACTGACTGACCGATCTCCAATTGTTTAGCGATATTACTGTACCGTACATGATCTTTGTTGTGCTCGTTTCAAGTAAACTTTTGAGAATTGCTCTTAAGAGCTGCACTTTTGGGAAAGCCGTATTGAGCTTTTGACAGAGCTGGCCCAAAATACCAGCTCTTGAGAGCAATTATCACAAATCGAACCGTGAAAACAATATTAAGATTTTTCTTAGCATCGTGTTCTTGGTGCTCATCCACAAGCCATTGGCTGTTGCACAAGTGCCACGTGCATAACACGAAGGCGTCAACACAATTGCCACAGAGCCCACTGAGAAATACAAAGCAGCGTCCACTTCCATTCATCTACACTGCCTGACTTTCATCCATCCATTGTCAGAAACCGCTTAATCCTGTACAGGGTTGAGGTGAGCCAGAGCCTATCCCGACAGACACAAGGCGCAAGGGAGGGCTGTACCTAGAATGGGACGCCAGTCTATTACAGGGCACCAGGGGCAGAGACAAACACACGCGCTGCAGAGACAAACACGCGCTCAAGGAGCTATGGATTCTTACTGCCATCAGATGCACGAACTCTTTGCTGATGAGTAAAAATTAGTTGACAAATAAATGAGTAGATGAGCAGTAGGGCAGCGCCTCAGAGAAAGTCCTGTACGAGGCGGTTCGATTACCCGCTCAGGCGCCTTTCTGTCTGGACTTTGTGTTCTTCCCCTGTTTTGCGTGGGTTTCCTCCGGTTTTCCAGTTTCCGCCCACAAATAAAAACCATCATTAATATGGCGTTTGAGATGAGATGTGGCATTCGTCACATCTCATCTCAAGCATTCTCACAGCACACCGAGTGGCAGTCGTCCCTGGATGGCACAAGGTGTCTCAGCACCGGTCAACAAGTGGAAATTAGTCTGCCAGTAAGCAATTTGCAAGTCATTTTCAAATTGGAAAATTTGGACCCTGACACTGATACACATTGGCCTATTAATTCACAGTAACGTCATTGGATCTTTAAAGTCCACTGTGAAGCATCCATCCATTATCAGAAACCGCCTAATCCTGCACAGGGTCGGGGTGAGCCGGAGCCTATCCCGGCAGACACAGGGCGCAAGGCAGGGCTATACCCAGGATGGGACGGTGCATATATCTGATTAATATGCCCGCAGCGTTAACCGGGGTTGACTTACTGGAAACGAACCGCGAACCTCCACAACATGCGGCAAATGCAATAGCGCGGAGAGCCACGTCACCACCCCTGTTACTCTCAAATGTATCATTGGATAGTAGTAATAATAATGCACAGCTCTGTCAATCTACGACGAAAGGCGGTCCTACATTGTGTCCTTCACAGGGGCGATCATTAACTCTTGCTGCGTACACATGGAATGCACATGAAGCAGTGGGTTAACTGCAATGTCTTGAAATAATCTGTCTTTTCTTCTTACATATGTACACGTCTTGTTTCTCTAGCATCAAAAGCCTAGTGGAAAAAAACATCCCACAAACTGAAAAAAAGCCAAATTCTCAATCTACACACCGATGGTAACTACTGGGTAGACGCATATCGCTTACGCCGTACATTGTGAAATGAGAAAGCCACTTGTGCTATTTGGGTTTTTCCTCTTTTGTCTCCATGAAATGGCCTTGTTAAGCCATGCCATAAGCTCCATGTTGGACAAGCAGCAATGAAAGGCGAGGCAAGTTTGTGGTCAGACCTCGTCCCCACATGCATTCAATTTCCAGCTGTATTCCCCTGCGCTGCGTCTGGCTCCAGGCACGGCTACAACATCATTTACACAGTCCAGGATCCACAAGACAGCGGCCGTCAGAGTTTCCATGCCGGGTGTCCGCCAGAGAGCCAGCATGCTCGCCCCCCATCGTACCAGTCGGCTTCCACAGCAACATGATTTGCAAGCTGATTGGAGAGATTGGTTACCAGAAGAGGAATTCAATCTGCCTATTTTTTTCCCTCTTCGAGCCCCAAAAGACTTTTATGAAGCACTGATTCACCCCCCAATAGAGGCCCCCTAACAGTACAGTACCAGTGCGAAACAAATGCATGAATGCCTTTAGCAGAAGATGACCACTTAAACACGGTGGTTAGGTTCGCCGTGGATGGGTAGCCTCTCGTCCATTGCTGGACAGACCTACCGTTCAGTAATTAGCGCTTCACAATGGCACGGATTTTGTGGCATCAAAGGCAAGACTGTGACACCCAAAGTATCTTTTGGAGGAGTTCCTCTAAAAAAAAATCACAATGGTACATGAGAATACCTGTAACGTATTTTTACAATGGTAACGCTGATAGTTTTCTGTGTGATCCAATTTTGGGCTTTAGAAAGTATTCATTGTGTCCATGCTTCATAAATGGCTGCGACAAATGCCTGCATGCATGTAATGTAAACGGTATACAGTCCACATCCATCATCTTTGAAAGACGAAGTTAAATAAATACAATTTCCTGAGTTTAATTCAGGAGTTATTCTAAACACGCTCCATTAGCTTATTTTTCCATCTCCATGGAAATACTGTATGTGAGCTTTCTGTAAAAATCTGGGAAAGAAACGACTGTACTTCAAGCATCTCCAGCCACTCAAACACTTGCATAAACAACGCACAAAAATCCAAACGTAAGGAATTTCCATGCACATTTCTCAAAACAAATCCTCTACAGGGCATATACTGTATGTTGCTTCAATTTTTGGCAAAAGGTTGCCACACAATAGTCCAATTGTAAATGTGAAAATAATTGAGGATGGAATAATATGTGAACATTATTATAGCATAATGCGGTATTGAGGTGTCATCTATTAATATACAGGAGTCACACTTGAAGAGGCAATGATTGTGCAGGACAAGAGTGAGTGCTGCCCCTCAGTTGGTGAATTCTGCGGCATGTGACCCAGTGCTGTAAACACTTGGGCTTCCTCTCCTTCCAACCCAAACAAATATTTCTGATGACAGTGCTTTGCAAATGCTCTTCAAACCCAGAGCTGTTGTTGCATTTAAGGCATACAGCTTTGGAATTAAAGGCGAAAAGCCAAGTGTAATATGTAAATAAAAATGTTCTAACCTGCTCAATTATCTTCATACGGTTTATAACGGAACTGCTCCCCTTATCACCAGAGCATCAAACATAACACAAAGATCCCCCGTATAGCCTTAACAGACTGGAGTGTCAAGCACCTATGAATGTTCGCACGGCACGCGACGAGGTGGGTGACCAGCAACACGCCAAGCCGCCTTTGTATCCCTAGTGACAACGTTGTCACACTTCGCTAGGTACTCATTTGAGGCTGAGTCGTCCCAGGAGAGGACCAGGACCGGTTTAGAAAATCGTCACTGGTGTGGGCTGCGAGCGGGAATCGAACATCACCCGCTTATATACTCGCCAACTCCGTTATTAACTTACATTGACATGTTCTAGTGTTTGCGACTTTCTCCGTTTGTGCCCTTGGACTGTGCTGTGGCTTTGCAGGTTTAATAAAATATTTCTTTGGAGACAACAAATAACCCTGTATAGGGTAGGCAAAGATTATAGAAATGAATGTACTAATATTTGACAAGTCTTAATTAATTGTAATAAATTATCCTACAGTTAAATATTTCAGAGGGGTTAACAATTCACCCCCCTAAAAATACAATTAATTGCTGCAATTCGGAAACACGATTTCATTCCAAAGACATGCTGCTGCATGGGTTGATTGGCCTGTGGACTAAATTGCCCCCGGTGTCTTGTGATGGACTGGCGTCCCATCCTAGGTATATCCTGCCTTGCGCCCTGTTTATGCCGTGATAGGCTCCGGCTCACCGCGACCCTGTATAGGATTAAGCGGTTTCTGACAATGGATGGATTTCATTTAGGAATGGATTATTTTGGAAAACTTGTGATGAATTAACGTATGCTAGTTTCAACCAGGGAAAACGTCAGCGTCCCATGACTGTTGTTCAGGAAGATCCTGCCAGGTTGTGGCAGTAGGGGAGCGATGATTGTTGTAGGTTCCCCCATCGAGTTATCTAGCAGTCACCAGTGGCTGGAAGGCTCACGTCTTCTTCTTTGCGATTCTTCGAAGCACGATGGTCAGCTTCTGGACATCGTTGTCTTTCAGCTCGGCCTCGAAGTGTTTGGTAGAATTCACGTGAACTCACGTGAAGGGATTACAGACAACATTAATTCATTCATTGTCAGAAAACGCTTCATCTTCTACAGGGTTGCAGTGAGCCGGAGCCTATCCGGGCAGACACAGGGCGCAAGACAGGAGTATATCCAGGATGGGACGCCAGTCCATCACACGGTACCGGGGGGCAATATAGTTCGCAGGTCAATTAAGTTATGCAGCAGCACGTCTTTCGCCTGTGGAAGGAAACCGGAGTGCCTGGCGAAATCCCAAGTGGACACGGGGAGAACATGCAAAGTCCACACAGAAAGGCACCCGAGCCGGGATTCAAACCCGGAACTTTCTTGCTGTGAGGCGGCAACGATACTCACCGCGCCACCGTGCCACCCTATATTCAAAGTATCCAATCAAAGCCTACGTTCACGATTTGACGCATGTACGTGGAGTGTAAGCATCTACTAAAATGTATTATTGTATAATGACACTACTATTAAATATAGTTTAATTAAAGCACATACTTAGGTGAAATTGGGTAATACAGGACATCCGTACAGTATCAAAATTATTACAGGTGTACGGAATAAAGGTCATTTCTGGAATGTTGGTAACAGGAGGAGGCCTTCTCACAGCAGCGTTGAAAGCATTTGAAACTATTTGCAATGAAAAGTAACTCCGTTTATAATCTTGGCAACAAAATATTTACTTTTTCATTTACCATCTTCTTTAGACTCCAAAAGTATACAAACTAAATGTCCTTTGCTTAGACATACCTGACAGGTAAAATCTATCATGCAATAGCAAGATAAAACGCTTTCATCATCATCATCAGCTTTGGTCAATCCTCTTCTGGATAAAGGCCTCCCTCGCCAACCTGCCACATTTCTCACAATCCTGCTATGTAATGCTCCATCCTGAACATGCACATGAACCCATCTCATCACTCAATCTCCTGGGCGGTTGTCTTTTCGAAGACACACCGCACTGTATTTGGGCAACTAACGTTAAAAAACAACAATTAAAATGATATTATATATTTTTGTATTGCCATGAGATAAACTTCCATCCATTCATCCTTTATCAGAAACCGCTGAATCCCATACAGGGTTGCGGTGAGCCAGAGCCTATCCCGGCAGACACAGCATACCAAATTGTAATTTGAAAGCGAAGTAATAAAATTACAAGTGCAGTTGTAGTATATCTTAATTTGAATGAGTGCATTCTGGGACGAAAACAAGTGAAACTGCAATGGAAGCATCTCCTGCATGGGGCTGTGGCTCTCAGCTCACGCTCGCATTGGTCCACCATTAACAGCAGTGTAATTCATGTGATTATTTACGAGCTCTGAGCTACAAAAAATTGTTATCAAGATTTGGTAGATATTTTGAGAAATCCATTGTGGTGTATTACGTAATTTTCGAACAAACGGGAAAGATCTTTAGAGATCTGTAGAGAAATACATTTTAAAAAGCCTTGCAATTGTCACCGTGCGCTTTTGCTGAGACACAATGCAGATAACTGTACTCATTACCGCAACTGTGACACATGTGCAACACAAGATATGTAAATAAATGTTTGGAAGAAAAAATCAAGAACATATACATTCGTTTTGACTTGTATTAGCAAATGCCAAGAAGAAAACATAAGTCACCTATTTGTGCATCTTATCCACATTTGGATTTCATTATAGCCGATGAGAAATATGTTCCAAGACCAAACCTCCTGCTGTCTTTTCGGTCATTTCAACGGTAATGGCATTTTTCCAGCAAATACAGTTGTTTTTGGAACAAAAGAGAATACAAGTAATAGTATGCTACATGTAGTAGTGTTCTACATGTGCCGAGGCTTCAGTACAGAACGGCTACTTTCCAATCTGCGCAAAGGGAATATTCTGGTTTGCAAACGTAAAAAAATATATTGTGCAGTAAATACTGTACTTTATGGGGTTTTTTAGACGAGGAACTTTAATGGGTGAAAGTCAAACCATCAGCTAATGCGCTGCAGGTGCTGACAAATTGCAGCCGAGGAGGAGGTTCAAGCGATGTTGCTGTTGTGTGCCAAAGTCAATGGAAAAAGCAGCCTCTGCCACTAGACTTGCAGAGGTCAGCAAAATGAAAGCCAAAATGTTCAACCGATCTCAATATGGTGAACTTTTATTGCTGAAACAAGCAGACGTGATAATTCAGGCATTTGCCATAGAGATACGACTGGATTTGTGATAGTTCAAGTAGTTATGTACACCAGCTGTTTCCACCAACGGGAATTTTCAAAAGTATGTCTGGCTGCTGAGTTTTAAACGAGACTGCTGATCACCAGAGCAACTTTATAGATGTGGGAGGAGACACTTTATAGAAGATAAAGTCAACCATAGGCAGCCATAGGCAGAAGACTGAAGTGGAAGAGACAAAGGTTGGTATGAGAATTGCTCTCCATAGGCGTTCTTTCTCCTTCTCGACGCTTCGCCTCCCATCTTGGAGGCATCATCAGGCGTCCTGAATGGTTTAGCTGAAACAATGGAGCTACCAGCACTTTGAAATTGACTACTTTCAACATCAGAAAAACACACTCGTGCACTGCAGATAATATAACACAACATGTTTCATCTAAACCATCTGATAATGCCTCGAAAGTGGGAGGTGAAACGTCGTGAAGGACAGATAAGAACACTCGACACGGCTATCCCGAATGAAAAGCTATGGAGATAAATTCTTATACAGTACATTGAGCCATGATAACCTACATCAGTACAATGCATAGCAGTATAGTTAACCAGTGATGGGAAGTGCCCAGGGAACGGGGGAAGCCAAACAAATTGCACATTTGTGGAGCAGCAACCTCCCATTGAGTGGAGATTAACCGGAGGTTTTCACAAGAGGCCTTCGTTACTGGAGTGGAGAACCCGTGAATGGGAGTAGAGTCAGACGAGAGGAAAGACAGGTGGAAGCAAATTCACAGAGAAACTTGAAGACAGTGAGGGCACCTTTGGACTTGCTCCAGAATTGGATTAGGAGCTAAATATGAGCATGGCAGCACTGTGGTGTGCTGTATAGGTGCCGGTGGGAAGTTTAATAGTGGCAGTCTGGATAATCTGCAGTTTGAAGATGTATGATTTAGGGAGACTGTACAAGACGTTACTGCCAGTAGTCCAGGATAAAGACCTAGAAGTTCGCAAATCCTTTATCTTTAAACCGATTCTTCATCAACAACCATGTTCTATCCACTACTGGATGAAAGCCTCCCCACATTATCACCACCTCCATGGTCCTCTGTGCTACAATCGATCTCATTCAAACACTTGAGCCGATCTCATCACTCAATCTTCACACAGAGGTTTTATTTTCAGGTGTGTTTCTACTTTAGGTGCCATTGTGACCAATCTCTTACACATGGGATCATACATAGATGTTTATATATTGTTTATATTGGTTAATGCGTATATTTGTTGTATCGCAGGAACCCCGCTTCTAGAACTTGCAAGCTCACTGGGAATTTTCTGCTGTAACAATAAACATCTAACATCTATCTAACCTGCAAATAATGCTCTCTGTCCAAACCGACTTTTTTTAAAACAGTCAATATGATGTCTCTATATGTTACATTTTGCTCCTTACTCAAAACCTAGCCTAAGATCAATGTTGTACATTAGAATCTAATGTACAACTAGACATGTAAGCTAGACATGTAAGGTGATTCACTGCTGCAGATTGATTCACTTGATATGGCTCTATCTCTTTGGCCTGTCCATGAGCTGTGAAGACGGGCCATTGCCTGAAACACATCACCTATTACATATACACAACTGCCAATGCAGACTCACCAAATAATCGGTTAAAGTGAGGTCTGAATAGAGGATCTTGGTTGATTATCAGGGGAAGTACTTGCTATGTGTGGCATCGACTCTGGGGTTAGGAAAGCCACCAGCCTGATACCACAGAAAGAGCTGCATAGCTCAACGGTTCCTTCTAGTTTAAATAAAAGCTGACTGACTGAAATGGGACACATTCTTAATGAGATAAATAGTGCATTGTTCTTACACGCAATAAACATGTAATAAGGCATTGCTCTCAAAGGGCCAGTTAGCTGTGTTTTGTCTCAGAAGTAACATCTGTATTTTCCTCCGAACTGGGGTAATTATAGCTGCATCTGGGGTTATCCCAACTAATAAACCTATCAGTGTTATTGTTTTTATTGAATTACATTTTTCAATTATGCAATCACACAAACAGTGGCATATCAATTAACGTTTGATAAATACTAGGGATCATAGCATAAGGGCGAAAGTAAGCCACTGCCACATGTGTGATGCTGTGCCCGGGGGAACTGGGTTTGCTTTGACACATTGTGTGCATGTGTTTGTGGCCAGTCCTAAGAGTCTGAGTTGGCCTCTGTTCTGGGTATCTGCCTGGATGGTATCATCTAATGCCAATGCTTGCACTGTGACCACAGAACATGTTACAATGTAGAGCTAATGGTCCCTTCTGCTCAGCAGATTTGCACGCTGCCCTAGAACTAATAACTTTGGCACAGAGACACTGAACTTGCGAGGCCAGCCACTGTAAAGTCATGTCAGATGTGACCACAACAAGTATATACAGCAGCAGAAAATCAATACAATTTGTATCGGCTGTAAAATATAACAGAAACCATATTGGCGAAGCCGAGTCTACCGTTATACTACAATATATGTTTAACAACCATCATGAAACAACGACAAAGGTGTTAAATATGTTGCGTGAGAGGGGTTTAAGTTGCTAAATTGTACGCAACCTCTTGCATACAAATAATAAAAAGTTAACTGACTTACTTGCTGTCCGCAGTGATTAAGTTTCAATTTAATTTCATGCACATTCCACTCCACTACAGATTTATCTGGGTAAATATACAAATAATGTTGACAAGGGGTTCACTCCCACAAGTGAAAAGTGAACTTGTGGTGACTCTACAGAAGTTTTATAAGCACAGTTTTAATGCGTAGCAAACAGAAAGTGGGATGTTTAATCACTTAAAATGTACGTGGGAACCTTAATGGCTCTCAGCTTACATCACATTGGGAACAGTTAAGCAACCTGTATGTATTGATTTTCTCAGGGTCTTGCGATGCTGAAT
Organism: Geotria australis; assembly: GCA_036362915.1. Taxonomy (NCBI): domain Eukaryota; kingdom Metazoa; phylum Chordata; class Hyperoartia; order Petromyzontiformes; family Geotriidae; genus Geotria; species Geotria australis. Next base: position 6,653,861 of record JAZEWU010000001.1, read on the forward strand.
CGTGTGCTTACAGTGGATTCATATATTGCACCAGTGCTTTTACAAGAAAGCTATCTATCCATTGTCAGAAACCGCTTAATCCTGTACAGGGTCACGGTGAGCCGGAGCCTATCCCGGCAGACAAGTGGCGCAAGGCAGGGATATACCCAGAATAGGACGCCAGTCCCTCACAGGGCACCGGGGGCAATTTAGTCAGCAGGCTAATTAACCTATGCAGCAGCATGTCTTTGGACTGTGGGAGGAAACCGGAGTGCCCAGCAAAAACCCACGCGGACACTGGGAGAACACACAAACTCCATACTCAAAGGCACCCGAGCCGGGATTAGAACCCGGGCCCATCTTGCTGTGAGGCGGCAGCGCTACTCATCGTGCCACCCTACAAAAGAGCCTTCCCTCCAATTGGGCTCTTGCAGTTGGAAGCAATGAAAATCTGCAACTTACATTTCCTGCTGAAATACTTGAGCAGCTATGTGCCTTGAATGGTAAATGCAGCGCAAACTCCCTGACATTCGTACTTGACCACAATGCTATCCACATGCTGCTAAACTGTTTCCATCCGTGCAATACTTCAGCAAATATAAAAAAAGTATTTGCTGACATAAATTAAGCAATCGACCGACAGTACTAACGTTGCAGTATTTTAAACACTACTTCTCTGAACAATACTCATAGCCAATCTAGAATAAACACACACCTAAAAACTACCAGCCCCAGAGTCTTCAAGGCTCAACCTCTGATTATGTTTATATATGAGAAATGCAGATAAGGAAATTAACGTGTTTTTCTAGCTTCTATGTATAAACTATACTCTATGCCGACATTCCCCATGAAGTTCATGGGAGTGGTGATAACGTAGTGTGGTCCCACAATCAACTCACAAAACGGTTAGCTGCTGGTTGCTTGGCGTTTTGGGCCCTTTGAATGGCCTGTGCTCAGCAGCGTATTTAGAAATGTCAGATGGCAGTTTGTGTTTTCACTTCACGGAAACAACAAACCGGGAGCGCATGCTAACCTGTGATAATGTCCAGACTGCACACTTGAGTAGCAGATTTTGAGTACGAGGCGACACTTATTGAGGTTTTGAGGTTACAATCTAATGGGAAAACGAGGCATAGCCATGTTTGCCCGTGCTCAAAGAACAGCAGCAGCCCAGCATGCTGGCTGGAGTCCTGCCACAGCCATGCCGGCCAAGCTCCCCATGTCCAGACGGAACTGCCAGGTGGGGCCTCATAATCACTAGCACATGTTGTCATGGCCATGGCACTCCCCAACAAGGGGGGAGAGTAGAGGTATGTTCTTCTGCACATTTTAAAATCAACGCTATCTGTACAACAAAAGACGTATACTAACTTTGTTAACGTTTTTTGGTACAGCTTTTCCAATGCATTCCACTATGTGTGTTCTACAATCATGAAAACGTTCTCATGTGACCACTGTACACCCCGACTACATTCTTTTCCCAAAATGTGACATGACTGTTTTGTCCAAATGTGTGAAAAATGGTTGCGGTTTACATCAACATAGGCTGACTTGTGACGTGCCTTTTTTAAATGAATGTACAGCAGTTGCAAATATGTGCACGTTTGAGTTTACACGCATTTGCACACAAAACAGTAACATCAGATGGGGTCCATTTTTGAGGCTGGTTGTGGAAGATGAGAGCAAAGCCCCTCTTTTAGGATCTAGCTGCCGGGTCCCCAACACGGCGCAAATGAGAAAAAGCTGAAGCACCCCCACTCTACCCGCCCAGTGAATCCCAGCTGAGCCACTGTGCTCATGCTCTCTGCACTACCATGTGCACCAGAGCATCCCAACCCTCCCAGAAAACCAGGCGCTCCTGGGGGATGCACAACTCTACCACATCAGCACATTTTTTCAGTACAGTTTGAATCTTGGCAGAAGGGTGGATTTAAAAAAAATCACTCAACACCACTTCAATGTAGATGGGAGGAGCTAGCACGGTTAACAGTGTGTCTCCACGTCTAATAGGTTTTGATTGTGAGTATAATAGGAGTGAAACTGACATGCCCTGAACAGTTACAGGACAGCACAAGCACTTGCAAAATACTAACGTTTTTGCCATTCGTACGTTTAGGGTTCAGCATCTATTGCACACGTTGATTAAATAACTTTCCTGACTATGTATTTTAAAGTACAAGGGAGATAATGTTCAATAATATTTCTGGATTACTCGTAAATGTTCCTGCGAATAAATTCATGGCGACTATCCACATCTGTTCACATGTACGAAGCTGTAGACAACTGTGGTCATGATATGCTGTGGTTTTGTGGTTGTCGGTAAAATGTTTTATCTCATTCAGTAGTGACATTTTTTATTTGCTTTTCGAAATACATATACTGTGTGGTATATGTAAAATGAGTAAAGCTATTAACAATTGAATATTGTGGAAATGTGGAAAAAATAGGAAAAAAGTAGCCCAAACAAGGTACAAATGCATAGAATTTACTACTGACCTAATAATTATACAAGATTCTAGAAGAACATGGAAGACCACCAGATGTTTCATATAGAATTCGGTCCATTGTTTTTGGAAAAAACATCGCATGCAAGAGCCAAATACAGCCGGTACGAATGCAATTTCCAGACACTGAAAAATTCCCCAACGCTTAGCCAGAGTTTCCAAGATCACATATCATAATCACCGGCTAGACAAGCAGTTTCTGCAGTTTTCAGTCAAACGCGGCACATTTCATGTTTGGAACAAGACACGCCATTTGGCAAGGTCCTATATTTGGGATGTGTTACGTACTGTAGAGGTAGATTTTAGAATGTGTTCATTTAGTTTTTCACGGTTAGGTGTACTGTATGTGAATCCCTCTTAACAGCTGCTCTTGCAGGATAGCTGTGTCGAGCGTTCGTCCTCTCTCCTTCGCGATGTTTCACATCCCACGTTGGGGGCATCGTCGGGGTGTTCACTGGTTTAGCTGTCAAATATGAATCACGCTTGGGATATTTAACTAATACCTTTTAGCAATTTTTATTATAGGAATCTGGAGGAAATCCCCACCTATAAGAGAATAACATTGAAAAACCTAGACACAAGTCCAGCAGTCGAATTGCTGCGCTGCCCATTCTTGGGATCTCTTTCCCAGAAGTTTTTTTGTCTCGTGCACGATGATTTCTCCAAGTTCCACCAACCCTGCTTCCAAAGCACCGGAGTACAGTGCAGAATATTTTAGTTCCAAATTCACAGTGCTACGTCCTCCAACATTTTTGAAAAACAGACCCAAATTTCTGTGACTGACAGAACATCTGCCTGTACCTGCCCTTTCATTTTCAAAGAAACCACGCCATGTCCGCAACTCCGAGCTCAGACATATGGGAAGGATCATGGGCCGTTATTTTGTTAAATAACTCTAGGTTACATAAAGGTAATAGCTATACTATATGTGTATGACGGTGTGTTTTATGGTAGTATTTCCAACGACATGTGAAGAGAAAAGAAAAGCTTAGTAATAAAAAAACCGAATCGATCAGTTCAATAAGTGAAGATCCACTTTGTATTCTGATACAGTAATCCAAAAGTGAATTGTAATATGTTATTATGTTATGTTAAACTAAATTTCCTGAAGTCAATATGCGACCAACCCTTGTTTTTTAATAAATAATGTGTGCATTAAGTTGTGTTGCATTGAGTTAAAGATGGTTAAATCATTGGAAAATATTTGCAAGCGAGACAGGCACACACACACGGAGATAAACTTAGACTGTACAGAACGCACTACAGCCAAGAAGTTGGTTTGAATGCTAAATCTTAAGATGAGTTTAAACGAATACATACATTTTACTGAAATAATGGTAAGCACAAAAACGTCTGCATTTTGGCTACAACTGTATCTTGAACTGTAATGTAGAGATATTTTCGTTGAAACTTTAGCATTTGATGGTGATTACGATGACATACAATTCAGTCATACAAACCTTTTACAAGTTTCATGAAACTGTATAGAATATGTAGCCAAAAACATACAAATACATCTTGGGGACTAAAATCTATTGGGTTTAAAGTTAGTCGTCAGTAAGAACTTAGCACACAGTAAAACAGTGGGCCTTGTGTAAGGCACTTGAAGAAAAGAGTACGAGAGAAACACAATACACATCTGGAACAAGTTAGAGGTGTCTAGAACGGAGGCTCTGGTGGTTTTGTCATGCCAGAAATACCTACATCACCACCCTCTGCCAATGGCAACAACCAAATGTTTTGCAAATGATGAAAGCAATAAAAACCCTTTTTCTCTTCATGTGTGCATTATAAAAATACATGTGTTGCATTCAAATACACGTTCAACTAGACATTTTGCATGCAAATGATGAGCAGCATATTTTATTCAGATATCTTAAGTTGCCATAATCACAGAAACCATATTGCCCTTAGGACATTTTTCAATGTTTTTTTCTCCTCATTACTCTTTACAGACTGCATTAGTCTGGCCATTCGAAGGTTGGTCACTCTACTAAAGCTTAAATACTAGCTGTCTTAGATTGGCTCAAGCTGCTCAAGGCAGTCCTCGGCTCACGCGAGAAGTGACAATATTTCTGAATTTTCGGTTCACAAGACTATTAACTCCTCATGTAAAATTGTATAGTATGCACATGATGTGTGTGAATTTTGGTACATCACAAGATTGTGTTTCAAGTGTTTCTTTTTAAACACAAGACATCTTTATACGGTTACAGATAAAGCCTATTTCTCAAAAGCTATTTGTGCTTTTAACGTTTTTCTCCAAATATATTCTAACTAATGTCAGTATTGTCACGAGAAAATACGTTTTCATTTGTAAAGCTAACAGCTAGCAGTGTACCATGTGTCAAAGAAGTTACGTCAAGAGGCCTCTCTATCCACACAAAGTGCACACCTGTTACTTATCCTGCAAAGCGTTTTCATCATGTCACTCAAACCAAAATGTTTGATTTTCCAAGGTAGAATAAGCTGAATTAAAAGCCAAATATAACATTTTTTGATGGTTGCTCTTCAGAGCTGTTCTTTTGGGATAGCCTTGTCGAGCAACCTCCATCTCTCCTTTGTGGCATTTCGCCTCCCACATTGGAAGCATCATCAGGCGTTACGGAAGTATCATCAGGGGTTAAACGTCGTGAAGGAAAGAGAGAAGGAACACTCCACACGACGATTCCAAAAGAACAGCAATTCTCACTTATAGTGCTCATGGGGCTTGAAGGATAAACAATGCTCAATCTCGCAGGCAGGTCAAACAGCCGAGACAGCTTCGAAAACTAAATGTCTGTTTTCTTGTAAATGTCACATTTGAAAATGCTTTAACTATTTATTTTGTTACAAGCACAGATTTTTTTTGTAACTGTACATAAAATAATTTTTGTAAACAAACTTTACAAAAAAATCCTCGCGTAATGATTATTTTTTATTATGTGAGAAAAACATTTTAACAGAGCAAAAAACAAAATGAGATTTTAAACAATGTTAAATAGCTAAAAATGGGCTCAGAGGTCAAACGTTCTTGCGAACAATGGCCAACCCGGGCAAATGCTGCACCTACACGGGGGCGGGCGTGGAGGCTCGCTATGCCGTGTTTTTGTGGAAGTCGTGGCCAGGAAGCTAATAAACCAGGTTGTGCCAGTGCAGCTGATTGGGGGCCACCAAACACATTCCCATTGACACATCAGTGGGCAAGTATCTCTGCAGGTAAACATAGTGAAAATATTTGGCCCAGCATGCTCTTACATCTCATTTGTGCGTTTATCAACGCATGTGTAAACTGATATAAAAATGCGACGATCTTGAATTGTAATTCATGTATCTGCGTACTTTGGCAATACTGTCTAGGCCGTAGTAAAATGCAAGACCGCTATACATTTAAAGGTAATGGAAGTCAACACAACCTTACAATCCGTCACTCGAGGCAGCCCTCCGCTCAGTGTGAGCACGTAGTAGAAACACTCACTGACTTGTTTTGGACTTGCACACAATTGTACATTTTTGGTAAACATATAAAAAAATGTGGTCTTTATAAAACCTCATGTTAATAAACATATTGCAGACGCTTAAATGTGTATGCGATCGAGGACATGACACTGAGGAGTATACACACATGTGTAAGGTGGAAAAGCACCACAATAAAGCTTTCTGTTTTGGTCAGATGCATGCATACTTGGTGCTCAAATTACAAGACGTACTGTATTGGGAAAGATTACTATAGGTGAATCGATATTATTTGCCATTGCATCATGAACACATGTATAGACAGTATCAACACAATCGACCATAGTCCACTGCTGGATGAAGACCTCCCCTAGACGACCTTCACGTACAGCATTGGTAAACCTTAAGTTCTTCATGCATCACAGTACTGTGCAATGTGCATACATAATCAATGTCTAACGTATGACCATATTAGAGTCAATGTAAACTAAATACGATTTGTATGCATGGCTTAGACTAAAAACAAAGGCGGTTATGAGCACGTTTAAAGTTAAACGTGATAAAAAGAATAAAAAACGAAATTAAAGTAGCATGGTGTTATAGCACGCCTCGATGAGGGCAATGAAATAATAACCCGCTCATTTGTTATCTGCAAACATTTTAAAGACAGGGCGGCGACTTCATCTCATCCTGTTGATTTTAAAGGTTTTCCTCTGGTAAAGCAATTCACTTCAACTCCGTGGCAGCACCTGCATTCTGGCAGCTTACGTCTACAGGATGGGAATGTAACGACTTTTGAGCAGTTTTAGAACATGTACAAGGTGTTGTTTGCGATGTACAGCGCAATGATAGTTACTTGGTTAAAAATCAGGGACTCAAGGGAAACGTGAAACTATTATGTTTCATCAAGGGATGAAGTCGTATGCTATTTAATACATGCTAACAAGCATTGCAATGTGAAAGTGCCATCATACCTGTGAACGGTTTTTCTAAATGACGTGAATTGCAAAATAAATGTAATACTACGATGTTTTGTGCACATTACAGGCATACCTCTTAACGGATAGTATGCGTTCTTGAGGGTTATCCGCTAAGTGATCAATCCGTTAAGGTCATAATATTATATTTCATTATAACTGTATAGTATGTATTAAATTCTGACTCTAACACTGCACTAGTAATAAATATACTGCAGTATAATCGAAGCCGAGCTGAAAGACAACGATGTCCAGAAGCTGACCATCGTACTTCGAAGAATCGCAAAGAAGAAGAAGATCGTAAAAATAATACCCGAAGTCTACTGATAGTCAATGTATGGTTCACAGGAGCCTTGGGAGTGCAGTGCAAGTGCTACACTTACTATTACAGAAATATTTATTAACTAATATTTTTTTCTTGTCCATTAACCGGAAAATCGTTGGCCGAGGCTTCATTAAAAGAGTTATGCCTGTATTGTACAGTAGTTACTTATATTGCAAACATACATGTATATTTAGGTATCAAACGTAATATCCGAAGTTATTATTGACAGTTCATTTTTATGGAGTCACAAACCACAATAGTGTTATGCGGACGTGAACGTCATCTCCAATAGAGTCATGGCCCTCGGCACTCACACTTTTATCACACTGGCAGTGGTCACCAAATTGCTCAGGCTAAAGGTATGTTTAGTGTTTTTTTTAAACCACGTTGTATTAACACGTCATCACAGCACTGCCCGCATTGGGTCCCGCCAACTTGCATATACCCACAGAATGTACTACAATCACATAGCTACTCAGTAGTGGTACAATAATTTCTGTGTTCCTTGCAGCCAGAAATACTTTCCATTGCTTTTTGTGGTAATTAGGTTCCCTTTGGAAGGCCTTCATATATGGTAGGTATTTAATGCTCATTGTGTAATGTTTTTCTGAAATATTAACAAATTAACGTAAAAAGTTGAATTACATTAGAATGGTATACTATTAATTCAGAAAAAACATGTGTTTGAGATATACCCTTGGAAGCATAAAATCAATTGAAGTCATGATTGTATTATCATTGTCCTATCTTCAATCACCACTGTAATTCACCGTGTAATACTGTCAAGGTGACATACATATGATGGTCAACCTCTTATAAAAACAATTACATGTATATTTATATCAGTTATAATGCTTTATATCAGTAGATGTTACAGTATGTGCAATATTTTATATTAAGAAAGGCAATGGTTTACATGTGACTAAAATTACTGTTGCAATGTAATACATTTGAAGATATAAAAATATATCCATTTGAAGGCTAAAATCGTAAGCAATTTGGCAGTGAATTTCTATATACAGTGTTAGTGTTTATCATGATTGTCGAAATGTATCAGTTGCTAAAGTAATTTTAAAAAGTACTTTTAGAAAATTGGAAAATCATAACATTTCTCTGTGCTTCATGATTATTTTGCCTCTATAATCTCCATTACCGTATAAGGAACACGACTGTCACCCTTGTGCGACCAAGAGGAAATTTGATGGTGGCTATGGTTATTGTTATTGTGTGTAAATCCCGTACATACATTTGAACGTATTGGCGTGTTCATTGGTGCAAGCATGGCTACGTGTATAATACTAGTGTGCACATTGTCTTTGGTGGTGGTACCTATGCAACCAAAAACACCATGATGTTTATATGAATTTGGAAGTGGCTGTAATGATGCACTGTCATGTCTGAGGTGGTTGATCATTGATGCCAACAGGAATCTCCTATACGCGGATTGCTTTGGTTATCCAGTGATGAAGAAGCATAGGCACCAGTCCTATGAAAGGATCAAAAGAAAGTAATGTTCTTCATGGTCAAGGTCCTATGATCCTGAAGGCGCTCCTGTGGGACAGGAAAAGACATACTTCGCTAGTCAAAACAACCCCAGGCATGTATAATGTGAAGCACACAGCTGCCATTACGTTAATTTTTATATATTGACCAGGGAAAAGTCCAGTGAGGAGCAGTAACTTTTTATTCTACAATATCCTGTGTAAGTTTAAAGAATAAACAACCATGGAATTAGTATATGAGAAATTGACTAACATACATATTTTATAAAATTATGAGATAGAACAACACAAGTCACCCTATATAAAACAAGTGAGAAAAAGAGGCATTGAACAATATGTTAAAGTTTACAACAAAGTTTGCTTGTCTCTGAACACAATATATGAATATAATCAAGTATACCACAATGCTAATTTATAGCGTGTATTATGACAGAACAACTCTGTATCATGCCACTGCTGGATTAAGGCATGTCCACACTGTGTTGGTCATGGGGGTTGTTTTGACTTAAACTTTATAAAATCGGTCAGTGCTGGTTGAGCAAAAGGGGGAGCCCAGAACCAGATCAGATGTCATTTTCCACTGGTGTTAGCCATGATCAGGAATTCAACTCAGGTTACCGAGGTCACAGCGCAGTGCACGAACTACTGCGTCACAGCCCTATCATAATGAATGTAAATATGAGCAATGCTTAATGTGACTCTTCCAAATGAGCATTGCACTCTTACAAGTGTAGTGTACATACTGGTTAGCAATACACCAGCAGGTGACTTAAACACCAAGCAACATTGCCTCCATGGCTAAAAGATCAAAGTTTAGACTGGATTAGTTCTGCTTTGAACATCAAAGCCACATGTGTGAGGGTGAGGAGAAACATGTGAGAATGTTCAAAATGCAGGCACTCCTCTATCGAGTACATCTTCCTTGAGTGAAGTGACTTTTTGTAACCTTATTACACGCAACATTGTCCACACTTCTTCACAAAAGTCCAACGCTTAATGTATTGGAAAACTACATTTACTCCATCCATTGAGGAAATACTTTCAAAGTACATTTCCATATGAATAATAAAATTGTGCCTACAATACTTGGAAATAATGATTGATTACATTTAAATTACAATAACGTGACACTAATTGTCTAGAGAATTACAAAATGCATATTTTCCTATCCCTTGATATATAAAGTTTTGCTTTCAGAAGCTGCTAACAGGAAAAAAGTATATACCCATGAGTCTTACCTTTGTTGGAATTTTATTACGTGATCTCAACTAAGACCTAAAGGGAATAACATCTGTAATGCTCACAATGGACTTATGGCAAAATATAGGCCTCTTAAATACCTGTTAAAAGCTCAACAAAGCCCTGCATGTACGGAAACATAACTTTTTGGTAAGTGCACATTAATGGAAATGCCTATACCTGCAGAAAATATGACCATACAACTCTTAAATGATTGATGATCGCTTCACATTAATGTCTTTGTTTTCCACACCTCCGACTTGATAAGGAGGACTAAGACATCATCTATTGATGCTTGGTTGCACTGAACAACACAATAGCAAATCTATCTTTAGGTGACAGCACATCAATACGACTAGAGCAGATGCTAAATGTTAGGATTTATTGTGATTTATGGCACTGTTACTAAATTATAATCTAACCTTCTACATAATATATACTTGAAAGTATACAGGCTCTCCATATACACGTTTTGCAAGGCAGGCTGAACACACAACTCTACACTCACTGCATGAAACAATTGAGGCTTTGTCTTGAGCCCGACAGCTTTGGAAAGGGAAACATTTTCTGAGCGCCATCTGCAAGGTGGAATCGTTACGAATGTTGCCAAAGCACAGTGCATGTTTTAAAATGGTGAGCAGCCACCACTGCATGTCAATGAGGTCCAAAATATCAATATCAATTGGACCCATCGTCCATGACCGACTTGAGGAACACATTCCACAATGAAGGCTATCGAAGTAAAAATCCCTTTGTTTTTTCACGTGTGTAACCAGAGGGCATGTTCTCCCTGTGTCCGCGTGGGTTTTCGCCGGGCACTCCGGTTTCCTCCCACCGTCCAAAGACATGCTGCCAGGTTCATTGGCCTACTGAGTAAATTGCCCCAGGTGCCCTGCGATGGACTGGCGTCCCATCCTTGGTATACCCCTGCCTTGCGCCCTGTGTCTGCCGGGATAGGCTCCGGCTCACCGCGACCCTGTACAGGATTAAGCGGTTTCTGAAAATGGATGGATGGATGTAACCAGAGGTGCATGTAACAGTGGCGTGCGGAAGATGCGGTCAGCATTGGGCATTGCGGGACAAAAAAAACAGTTCTCATAGATAAGAATGTTAAAATGGAAATATTAAAAGTGAACTCTACATACTAGAGGCTGCCAAGTGTACTGTGATGCATCCTTCATGGACGTCAACCCCTGGCCCAACGACTGAAGTCAAGAAGAAGCTTCCTCAGCCATGTGCAGCCCCTAACAACATCTCGAGGGGAAACCAGACTCCAGCTCTGGACGGAGAAGCTTAAGAGTGACCCTCCTGCAACTGGCATGGGAATCCCACCTGCTGAAGACTTCCCTCCTGGCTCAGATGCACCATGGATTCAGTGGAAGACACTCAACCGCCTGAGAACTAGAACGGGACGATCAAAAGATGCTTTGGTCAGATGGGGCTACAAGACCGGCCCAACCACCTGTGAATGTGGAGAAGCAGACCATACTATGGAACACTGCCTTGTCTGTGCTCTACTACCCAACCTCTGCAGCTCAAAAGACCTTGCGGAGTTCAATGAAAATGCAAGGGGCTGTGTAAGAAAATGGGAAACTGTAATTTAACATCACGCTTCGAAGAATTGCAAAGAAGAAGAAGAATGTAATATAATTGGTGTGTACTGCTCGGGTACATTTAAGTCATTATGCACTGTACATAGGTATGTACGCACTGCTGCATAGGGGTGGGGTTTTGGTGAAAGACTGCATGGGGGGGAATGAGGCCGCAGTCATGGGTCTAGAGAATAGTGAGATTTATGACATATTCCAGAGGACATCGAGCCGAGGCAGCCAAACACCATGCTCCATAAGTTGGACATGAACGCTGCTTCAGAGTGCCTCACCAGAAGCTTCGTTACGTTTTTTGCATTTAGTATAAAAAAATCTAAATATGTTATGTTCTTTAGTAACATATAGTACAGAAGCACGGCTAAGAGGACATACACCATGGAGTGATTACATCAGCTAATTAAAGATGCATAATGGAATTTTGCCAACACCATTGGAGATGGCAACGGGTTTGGGGAGTTCTTCATCCAACAGATGGTAGATCATGGTTGCTGACGATGAGGTTTTTCATTCAACCGCAGTGAAGCTGCTCCATCTTCATGACCGGTTATGACAATGTTTATACAGTTTGGTTTTGTGAGTTTGGTTGACCGCACCAGTTTTCACTGAATTAAATGCCTTTTCAGCATGATACTATTTTAAATAAAAATGTATTTTCTAGGATAATGTACGTTATATGGTCATGAGTTAATTGGCCTCTACACTGACCATTATTCAATACCCTATGAAGTTTATAAACAGTTTATATATTTGTGTAATTACAGACCCATTGCACTCAAATGCCCAATATATGTCATTGCGTAAATTACTTACGAATAAAATGTTGAGTTATTTGACAGCATTGCAATTCTCACCTGGAAAATCTGCCAGATTTGCAATGGGTGGCCCGGTGCCTCTGTTAGTGATGGGGTCAAAAGGTTCTGCTCCAAATATGTCCTTAGCTGCATTCCAAATAATACACAATTGCTTTCAGGTCACAGGGTTAACTTGCAGTGGAAGATAATAACAATTAAAGACCTTAAGTTGCCTAAGAAATTATACATTTTGAAAATAGCACTTCTAAACAAATTACGAAGGACAATTTATGCATTTTGTGAACCACCAACTACCAACACCAATGCAGCTATTTTCCATGATTTAAACATACATAACAGGCTTAACTATAGTTTTAGATGACGTAAAAATGCGTTTCCTTTTCTCTCCACCCCCAGAATATGAGCGTTTAAAGAAACCCCATTGGAGGACCACACAGACACATGGCACATACACACAAGAGGCTCCAGTGGAGGATTACATCCAGAGAAACAAACACACAATGCACACACACGCACACACAGGTGTTTCAGTAGAAAAGCACACGCACACAGAGACGAGGACCCACACACACACGTTCTAGTGAAAGAGCACACACACCCACAAACACACATATATAGAGGGGTAAATTATGCAAGTACACAAAGATCCCCCGCATAGACTTGAACAGTTTGGGACAAGTTCTGTCAGTGAGAAGTTACGATAGCCGGCACGGCACACGAGGGGGTAGTGTCCCCAGCACTATGCACGGCCACCTTTGTTTCCCCACTGCACAGCGCACCACGTAATCATTTAAGGCTGAGTCTAGCAAAGGAAATCCCAGTATGAATGGTGATACCACTCGCCACTGATGTTAGCCGTGGCTGGGAATCCCGTACACACAGTGTCATTCACACAATGACACACACACAAAGATGGACACACACAAGAGTTTGGGTCGAGGCGCACACACACAATGCAGTTCCCAACATGTTGGTGGGCACCTCTCTCGGCAGCTCGGCTGGGAATTGGTGGCGGTGCAGTAGGGGAGGTGGCAGGAGACACTGGCGAAAAGGGCACCATGTCGAACAGGTCAGCCGGTGCCACTCCCTCGAGCCCCCCGTTGAGTGTCTGCGTGAATAAGCAGCCACAAAGACAGACGACCTCCACATTCAGCTCACCACAAACATGCTGAACCCTGAGTGGTTTAATCGAGTACACATTGCAGAGTTTAACAACATAAATCCCTCAAAGCAGACCCGATTGCAATGCACCACTGTGACTGTCTACTGCTACACGTGGAAATATGGAAGTTCTCATCTTTGTCATCAAATACCTTTAGGAAAATGTAACAAGCCTATTTGCCAGTAAACACACTTTGCAGTTAGACGAATTAATCTATTATATATGGCACATGATTGCAAGTTTACCAGCCATATAAATAAAAAGCACAAAAAGAAAAGAACACTCAGCATGCACATTCGTCACAAAATACTCATAAAAGGGATCCAGAAAGACAGAAAGTAAAAAAACTAAAGCTTGGAATATGGGAGTGCAGGGAGATAGTTACACCCTTAACGCTCTACGCTGTCTTGGAGGAGCTAGCTTTTAAATAATTAAATTCTGGACGTTCGGAAAGGACAGCTTTTCATAAATATCTACGTGACATTTTAAACATCCAAATGCTTCTGTATACTTGAACATAAATATAATTTGTGTACGTGTGCACTGCACGCTGTAGTTACAATGCTCTGTGAAAATGGTTCCTTTCCTCAAACCACAGAAGCGTTACAGGGTTGGGGGTTCATAGCGGATCTACAATAGCAGCCGTAGTGGCGGCTGTCGTGTGGTGTAGAACAGATCATAGATTTCCAGGCAGCAGGCAGCAGCAGGAGCTCACAGGCAGGAGGGCCAAAGAGTGGTTGGGCAAGGATCTCACATCTGGCAAGGCTGACTGCTCCAGGCAACCACGCAGAGCTCAGGGCCCTGTAAGCGCTGCAGCAAGATTAGAAGCAAAAAAAAAAACCTACGAGGCATCATGAAGAGGAGGGAGAATCATGCTGGTGAAACAGGAACAGATCCATACGCTAAACATTTGAACACCTGGCATGTCTAGAAATTTCAATTATGAATTCCCCGTTTCAGTTAACAAACTACAACAAGCGATATATAGTCACTGACTGTAAATAACACTGATATTCCAACCAAGAAGACTTCATTGTGAAGATTTTCCACTGGCCACTATTCAACACGACAGATTTGACCAATTTCATGTTCTTAGCACTCTTTAGCAAGCAACTATTGTATTTGGTATTATGGTGTGTAAAACGGTATGCGTATTTGTTATATGAAGGCCACCACAAAGAGCCCAGATCCTACTTTAAATTAAAAGGCAAAATAATCATTATAGTAATTTAATCCTTACTATGGACATATAGCTATGTAACATACGTTGCTGTTCCAGGTAAATAAATCTAGCAACATAATTAACAAGAGAATCACCTTTTTTACTGACAAGACATCAAGGTGAATTATCTCCACATTATTACTTTATATTCTATGATTAATACTATGGTCTAAAGATAACGACTATAATTTATGTAAACCACATTATTGCATCTTATACATAAGTACATATGCAATGTAAGCTGCTCACCATGATGCACACTAGCGGTTAACATAAACAGGTTTTTGCTGCCCTCCTGTGTTGGAATATATTTGGACATACGGTGAATATAGAATGTTGCTCTCTGTATTTCAAAATGAGTAATTTGCAGGTAATGCTATTTTTAGCTATGGTAGGATACTGGATAACCCAGATGAAAACCATTCTGAACAGGGGGAGAACACACAAACACCACACAAAGGTTCCCGAGTTGGGACTCTAACCCATTCGCTTTCTTGCTGAGAGGCACAAGTGTTACCACTGCACCACCCTACCACCTGATGTACCACCACCCAATATAAACATAGACAGGTCATCTCATAAATGGGAAATGCAAAGGTATGGAAAGTCAGATTGTTATATGCATACTGGGATTACTTTTCAGAGTCTGTGCAAGAGAAAAGGTTTGTCTTATTAGATCTGGCCTCAAAGAGTGGAGAAAGGTTAAAAAAATGCAGGCGTTTGTCAGTATATTTGTGTAATGGCTCCAGCAATGTGCTTGTCATCTCATTTCAGAATAAAAAAGAAATAATGATTGGAACGTTTCAATTATCGTATTTGCTTTATTCATTCCTAATATATATTAAATGTAGTACACGTTCAATTATTTAATCAGTGAAGTCCCAATAGTGTTCACCTCTCACCTGCTCTGTGTGCACAATCACGTGTGTGCTTTTGAGCCTCTCCTCTAGTTTTTCAACTTGCTTCTTGAGTTCACCATTCTCTGTTTCAAGTTCAGTAACCTAGAATGCATACAGGTGCATATAATGACATTAACATCTGAGTAACATTTTAAAATTCTGATAATCTTGCTTAAAAATATAGTGTGTTTTAGTGTGCAAGTGAACGTGACTTTAATAAGTGTCCCCTGAAATCCAGTTCCTGACTATGCCACACATCCTTGGTATGCATTTTTAGCTAATGATGTATAATAATGACACTCATGTTTTATGAATGTCTATTAAAAAAACTGATTACTTACCCTTTTCTGCAAAGCAATCACTTGTTTCTTTGACTCCACATCTTTACCACCAGATTCAAGAAACTTTCTGTAGGCCAAATCAAAAGCCTGTCCAATACTCAGTGTAATCTCTTCAGCCTAAAATAATAATAAAAAGATACTCTGATTACACCATTTTACATAGTTTGGTTATTATGACATTACCTTGTAGGAAATATATATTTATTGGTAAAGTAATAGCAATTATATATGGCAGTTAGACATGAGGTCTGCATAATGCACGTTAAGCTTCTCTGTCATAACATTAAAAATAATAATAATAAAACAAATACTTAGAATTAGAAATGTAAACTTACCGATTTCTCACTGTCAAATGCATAGCAAAAATGCTGGTCAGTTTCAGCACCTTTACAAATGAAAGCAAGGATGCGCTTATCTGTCTTGTCATCGGCACAGAAAGATATTCGGTGGAGTGGACAATTATGCTGACTTTCCTGTCAAAATAGCAAGGCACACAAAACAACAGGTGAAATAAAAGCAACAACAACAGGTTTTTGGAATCACAGAAAACAAAGGAAGATTTCAACCTTACATCTGGCTGGCAGGCCTTTTGCGGGAAAAAAAGGTCGCACATCACCAGCTTCAATGAGGGTCAAGACACAGGTCACAAGCAACCTAAAGGGGTCCTTTCACAAAGCATCATTTGCATACTCACAGTCACCCACTGCAGGAGCAAAAGTGCGTAACTCAGTCAGTGCATTCTGGTCAGGGAAAGCAACTGAAATAACTGCTGTACGATCTCAGGTCTAATGGCTCTAATCTATACTTGATTTTGCAATGCACCACTAGAAATAATGAGACTGTGGATAACACGGTTATTAAAGGGACCCACAAGCCATTTCAGCCAACTCGGCAAATTGGCAGCAAGTATTGCTGACAATTCTGAAGACATTGCTAAGAATAGGGCAGTAGCGCCACCTGCAGTTCGTCCATCAGAGTGCAGCGGAGTAGAAAATGTAAACCAAAAGTCCCACATGAAATCTGCTTGTGGACCACATGCCGGAAGAGGCATGTTTGACACGCATGGTGCATACGAATGCGCGTTATTGGTATGCTGCATCGTGTAGTTATGAAGTGAAGTGTGAAGACAAACATGAGCTCAGCATGCTTAAATTGGTTTACCATCTATACAGTGGGGTTGAACGACTCAGCCTATTTACCAATAACCGCACAGACTTCTATAAATTTGGTTGCACTTGATTTGATTGGGTTGTGATGAATCAATTTGCAGGTCATTCAAGATGTGTACCAAGTGGACAAAAAGGCCTAGTAAAGTAATTTAACAATAGTCCTGTGATGCAATTGTCTATGCCGATGCTCGCACTGGCAGTGATGCACTGCTCACTGCAAAGTTTCAAAGTGAAGTGTGTTTTATGAGATAACAATGTCACCGTTGGAAGCATCTTACAATTGCGTTGTACCATTTGGTCTGCTATTGCAATTGTTACCTTTGATTTGGGATCCACAATTTCCACACCTCGGATAGAAACCTGAAGTTCCACTTTTGGAAGTTTTTGACCTTCAGATTTTTTCAGGTGGCACGCAAACTGTACAATAAAAGAGTTGTTAAAACAAATTTTATGCACATGCGTATACAGTTTTCTACATTTAAGTCTTATACAGCATGTGTACACACATAAATATTAATATCACCACTGTAAATACAATTTCGTTTCATATTGTTACATGGAATGCTGCCAATTTCGTCAAATCTCGGAAGCTAAGCAGGCTTTAGATTTGGATAATGCTTTGATGGGTGACCAGCATGCACACGCGTTCTCACAAGGCCATAATAAACTAACGTGGTGGGCAGAACAGGGTCGTGGAAACTTTTTTGCCAACTTATGCAAAAATCATCTATGGGATTATATATCGGAGCATTGTCCCCTACAGCGAAAAACTTCACTGGACTCTCCTGAAAAGTGGCGAGACTGGCTTTCCTGGGTAACAAGCACAATAATAAGACATTATGTTGATACTTATCAAGTTATTGTAAACACATTTAATCATTTGTTCTAATGGGGGTCAAGGTAGAAGCGTTCACGTCGCGATCCCTGGCAGGTAATACTTGGTATTGCCTGCGAATTCTACCAAACACTTCGAGGCCGAGCTGAAAGACAACGATGTCCAGAGGCTGACCATCGTGCTTCGAAGAATCGCAAAGAAGAAGATTTGTTCTAATGTATCTGTACTTTTCAATACAGTTCTTGCAATCTCCGTATCTATATACTCATCGTGGTGGGGACGTCAGTGTGGAGGGAGGGGATTCCTCAGAGGCCATGTAATAGGTGTTTTATGGGATTGCATCTTCTATCCCATAGCGGAGAGAGAACCCAACACATCAGGCAAAGTGTGATACATGCTCCCAAATGACTGCAGTAGCAGCGATATTAAACGCAGGCTCTAGAGTACAGCTTTCATCACTTCACAACGTTTATTGGGGCAGCAAAGACTAATGTAAAAGCGGAATATGCCACCTGTGTTTATTGTGTTCGTTTTTAACACGGGAAATTATTATTTTGTATTGCCAATGAAGAAAAACGATTACAGATTGAGTTTGAAGTGATTTAGCCATTCAATTGCTTTGTCTGAGAGTTGGTGAATTTCTGATACACACTACATTCACATTTTTATTTGGAGTAGTGTGGAGGTCTATGGGCCAAGGTTTGATGTTAGTCACCATGAAATATGACAATTGCAACATGCCAAGGGCCCATAGCAGAGTGTACTTCAATTTCTGTCAATTACAGACAAAGTCTTACCTTCAGCTTTCTCACGGCATCTTTAACAACTTCAGAACCTTTGGGCTGGGATACCTCACAACTACCCAGGTACTGAATTATCACACAACATAATCACACAGTCAAGTCTTATAAATAGCCACTGGCAACACATCCATATTTTTTAAAATTAAATATCATTATGTTCACAGACATGGGTGTTAGAACACCAGAGCAAATTAACCAGTTTCATGTTTAGAGTTAAAAAACAAAATCGTTAAAAAAATGTGTGATTGTAAAATGTAAATTACCACTGCAAAGCACACCACGCTATTTTTTGTTATATATAACTTAGTATAATAATAATTCTCATGTTTACAGTACACATGATGTTTACAAAATATAGCACAGAAGTAAATTGTTTTTCACGTTCATTAAGCAACTATATATAGGGGTATTTGAAACTACATATTTTTAATATGATGTAAGTAACCCAATAACGTTACAAATATACAATTGATAAATAGACTATTACACACAACCAAAAATGTAGTAATGAATGGTTTCCTATACCTTGACACTGTACGACACGCAACTCTTGGTGAGCATCTCAGGGGTATGAATCCAGGATTTATCTGTTACAAAATAAAGATGCACACTTGGACATCACTTTATGCTTGGGCGGCGGGGTGATGCAGCAGTAACATCCGCGCCTCACAGAAAGAAGGTCCTGCCAGAGGCAGTTCGATTCCCACCTCGAGCGCCTTTCAGTGTGGAGTTTGTCTGTTCTTTCCCTGTTCTGCTTGAGTTTCCTCCAGGTTCTATGGTTTCCTCCAACAATAAAAAAACACATTCATAAATTAATTGGCCAATAACATCATAATATAGAGGATACAATGTCTGTTGGATAGGCGCTGGCTGACTGCTTGGCTGACTCACACCGTTAGCCAGACCGATAGCCGTTAGCCACACCGATAGCCATTAGCCACACCGATATGATTGCTATTAAATTCAATGTATGACAGATTTAATAATTGGAATGTTATCTAGTGCAATTTTACAATAATTTGTATATGTTCACCTGTTAATATTTTTGCATTTTTGGTTATCAAGTTGTTTGTTTACTACTGGTGTATATTTCTCTATTGTAGCTTGCTTACCCCTCCCCATGGCCAACTGTTAAAAAGAGCTACAAAGCTCGACGGTTCCTTCCAGCGTAAATTACGACGAAATGACTCCTCCCCTCTCTGCGGTTTCCTCTTACTTACCTCTAAGTCGTTCTCTATTCGAATACCTTCGACATTGAACAAATGCTGTGCACGTTCTGAGTACAATTCTATTTACTTATATTTATGTTTACAATTGTGTAGTTTCAATTAGACAGCAAAATGGACCAAGTGTGTGAAGGCCCAGGTCTAGGGTTGGATAACTGGGAAAATGTCAGGTTGCCCAATGGTCCAGTCCAACCCTGAACCATGCTGTTATGATTTTGCAACACAGAATACGTGCACTGTAAGAGTGTCATGTGATTTATATGCAGAGTTTTGGTTTTAATGAATTATACTTTTAATCTAATACGTAAGACCTTACACTGAAAGTTATTTAGGAAGATGTTTGGTTGAAAAAATGTAAAAGGTGGCAATGTGGCAATTATAGCAAACGTTGCATGAAACTCCCTTCCTACCAACACATGAATGAGGCCTATATTATGCAAAGGAAACTGATCAGCAAAAACACCACATGACTTTATAAACATACATACAGTACAGTATTCATTCATTTCGTGCTAGTAGAACATTTTAAACTATCAAATGTTGGAAAATATCATGAAGAAATACTTTATTACGAATGGGATAAATTGAAACATAATTTGGTATTATTTAATAATAGCGACACTTTTTATAACCTCTTGTTTATATGTCCAAACACATCCTGTGAAATATATATTTTACCAAAGGAGTGTTGTAAACATGCGATCTCTAAATAAATACTTATTGCAATACATTTCCTACTGGGCACTATTTAAGCATATTCCACAGACTGACAGGCCTACCTTTCTTCCGGGTGAAGGGGCGGTGCATGGCTGGCTGTTTGGATTGAATACCCACCACCAGGCAGGAGACCAAAAGTCACACTCAGCAGTGAGCACACCTGGCCAGATAACACAACAAACTTTTGTTTAAAAAAACCCCCACAACACTTGACACAAAGAGAATGAACTCCAAGTTGCATAATAATCATAATATGTGCAGTTTGATATGGAAATTAAGAATACGTGTTAGCGGGTGATATTATTCATTATAACCAGCCGTGACATGTCCACCAGTCGATGAAGACAAGTCGTTGTTATCTGCCATGGTCACGCAAACCAGCAATCCTTCTAGTTCCTGTATGAGACAACTGCATCACTCCAGCTCCACTATAAACGCATTTTCAGACATTTCCTCCTTTGGCTGATACTCCATCAATAGTCTCGGCTACCATTTGTTTTCATAACATGTTCTGTTTAAATAAAGAATAGGTTTTAATTGGTGCGAATGGTCTCTAATGCATGTTTCTCCTGTCTGTCCATGAAATTCCAAACATGCACCTCTACATTCATCATGCACCATTTTCAACTACTGTTATATTTTCTTTGTCAATGTCCACATTTCTGATCGCTTTGTTAAAGCAGGTGATACACACAGCTTAAACACTTTCCTCTCGAGGTACACGGGTGTTAATTTAATTATTAAGGTATTTATTTCCATAAGCACTCCAACCATTTAGAACTCTCTTACGTGAATTTTGTAGCATGCTTCACAATTCCTCCATTATTTAAATGTACCTGGCATAACAATACGCATATGCTGTATAAATGCTTCCATAATTTTTAAAATGAAACAGCACAAAGTGCTTACCATATTACGGTTAATATTCAAAGAGGCCCCATGTTATAATGCGCAGAGGCAGTATTAATGTGTTGGGAGCTGTTAATCAGTTTTGGAAATTCCATGTTTCCATGATAGGATGCAGTCTCTCTAGGGGACGACCACTGATGACTTTCTCCATAACGGTACAGAACTTAATTTTCAGGAATTGAGGGTTGACGGGTCCGCTCCTGACCAGGATTTGTTACAGTAGAAACTCAAGCAGGCATCCAAGCTCTCACAAAACAACGTCATAATCAATATAATCAGATATTATAACAAGCAATTATTATATGGAACAGCTGCAATGAGAATGCACAATGATACAGTGGAAACAAACTACAATGCAGTTGAGGAGTTGGGAAAGGATTTGGGTTCTTACCATATCTAATCATGGAAAGATTTTTCCAAAGATAAGGTTGGAAAAATAAAGATATAAATAAAAATGGAGAAAGTATTAACAATCTCAGATTTGCTGACAAGATACTGTAGTCATTATGAAAACCAACGGAAACAAATTATAGGAAATTATTCCAGAACGTAACAAATATGGCTCCAAGTTTGCATCAAGATAACTATAAACAAACGTTATGCATAACAAGTGAAAATATTTGTTGGAGAGACTCAACTGGAAAAACAGCAGAATATGTAAATCTAGCACAACCATTAAAGGAGGATCACAGTCTAAATGATGAGGTAAAGAAGTGAATGATGGGATGATTTTGGAAAAGGAACATACCAATGTGAACTTAATAGTGAAAAGTAATGTACCAATGTGGCTGAAGAAGAACATTTGGAATCAGTGCCGATTACCCGCAATAACATATGAATCGAAAACATGGCAACGGCAAAACAAAATAGAAATTAATCTCTAAAGTACACAAAGAAGCATTGACAGATGCATGCGTGAGATTACAGTAACACAGAAATAGAGGGAGACATGGCTGAGGGGGAAAAACACTAATTTGAGCCATCGTATGCAATGTTATGCAAAGTGGCTTGGATAATATATATTGCTCAAGGGATGGTAGCTGATAAACAAGATTGGTTACAGATTGTCAGCCAAAGGAGCAAACGTTCCTAAGAGGATGACCACCGTGGCGTAGGAGTGATGAGATCAGCTTTTGTGCAGAAGTGAGCCAGAATGGGCACTGTGGGACAGTCTTGGCCAGCAATTGAGTGAGAAGACCTTCATCAATAATAGTTGATCATGACTAGTGAATGAATATGAATAATGAAGCTGATGAGATATGTGATAAGCCCATATTCTGCACGTAGAGCATAAATCCTATTTCCATCCATCCATTTTCTAAACCGCTTGTCCTGGTGAGGGTCGTGGTATAAATTAAAAAAACAAAAATGCCAAACACAGTAGCATTGTACGTAAAAAAAAATGTCATTCCATCATTCGTTTTTCTTGCACAGATTTTCCGAAGGATTACTGGCAACAAGATGGCAACTGCTGTTTACTTATACTAGGGCCATAGCCATGGGTACCGAGCGGGCTTTGCTGTTTCCATTAAACACCAGTCCTCTCCTCCACACCAACATGTTTATCCATTGTATCAGTATTTTTCTGATTCTATCTCACGTAATATGTGCCCCCTCGGTGTTAAGATTCTTATTGTCCCGCTCATTTGAGTTATGGCCCTATACCACTCGTGAGTTATTGCCACCCTCTCAGCGGCAGCAGCTGTCAGGCCTGAATCGTGGACTGTGGCTTGAGGCTGAGGTCATGTATGAGCATCTCCCCTGCAAACTGTACTGGATTCCTCACACCAGGACATGTAAAGACACACCGCAAATGTCAGCCACCCTCAGAATAAGAGTGTATTTCTTACAAGTCAAAGTTCACACATTTTGGATTACCAAAACGCTCCTTCTATTCAATAACTTTTCACTTAAAAAATATTATGCTATAAGCATTACCCACATACTGTAAAACTGATATTTTTTATCATAATACATCCACAGGACTACACTAATGATGTATACGTCCTTTGTTACAGTGAGTGATAAGGACCTCCCAACAAGTGGGACAATTTCTGTTAAAAAACGTAGACAAATTATTGTACAATGAGTTTCCATAACAAATGCAAACTTGCTTAGCTAAACAGTTATCATCGTGTTTTGTACTGCTGGAGTGGTAAAGGCAAGTTGCTATTGTGCGAGTTGACTGTGTCTTTATGTCACGCAATAGTTGTTGCTGATAACTTTATATATGTTCTATATCTCAAGTCTCAATATATCCACAGCAGTAAAAAATAAATTGCAAACAAGGTACCCTCGCGGTATGTCTACGGTATTATTAAAACCAGAAAAAATATGCAGAACAGTCCCACACACACAAATCAGCTTATACAACACACTGATTGGTAGGGATGTCTATACACTCTCAACTCACAGTAATGTGCGTCTAATAAATTATCTTAAACCCAGAAAAGACTCAATGAATGGGTGTGTAGCTATATATAATCATGGTCACCTTCAAAAACATTAACCGCCAATTAAACAAGTGGTTTTGTGTCGCAATGAGGGTACCATGCAATCAGTGGGTTTTGTCTAATTTTAGTTGCTTATTTTATACAGTGCCAGTCCCAGTAGTTTTTGTAAAAGTGTTATCCATTAACTCATAAAAAGCTACTACAAAGCAGGCTCTAGGGACAGGGCATCAGATCTGCTGGCACTGACGAGGCAAATGCTTGTGTGGGTACACAACATGACTGACTCCCCTTTTAGCATACTCCACCTCTCCCTGGCCTAGACGCATTGAACAAGTGACACCATGAATCAAGATGTGCTTAACATGAGCAAACAGATACGAATATACCCACAGGTTGATAATAAGTGGATAGAGTACCTGGAAAGTCCAACACAACTGTGGATTCGAATCGTCCTTGTGTGTTTAAAAAACACACAACGATAGTATTGGAATACAAGTGATATGGGAATCTTTGGACACTATAGCAGGCAGATAGTCGAGATGAAGATAAAGACTCAAATTAAACTAGGGAAACAGAAGCGGAAGTAGCACTCTAGAAATAAAATAACACGAAAACAGTGCCAGAAGAGATCACGTATAGTATTATTAGTTGAAATAAGGTCAGGTAATATTTACAGTATCTTAACACAACCTAAACATAAGACTGTCCACTCCTTAATAAATGCTCTGTGACAAAGCGGTGTCACGATGTTTACACACGCAGCAGCACTGTCCTTGCCATCAAACCCATGTTACCTTATTAAATCCATTGAGGGACCTGTCAAATCCATTTGACCTCATTCTGCCCAATTGGATATGATGGATTCAAATTGACAAACATAAACTATTCAATACGGTAGAATTATTGCAAAGTATAAACCAATGTGCTGTTTATGTAACTACTGTGGTTATGTTTCCAAAACAAAACATCGCCATTCATTTCGTGTCATGGTCCATCCACTGCTGGATGAAGGCCCTTCGCACTGCAGTGTGATAATCTATCTAGCAACTAATTCCATATCTCAACGTGAAAATTATTATTTGGCTGATATAGTAAAACGAACGCTTACTTAATTAATTGACGAGAATTGTTTGAAATATTGTTTATTGTGCTAATCGCCCATGATGTGGAAAGAGGGCATTTACCAATCACGCCTGATATCAGTTTTTGTTTATCATGCATGACTCTCCTAAAGAGGTCCAGGAAAGTGAAAAGAATCTGGTGTCCATGTTTAAACAAATGCTAATGGTTAACATGTCTGGAAGGCCAAAAGGTTCACAGACTGAGACGTATTTTCTTCTCATGGAGAAATCTCAAATGGAAGGGGATTTAACGTGTATACAACTTCTAGTCTATAACAATTCCTGAATATGTATAATTAAAATGAATGTTTCAAATTGTATGCACCTAGGCAGAACTTATTTTAATTTTCACGAAGGACATATCTGACAATTTACTGAGCCTCATCACATGCCTTCAAGGACAGAAAAAATACCATCGACAATTCTAAAGCACAAATGAGTGAATAACTGTTGCTTTATAACATTCATAAAAAAAGTAACTGACATAATTAAATTAATTTTAGATAGACATTTTATAATTTACAGTTAACCTTAAAAATGTAATGTTACCATGGTAAGCTGATAATATGAACATATTTATTTAAATGTCACAAGCAAAAAATATGTTTCATCCATATTTCTTAAAATGTTATCCCAGTGAATGAATTACATGAATCATCATTATAATAATCATCAGTCCATAGTATAAAATGTCACGATCGTGTCATAAAACACTCTAACCGTTGTTATTCCACTTTCATACCCTGTTGGCCAGTGACCAATTCACCAGGAATGCAGCTGATCTCGTCAGATCTCAGAAGATAAGCAGGGTTAAGCCTGGATAGTAATTTCATGGGTGACATAAACTAGGTGTTACGGTATAGGCTGCCGCGCGGACACAAAGTGAGCAGAAAACAGTGCATAACAATCCTTTGTTATACCGTGCTATGTCTATGTTGCCCACCTTCAACCCACAATGAATCGTACAGTGAAGTATGCTCAAAAAAGGGACCAACATGGATGGCGTTGGCGGCGAGGTCTCTCGCGTCCAGCAGTTGATTCACAAAACAGCTGCTGTATATTATGTACCCTTTCTCAACGCATTTTAAAAATACATGCGGCAAAACCGCTTTGAATCCGCGTCTTATTTTCTATGCGAAACAAGAAGATACAATCATTGAACCTCCCATGAAGGAGCCATAAAGAAAGAACAAACCAAGGCTCTTCCCTGCCCTCCCTCCATGATCGCAGAAGCATTGGCTTGGAAGGAATGCAGAACACATGTGAAACAGACCCACTCTCCCGGGGTTAACGCTCCTCGCTTAAATAACATCCAACTGCAGCTGCAACATTCCACCACGCAAGCATTAAAACATTAATCTTAACATACAAGTTGCTTCAAACAAATACAACCTGATTCAACAACCGGGTGCCGTCGTCTGCCACCCCTTTACGATACGTGTTTCGACGCTGCAGTCGCTTACCTTTTTATCTAGGACTTTGAGCGTAGAGTGTGGTGGCTGCTAGCTTTCAAATGTAAGAATCTTCCTGAAACAGTGTGGGTGCCGAGTACCCAAGAGAACAACTCTTGGCCGATGTAACTGCCCTCGCTCCCAGCCAATGCCTACTCCAGCATTTAATGTACTTTCATTGGTTCTCTTTACTGTGATGTCATGACCACAGAATTCCATTTAAAATGCCACATGCAGTGGAAATAAAGTCTAGTTACCAATAATAATGGACTATTACGATTACAATTAAGCCCTCTTCACGCCACACAGAACAAATCAGCTATTTGCTTCGTAGCATGTTTCAGCATAAGTAAAACCCGATGAGAAACACTTTATGACTAGCCTTTGCACACACTAAGCTATTACACGTGAAAGCCATTTTCAATCCTAATACTGCACTGTAGAATAAAGCTTCTCATGTCTGCCAAAACATTCCACCCTAAACATTCCATTAGAAAACTGTAAAAACACGTGACTGTTTTATCGGAAACTGTGACCAATAATGACCTTCTATGTCGTATTTCAGTAAATAAATGTAACTTACCACAAGTCAGAATTCGGATGAGTAAATTCACCAGAGTATTGTCATTTGCTTAATTATGATAATTTGTTTAATAACGCGTTTCATCTTTTAAGCAGCGGACAAGTTCCTCTCACCCAAATAAAACATAAACAAGCTGTGTGGAATTTTAACAGCCGAGGAATAAACGAGTGTGTATTTAGTAATATGAAAAATGTAACCATGCACGCATTTTCATGCCTAGTTTTATTTAAACAGAGTAATGGGTAGTCTGCAGCATTCTCCTGAAATTCTTTGACAAATTCTCTCTTCCAACTACACTGCTCACTGCCAATCCCTTCCCAGAGCAAACTTACCAAGCAGTCTCCGTGTAAGTTATAACTTAGCACTTCCACATCGACTCTACAAAGAAATGTTGCCGTGTAAAAATACAAATCAGGACGCCTTTCTGTTGCAGAACACCATAACGTTTACAACGCCAGGGATCCTGAGTCAGGCCCAACCACTGTGCAGTCATGTGACTTGGCAGCTTCCTTCCCTCCACATCTCCCTGCCCTACAGGAGGCCAGGCTCAGGGCAAAAAAAAACAACTGAAAATTTTATGAATGTTAGTGCTTACACTCCAACGAAAGCGATTAAAGGGGATTTTTTCAAGTTAATTACAATACAGTACTATAATGTTCCTTTTATTGGACCAAAATACTCCGAAAATTAATATTACAAAGATTATGAAATTTAATATGTATCATGCGTCATTCAATCAAAACTATTAAAAATGAATAAATAGAATGATGAGGCCTATTGGTATTATGTGAGCAATGGTAGAAGTCACGTTAAACCAAGCAAGGAGGTCTAGGCCCAATTGGAGCTGCCTTTATGGTACAGTGTATGATGATCCATCGTCTCAAAGAGGCCTTTTGTACTTGTGATCGGCCATTTACATGGGAGGTGGCAGGGTGGCTCAGAAGTAAAAACACTTGGTTGGCACTACTAGGGTTCTGGGCTTGAATTAATGCTACCACATAGAGTTGTTGGTCCTAGCCCAGTCACCAATAACTGCACAAACCCCCATAAATGTCTGCCTCGGCCCTTATTTTGGCGAATTCCATCTCTGAGAGATTAAAATATTGGTGTGACTGTCATATAATAATAATCTACTTTTGTAACGCGCGCATTTTCTCCGGGCGCGTTGCACCCGTTGATTCGGAGGCGCAGAGCCCTGCACAGTCGGTTTGTTGGAGCGATCAAAACACTGCACGTTATTGGCGGTTTTATTATTATTACCGTATTATTATACTTAAGACGTTTTAGGTAAAATATATACTATATACTAAGACAAACATTTGACTGATTGAAGCACACACACACATACGCACAGGCCCACGCACACACACACAAGCAGCAACACACACACAAAAACACTCCTTAGATGACAGCTTCCCTGTATCGGATTTGAAGGCGCTCCTCCAAACCCCGCGCCCCTCCAAACCCCGCGCCCCTCCTGCTTATGTGAGCTATAAGTATTAAAATCTACAACTATGAAGGATGCACTGCTCTGCAATGGATCCATATGGATAGCTCGTCTCATGACATAAGATGAAAGAGATGTCTGCCCCTCCAAAAACATTTTAGACGGGAGTTATGCTTATGTTTGCTTATGGTGCTCAATTGTTTACAAATAAAACCACATTTATTTCAGATGTTACATCACTACCCAAACGTCAATAGTAGTGTTGGTTTAATTCTCAAACAAAAATCAATTATTTCAATGCAGTAACTTTGTGTGACCTCTTGTGTAACCAACGCACCATAAAACTTGTGAATAAAATGCGATGCAGATGTTACATTTTGCGTACACTTTTTTGGAGGAGTGTGGAGATCTTCTGCATCATGTTAATTTAGTTTGCGTCTAAAACAATTTACAAAATACTACACTTCTCAGTGATGCATACAAAACATCCATGGTTAGTATCAGAGGGCCACTGTAGTTGTGGAAAGTATCATTAAAGATAACACAATGTTTTTTTCTCTCCTTGAACGTTGTTTGGAATCCGCAGTTATTGAAATACAAAGAGGGACACCGGGAATTTTAGAAAGAGCATCCTTAACTACATTAAATATCGGATGGGTTCACTGTACTGGCGTTCGGTCGGGCTTACACTATACTTTTACACTGCAAAAATTGGTGAACATACACAGTATATCTAAATGTTATGTAATTGCATTGGTGCAAAATTATATTTTCTGATTATCCAGTCCAAGATTATTTAGTCTAAGCGTGTTGTGCATGACAGGATCTACGATATGGTCATCACATATTACCGCCAATTATTGGATTTCTGCTGTGTTAAAATAATGGCATACACTGTACATAGCGACTTTCTTTACCAAACTGCCGTTATAATGATTACATTTCAGTTATTAATTTGCTCTGCCTCAGCACACGGAATTCTACAATTCAACTGAATTTGTGAGGACACATGGGTTGACACGAAAACACCGTCTCTCATTGTAAATCCAGTGGATTTCAACACAAGTCATTTGATTTTTACCTGATGTAAGATGTTCCTCACACACACAAAACCACCATTACCGACTGGATTGTCAGACTTCGGATCATTTATTGACAAATGTAAGATCCAAAATACAGCATTGGAAATCTTTGTATGTCAAAGTTACATGTACACTATTTTTTTCTAAGCAACCAAAAAAAATCTCCTTTACACACAAAGGGATGATGTGGCCATCACTACTCTTGACCACGTTTTGTCTTGTTATTTCTGCTGGTAACACACAACAAATGATACTCATTTTAGGCTGAGTAAACCTATTGGAAGCTCAAGCCAGTTTGATATATCAAACATCACTGGCAATCAATAATTAAATTAAGATTGCTGAAATCACAGCACTGTGTGCTGTCATGGCACTGCCCACTAATGCAAAGCTATTTCATCCACATTAATTTACATACATGTTGATAAAACGCATAATGCAGTGGAATTTTCAAATATATATTCATCTACTTGGATGACAGTAATATAAACTGGCGAACAGAATTTATATTCAAAATTCTATTGCGATAGGACTGTGGTCGTTTGGACATTTTTTTTTCTTAGCCATTTCAAGTGATAGATAACACATCAAATGCAATTTTATTCAGCTCTCCACTGGCCTTTTACATTTACGAATGGTCTAAAAGTACGTAATAGTGCTGGTGTTTGTCAAGGCTGGCCATCTCCACCATTAGCTTTACATAAGACCACAGGAATGGGGAAAAGCTTGTTGGCTGAAACATTGATTACTTTCTGATATCTTGATCCCTTTGTTTTATTAACCTTTTATTGACAGGACATTTTCCATTAGATGTATGACAATACTGTTTGAAATGAGGCCACACCACTTCTTTTGACTTCTTCTTTGCGATTCTTCGAAGCACGATGGTCAGCCTCTGGACATCGTTGTCTTTCAGCTCGGCCTCGAAGTGTTATATGCCTCTTTAAATAATGTATTTAAATGGTGTGTACAAATGCAATACAAATCGCCATATTATGACCGTATACATTACTGATTATCAGTATAAGCAATAATTAGTAAGTCTGTTTTTTAACATGATACATTCACAGGTCAAGTACATTTTGTTGGCTGCAACAACAATTTGATGTCCTGCACTATGCCTTGCTTTCTGCGAAACTTGAATTGTGCATGACTGCTTTCAAAAAGTATAACATGGTCTAGTACTTTATTTCCTTCAACATATTTACAATACAGAAGATGGGTCACAAAAAAGTCCACGCGAATAAAAGCAATTTTTGCCTTTTACCTTAAAATAGGAATTTTTTTTGCAATAAAATTAATAGTATTAACAGCGTCATACTTTACTTGAGCTCATCCTGAACCACAAAAACCTGCTACATTTGGGTTTTAATTACCATTTCCAAAGGAGGTGTTCGCCGATCTATAACCCTATTTAAAGGTTATTCCAGTTGTCCAAACAAAGGGTTAATTGCTCAAATTAGCATTGAGGCAGCACTCATGGCTGTTGGTGGCACTGCATAATGTAACTACAACATTCTTAGGGTGGGATCCAGTCTCCTTGATAAAATACGCTCAATATAGACTTTTCACAAAGGTTTACCAATATGAATGACCCCAGATATAGGTTAATTTTCTGTTGCAAACCATTATAATAATAATTTCAATTTATATAGCGCCTTTCACCCGAGGGTCACAAAGCGCTGCACAAGGGCCGCGAAGAGGATGGCATGTCAACAATAATAATAACCTAGTTCTGCTTTGTAAATTCAGTTTTTATCACCAGCACAGGTGCTACTAAAAATATACAAGTCTTATAAGGTGGTAAACCATTTTATAACCTTATAATTTAATGCAAATAATATCCAGATCGAAAAATACAGCTTCTCATAATTTGTGGACGTCATTATTAAAATGTAACCAATGCTATTGACTTAAAACGTTACGCTAAGAGATAATACAACCGCCCTTTTCTTTAAATGGATTCTTGTCTTCAGGGACACCTTTAAGAAGAGGGTCTTCTGCAGAATTTGTGTCCACATAATTCTTTACTTCTTCACCTGCTACAGACACCTAGGTTGAAAATAAGCAATATGCGTATGTTAGAGTTATTACATTGCTAAGCCGAGCCATTGCAATTTTGCAGACATATGAAAGGTAAGACATGTATTACCTTGAGCCGCTCAAGCTTCATCTCAACTTTAAGCTGCTCCACCTCCATCTGTGCGATATCTTTATCTGACCTTTCTTCCATGACAACTGTATTGTTCCGGCAGATATTTGGGAACTAATCTAGGAGAGAACAAGTGTGCAAATTGTCTACAAATAATATTTACATTGAATGTTGCGTTATGTAAAATATTGATAATTCTCTCAATTACAAACGTGTCTTAATGAATAAAGTTGATGTAAAAAAGGGCAAAACCGTACCTACCTCGTGATCAGTTGTTGACAGAGTAATTCTTCACCAGTCGGGACCCAGCAGTTCAGTGTGGGTTTTGTACATGGCTCGCCTTAGAGAATGCCCGTTTCTCGCTTCCTTGACTATTTGAAGGAGATAAATGTAATCCCCTCTGATCTCTAACAATCCACTAAGCAATTACCTAATTAGGTCGAATATTTTATCAGTCGCTACAAAAATATAAACATTAAACGCTGTGAAATAATTTCATAAGAAAAATGTGCTGTATTATTTTTTGTTTTGTTTACACAGTTTAGCTTTGGGGCTTATATCAAATGAGATAAATTAATCTTTAAGTTTTGGTGCGTATTTACTCATATTTTCACTACCGTTTTCAAATCTCAGTTTTGCTGTCTCAAAAAAAATTTAGTTGCCATTTTACTTCATTTAAAATAAACATATGACCTACAAAAGGTATGCTTTAATATTGGTCCTATGCTGTTTCTGGGTTGTTCTGAGGACCCTGGAGATTACGGTAAGCCACTTTACCTCTTTGGATTGGCAAAAGCTGATTTTTGCTTCCGTCACAAGTTAATACATATCAGTGATCACACTGAGCCTTCAGGAATAGCCCAGCAAGTGCTGCATCACACGACGATGTCATTTGATATAAGCCCCAACACTAAAGCTAAATAATAAACCAAATTGAACTGTATCGCAACAGCACAACAATTAAACCATTGTGGCCTTCGAACCCACAAAGTTGCCTAAAACATACTATTCTACTTAACATAATTTAATTGTTGTTATATAATTTGAATTCTATTAATGCTGTACCTTCAATATTCCATTCTCCTTCATGCACAGCAAAGGAATTCTGCTCTAAAACCACCTCTGTATTATTTATACAACTATTATCTCAACCTGAAATGTCCGCTATAAGATTTTACAAGGGAAAACGTGGGCTGCTCCATCCAGTTCATTATTAAGTTTCCAGCACATGAAGCGAAAAGTTATACTTCATGCCCAACAACACAGTATTTCTCAACAGGCTCTGCTGTCATGTTAACATAACTGTGCAAATACTGTATAAAAGATATAATATACAGCTGGAATGGATGTCCTTCCAACGATCCTTGCCAATTTAGACCCAGCCCCTCACATCCGCTCCACCAGATCTGCCCTGTGTTAAATCTATCCAGGTCTATTGTCCAATCATAGGACCGGAAATGTATAACTAATCCTGTGCTACTTTAGGACATGGATTTAGAACGTCTATCACTGAAGCTCTTTGTAGGTTTTGTCACAGCATCGTCTTCTACCATTTTGACATGCTTCTTCATCCAGATTATCTTTTAACTTTTGTTTTCATTGCCCTTATACTTTACTAGCCAACTGGTTTTATTATTTGTACTATTATAACAATTAATTTCAACCCCCCAGGCAATTAGATATATTTCCACAATTGAGGGTCAAGATTTGACTCCAGGTTCAATATTTTTAACACTGGCGAATGCAAATAACAGTCCTGATACCAAAATCCTTTTAGAAATTCCAATGGATGTTTTACCCTTTGAACAGTAGAGGGCATGCTATCTAATAATCGCTAATACTGTGTACAGTATATGATTGTCCCGTTAGTCAAATTAACATAGTTTCTCATTACATTCTCAGAGCCTGAATTGATTCGAATCGGGTTAAAAACCAAATGTAACCGTAGTTTTTGTGCACTCGTTGACAAGTGGCCTGAAACTATTAACTTGCTACACTTGATAACGTGACTGATCACGAGTAGCTGCCTGGATTCAAACCTAGGTTCTCGATCAGCGGTTGTTATTCTTGCGGATATTCAGGAGCTAAAGGCCAATATTGAGGTCTGCTAACCACGGGAGGGATTCAGAAAAGTTCCTGTACTTTTACTATCCCTACCTTAAAGCAACACTGACCAGTGTTTTGTGACGGCGGTGGTGGCTCTCTGACCTCTGAATCACCTCTAGTCCATGAGCCTAGCCCAGGTACTTCATTAATTGGCCTGCTGACTAAATTGCCCGCGGTGCCCTCTGATGGACTGGCGTCCAATCTTGGGTATAGCCCTGACTTGCGCCGTGTCTGCCGGGATAGGCTCCGGCTCACCGCGACCCTGTACGGGATGAAACAGTTGATGACAATGATGATGGTACCCCCTGAGGTGGCATAAATGTACAGGTTACAATTTCCTTTTGTGGCCAGTAATGGTGACATATGTGATAACCATTTCAAATGAGTGGATTACTAAGCAATTAACTATGATTACCCCGATAAATATGTCGGCACATTACAATAATCAGTCAGTTTTTATTCAAGGTGGAAGGAAACGATGAGCGATGTAGCTCTTTTTAACAGTAGTCCAGCGAGGAGGGTTAAGCAAGTTACAACATCTCAGGGCACTGGGGGCAATTTAGTCAGGACTCATGGACCATTGATTATTTCATCAACATGAACTTATTGACATGTTGACATCGGCACTATAGTGGACACATCAAAGTGTTCACTGGGTTTTTCTTTGCTCAGTGACTCAGTGATGCCAGGTCAGCGAGGACAAAGCTTAAGCCGCACGGAACTAAACAGCAACCCTGGTGTGCTCCACGCCGGCTGTGTGCTCCACGTGTGCTCCACGCCGGCTGTGAGCTCCACGTGTGTCCCACACTGACGGTGTGTTCCACGCCGGCTGTGAGCTCCATCTTGGCTATGTGCTCCACGTGTGCCCCACAGCAGCCGTGTGCTCCACGTGTGTCCCTCACCGGCCGTGTGCTCCACACCGGCTGTGCGCTCCACGTGTGCTCCATGCTAGCTGCGTGCTCCACCCGGGCTGTGTGCTCCACATGTTGTCCCACGCGCAGCAGGCGTGTCCTCCACATGTCTCCCCCCCCCATGTGCTGTGAGGAGCCACGTGAGGCCGCGTTAGCCAACCGCGACGCGCCTGCTCAAGGTCACGCCCGGGACGTGGACGCGGCATCGTTCCGGTGGAGACATCGGGCGACTCCGGGCTCCTGGGCCTCCCCGCTCCACCGAAACGCACGGTCATCGCCATCCACCGCTCAAGCCCTGCTCCTCTATACCGTGCTTACGCGAGGGACACAGCGAGCGGACCTCCCGTCTACGGGTAGACTCGGCCACCTTCATCCTTCCGTCGCCTCACGCAGCTTGCTAGGCTCGAACGCGTGCTACGCCGGCTCCAACCCCCTGGGCTCTGTTTCCTTGCTCTCGTCTGTCGAGATTTCTCTGTCTCTAGACTCTCTCTGTTCTCTGCTCTAGTCTCTCGTCTCCGTCGTCTCGGCCGCGTGTCCGAGTCGTCCTCGTCACCATGGTATGAGACCGTGGCCGGGCCCGCGGGTGCATGAGGCTGCTGCTACTGCTTGGTCCTTTGCCCCCTCTAACGAGGGCTCTTCCATCAACATTCACAGCCTCGAGAAGAGTTAACCCCAGAGCTGTTTGTGATGCATTAACACCATAGCTGTGATGAGTAGACGCCACACGGCTGTGTTTGGTTTTTTGTAACCTGGCTGTCGCTAGGTGTTGTTGAGTTGCCGTTTTTCGCTGCTTTTCCTTCACCCCGCGCACATCGTTTTCCTGCGGTTTACATTGAAACACTAACGCACGGTGGTGACTCTGCGTGTGACGGTGGCTGAGCATTGTGGAAATAAAGAATTAACACCCCAAGAACAGCCTGTTGCTGTCTGTGCTTGTAACAAGTGAACTCGTGCCCGAGATGGAGCATGGTGTGGTTGTTATGAGCGAGCAACTCTGTTGTCGTGTTCCTGGGAGTTCATCTCGTCGCATGCATTTTCGACGATATCAAAAGATTTTCCCCAAACATTCGCAGACGTTGGCAACTTTGCACACGCAATTTCATATATATGCG
This sequence comes from Geotria australis, assembly GCA_036362915.1. Lineage (NCBI taxonomy): Eukaryota > Metazoa > Chordata > Hyperoartia > Petromyzontiformes > Geotriidae > Geotria > Geotria australis. Next base: position 6,689,945 of record JAZEWU010000001.1, read on the forward strand.
CGCACTGTGCACTGCTCGTTAGATTCTTTAACACGGGGATGACTTCGAATTGCATAAGGAGGTCGCCATCGTTTGCAGAGTTAAGATGTTCCTGTTTGCGGCAGTCCAGAACCCTAGGTGGTTGACCTATAGGCCTATACAGAGTGTATTTACAGAGCTCGAGTATTCCCTCATGGTACTTCTGCGTTCCTCCCACACGCAATAAAACTCAAATTCACTGAACGTCCGAAGCCAGTGAGTGTTCTTATGTACAGGCAAACGAATGACTTTGAACTGCAGTGTTTGTCATAGAATGAGATGCTCAGGTTATGAAGCTCACGCAAACCAGGTATGAGACCTTGGTGAAGCTTGATGGCTTGCTGAGCCGACTCATGTATATACTAGCATATTCATTTGCAGACAACAATGTGACCAGTGTATTTCGCTTGGGTTTAAAATGTATGGTTCCTATCGACATTTACCTCAAACTTTCATTTACACGAGACATTAATTTACAATATAGGTGTTTATTATTACAGCAGAAAAACACCCAGTGAGCTTGCACCCTCTTTACTGGATTTCTACGACAACAAACACGCGAAAACACAAGGCATCATTTGATCTCGTTCCAGCATATTACATAAATGTTAGATGGCACCACACCATTTTTCAAACATGTTGAACACGGACCATCAAATGGTAAACAAATCCATTGTGAAGTTGAAGATCGTTGGGAAAAGGTTGCACTGCTTGAAGCTCAAGTGTCTTGAAAGGTGCATGTTAATGCCGAGGTGCATGTTGTGGTATGTAATGCATCATATAGTACTATATGTAATAGCACAAGTAGTATATGTTTGCAATACAAATTCTGTGTAAGAGTGTATTAAAGTTAAGCTAAAGCCAGCAATGTATATATGTTTATATTTGGCATTGGTTTTTGAGGTAAATGACCTACAGAGGACGCCACTGGAGCATAACTCCTCACCTGTCATGGTGGTGACTACACATGTTATGCACTGTCCTGTGGATTTCTGGTAAGTGTCAGATAACAGCATCTATGTGATGGCCAGGACTTTCGGGTTCACATACATAATTTTGATACCACTGCTAATATATCCAGATTCCATTAAAATGAGCCACGTTCGAATGGTGTGGCCAGTGTGTCATTCAAATGAAAATATAATTGGATACAAAAACAGCTCTAGCAAAGTGTGGGAAATGGAAGTCACGAAATTATACAGTAACACCATCAATTGACATGTATGCCTGATTGGTTTCGTGTTTTCAATGCCCTCGTAAAACACAATTATTCCACTTCACCAAAGGCCAATATTAAGGTCTATTTTAGTCAATCAGAGGCTGTCCTGACTGATATCAGGAAGCCATAGGAGAAATGATACCCTTTCATGCCCTCTGTATAAGAGGTACTGCTGTATATGGAACATCTGAAATAAAATGCAACACAACTTGTGAACAGAGGGTAGCGAGGCAATCCTGTGCTAATGAGCTTTTAAACAGGGAAACAGGAAACTCGTACACTGTGTAGTACTTGTCTACCTATCTGAGTTCAATACAGTACTTAAAGCCCATGCAAAACTGCAGTGCCCAGCACATTTTTATTCACATGTATGATGCCAAGATATTGAAACATGTTTTGAGCAACAAAGAATATCTCAATGATTTATATTTCAAACCCCTATTAAATAAGAGGGCTTGTGCTTTCAGTGTACCAGACAGCTGCCAATTTGACGTCAATAAGGTATATACTATCCAGACCCTGTGTTCATCATCTTTTAAATGTGCAGGTGAATGTTACAAAACGGGCTGATCCTGCGGAGCTAAAGAATGTGTTTATGAAGGTGAGTTTATTGCAAATAGATTGTAAAGAAACACATCTTTGCTTTAAATCCCATATGCCTTAACCAAATGCATTAACCAATGTTATTACAAAGCAATACACCAATCCATAAATATTGCATGCCTTTGCTGTCTAACAATGGTTTGAATGTTCGATATATACTGTGGTTGTGTGTAGTACTTTACATAAGCATTATAATGTATGTTGAGTTAATCGTTTTTGATCAATGGTGTCGAAAGCTGCACTGATACTACAAGCCTAGTTTTATGAAGGTGGTGTAAACATAAATCACTCAATAAGTAACACGACGATTAATATATTATATCAAAGATCTATGCTAGTACATCTTACCATAACACAAGAACGCAATGATACGATAGTTTGATTACTATAGCCCAATAAATGTATTTACTTTTGTTGCAGTTTTGAGTAATTTAGAAAGTAATGCACGACAACTTGTCTGCTTTCAATCACTCTTTTTTAAGTCTACAATGCAGCATTAAATATTTTCACTTTATTATAATATTTAATAAACATGTACCTTTCATTGTTTGAACGTGTACTTTTTTTACATGTTTCATGCTCGCATTGTCGTGTCTAGTTTGCAAGCCAGAATCGGAATGGGGAATATTATATGAGCCCAGCCGACTTTGTGCAGAGATTTCTGTCCCTGAGCACAGACTCCAATACCAACCCCTCTTGGATCAAGTTTTTGGCTGGTGTAGCAGACCACAACAAGGATGGGTAAGTGCTGTTCTCACAATACGCCAATGGTGTTTGCTCTACAGGGCAGTTCTTTCGGGATAGCCATGTCAAGAGAAAGAGAGAGCTCGACACGGCTATCCGGAAGGAACAGCTCTGAAGAGCAACCATCAAGAAAAGATCTTTGCAAGAAAATGCTTCCCTAACTTTAGTAAATTTCATCTAAAAATATTGTGACGGCAAACAGCCAAGCATGAGACCTTAAATTCCTCCCATAATTAATGTTTTCGGGTGTGCTATTCCAGGCCTAAGTATGTGTATTTTGTTGAACTTATGCATATCTTTGTGGAGAAAATAATAAAACTGTAGATTATGATCATAGTAAACAATCGATATGTCTGAATTGTTTCTTCCAGGTTGATCTCGTTCCAAGAATTTGTGGCATTTGAGTCAGTGCTTTGTGCACCAGATGCATTGTTCATCGTAGCTTTCCAGTTGTTTGACAAGTCTGGACATGGACAAGTTACGTTTGGTGAGCTTTACAGATTGTGCATGCACACTGGCAACTGAGTGTGACATCTTTTTACGGTGGATGTGCTCCTCAATTATTATAAGACATGTGAACATTACAATTTATATACGTT